>CM076575.1:2058097872-2058215279 GCA_034641835.2 Pinus albicaulis
CGTATGCATGCGACTATGGAATTTTCCCAGTAGTTATGAGCTTGCGACCCAGATTTCTGTGCCACTTTTTCAGGCCCAAATCCCAGGTCACTACCCAAAACTCCACGACACTTTCAGAACTAAAATATAACAATGAAATAAAGATGTGAAATCAAATAATTCAACAAGGACTTGACTGGACCCCTACTAGCCCTAACAATAATTTCATCGTACATGTCACAAATATGTAATCTGTTAGGGTCCTATAATTTATAGGATCTCAAGGCGATTGGATATTTTATCTCAGTTATATAATGTTGTAAATAATATTTCAATTTGTAAATGATTTCCAAAAAAAATATAAAAGAAAATGAAAAGAGGGTATTTAAAAAAAGAAAGAAAGAATAAAGAAAAAAAGGAAAGAAAAGAAAAAAAGTGAAAAATAATAAAAAATAAAGATGAGAACCCCACAAAAGAAAAAAAAAGAAATAATACTCAAAGTGTTGCAAATCTAAATGCCACTACTCAATAGATACTTTCATTTTGTTAAATAAAATGAAGGTTGTGTGTAGCTTGTTCAAAATTCCACAATCATTAGTCATTTGTTTGATCATACAATTTAATCATGGTTAAACAAGTTTAATTTTTTGTTAATTAGATAGAGAATAAGATTAGCCAAACTGTTTAATCTTGGCTAATGTTAGTTAGGTAGAAAATGATATTGATTCAATTGTTTAAGCTGAATCAAGGGAGAAATAAGGGGATAATTTAGAATAGGTTTTTTTTTTCATAAGAAGTAAAATGAGGGTTTGCTAGTCTAAATGCACCCTTAGGAAGAAATGAATAAAATGATTAGTTTTAGGACTAGGTAAAAAATTGAAGTTAAAAGGGTAGAGGGGGATAATTTTATTTCAAAGGACTCACTATTGCAATTTTGGCTTAAGTTTCAAAACATTATGAAAAGTGCACAAAAGGTTAATTTTTCAATACATTAATGTTTTAAAACCAAAGTTCCGCCATAGTCTAAAGTGCACTACACGACAAAATGTCTGTCGGGTTGTGATTAAAGTGCCCCTCTCTGTCATCCGCCCGATCGACCACAAATCCAGATCAACGACCCTTGTTCTTTTTCGGCCCGTCCTTGTTATCTTGTCTTTGCAGTCCTGGGTGGGGGGGGGGGGGGGTCCGAAATGGTGGTTTTCCCTCATCGAGTCCCATGAAATGTGGCGTGCTCATCATGTTTCGCACCACCGCCCTCACGTTCATCATGTTTCGCACCACTGACCTCCCTGCATCAAACCACTTACCACACCCAACCCCCACCAAAAAACCGTCGACCTCATCCCTTTCCCACTGTCCCTACCCATGCTCCCCCTTCCACTCATTCATTTCCGCGTGGAAGTATTTGTTGACCAATCAATTCCCTTCACGGGGGATTACCGTTAGTGCATTAAATTTCCTGGGGAACCACTTGAAAACCTCAACGGACCCGCACCTGCAACGGAAAAACCCTGTTGCATAGCCATTTCTTCCTTTATGATGCATAATTCTCTGCAATTCATTCTAATTTTTAGGTTTTCCAGTGCGCATTGAATTTCTTCCAGGCGATCAAACACCCGATCGAGAACTTAGCATCCCAATTCCTTCTCTGATCAACAACAAACCTGGAAACATTCTTATTAATCTTATATTTTTCCCCCTTGTTTTGTAAATTATCCATTGATAAGATGCCTCCAAAGAAGAAAAACCAGGAGGATTCTGTTAAACCCCTGATCCATCCCCCTGTGGATTTGGACCACATTCCATTAGCTGACAAAGATTATAAAATATTTGAGACACAGTGTGAGTTCAAACTTTTTGTACTCTACTGCTGGCTCGAGGATAAGTTCGTAGAAAAAATAGATGAAATTGGACTCTAGGAGTCCAATCTCCTCCATTACATTTTCCCCCAAACATTCCACTCTCCTGAATTTACAAGAAAATTCCAAGCCTGCTATGTACCAAAACAGAGAGCAATCATAGCCCCTACTGGTCAAATTCTCTTCACCATTACTGCTAAAATCATAGATCAAATCATGCAGGCCCCTTTGTGGAAACCACTACCCCCTTCTCAATAGAAGCCTTGACAAAATTATACTAAAAGCTTGATTTTGCTAAGAGAGCCCGGATTTTTGACCTTTTATTACCTGAAAACACCCAATTAAAAAGAAAGAATCCACCTTATCCTTCCTCAATTTTCCATGATCAATCCAAACAAATTATATTTTTCATATCCTACATTTTGGGCTATTATTTTGATCAGTAGGTAGATGAACCCATTCTAGGTTTCCGACAAATATTTTCCACAGATAATAAGCCTTCAATTATTTTCAATTTTAGTCAATTTCTGGCTTATACTATTCATGAAAAATTCCCTAAGTTACCAACTGAGGGAGTGTTCAAGTATACTTCAATTCTGGTTTACATGTTTATCTACTATCACGTAGACAGATTCAAATTTTCCATGCAGAAGTTAGATGAAGAAGGGAATCAATAGTCTATGATATTTTGGACTTCCCTAGTGATGAAAGAGTAGGAAGGATTCACTTACAAGCAGTATATTAATCAGCTTATAAACCCAACAATGAGTATGTTAAATAGTTTAGTAGATCCAAGGATCAGTGAGGAGATAAAGATAATTTTACACCTAACAGAGCAAGCAAACACTGGAGACTGGTACCTGTACCAGAATTAAAATGAAATAAGAGTGTATGGGTGTGAGTTGGCACCATATAAATTGAAAAAATGCCTCCCCATGAGGATATTTGCATTAGAATATATTATAAAAATGCTTAATTAAGATGAAATACACTTTGTTTCAGCCAAAAAGAAATCACAGTTTAGAATCAAGACACATGTTGGCTCTTTTGTGTGTAACAACAGATCAGTAGGACAAGAAGCATATAAGATTCTCAAAGAAACGAAGTTCAGTTTAAGTTTCACATGGTCTTATGACCCTCCGGGTATACTTTCCAAATTGAGAGTGGAAAACAAAACTACTCCATATACTCATACCCAGAGGCCTGGAATTGAAAGATATGTGAACCAGTTGACTTGGGTAGAAAATACATTGCAGGAAGTTGAGGAGAAACTTGTTTCTACTTCTACTTCACAAACTCTTGTTCCTCAGGAGAAAGCAACCAAGAGATAGAGAGAAGAAGAGTCACCTTCAGTGACAGACAGTGCAGGGAAGGAGTTTAAAATCACGTACAAAAAAGAAGACAAAATTGAATCCTAAAGTATATTCAGAGAAGAATCTAGAACAAGAAGTTTCTATGATAGTCAAAAAAACACAATATTCATCTCAAGAAAGAAACAAATTTTCTAAATCTCCAACAATATCGTCAGTATCGCAGGTTTAGCAAGATACAATCTAGACTTCAAAGGTTGTTCAAGGAGAGAAAGAAAAAATTATCTTTGACAGATACAGAGAAAACAAGCTTAAGAGTGAAATTCTTAAGAACAAAACTTACACTCATTTTTGGAAGTAGAATTCCAACTCACAGAGTAGACTTCTTTCAACTTTTTACTTAGAGAAAGGGAGGATGCAGATGGCCTTCCTTGAGGCTCAAATCCAACAGCCTAAATTAGCAGCAGATTATAAGAAGACAACATTTGAGTTTGACACTAAATATATACATCCCATTGACCAAATGGAGATGCACAAACAAACTGGTGAGATGATATGTTCCACTCTAACCAATACTACTATGATTGTTTCTAAATTTTAGGTTTCACTTTTGAACATTCAATCTCAGCTGAAGATGGAGAAGATTTATTCTCTAGCAAAAGATACCAGGATCAGATCTTTGGAGGATTTGGTTGTGAAGATGGGTTATGATCCAGAAAACATGAAAGCTGCAGAGGAGTTGATCAAGAGGAATAATGCTAACATTTCATCATTAAGGAATTAGCTGAAGTTGCCAACCACTGAATATCCTCTCACAAAATACATTGAAGAACCTGAGACTCAGAAAGGAGACATGATGAAGTTAATTCTTCTGTTTCATATCATTTAAAGTATAAAAAGATCCAACTAGTGCAACCTAGATTGCCCTATGAAACTCCTTTAAAGTTTGACATAAATCCAGTTAATTTTTAGACTCTATAGCCCAATGGAATTATAAGAATTCAATCAACCAAAACAATCCAATCAAACACAAACAAACAAACAATTTTCACATCCATAACTAGCCTAAAATTTACATAAAACAAAGTTAAAATTTAAAGAGAGATACCTCTCTGAAGCTGGTAGGGCTAGATCCTAGCTTCCAAAGCGGTTTTGATGTTGTCCTCTTTTTTTACTCTCACAATATCCAAAATTACAGAATGATAACATAGTGGCGACCATATTGGGGACAAATTGAAAATACTGTAATTTTCTGCGAATTCTTTTCTCTGGTTGAAATAAGTGTATGCTAGGAATATTTCAAGAGATTGTTTCTTTTTCACTTTTGTAAATAATAGTGTGTGTGTAATTTATATTTTAATTATGGCTCATAAAAGAGCTTATACTATATCTCAATTGATCCTAAACCTGCCACTATTTTTGATGATCCTAAAAAATTGTCGAGGAGAAGAAGTTTATCTGAGAGCCAAGGAAGTAGTAGTCCTCCCCCTATGGAATATTATTTTCCAAAGAAATTTGTCACTTTACAAGATTTTGAGTTTGATTTTCCATTTGAGAATAGTTTGTTTAGGACTAAGTAAAAAAATTGGGTGGACCAAACTGAGGTAGATCAATCTACCTTGCGATGTCATTCATTTGAAGTACATTCTACCCAACATGATCCCGATCTTCAAATCCTTCAAGAATTTTATAAATTACAGGATTTAGTATCAGGTCTTGACCTATATTTCCATGAGGCATACATCCAACTATATGTTGAACTCTCTGCCTTAAATTATTTTGCAGTTTCATCCACTTTATCTCAATTTGTTCATCCAAGATCATCCTGTCCCACTCCTTCTATAGTTTCCACTACCACTCGTGTAATTTCTCACTAGGAAACTCAAACTCCATCTTCTCCCCAATCTTCAACTTCAATTCAACCTCCACCTTTCATCCAACCTCCACCTTTAATCAATCCACATATTATACATCCTCATATTCCCATAATGGTAGCAAGATATGCTCCACTTGTTCTTCAGGCTCCTTTGGCAAACATGCCACAGGACTATCAAACTAGGATCCCCTAGTTTAATGGTACTAGACCCATAACCTCTCAACAACATGTTGATAGGATGAATTATAGTTTTGATCTTCAAGAAGTTTATGTAGAAAATATTAAAATGAGGTTATTTTTTCAAAGTCTTACTAGAGAAGTTAGAAAATGGTTTAAGGCCTTGCCACCTACTAGCATTAAAGATTTACCTGCATTTCATCAATCATTCCTTAATATATGGGAAGTTAAAAATAACCCTCTTCAGATTCTATTAGAATATGAAAGTATTAGGAGGGAATCTGGGGAAAGTGTCTAGGATTATTGCACCAGATTCATTTGTGTTTATAAAATGAAATTCATGCAAACATTAAACTACCACAAGGTTTAGCCTTAATAAAATTCCCTACTGGCTTTGATGCAAACATTTTTGATCATCTAAGAGAGAGAAACTCTACAAATTTAGAAGAAATGCAAAGAAATGCAGTGAGTGTAGAAGCCATTTTGTTAGCAAAAAGAGATAGGATAAGAAAAGAAAGGAGAGTGACAATGAAAGAAAACCATCAACATCTTCTGTTGATGCTAAAATAGATTCTTTGGTTAGAACAATGGAGAGAATGATGGAAAGGATCAATCTAACAGATATAATTCCGCTAAGAGAAAATCAACCTGCCCTCAAAACCGAAACCAAAATGTTAGGAGAAATCCACCACAAATCAAACAAAGGGAAAAAAGGGGACCAGACCATCAAATTAGACCTCCTTTCCAAGAGAATTATGCTGGTGATAAAGGTGAAGTAGTTGGAGAGGTAGAAGAAAATCAAATAAATCTGACGGGAATAAATGACGATGAGACAATTTTTCTTACTCAAGAAGAACAAGAACTTTTTGAGTTATCTCAGACATAACTTTATTATGAAGAATCAGATGATTATAAAGAAGGATTTGAGAATGCTATCATGGAGGTTCATAGACAATACAACCTTAGGAGTAATAAAACCTCAGATAACCCTAGCAAGAAGAATTTTGATATTTTGGCTAAGAAAACCTTTGATACTACTATTAAGAAAATCACATATACTCCTTCCAAGAAAACAGTTGAAAATTCAGGTAAAAGGACAATAGAAACTCCTTCTAAAAAGATAGTTGATATTGCTTCAAAAACAACTCAAACATATATCCCATCCACTAGTCAGCAAAAAGAGCCTATCCCAAAATATGTTGCTGATAAATTAGACTTCCTAAACACGAGTAAAGTTCATACATCCTTCAATATTGAGAATGAGTTATCAAAACTCAAAATAGATATTCCTCTAACTGAGTTAATGAACAAAAATGTGTACAAATCTCAGGTAATGAAAGCTCTTAATATGGGGGAAAATATAGATACTGTCAATTTGAATGATGACCAACCTGAACTTTTATTTGGACCAGAAGTAGATGGCAAGCCTCAGGAAGGGTGGTGTGATTCCCTTCTATGTTAGACTAAATTTTCATGACAAAATTATGCATAATACCATGCTATATTGAGGTGCTTCACATAACTTAATGCCTAAGGCTATCATGGAGAAATTAGGACTTTACATTACCAAACCATATAAGGATTTATATTCTTTTGATTCTAGCAAAGTGAGATGCTTAGGTCTTATCAAAGATCTGTGTGTCACTTTGGCTCAAATTCTAGCCAAAAGTTCGGTGATGTATATAGTGGTTGCATATACCCCCTAAGTATGGCATGTTGTTGTCACGCTCATGGGGAGCTAAGTTGCAAGGAACCCTATAGATGGATATGATTTTTTCTACCATACCAGTCTTTGGTTAGCAAAAAAGATTGTATAGGGAGACCTAGATGAAATTCACGGTGAGGAGTCAAGATAAGCCACACAACTATCCTCTTTACTTTGTCCATTCAGATTTGGACTCTTTCATTCTTTATAATGATGGAGACATCAACACACACGTTGCTAACTCAAAGATTGATATCTGTGAAATAGATGAAAACCAAACAAAAACAGTGGAACTGGACACTCAGCTTGAACCTCTTTGGAACATGGACTTTGATGGATCTTGTAGCAAAGAGGGTTCTGGAGTAGGAGTTTCGGTTTCAAATTCAGGAAATAATCATGATGAAGGACATTCATACAAGCTTAACTTCCAATGCACCAATAATATAGTTGAATATGAAGCACTAATAATAGGATTACAATTATTCAAAAAATTGGGTTCTAAAAGAATTTCCATTCATGGGGATTCTGAGGTAATCATAAAACAAATAAAAGGAGAATACTCTGCAAAATACCCCATATTAAGAGCATATAAAAATGTTGTGCTGGATTTTTTGGAAATTTTCATGGAATATGACCTTTGTGCAATCCCTAGAAATAAAAATATTCTTGCTAATAGTCTTGCTTTTTCTTCCAGTACCTATAAAATGTCCCACCCCAATCGAAAATACACAGTGGAAGTGAAACACAGACCAAATGTTCTAGAAAATGTTAGATATTGGCAAGTGTTTGGCAATGATAAACAATTGAAAATTTTCTGAAATCTAAGGATGAGTTTGAAGAAGATAGTATAGATGTAGAGTGTGATTTAAAATATAAAATAGTTGTAAATTCTGATTTAGAGAAACAATTGGACAACACAGATGTGAATAAACATGTAGATAAAGCTGTAAATAAACTAGAATTTCTTGAAATAGATCAAGAGATAGAAGAATTTGAAATACTTCAATTACAATATATTGTTTTGCCTATAGGTTTGGTTCCATTATAAGAGTTGTTTGGCTTTAATGATTTATCTAAGAAATCTAAGATTGAGCCCACAGGGGCAGATGTCGAAGAATGCAACATAGGTAGTGAAAACGACCCAAAAATGATAAAGCTGTCTATCATTACCACCTGCTGAAAAGCATAAATACATTGCTCCGTTCAAAGAATTCACTGATGTCTTTGCGCAGAGTTATGTAGATCTAAAAGATTATGATACTAGTATAATACAACACAAAATTCCCATGAAAGAGGATCATAAACCCTTTAAACAAAAACTTTGAAGAATAAATCCAGTACTGACGCCTTCAATTAAGAAAGAAACAAAGAAAATGTATGATGTTAAGATCATATTTCCTCTGAGGTACTAGAAATGGGTTTCCAATATAGTAATAACAAGGAATAAAAAATGTGAAATAAGATTGTACATAGATTTTAGAAACCTTAATAAAGTTTCACTAAAAGACAACTACCCTTTACCTAAAATGGACCACATTTTACAAAAGGTAGTTGGATATAGTAGGATTTCTTTGTTAGATGGTTTCTCAGGTTATAACCAAGTTTTGGTTCACCCTGATGATCAGGATACGACAACTTTTAATACTCCACGGGGTACCTTCATGTATGTGAAGATGCCTTTTGGGTTAATGAATGTTGGAGCGACATTTCAGAGGGCAATGGATATTTCTTTTGCTAATGAAATTGGCAGATTTATTGTTATATATATAGATGACATCACTGTTTATTCCAAAACTAGTGAAGAGAATTTGTTACACATGAGAATAGTTTTTGAGAAATTTAGGAGGTTTGGAATTTCACTTAATCCTAGGAAAACACTTTTTGGCCTCGAAGAAGGAAAAATTCTAGGTCATATCATTTCCAAAGAAGGCATTAGGATTGATCCCAGTAGGATTGAAGCCATCTTGAAAATCAGTCATCCTAGAAACATTAAATAACTTCAATCATTTATTGGAAAAATAAAGTTCCTAAGAAGATTCATTCCCAACCTTGTAGAACTCCTCAGAAACATAACAAACATGCTAAAAAGAGATTCATAAATAAGATGTAACATTGAAGCTAGGTAGTCATTTTATCAAGTGAAACAATCTTTGACTAAGGCACCAGTCCTGATCAACCTATATTTTACTAATGATTTTAAAATATTTTCATTTGCATCTGAACAAACTGTTGTAGCAGTTCTTTTACAGAAAAACAATGAGGGAAATGAGCAACCCATTGCATTCTTTAGTAAGGATTTAAGAGATGTTGCATTGAAATATAACATAATGGAGAAACAAGCCTTTGCCCTAATAAAATAAATTAAATATTCCAGAGTATATATTCTCCATTCTCATATAATTGCTTATGTGCTAAATGTCGTGGTTAAGGATATTTTGACTCAAAATAGATCAGATGGTAAAAGAGGTAAGTGGATTTCCATTATTCTTGAATATGACATAGAAATCAAACCAGCCAAGCTCATTAAGGGACAAGGACTAGCCAAATTGATGTCTAAGTCTAATTTTCATGCCTTGGATAACAATTTTGTAGTTGCATTAGATGATCAAGAGGAGCATGAGACTCCACAAATAGATGAGGATTTAATAACCTCACCATGGTATGCAAACCTCATTTTTGTATTATTCAATTTAAATGCTCCTTCTGGTTTGACTAAGACAAAAGATATATTTCTTAAGTTGAAGGCAGTAAAATTTTGCATCGTAGATAAAATTTTATATTGGAAAGATGCTGGTGGAATTTTACTAAAATGTTTGTTGAAGGATGATGCAATGATCTGAAAATGAATGCTAGTTATTGCTGTGCTAGTTTCATTTCAAATATAAACTTTTCTTTGCTTTTTTTTACTTATCCTTCATAGGTTTGTTTATGAGCATGTGATTGTCAAACAATGTACTTAGTGAAATTATGAGATTGTCATTAGCTTAGAAAGCATAATTTTAAATGACAGAATAGAAGCAATATAAAACACAAAAAACACACATAACAAAGATTAACACACATAATTTTGATAAAGGAGTTCACCCCTCCTGGGCTACATCTCCTTGGTCCAGCTTCATAGTGTGGGCCTTTGTATTAGCTTCAAGTGTTCTGTTGCAAGCATCAGAACCTCTTGGAACTTGTTCCAATGAGTTTAACACATCATAATCTCCCAAAAATGACTATTTGTTTGCTGAATTTGGACTCTGCATGCTCTGGAAATGACCCTAACACCTGGTGGCCCTAACCTTCAAAAATATTCAAATGCACAAAAACACCTGTAGATGACCTTTTCTGCCTCTGTAACTTGCTCCATTAAGTTCCCAACATGACAATTAGCTTAGAATGACTCTTTCTGAGCTCTGTTTGGGCGAAAATTGAGGGAGTTATGACCAAAACTGCTTATGCCCCAATTTCTCCTCTAAAACTGGAGGAACTGCCAGTTAAAATTCTAATTTTAGAATTTCCGCCAGAAATGGTGCGCCCTCCAAAAGTTCCGCCAATCATAAACCGTAGTTAATTAACACTAAGCACGTTTTACGGGTGGATAAGCACAATGTTTAATGTGATAAGCGCGGTTAGCTCTAATTGCGGCTTATCGTGGTTAAACCACGTTTTAACATTAATTAAACGCAATAATTATAAATTTTGCCCGTTTTTTTGGATTAGCTCCTGGTTTCGGAACTGTGGCCACATGGGGAGGTGGCTGGCTCCCTCCAACAAACAACCGTCGAGTGCATAAACTATTTGTTAACGCAGAGGGCATAGTGGGTAAGGAACACTCGGTAGGAGAGCTAGCAACGACGTTGGTTGGTTGGCGGAAGGTCGTGGGTTCAACCCCCACTCCGCCATATAATTTTACACAGAATTTTAATAAAACTCCTCTACTAACTTTGGCAACTCGCTCCAAACTTAACCTTCACTATTGGTTAGTAAGAGCTCCTCCATACTTGGTTAGATCCACCGAGAGGTGGGTTTTCAAAATTGAAGATGTATATATATATATATATATATATATATATATATCTATATATAATACCACCATAGAAACTTAAATTTCCAACATTAATGTAACCAATAATTCAACCCCCAAAGGTTAGGAGATGGCCCAACAGAGAGGAGAAGTGGCGCCCTCTAGTTGGGTTGTACTCCAACCTTAAAAGCATTTCAAATTCCAACTTGGGAAGCATATTGGAGGTCATTGGACAATTTCTCTCTTCACAAACCCATCTGACGAATCTAAAGATGACACTTGTCATAGAGGCACCGGCTGCAATCTAGAAAATATTCCTTACATTGTTGACTGTACCCACCACATCATCACTGTACCTATTCTGCTCCTTTTTTGCTTGTTTGGAAAACGAACAACAAAAGATAACTTAGTCATACGAACTCGGATTTTGATGAAACGAGTTGCGTCAGAATCCTGGCAACGAACTCTATCCATCCGTTCAAGTTCAAAGAAATTTCGAGCACTTTAAGTTTTTAGCTAAAACTTGAGCCTTAGATCATGCAGAAAGAACTATGCAGGAATTTCATGAAGGAGATTGCGGTGGAAATTTGTACTGGAAAACCATTGCTAACAAGATCCTTAGAGCTGGTTTTTACTTGCCTACCATTTTTCCTGATGTCCATAAGAAAGTTACGTCCTGCCACAAGTGCCAAATTTTTGAAGGAAAAAGAAAACTATTGCCCCTTCTCTTGAAACCTATAACTGTTGAAAGCACTTTCCAACAGTGGGGTTTGGATTTCATTGGAGAAATCCATCCTCCATCCTCTGCCCAACATAAATGGATCCTCACAACCACTGATTATTTCACCAAATGGATTGAGGCCACACCCTCCAGACTAGCAACTAATGCTGTGATTATCAAATTCCTAGAAACCAATATACTGTCAAGATTTGGATGTCTAAGTAAGCTTATCACAGACAATGAAACAACTTTTACGTCAAAGAAAATGGTTGATTTCTACAGCAGATATCATATCACTCTAGGAATTTCAACTTCTTATTATCCTCAGGGTAATGGATTAGCTGAATCATCAAATAAAAGTTTGGTCAACATTATCAAAAAGCTGCTAGAAGATAACAAAAAGTCATGGCACAACAAGCTAATAAATGCACTTTGGGCTGATAGGCTTACCACAAAGAAATCAATTGGCATGTCACCATACCAATTATTTTATGGAATGGATGTTGTTTTTCCATATTATTTATGAGTTTCAGTTATGAATATAATTCAAGAGTTGCGGGTTGAACCAAATGATACTCAGAGAAGAATAAATTAGACCATTCAATTGCAACAATCCAGGGAATAAGTCTATAAAAAAACAAAGGTTATCTAGGAGAATGTCAAAAATATTTTTGATAGAAGAACCAAAGCAAATGATTTCAATTTGGGTGACACTATTTTAAAGTGGGATTCAAGAAGAGAAGACAAAGGAATGCATGGAAAGTTTGATAACCTGTGGAAAGTACCATACATAATTTATGCTTTAGGAGGTCACAATGCATTTTTTCTCAAAGATTTGGATGGAATATAAATGCTTGGTGGACCTATGAATGGTAGGATTCTGAAGCATTATTTCTCACAAGAATAGAGGTGTTTCTTAGATAAGTTAATTATAAATATCATTATCTTTACTATTTTTATTGGGTGACCTATTAACAAAAGTTAAAGCCCGTAGAGAAGGCCCTAAGCTTCTGATTGATGTGCCACCATAATTACTACAACAACAAAAAGAAATGAGATGCAGACATTGCTGAAATAGAACATTCAAGGCTACTGATCAAAGGTTCTTGGCACCTCACATGGAGAGTGCCATCCCCAATTGGAGCCACTGTTAGGGTCGTATAATTTATAGGATCTCAAGGTGATTGGATATTTTATCTTAGTAATATAATGTTGTAAATAATATTTCAATTTTCAAATTATTTCCCAAAATAAATATAAAAGAAAATGAAAAGAGGGTATTAAAAAAAAATAGAATAAAGACAAAAGAAAAGAAAAGAAAAAAAATGAAAAAGAATAAAAAATAAATATGAGAACCCCACAAAAGAAAAACAAAAGGAAATAATACTCAAAGTGTTGCAAATCTAAATGCCACTACTCAATAGATAGTTTCATTATGTTAAATAAAATGAAGGTTGTGTGCATCTTTTTGAAAATGACACAATCATTAGTCATTTGTTTGATCATACAGTTTAATCACGGTTAAACAAGTTTAAATTTTTGTTAATTTGATAGAGAATAAGATTAGCCAAACTGTTTAATCTTGGCTAATGTTAGTTAGGTAGAAAATGACATTGATTTAATTGTCTAAGATGAATCAAGGGAGAAATAAGGGGATAGTTTAGAATAGGTTTTGTTTTTCATCAGAAGTAAAATGAGGGTTTTCTATTCTAAATGCACCCTTAGGAAGAAATGAATAAAATGATTAGTTTTTTGACTAGGTAAAAACTTGAAGTTAAAATGGTAGAGGAGGATAATTTGATTTCCAAGGACACACTATTGCAATTTTGGCTTAAGTTTCAAAACATTATGAAAAGTGCATAAAAGGTTAATTTTTTCAATACATTAATGTTTTAAACCCAAAGTTCCGCCATAGTCTAAAGTCCACTACACGACAAAATTTCTGTCAAGTTGTGATTAAAGCACCCCTATCTCTCATCTGCCCGATCGACCGCAATGCCAAATCAACGATCCTTGTTATTTTTTGGCCCCCCCTTGCTATCCTGTCTTTACCGTCGGAGTGGGGGTGGGGGGGTTCGAAAAGGTGATTTCCCCCCCCTTCCACTCATTCCCTGCCTCGTGGCAGTATTTGTTGACCAATCAATGCCATTCCCGAGGGATTACCATTAGTGCATTAAATTTTCCTTGGTAACCGTTTGAAAACCTCAATAGACCTGTGCCTACAATGGAAAACCCATGAAATATTTAAAAACCCTGTTGCATAGCCATTTCTTCCTTTCTGCTACATAATTTTCTGCAATTCATTCTAATTTTCAAGTTTTCCAATGTGCATTGAAGTTATTCCAAGTGACCAAACACCTAATCGAGCACCTAGCATCTCAATTCCTTCTCTGATAAGTGACAACCTACAAAAATTCTCGGTTTTTCGCTTATCTGAGAATGAATTGGGATGCTAGGTGCTTGATCGAGTGTTTGATCGCTTGGAAGAACTCCAATTAAAAGATAATGTTTTGCCTAGAGGTTTGGTTCCATTAGAAGACTTGTTTGACTTTAATGATGTAGCTAAGAAACCTAAGATTGAGCCCACATGGGCATATGTAGAAGAATGCAACATAGGTAGTGAAAAAGACCCAAAAATGATAAAACTGTCTAAGTCATTACCACCTGCTGAAAAGCAGAAATAAATTGCTTTGTTCAAAGAATTCACTGATGTATTTGTGTGGATTTATGAAGATCTAAAAGCTTATGATACTAATATAATACAACACAAAATTTCCATTAATGAGGATCATAAACCCTTTAAACAAAAACTTCAAAGAATAAATCCAGTATTGATGCCTTTAATTGAGAAAGAAATAAAGAAAATGTATGATGTTAAGATCATATTTCCTCTTAGGTACTATAAATGGGTTTCCAATATAGTACCAACAAGGAAGAAAACAGGTGAAATCAGATTGTACATAGATTTTAGAAAACTTAATAAAGTTTCCTTAAAAGACAACTACCCTTTACCTAAAATGGACCACATTTTACAAAAGGTAGTTGGATCTAGTAGGATTTCTTTGTTAGATGGTTTCTCAGGTTATAACCAGGTTTTGGTTCACCCTGATGATCAGGATAAGACAACTTTTAATACTCCATGGGGTACCTTCATGTATGTGAAGATGCCTTTTGGGTTAATGAATTTTGGAGCCACATTTTAGAGGGTAATGGATATTTCTTTTGCTAATGAAATTGGCAGATTTATTGTTATATATCTAGATGACATCACTGTTTATTCCAAAACTGATCAAGAGAATTTGTTACACTTGAGAAGAGTTTTTGAGAAATGTAGGAGGTTTGGAATTTCACTTAATCCTAAGAAAACACTTTTTGCTCTTGAAGAAGGAAAAATTCTAGGTCATAACATTTCCAAAGAAGGTATTAGGATTGATCCTAGTAGGATTGAAGCCATCTTGAAAATCAATCATCCTAGAAACATTAAATAACTTCAATAATTTATTAACAAAATAAAATTCCTAAGAAGATTCATTCCCAACCTTGTAGAACTCCTCAGAAGCATAACAAACATGCTAAAAAGAGATTCAGAAATAAGATGTAACATTGAAGCTAGGCAATCATTTGATCAGGTGAAACAAGCTCTGACTAAGGCACCAGTCCTGATCAGCCCATATTTTACCAAGGATTTTATAATCTTTTCATTTGCACCTGAACACACTGTTGCAATAGTTCTTTTACATAAATCCAATGAGGGATATGAGCAACCCATTGCATTCTTTAGTAAGGATTTAAGAGATGTTGCATTGAAATATAACATAATGGAGAAACAAGCCTTTGCCCTAATAAAAGAAATTAAATATTTCAGAGTATATATTCTCCATTCTCATATAATTTCTTATGTGCCAAATGCTGTGGTTAAGGATATTTTGACTCAAAATGGACCAGATGGTAAAAGAGGTAAGTGGATTGCCATTATTCTTGAATATGATATAGAAATCAAACCAACCAAGCTCATCAAGGGACAGGGACTAGCCAAATTGATGGCTGAGTCTAATTTTCATGCCTTGGATATCAATTTTGTAGTTGCATTAGATGATCAAGAGGAGCACGCGACTCCACAAATAGATGAAGCTCTTATAACCTCACCCTGGTATGAAGACCTCATTTTTGTGTTATTCAATTTAAATGCTCCTCCTGGTTTGACTAAGACAAAAGCTATATTTCTTAAGCTAAAGGTAGCAAAATTTTGCATCGTAGATAAAATTTTATATTGGAAATATGCTGGTGGAATTTTACTAAAATGTTTGTTGAAGGATGATGCAAAAAGAACTATGCAGGAATTTCATGAAGGAGATTGCGGTGGAAATTTGTACTGGAAAACCACTGCTAACAAGATCCTTAGAGCTAGTTTTTATCGGCCTACCCTTTTTCCTGATGTCCATAAGAAAGTTACCTCATGCCACAAGTGCCAAATTTTTGAAGTAAAAGAAAACTATTTCCCATTCCCTTGAAACCTATAACTGTTGAAAGCCCTTTCCAATGGTGGGGTTTGGATTTCATTGGAGAAATCCATCCTCCATCCTCTACCCAACATAAATGGATCCTCACAGCCACTGATTATTTCACCAAATGGATTGAGGGCACACCCTCCAGACTAGAAACTGATGCCATGATTATCAAATTCCTAGAAACCAGTACACTGTCAAGATTTGTATGTCCAAGTAAGCTTATCACAGACAATGAAACAAATTTTAAGTCAAAGAAAATGGTTGATTTCTGCAACAGATATCATATCACTCTAGAACATTCAACTTCATATTACCCTTAGGGTAATGGGTTAGTTGAATATTCAAATAAAATTTTGGTCAACATTATCAAAAAGCTGCTAGAAGATAACAAAAAGTCATGGCACAACAAGCTGATAAATGCACTTTGGGTTGATAGGCTTACCACAAAGAAATCAATTGGCATGTCACCATACTAATTAGTTTATGGAATGGATGTTGTTTTTACATCTTCTTTAGGAGCTTCAGTTATGAAGATAATTCAAGAGTTGCAGGTTCAACCAAATGATACTCAGAGAAGAATAAATCAGACCATTCAATTGCAACAATCTAGGGAATAAGTCTATAACAAAACACAGGTTATCCAGGAGAATGTCAAAAATATTTTTAACAGAAGAACCAAAGCAAATGATTTCAATTTGGGTGATAGTGTTTAAAAGTGGGATTCAAGAAGAGAAGACAAAGGCAAGCATGGAAAGTTTGATAACCTGTGGAAAGGACCATAAATCATTTATGCTTTCAGAGGTCACAATGCCTTTTTTCTCAAAGATTTGGATGGAATAGAAATGCTTGGTGGACATGTGAATGGCAGGATTCAGAAGCATTATTTCTCACAAGAATAGAGGTGTTTCTTAGATAAGTTCATTGTAAATATCATTGTCTTTACCATTTTTATTGGGTGACCTATTAACAGAAGTTTAAGGCCGTAGAGAAGGCCCTAAGCTTGTGATTGATGTGCCACCATAATTACTACAACAACAAAAAGAAATGAGATGCAGACATTGCTGAAATAGAACATTCAAGGCTACTTATCAAAGGTTCTTGACACCTCACATGGAGAGTGCCATCTCCAACTGGAGCCACTGTTAGGGTTGTATAATTTATAGGATCTCAAGGTGATTGGATATTTTATCTCAGTAATATAATGTTGTAAATAATATTTTAATTTTCAAATGATTTCCCAAAATAAATATAAAATAAAATGAAAAGAGGGTATTTAAAAAAAAGAATAAAGAAAAGCGAAAAGAAAAGAAAAACATTGAAAAAGAATAAAAAATAAATATGAGAACCCCACAAAAGAAAAACAAAAAGAAATAATACTCAAAGTGTTGCAAATATAAATGCCACTACTCAATAGATAGTTTCATTCTGTTAAATAAAATGAAGGTTGTGTGCAGCTTGTTCAAAATGACACAATCATTAGTCATTTGTTTGATCATACAGTTTAATCACGGTTAAACAAGTTTAAATTTCTATTAATTAGATAGAGAATACGATTAGACAAACTGTTTAATCTTGGCTAATGTTAGTTAGGTAGAAAATGATATTGATTCAATTGTTTAAGCTAAATCAAGGGAGAAATAAGGGGATAGTTTAGAATAGGTTTTGTTTTTCATCAAAAGTAAAATGAGGGTTTGCTATTCTAAATGCACCCTTAGGAAGAAATGAAAAGAATGATTAGTTTTAGGACTAGGTAAAAAATTGAAGTTAAAAGGGTAGAGGAGGATAATTTTATTTCAAAGGACTAACTATTGCAATTTTGGCTTAAGTTTCAAAACATTATGAAAAGTGCACAAAAGGTTATTTTTTTCAATACATTAATGTTTTAAACCCAAAGTTCTTCCATAGTCTAAAGTCCACTACGTGACTAAATTTCTGTTGGGTTGTGATTAAAGCACCTCTACCTCTTATCCGCCCGATCGACCGCAACGCCAAATCAATGACCCTTGTTCTTTTTCGGTTCCCCTTTGCTATCATGTATTTACTGTCGAGGGTGGGGGGGGGGGGGGGGGAGTGGTCCGAAAAGGTGGTTTTCCCACGCCAGGTCCCACACAACGTGGCGTGCTCACCATGTTTCACACCCCCCACATCAAACCACTTACCACGTCGACCCTCATCCCTTTCCCACTGTCCCTACCCATGCTCCCCCTTCCACCCATTCCCTACCGCGTGGAAGTATCCGTTGACCAATCAATGCCCTTCCCAGGGGATTACTGTTAGTGCATTAAATTTTCCCAGGTAACCGTTTGAAAACCTCAACGGACCCGCACCTACAATGGAAAACCCCTAAAATATTTAAAAACCCTATTTCATATCCATTTATTCCTTTTTGCTGCATAAGTTCCTGCAATTCATTCTAGTTTTCAGGTTTTCCAGTGCACATTGAAGTTCTTCCAAGCGATCAAACACCCGATCGAGCACCTGTCATCCCAATTCCTTCTCTGATAAGCGACAAACCTACAAACATTCTCGGTAATCCTATATTCCCACACCCCCTGTTCTGTAAATTATCCAATGATAAGATGCCTCCCAAGAATAAATGCCAGGAGGATTCTGTCAATCCACTAATCCATCCCCTTGTAGATTTTGGCCACATTCCATTAGCTGACAAAGATTATAAAATCTTTGAGACACAGTGTGAGTTCAAACTTTTCGAACTCTGCTGGTGGCTCAAGGAAAAGTTTGTAGACAAAACATATGAAATTGGACTCTAGGAGTCCAATCCCCCCCCATTACATTTTCCCCCAAACCTTCCACTCTCCTGAATTTACAAGAAAATTCCAAGCCTACTATGTCCCAAACCAGAGAGAAATCAGAGCCCCTATTGGTGAAATTTTCTTCACCATTACTACTAAAACCATAGATCAAATGTTGCAGGCCCCCTCTGTGGAAACCAATACCCCCTTCTCAATAGAAGCCTTGAAAAAATTATACCAAAAGCTTGATTTTTCTAAGAGAGCCCAGATTTTTGACCTTTTCTTACCTGAAAACACCAAATTACCAAGAAAGAATCCACCTTATCCTTCCTCAATTTTCCCTGATCAAGCCAAAAAAATTATATCCGTGATATCCTACATTTTGGGCTATTATTCTGATCAGTGGGTAGATCAACCCATTCCAGGTTTCCTCTCAATATTTTCCACAGAAAATAAACCTTCAATTATTTTCAATTTCAACCAATTTCTGGCTTATAGTATTCATGAACAATTCCTGAAGTTACCAACTGAGGGAGTGATCTGGATCTTGGGGGGAGGCCCCCAAGATCTAAAATGTTGAAATGGATTTGACAATATCTGCAAAATTAGAATGCCAGAACAAAAGGGAGAACACAAAGCAAATAAAACCACAAAGAAACTATTTTTATTAAAACAGAGAATAACTGTAGAAGCTACATTGTGGTGGACAATATGTCCTTTTACAAACTGAGGCTTGTTATTTATAGCCTTTTTTGAGTTACAATACCATGTGTAGATACCATAGGTGGATACCATGGGTCAATACCATGGGTAGATACCACTTAGAATACCATGGGTAGATACCACTTACAATACCATGGGTAAATTCCATGTGTGGATGAATACCATGTGTGGATACATACCATGGGTCAATGACATTTACAATACCATGGGTGGATGGATAACATGGGTAGATGAATACCATGGGTGGATGCCATTTTCCATTCGGATAAGGGAGTGTTCAAGTATACTTCAATTCTGGTTTAAATGTTTATCTACTATCAGACAAATATATTCAAATTTTCCATGCAAAAGTTAGATGAAGAAGGGAATCAATAGTCTGTGATATTTTGGACTTCCCTAGTGATGAAAGAGAAGGAATAATTCGCTTACAAGCAATACATTGAGCAGTTTATACACCCATAAATGAGTATGTTAAATATTTCAATAGAGCCAAGGATCAGTGAGGAGATAAAAATAATTTTACACCTAACAGAGCAAGCAAATACTGGAGACTGGTACCTGTACCAGAATTACACTGAAATCAGAGTGTATGGGTGTGAGTTTTCACCATAAAAAATTCCAAAATAATTGCCCATGAGGATATTTACATTATAATATATTAGAAAAATGCTCAATTCAGATGAAATACACTTTGTTTCAGCGAAAAAGAAATCACAGTTTAGAATCAAGACACAGGTTGTCTATTTTGTGTGTAACAAAAAGTCAACAGGAGAAGCATATAAGCTTCTCAAATAAATGAAGTTCATTTTAAGTTTCATATGGTCTTAAGACCCTCTGGGTATAATTTCCAAATTGAGAGTGGAAAAAAAAACTACTCCATATGCACATACCCAGAGGCCTAAAATTGAAAGATACGTGAACTAGTTGACTTGGGTAGAAAATACATTGTAGGAAGCTCGGGAGAAGCTTGTTTCTTTTTCTATTTAACAAATTCCTGTTCCTTAGGAGAAATTAGCCAAGAGACGAAGAGAAGAAGAATCACCTTCAGTGACAGATAGTGCAGGGAAGGAGTTTAAAATCATGTACAGAAAGAGGAAAAAATTTAATCCTAAAGTAGATTCAGAGAAGAATCTAGAACAAGAAGTTGCTATGATAGTCAAGGAAACATAATCATCATCTCAAGTAGACAAAAAAATTTCTACATCTCCAATAGTATCATCAGTATCCCAGGGTTAGCAAAATATAATCCAAACTTCAAAGGTTGTTCAAGGAGAGAAATAAAAGAGTATCGTTGACAGATATAGAGAAATCAAGCTTAATAATGAAATTATTAATAACAAAACTTATACTCAGTTTTGGAAGCAAACTTATAGCTCACAGAGTAGACTGCTTTCAGATTTTGACTCAGAGAAAGGGAGGATGCAGATGGCCTTCCTTGAGGCTCAAATCCCACAACCTAAATATGCTGCAGATTATAAGAAGACAACATTTGATTTTGAAACTAAAGATATACATCCCATTGACCAATTGGAGATGCAAAAAAAAACTCGTGAGATGATATGTTCCACTCTAACCAATACTACTATGACTGTTTCTAAATTGTAGGTTTCATTTTCCAACATTCAGTCTCAGCTGAAGATGGAGAAGGTTTCTTCTATAGCAAAAGATACTAGGATCAAATATTTGGGGGATTTGGTTGTGAATATGGGCTATGATCCAGAAAACATGAAAGTTGCAGAGGAGTTGATCAAGAAGAAGAATTTTGACATTGAATCATTAAGGAAGCAGCTAAAGTTTCCAGCAACTAAAGATCCTCTCACAAAATACATTGAAGAATCTGAGACTCAGAAAGGAGACATGATGAAGTTAATCATGGAACAAAATTCTTAGATTAGACAAATGGAGACAGGGTTGGAGAAAATTACTAAGGAGAAAGAGCAGAGTTCAAAACTATCCATGATTACTCTAGATGTTGTACCTCTCATAGCAATCCCAACCACAACAGCTGCAACATCAACTACACCTTCTACCGAATCTACAAAGGTTGTTGACCAATTGACAAAGGCTGTTGAGAATTTGTCAGTTTAGATTGAGAAAATAAAGAAGTTGCAGGGACAAGTTAAAGTACTAAAATATCAGAAGACCAGGAGTGAAGCTTCACATTTGGCTGAAGCTCATAAATCTCAAATTCTGATAGAAAGGCTACAAAAATCAAAGAGAGAGTCAACTATTGGACAGACCTTGGCCCAAGCCAAGGAAAGCATAGGGATGGATATTTTGAATTCTATGACTGAAATTTGGCCATGTATCTAGATCATTTTTTAGTAGAAGGACCTCATAAAGAAAGCAACGGAGACCATTACAGAAATCAGAGAACAACTGGGTGACATGCCTACTAAAGCTACTGATATCATCAAGTTCCTAAGTTCAACGAATATTTATGAGTTGGATGATTTAGATATTGATGATAGGACATAAACCATTTTGGAGGTCAAGGAGATTCTGACTAAAAATAATCTTATTACTCAATTGGAGGAAAAGTGTCAAAGTTTGGAAATAGCAGTAAACGGGTTTTTCACCAATATAGAAGCTTTAAATCAGAAAGGGTTACCCATTGTGTTTTTAATTAATGATAAATTAATTACTCAAGAATATTATATTAAAAAACTGAAGGAAGTAGGAAAAGATAGCTCCAAATTTGCTAACATCAAAGGCATCACGATAGGTATAGCTTTCCTAGAAGAAATGGGAAATGATTTCTATATTTAGCATGAGGTAAATCACATCTTCGTGGTAAGGCCAACATTTTGAAAGTATACTAAGGTTGATGAGATTTACCGGAATGTAACCAAATTAACCATTGCAGATGAAGGCATATGGGAAAAGTTATGTGAATTACTAGACTGATTGGTAATTCAAATGTAGTTACAGGATTAGCCAACACATCAACTAGCGCAACACAACAATAGGCCAGTTCATCAACATATTCCCCCAAATCAAAGCCACCTCTCCACATAGTTTCCCACCCAACATATTACTCTGCGGAAATAGATAATTTTTTTAGAATAGTGCTAAATATACACCATCTATTGAGACAACGATTTTGTAATTATTGTATTAATCCTTCATACTTCGAAGTATTCTAGTTGATTGTTGAATATAATTATCTCCAAGTTATTGTAATTTTTTGGTTGCTGGACTCATCAATAATACAAGGACATTCTTCATAGGATTCATGTGGTGTATGAATTGGTGCTGTTTTTCTCTTGTTCTTGTGCTTATTCATTGTTTTCTTTCACTTTTATTTCTTAAAAGCTTAATTACATTACAAAAATGGTGACGAATAGGATTTGTTGAAATATGCACCCTATTTCAGCTGTAGGTAATTCCTATGTTTTCTTCTGAAGTCAAATTAAGGAATTCTTAATTGCTCCTAAGTTTCTACTGAGCCTTTGTTTTCTTCTGTTTCATATCATTTAAATTCTAAAAAGATCCAACTAGTGCAACCTAGCTTGCCCAACTACTTTAAATTTTGATGCAGTTCCAATTAATTTTTAGACTCCATAGCCATATGGAATTATAAGAATTCAATCAACCAAAACAATTCAATAAAAAAAAACAAACAAACAATTTGCGCAGTCATAACTAGCCTAAAATTTACATAAAACAAAGCTAAAATTTACAGAGATATCCCTCTCTGAAGCTGGCAAGGCTAGATCCCAGCTTCCAAAGCAGTTTTGATGTTTTCCTCTGTGTTTACTCTCACAATCTAAAAAATTACAGAATGATAACATAATATACATGTTTAAACAAAAAATCTGAGCATAGGGGTCTCACACTTCTCTGAGAATCGCTAAGAAGCATTGTTCCCTTATATCATTAGCTACATTTTCATCTATTAGGTCTTAGATAATGTAGAAATTTGAATAACTGATATATTATTCACCGATATTCTCCTGATCACACACTATTTGACTTCATGCACAATACATAATCTCTTCTACCATTGATCATTAATTGCGGAAATAAAATCAATTGCATGCACACATTAAAACCATAAAAATTCACACATATGAACACAATATGTAATGGGAAAGATTAAAGCTGAAAACCCACAACTATCTATATATTATATATGTCATAGAGATCATGTAACAATCATTATACAAAGCTCCTCACAAGCTCTCAGTATAATCTCCACTTGCTACACACTAATCAGGCCCGATCTTGCAAATCCCATGCACCGATCTTTGCCAGCCTTTAGCCTGCCTCTACTGTGAAATCACTGCTAAAGAATAGCTCTTGATGAGTTCGAATTTCCCCAGAATTTCTCACGTAGTCTTTAAAGGCATCTCTACTAAGTGTTGGATGCAAACCATGCATCACTATAGTCACAACTGATAGTCACACTGCTCTTTCACCTATCTCTTCACTGGTCTCCACTGAAACTGTCCATGCACTGTAGTTAACTGATGTATTCTTTAGTTGATTAATGAGTTTATAATTAGTGAATTAATTAATAATTAATTCACACCACTCTCACTAATTGTATCAATCAGTTAAACTAGATACAAATAGCTCAACTATGTTTAGATTAGTTAAACTGAACACAACTCCATTAACTTCCTCAATCAACTCCACCAAACTCTGTCACATGAGTTCTAACTGAAGTATCCATGCAATAGATCCACTTAACCCTCAGGAATAGCGTAATTCCTTCTGTCAGCTCCTGTGCCACATCTGTGCACTTAACTGAAGTGCTCCAAGAGAATAAGATAATGTTTAGAGTCTAAATATTATTAAGAGCTAATAATATTCGACATATCTATTTTTAGACTAGAAATCTAAAAATAGATTCCGCCCAATATGTCTAAAAATAGAAGTCCATATATTTTTTCCAACTTGACCAACCATCCACAAATAGCATCCCACAACTCATATAATATGATCGACATGTCTAAAAATAGACATAGTCTAAAAATAGACTTTGCGACAAAAATCACCTGTGTGGGCCCCACCTAGTTTAGGTGATCACTTTCCAACTAGGATTAGGAATGATGTTTCAGGATGCCTCCTTCACTGTTTCTTGTTGCAATATTCAACACTCCCTCTCAACAAGAAAGGACTGTCATTGCATGCGACATGCAACTCCATGCATTCGCCCTACAACCTTCACAAGCGCCATGCAACTCCATGCATCTACTCTGCAACTCCTCTGAAACTGAATAGGCTCAAAACAACTCAATCAGTCTGATGCATCTATCATCAAAGTCTTCGACTTCTGTTGGTACCAACTACACATGTCATCAGGAACCACTGCGTTGTTGAACTCTTGCACCCATGCACTCTGCACTTGCTGTCAACTCTGATCCGCGCTGCAGTATCCGACACTGTCACTTTGATCTGCCTGAATCAATCCAACTGATCACGCTACTACTGCTCTATGGGCACCTCATAGCCAGGTTCAATTCATGAGATCCACACCATTTCCATGAATCCTACCCAGAAATTTCTTCTTGGATTAATCATGCATGTTGCCCCACCTCTCACCTGGTGGTATAGCTGCATGCACTCCCTCTGCCCATCTAGCACGAAATTTCTCTGCATGACTGGTTTCTCCCACTCCATGATCCTCATCTTGTGGCTACTCCACATCCCTAGGTTCACTCTTACCTGCATGCAAAATTTGCTCCCTCTCAAGCATCAATTGCATGTCTTTCTTGCACTTCCCAACATTAGGAAGCTCCGTAGAAATCCCATATACTTCAAGTCTGTAGAGATTCTTTGCTTGAATCCCAACCTTCTTGACTTGTCCTATTGCTTTGTGCTGAAGGAAAACTTTTCCTTCACTAAAGACAACATCATACCCTTTATCCTCTAACATTGCGACTGAGATTAAATTCTTCTTTAAACCTGGAACATGCACTACATCTTGTAAAAGAATGAGTTTACCTGACTCCCTCTAAAAGGTTATGGTACCAATGTCAGTTTCATTGTATCGTCCATTTTCGCCCAAATCAACATGCAACTGGAGATCTTTCTCCACCAAGTCATTGAAAAGATTCACATCTCCCCTCATGTGAAAGGAAGCGCCACTATCAAAATACCACCCCGATCCAAATGCACTAGACACCATGCATGCGATCAATGAGAAGTCTAGCTCAAATTGCAAGGCAAGAACCTCACTAGCTGCAGCTCCAGCAGCCTAATTGTTCTTCTTCTTCTGTGGACAATTTGTGGCGTAATGTCCATGCTCGTGACAGTGAAAACACTTCACTTTGGACATGTCACGCTCTTTACCATCCGCACCGGATTGAGAAGCATTCTTCTTACCCTTCCCCTTCCTTGCTTTGGCAGCCAAAGTGCAATCCTCTTCATCATCATTCTTTGACGAAGATCCATCCCTGGTATCCTGCCTTATCTCCTCCTGCACAAGATCCGACCAAAGTCGCTCCCGTCCTAGCAATTTCTCCCGACCATTGACAGAGACCTGATAGGAATGCCAACTCTTCGGAAGCCCAAGGAGAGCCAAGCTCACCAATTCCTCATCATCAACACTAACTCCTACACTCCCAAGCTCATCCCTGTAGTGGACAAACTTTGTCAAGTATACCGGAATAGTGTCATTCTTCTCCATTTTTATTTTCTTGAGTTTATCCTTGAGCGTCAAATTCCTCTGGTCGCTCTTGCTTTGGAAAAAATCTGTCAAAGCTTTCCACATCAATAATGGAGAAGCTTTACCATGAAGGCTGGAAAATATGTGATGCTTCACACCTTCCAACAGAATCCTTCGACACCTTGCTACCTTCTTTTGCCATGCGTCAAGTGTGGCAGCATCGCTAGAACCCGGTTTAGGAATTTCTGCATCTATGAACTCCTTCAACCCATTATCCTCCAGCACCACCTCCATCTTGTCCTTCCATGCAATATAATTCGAGCTGCCCTCAAGGGCATACTCCAATCGCAATCCGTTGAAATACATTTTAATGAATGCTCAACTTCGACACCAAGAAAACACTGTAGCAATTTCGAATTCCACCAGCACAAAACTCAATCGCTTCAATGCTCTGCAATTGCTCCAATGATCAATATCTCTCTGATACCATGTAGAAATTTGATAATTGATATGTTATACACCGAGATTCTCTTGATCACACACTATTTTAACTTCATGCACAATACAAAATCTCTTCTACCATTGATCATTAATTGCGGAAATAAAATCAATTGCATGCACACATTAAAACCATAAAAATTCACACATATGAACACAGTATGTAATGGGAAAGCTTAAAGCTGAAAACCCCCAACTATATGTATATTATACATTTCATAGAGATCATGTAACAATCATTATACAAATCTCCTCACAAGCTCTCAGTATAATCTCCACTTGCTACACACTAATCAGGCCTGATCTTGCAAATCCCATGCACCGATCTTTTCCAGCCTTTAGCCTACCTCTACTGCGCAATCCTTGCTGAAGAATAGCTCTTGATGAGTTCGAATTGCCCCAGCCTTTCTCATGCAGTCTTTAAAGGCATCTCTACTAAGTGTTGGATGCAAACCATGCATCACTATAGTCACAACTGATAGTCACACTGTTCTTTCACCTATCTCTTCACTGGTCTCCACTGAAACTGTCCATGCACTGTAGTTAACTAATGTATTCTTTAGTTGATTAATGAGTTTATAATTAGTGAATTAATTAATAATTAATTCACACCACTCTCACTAAGTGTATCAATCAGTTAAACTAGATACAAATAGCTCAACTATGTTTAGATTAGTTAAACTGAACACAAATCCATTAACTTCCTCAATCAACTCCACCAAACTCTGTCACATGAGTTCTAACTGAAGTATCCATGCAATAGCTCCACTTAACCCTTATGAATAGCGTAATTCCTTCTGTCAGCTCCCGTGTCACATCTGTGCACTTAACTGAAGTGCTCCAAGAGAATAAGATAATGTTTAGAGTCCAAATATTATTAAGAGCTAATAATATTTGACATATCTATTTTTAGACTAGCAATCTAAATATAGATTCCACCCAATATGTCTAAAGATAGAAGTCCATCTATTTTTCCAACTTGACCAACCATCCACAAATAGCATCTTGAAACTCATACAATATGATCGACATGTCTAAAAATACACATAGTCTAAAAATAGACTTTGCGACAAAAATCACTTGTGTGGGCCCCACCTAGTTTAGGTGATCACTTTCCAACTAGGATCAGGAATGATGTTTCAGGATGCCTCCTTCACTATTTCTTGTTGCAATATTCAACAGATACATTGTGCATTGATTTAAAAATCAAAACATGAGGATATCCATACATCATCACTGTCATAATACATGCTTATAATCAGTGTAGTAATAACAGACATATCAATGACACATCAGCCATATAATCCACATATAAACCAATACAGCTACACATAAGATGCCAAGGAAGGAACTTCTAATTAATGAATAAAAAGAAACCAACCCGTTATGGGACTACCACGTTCCACCTGACCGTAGATTGGCTGAGCCAAATCTCTCTTCATCCAATCACCCCCCGTGCCATATTCCAAGCATGAATGTGGGACTCAACACAAAAGAACCAACCAAGGCATCCCGAGGAAAAACCACCTCACTCTCATCAATAGAAACTAGGATTTATGTTGGGTGTGGAGCCTGATTATCTTCTTTATTTTGTATCACAACGTTGGACCCCTATTCTTAACGAGGTGGAAATTCCGCCTGTAATTAAACACTTCCTAGGGGATCCAGGGGGGGCGGGGCAGTGCCCCCGAAGCTAAAAACAAATTTAAAATTTCCCTATAAAATTATTGTAATTTATAGTCAATCTGGGCCGTTCATTAGGCAGATGATCTGACGGTAGAAGTTATGTTTAATTTAGGGTTTTTTTTCCCTAGAAGGCAACCCCTCGTTTTGTATGAGGGTATTGTATTGCGGCTGTGTATTGTATGTGTATTATCAGAGTGAGAAACAGATAGGGTGTTGAAAATGCAACAAGATGATGGAGCTTAGTGAAATGAAGTCGCCTTCACTAAGTGGGCCCGCAGGCTATTTTTGGCGCAAAGTCTATTTTTAGACTGTGTTTATTGTTAGACATATGGATCATGGTCTATGAGTTGCAGGATGCTATTTATGGATGATTGGTCGAGTTTGTAAAAATAGATGGACCTATATTTTTAGACATTGGGTGGTTTCTATTTTTAGACTGCCGGGCTAAAAATAGAACAATCAAATATTATTAACCCTTAATAATATTTAGACTATAAACATTATCTTTTCCTCTTGGAGCACTTCAGTTTGATGCTTGGATGTGGCACATGCAGCTGACAGAAGGAAATAAGCTTTTCCTAAGGGTTAGTTGAGCTAATGCATGGTTGACTTCAGTTAGAACTCCAGTGGCAGAGTTTGGTGGAGTTGATGAGACAGTTGGTGGAGTTGTGTTCTGTTTAAACTAGTTGAACTAGTTGTATTTAGTCTAACTGAAAAATACACTAGTGATGACTGGTGTGAATTAATTAATAATTAATTCACTAATTATTAACTCATAATTCAACTAATGAACACATCAGTTAACTGCAATGCATGGGCAGTTCAGTGGAGACCAGTGTTAGAGGTGGGTGAAAGGGTGTGATTAACTATCAGTTGTGACCACGATTGTGCATGAGATTTGCACACACTTTGGAGGAGATTGCCAATGAGGATTGTGAAGTTGGAGCTAATGGGATTCGAACTTGGATCTCACTCATTACTCACTTGGATTGCGCAGTAGAGGCAGTCAGACTTGTGGAGGAGATTTGAACCCCTGACTTGTTCAAATCTCATATAGTTTGTTTGTAGATTTTGGAGATAGTACTGAGTACTTGTGAGGAGTATTGTGCTATGTATTGTTACATGTTCTCCATCATTATATTATACAGATAGTTGGGGGTTTTCAGCTATTGCTTTCCCCATTACATACTTTGTTGATATGTGTGCTTGATTATTGTTTTATGAGCGCATGCGACTGCTTTCTATTTCCGCATATTGATGATCAATTGTAGAAGAGGTTATGTGTTATGCATGAAGCTTAAATAGTGTATAACCAGGATAATCTCGGTGAATAATTCAGCAAATTATTCAAATTTATACATGGTATCGGAGCTTGAGAATTGATCATCGGATCTATTGCAGTGATAACAATTATTTCGGTAGACAGAGTCTGTAATGGGCCAGGTAGCCTCTGGATCCATCCTTTCTTTGAAAGGTGATATATCCAGTAAATTCCCTTACAGTCGATCTCTGTGCTAGAAATAATTTGTTCTCACAGATCCAGAAGTAGCTCAGTTTTGAGCTTGGAATTCGAATTTGCAGCAGAATTTGGAATTCGAATTTGCAGTAGTTTTCTTGGTGCCAAAGTTGAAATGTCTTTCAACGGATTGCGACTAGAATATGCCCTTGAGGGCAGTTCGAATTATGTTGCATGGAAGGACCGGATGGAGGCGGTATTAGATGATAATGAGCTGAAGGAGTTCATAGAAGCTGAGATCCCAAAGCCTACTGATGCTACTCAAGTTGAGGCTTGGCAAAAGAAGATGGCGAAATGTCGAAGAATTCTGTTGGAGGGCGTGAAGGATCACATTGTATCCAGCATGCATGGAAAAGCTTCTCCATACTTGATGTGGAAAGCGTTGACAGATTTATTCCAGAGCAAGAGCGACCAGAGGAAGTTGGCGCTCAAGGATAGACTCAGACATATTAAGATGGAGAAAGGTGACAGTATGCCGAAGTATCTCACGAAGTTCATCCAATGCAGGGATGAGCTGGGAAGTGTGGGGGTGACTGTCGATGATGAGGAATTGGTGAGCTTCGCTCTCCTTGGTCTACCGAAGAGTTGGCATGCCTATCAGGATTCTGTCAATGGTCGGGAGAAATTTCCAGGATGGGAGCGACTTTGGTCGGATCTTGTGCAAGAGGAGATATGGCGGAATACCAGAGACGGATCTTCATCAAAGGCATCTGATGAAGAAAATTGCGCTTTGGCTGCCAAAGAAAAGAAGGGGAAGAGCAAGAAAGCTTCTCATTCTGGTGTGAAAGGCAAGAAGCAAGACATGTCTAAGGTGAAGTGTTTTCACTGTCACCAGCACGGACATTATGCCACAAATTGTCCGCAGAAGAAGAAAAATAAGCATGCTGCTGGATCTGCAGTGGGAGAGGCATTGGCCTCCCAGTTCGAGCTAGATTTTTCACTGATTGCATGCTTGGTTTCAAGTGTGATGGCAACAATATGGTTCTTGGACAGTGGTGCGTCTTTTCACATGACTGGAGATCGAGATCTGTTTTCAGATCTAGATGAGAAAGATCTTGGAGTGCACATCGAGATGGGCGATGATGGTAGATACAGTGCGACTGATATCGGTACCATTTCCTTTGAGAGGGAGTCTGGTAAACCCTTCGTATTGAAGGAAGTGATGCATGTTCCAGGATTGAAGAAGAATCTGATCTCTGTGGCGATGTTAGAAGACAAGGGATACGATGTTGTCTTCAGCGAAGGAAAAGCTTTCTTGCGCAGTAAGAAAACTAGAGAGACCCAGAAGATAGGGGTTCGAGTCAAGAACCTTTATCAGTTACAAGTAGATGGCTGCACAGCAATGGCATGCAAGGCGGAAGCAGTGGTGAGCCGGGATGATGGCGAGCTGTGGCACCGGAGATTGGGCCACCTTCACCATGGCACTTTGAAGATACTGCAATAGATTTCTACTGGGCTTCCTAAGGGCACTCTTGCGCAGTCAGATCAGTGCAAGGGGTGTACCTTGGGAAAATTTGTGAAAGCCACCTTTCACGAGAAGGATAGTTGCGCCACGACGATCCTTGAGAGAGTTCACACAGACGTGTGTGGTCCTTTCTTAGTAGCTTCGACAGCAAAGCACAAGTACTACGTGATATTTGTTGATGATTTCTCTTGGAAGTGTTGGATCTTCTTCATGCAGAAGAAGAGTGATACATGCTCAAAGTTCTGTGAGTTCAAGGCACTGGTTGAGAAGGAATCGGGGAAGCATGTGAAGGCTCTTAGGAGCGACAATGGTGGTGAATTCATCTCTGCTGAATTCAAGGACTTTTGCAGCGCATAAGGGATTTAGAGAGAGCTCATTGCACCCCATAACCCACAGCAGAACGGGGTTGCTGAGCGGAAGAACAGAACGATCGTGGGTGCTGCACGGGCGATGTTGCATAATCAGGGCCTACCCCTTCACTTGTGGGCTGAGGCATGCAATATTGCAGTATATGTGCAGAACCGTTGTCCTCACAAGATACTTAGCATGAGTACACCGGAGGAGGCGTTTTCTGGCAAGAGACCTGACATTTCCCATTTGAGGATTTTTGGTTCACCTGTCTACATGCATGTGACAAAGGATGCCAGGAAGAAGCTGGATCCGACCGCAGAGGTTGGAATATTTGTGGGGTACACTGATACACCTCACAACTATCCGGTGTATTTTCCAGACAGTCGCAAGACTGTTGTGCGACGGGATATCAAATTTCAGGAGGAGAAAGCCATGCAGTGTTCGCTTGAGAGGGAGCCACACTTGCATGCAGATGAGGAGCTATTAGTTCCTAAGAATGAGCTTCCGGATGTGGATCAGCCACAAGAGGAAGTTCATGGAGTGGAAGAAACCACTCATGCAGCGCCAACCATCAGAGGGTGCAAGCGCATTGCAGAAGCTGAGTGACTGGCTCAAGATGCAGAGAAGGTTGTAGGACCACCTACAACACAGCGTAGACAGAGACAGTCACCGGATTGGTACACTGGATACATGGCTCTTATGAGCAAATGTGTCGTGACAAAGCCATCCTCTTTCGAGGAAGCTGTGGAGGACCCCGCATGGGTAGATGCCATGGTGGAAGAGTATGATTTGATTGTCAGAAACAGTGCATGGGAGATTGTCCCAAGACCGGAGGGGAAATCAATGGTGGGTTCGCGATGGATCTACAAAGTGAAGCAGGCGGTTGATGGGAGTGTGGAGAAGTACAAGGCAAGATTTGTTGCCTGAGGCTTCTCACAGATAGAGGGGATCGATTATGAGGAGACTTTTGCACACATGCATGGTGCTCTTCCCATACGGACGATCTTGGCTCTCGGCGCGGATGGGGTGGCTACATCCATCGGATGGATGTGAAGTTGCGTTCTCGGTAGGTCATTGAGGAGGAGGGTGTATAGAGCAGCGAGAAGGTTTCGATATCTTGATCTTCATCGGTGAGTCACATGTGCGGACTCAAAGGGAAACCTTTGTACGGGTTGAACGAAGCACCTCGTGCTTGGTACACACGGATAGACGATTATTTCATGGGACTTGGATTCCAAGCGAGAGGCGGATCCTAACCCATGCCAGTTGTGGTGGAGGGAAGTTGCTGATCATTGTCTTGTGTAGATGATACGATTTTGACGAGGTGATGAGCTGTTGATACTTTCATGCAAGGAGGATCTTGCTAGAGAGTTTAAGATGAAGGACTTGGGCCTCCTTCATTATTTTCTGGGATTGGAAATTTGGCAGCGCAGTGATGGATTGTTTGTTTCTCAGGGTAAGTATGCCCGAGAAATATTGGAGAAGTTCAACATGCATGGCTGCAAGCCTATTGATATTCCTCTTCCTGGAGGTTGGAGGAAGGAGGATGCTACTTCAGCGGAGGTAGTGGATGCCACTGTTTATCGACAGTTGGTGGGGTCGCTTATGTATCTGGTCAATACACGACCCGATATATGCTATGCTGTTAACCAACTTTCGCAAGCTATGGTTAAGCCTACCAAGCTCTTCTGGAAGGAAGGCAAGCATGTATTGCATTATCTTAGAGGCACATCGGGATATGGCTTGTGGTACAGACATGAGGATGGGGTGAAGCTATGTGGCTTCATGGATGCAGATTGGGCAGGGAGCCCAACGGACGGAAAGAGCACATGCGGAGGGATCTTAAGTATCGGATCGACAACAAGTTTCTTGGTACAACGAAGCAATGATAATAATGGCACTCGGTTCGGTACAGGTGGTAAAAAGGCAACAAGCTTGGGCGCATGCGAGCCATATGGATGAGGAGACCCAGTTCGATTGTTCGGGTCACACTTGAAGCCTAATGTGATTTAGTTGTTATTATGATAACGGAAGTTTGCATTAAACTCTAAGCTAATCGATGTTTCATGATGAATCTAAACACATTAAACACATCGACATCGGTACCATCATATCGAGAGGTGTGTGCAGCGGAGAATCATGTTACTTTCATATATTCCCACGGAGGATCAGGATGCTGACATCTTGACGAAGGCGCTCACTAGGAGAAAATTTGAATACCACAGAGGCAGGATAGGGGTTGCAGATAATCCATATCTTGTTGAGAGGGAGTGTTGAAAGTGCAACAAGATGATGGAGCTTAATGAAATGAAGTCGCCTTCACTAAGTGGGCCCGCAGGCTATTTTTGGCGCAAAGTCTATTTTTAGACTATGTCTATTTTTAGACATAGGGATCATGCTCTATGAGTTGCAGGATGCTATTTATGGATGATTGGTCGAGTTGGTAAAAATAGATGGACCTCTATTTTTTAGACATGGGCGGTTTCTATTTTTAGACTGTCGAGCTAAAAATAGAACAGTCAAATATTATTAACCCTTAATAATATTTAGACTATAAACATTATCTTTTCCTCTTGGAGCACTTCAGTTTGATGCTTGGATGTGGCACATGAAACTGACAGAAGGAAATATGCTTTTCCTAAGGGTTAGTTGAGCTAATGCATGGTTGACTTCAGTTAGAACTCCAGTGGCAGAGTTTGGTGGAGTTGATGAGACAGTTGGTGGAGTAGTGTTCTGTTTAAACTAGTTGAACTAGTTGTATTTAGTCTAACTGAAAAATACACTAGTGATGACTGGTGTGAATTCATTAATATTTAATTCACTAATTATTAACTCATAATTCAACTAATGAACACATCAGTTAACTGCAATGCATGGGCAGTTCAGTGGAGACCATTTTTAGAGGTGGGTGAAAGGGTGTGATTGACTATCAGTTGTGACGATGATTGTGCATGATATTTGCACACACTTTGGAGGAGATTGGCAATGAGGATTGCGCAGTTGGAGCTAATGGGATTCGAACTTGGATCTCAATCATTACTCACTTGGATTGCGCAGTAGAGGCAGGCAGACTTGTGGAGGAGATTTGAACCCCTGACTTGTTCAAATCTCATATAGTTTGTTTGTAGCTTTTGGAGATAGTACTGAGTACTTATGAGGACTATTGTGCTATGTATTGTTACATGTTCTCCATCATTATAATATACATATAGTTGGGGGTTTTCAGCTATTGCTTTCCCCATTACATCCTGTGTTGATATGTGTGCTTGATTGTGTTTTAATGAGCGCATGCGACTGCTTTCTATTTCCACATATTGATGATCAATTGTAGAAGAGGTTATGTATTATGCATGAAGCTTAAATAATGTTTAATCAGGATAATCTCGGTGAATAACTCAGCAAATTATTCAAATTTCTACATATCTTACTCACACGTGTGAAGTAAATTAGGTCATCATTTTGCAACAGTAAGTACATAATCATAGTGATAATCAAGAGCCAATATTTGGGTCAAGAAAGGTCTCTCTTGCAAGCCGAAGTATCAAGGAAGAGAATTCAAGTCAGGCGAAGGAGAGATGAAACAAATTCATCCATCTTCTAGCCACACATGTGATCTAGGGTTTCTACAAAGAATTTGCTGGGCAGGTCGAAGTTGCCGAAGAATTTGCTGAGAAGGTCAAAGTTGCAAAAGAATTTACTGGGAAGGTCGAATTTGTAGAATAATTTGTTAGGCAGGTCGAAGTTGCAAAAGAATTTGTTGGGGATCAAAATTGCAGAAGTTGTCGGAAAGCATGAAATATTTGTCTTGGTCTTGGAGGGACTTGGTCAAGGGTCATATGTCTCGGAATTCGTCTATCGAAGGTCTATAAGAAGAGAAACATTATTGTGGGTTTTCTTCTCAGTTGTAGAGGTTTTGGCCCTGGCTGATCACCTATATTTTGTGTCTTAATATCTTACTGTTATTTATGGTTTGGTAGCTATTTGATGAAGAAAACACTAATAATAAGCAAGTGAAAGAAGAAACTAATCAATTTAAGTAAAAATATATCATAAGCAATTGTTAGAAGAAGAGAAATCACCCAACTTGTTGACCCCTATATTTCTCAACATGTCCTTTAGTGATTAAGTGGGGGGATTTCAAAACTCTCATAAAGTGCTAGTTCTACCCTATCAAGTTTGTAGAGGAATATTGGATTTGGTGGCATTACTTTAGGTAGAAACAAAGGCAAAGTGTACACGAGTACAATGTTATGAATAAAAATATATAAAAATAATACAAATTATATAAATAATAATAATCATAAATAATGATTAAATTAAACAATAATTTGTTTTTGAAGAGGCATGTCACTAGGGACATGACCATTCATAAAGTGGCCCGTGTCTAGGTATATAAAACATACCCTCATTTATAAATATATCATATCTCATATTATTTCTTTTATACACTATTCAATATATGTTTGTTATCTTCAATGGATTTCTTCGTATACCAAGTGTTCTGAATTTTTTTGCAATGTAAAAAACTTTGTTCATTGCATTGGTATCATAGTTGTTTGATTGTTTGGCCACTCATTCGCTGCCTAGAGCTAATCTAATCTAACCTTTAGCTATCAAACTCCTATCAATCTTGTTGTTGTACAATTGAAGCATTTCTTTATACAGATTCTGAGGCTTCTACATTTTGTAGATTGTTATTCAGGCCTTTGGCCATATAAAATGAAGAAAAAGAAAAATAAATATAAAAATTTTATTAAAAAAAGGGAAAAACCAAGAAGGGAGGATTTAAAAAAAGAAAGAAAGAAAAATGATTCTATTTAAACATTAAAAAAAAATCAGCCATTGATTTAAAAAAAGGAAAAGGAAGAATTGTTTTAAAGGAAATATATATTAATTTTTTTTAAGAAAGAAGAAACAAAAATATTATTAAAAAAAGTGGAAAAAGGTCCATACATACATATAAAAATAAAGGAATATATATATATATATGAGAAGAAAAGAAGGAACAAAACTTATTGATGTCAGTCGTCCAATAACTTCAACACAGTCTCCTTCCACCACAACCCTAACTCGACAATCCACCGTTAGTCGTGACTTAGGTCACTGCCATTTCTGACAACATTACATTTTCTGAGAAAATTGTACGGCCCTGGTTCCTACTGTCGTTACAGTGATAGTGTGTTGTTCCATCGATCCATACAACCTGCACAATACAACCAAAATGATCATAAATCCTATGGTATTCATTCGGGTGATTGCTGCAAAAAGTCCACTAAAGAGGTAGGCTTAAACTTTGCAAGGAGTTCAACCGAAGAGAGCGAGGCCGAAAGAAAGCCAACACATTACTCAACCAACTTCTCCTTTCTGTTAGACGGTTGTCTACCCTGCGACTGGTAGAAATTCAAATGGCACACGGTGCTTGATTTTACTAACACAAAATTTAAACAACAAATATCTTATTAAATTCTGAACTATAGAGTGGATCTCGAATTTAGGACTTTAACTAGACTTATGTTTTCAAAATGAGGAATTAGAATTTTTTTAGTTCACTAAATTTTATAACTTTAAGTGGATTGAAGCCTTCTTTTTCCTATTTTCTTAATTTTAAATATCTTTGTTAGCGAACCTTATCTAATGTTAGATTTAGTCTTTGTAATATAAATTTCTCAAATTTAATGAAATATGTGTTAAACAGTATTAGTACTCTCTATACTAATATTAGTATTTATATAAATTTAAATATGTGTTAAACAGTATTAGTACTCTCTATACAGTCACGACCTTCCAAGGGATTTGATTCAAAACTTATTAGAGAATACGTAACTCAAACTTTAATGCCTTTATAATACATGTTATAAATTTATAATAACCAAACTTAAGGATTATTTATTAAATAATTGAAGTTATAAATAAAAATGTTTTAGTTCATAGTTAAACAACCTAAAAAAGTTTTATAGAAGAATTTTTAATTGAAAAAAAAAGAGTTTAAACAAGTAATAACTCACTGAAATTCTAAGGGAAATTCTAAGTCAAAAATGTAAAAGGAGAAATTGTAAATGATTCCTTACTAAGGTTTGGAGGATCGATAAAGTTTTCAAGGTTTATTTTTAAAAAAATGGGTTACTTTATCATTCGACAAATTATCGATGAACACAAAAGGGAGTCTATCTCTAAAGAAAAAGGAATGGAGTCTAATTTAGAAATGAAGGGAGAAATATTTTCAGAAACTTCATATAAATCTGCTTTAGTACTATTTAAAATTAAAGGGACTCTTGTAGGAAAAGATGTTGCTATTTCTATCTTGCCAGCCGAAGATAAAAATTATATAAACCCTAAACTCACTAACCAATTGGTGATTCCCGAGTCAAATATTATTGAAAACTTAGACCTCTGGAACGCAAAACAATATGAAATAACCGATTTACAATTAAACATTAAAGACTATAAATTCACATCACAATTATTTATTCAATCCCTAAGGGCGATTGAGGTGATATAATTTGGGGTTCACCTTGGATGGAATTACCGGGGTCATTCATTGTAAATAAAAAGAAAAATATCGTGACATTTTCTTACAAGAAAAAAATAATGCTACAAGACATACATAGAAACTTGATTCAATATCACTAGCATACATGAAAAATATCTGAAAATTAATTCTTCAAGAAATGTAAAATATGCAAAAGGAAGTTGAAAATATCATCACAGACAAAAGCGAAGAAGTCACTCTTTTTAAGGACCATCGCGAAAAATTATTTACTCAAATTAAGAAACTTAGAAATGATAAGAAATCATTGAAAAATAAATTAGAAGAACTTATCACAAAAGAAGTATCGAAATTTTCTGATGTAACAGTCCAAGTTGAACAAAAAGTAACAAATAGCAATCCAGTCAATATCATACCTCAAGAAGAAGACAAACTAGTTGAATTGAAGACGTACTTAGAGGTTGCAGTACAAACAAAGGAAAATTTAAGTAAATATCCAACGATTAACTAAGTGAATTCAATATTTGAATGAAATCAAACACTTCAAGTAAATCGAGAAATTGACACAAACAAGTTAAAGGGAAATCTGATCACAAGAACTCCTTATCTACACCCAAATCATTGAAGCAGAAATATCAACCAATCTACAAATCCATATCACTTAGACCAAAGACAAATGACTTTCGTTCCAAATAATGATGATGCCACCACAATTCCGTCTTGTAATAAAAATTCATCTCAAGTTTCTAGTAACTACAAGATTCCACAAAAAATTGATTTAGGATGGTTAGATCATTTCTCAGTTTGACAATTTTATTTATCACTCATAGGATCGTATCATCTTGTAAGATCAAAGATGACAACTTGAAGAAATCTGAAAGATACGAATAGATTACAAGACAAAGAAATAGATAACACAACTTTTCAAAAATAAGCTTTAAGGACCAAATTTTTTTAAGAGGAAGACAATGTTATGAATAAAAACATATAAAAATAATACAAGTTATATAAATAATAATAATCATAAATAATTATTAAATTAAATTTAAATATTTGGTTATTTAAGATGCATGTCACTAGGGACATGTTCGATTCGTTCATGAAGGGGCACCTTCCTAGTTATATAAATCATACCCTCATTTGTAAACATATCGTACCTCATATCAGTTGTTTTATACACTATTCAATATACATGTTTCTTATCCTCAATAGTTGTCTTTGTGTACCAATTGTTCTAAAGATTATTGTGAAATAGAAACTTTTTTTGTTACATACACTAATGAATCAAACATACTCCTAAAATACTTGGGGGGTCTACACAATCATATATGAAAGAAAGTGATATTGTTCCAACCTAGAATAATGGATGTGTTGGGTAAGTGTATGTTATTTGCAAAACTAGTTGCAGACATTGTTACGTTGCATTTGGCGCAATGCACCAAGTTAAATATATTTTCATCAAGAAGTATTTTCAAAAGTAAGTATCTTTATATGTATGTATGAATCTGTTAAAATGAATTCATTTTGCAAGGAAAGAAACAAATTTGTTGGGTCATCAAACTTTCTTGCATGGAAAAAGGGGACATATTTGATCCTCATAGAAAATGAAATCGTTGAACATGTTATGATATCAATCACTAAGCCTCTAAAGGAAGAAAATCAAGCTCTAGAAAAGTATATGAAAGGCGAAATAAGGGCTCAAAGGATTCTCATAGAATCCATCAAATATCCCCTCATTATAAATGTTGCAAAGTTAGAGACATCAAAAGAAATATATGAGAAGCTAGTAGAATTTTTCTCCGTTAGTACTACTGGAGAAGTGATATCTTTGAGAAAAGAGCTATACAAAATGAAGATCTAAAAGGAAAATGGAATAAACCTCATACTTTATGAGGGTATCAAAAATAAGATACCAACTACAAAAGTTGGAGAAACAACGTACGATAGAGAAATAAACACCATAGTGCTCAATGCACTACCAAAGGAATGGGGCAACTTTAAATCAAGCATCTATGGAAAGAAGGAAGCTACCCCACTCAATGAACTTTGGTCATTGTGTAATATTTAAGAAACCATGTTGAACGAAAAACACAATGTATAATCAAATGAGCAAGTTCAAGAATTTGTTTCCATGGCTAGGAGGAAAGGAAAATTTGGAAAATTTGGTCCTCAGAGAAAGAAGAAGAAGGATATGTTGAAGATCCAATGCTATGGATGTCAAATATGGGAACTCAAAAAGCAATTGTCCTAAACTCCAGAAGGAAATCAAAAAAAGAGGAAGGGAAGAATCTCGTATCACTGAAGAAGTGGAAGAACCTGAGAAGAAGAAATCAAAGGAGGAAGTGAGAGCTCTACAATGACTAAGACAATATCCTTCACTAAGTACTTTTTTTAGTTTTGTAGAATATAGCTATCATGGTAGGAAACATTATAAGCATAATAGGATGCATCATTTTAGGGGATGACATCGTAATAGCATATGATTGAAGCAAGAGCTCATGACATCATTAAAGAAGCGTGAAAGATAGCTGAAGTAGAAGTCTACATGGTTATAACAATTATCATAATAAGGAAGTAGCTCTTGGAAAACACATTGAAAGCATAAGTGGTACTTATGGATAGAAGAAAGTCATATAACATATAGACATAGTTCATCATGCAGCATCATCATTGGGAAGGGGCATTCACAGGATGAGGATAATCAAGATCCTTTGTTGGAATCTTCATTATAAGGTTCACCTCTCTTGGGAAAATCAAGTGTCTCGTTAAGAATTCCATATTGTACGAGATTCATGGAGGATGATGGTATGGTGAAAATAATGCAACATGGTTGAATAAATTTCAAGCAAGGAAAGGAAGCTGCTAAACGAATCCTAGATGACCAAAAGAAGGAAAGAGGTATGTATGGATGTATTTAATTGAGTGGTACTTATGGATAGAAGAAAGTCATATAGCATATAAATACATTTCATCATGCATCATCATCATTGGGAAGAGGCATTTTCTGGATGAGGATAATCAAGATACTTCGTTGGAATCTTCATTAGAAGGTTCACCTCTCTTGGGAAAAGCAAGTGTCTCATTAAGAATTCCATATTTTATGGGATTCATGGAGGATGATGGTATGGTGACAAGAATGCAACATGCTTGAATAAATTTCAAGCAAGGAAAGGAAGCTGCTAAAGGAATCCTAGATGACCAAAAGAAGGAAAGAGGTATGTATGCATGTATTTAATTGATTCATGTCGTCATATGGTTGCATGGATAATTCTCTACATCATGAGCATGATTGAAGAAGAGGGATCTCTTCCTTTGAAAAGATGCATGAAGGCATGGTTCACATATTGATAAGATGAAATCAACATAATATGTTCTCATATGGAATATTAGTTGATTGACAAAGCTGAAGGAGTTATGTATGGAAGTTCCTAGGAAGCAATATATGAAGAAAGAAAGAAGAGATCATGAAAGATGCAACCATGGTCACGGAAATCAACATCCAATGACTAGAAGAATTCGCCATGATGTCTCCATAAAGAAGATGTGAAGACCCTGATAGGGTCTGTAAATAAAGGATACCCTTGAAATTTAAAGTCTTGGAGATATTTTTATGAATATATAGGATGTTGATGTTGCAAGAAAGTAGATGTCATGATGAAAGGCCATCATAAAAATATAACTTTGATTTAATGTTCATTTTTTATTTTTGAACAACATATGGATTGGTTGATACAAGGCTACCAACAGAGAGTTGTATATGTCACCTACAACTCACTCTCATGTGGTTGGATGGAATATCCTGAGGGAGAACATGATATAGAAGAGGTAGTTATATGAAGAAGAGCTAGATTAGGACTAGAAGATCACCTTCCGATGAAAAGGATGACATGATTGACATGGTTCGTGAAGGAAAGTGATGGGTGGACGGTGCCCTACAAGATGAAGGCCTCATAATGATGAAAATAAAATTGATGACATCGAAAGTAAGAGCTTTACCAATAGCTAGAAGTCCCATGATCTCCACCAAAGAGCAGAAAGATGTTGTTGGAAAAAATTCCCTGGTTAAGAGGGAGCTTGGACAAGTCCCTAGAAAAGAGGGAACTTGGGTACATTCCTTTTATAGGAATGGGTATATCTTCCCTAAGTAAGAGGGAGAGAATGACACATCATTCTTGTCTTCATTTCGTGAAGAAAGAATGGAGGATTGGGTAAGCATCTGACATCCGATACTTTTTGAGGATGAGGTAGGGAATCCAAGATAAGGGTAGTTTTAAACGACTGATATTATTTGAGGACTGTGAATCCAAGATAAGAATATTCCTGGAAGGACATACCCTTTCAACACCCAGGTGGGGTATATGCCTTGAGAGAAAATGATGATGGTGTCTATCAGTCATTGGTCTCACCAACATTGTGCTCTGATCTTGTGGAGAGATATATCTGTTAGTCAAGGCCTTGCTATGTGACAATGTTGGTTGGTATGATGCTAAACAAATGGGTTAAAAATCCAACTATTCTTATGAGAATTCTTCATATTTAGAATGTCTAAGTACCTTGTATGGATCATGAATACCTCCCTAGTTAAGAGGGAGCGTTGAAATATGTAACTAGGTTCGGTCTTCATAATTAAATATGTGATCATGATTTTATGTATTTGATGTAATGAGAAAAATAAATTTATTATTGTTATTCTTGAGGCATGAGTCCCATACTCAAGGAAATTTATTTTATAGGTCAAGCTCCCATTGAGAGCTTCTAGGGATTTTCATTGATTCTAAAAGTCAAGAGATTCATTGTCATGTATGAAAGACACTTATCGGGCATGTTACACATTGTAAAATAATTTATTTGAGTCAAAATAGAATCAAAGGACCCTCCAAGACCTTGATCAAGTTGGCCTACACAAGTGATCAAGTCGGCCTAAAAGGAGAAATTTGACCGTGTTGAAGACCTATATATAAGGGATACTTCGACCTCACTTGGAGCATTCAATTCATTCACACAATTTCGATAAAGATAGATAAAAGAGTGCGAAGAAGAGGAAGGCAAGGAGAAGAAAAAGAAAGTCAAGTTTTTGGGAATATTTTTAGGCTATCTTACTCACACGTGCGAAGTAAATTAGGTCATCATTTTGCAACAGTAAGTACATAATTGTAGTGATAATGAAGAGCCAATATTTGGGTCAAGAAAGGTCTCTCTTGCAAGCCTAAGTGTCAAGGAAGAGAATTCAAGTCAAATGAAGGAGAGAGGAAACAAATTCATCCATCTTCTAGCCACACATGTGATCTAGGGTTTCTACAAAGAATTTTCTAGGTAGGTCAAAGTTGCCGAAGAATTTGCTAAGAAGGTCAAAGTTGCAAAATAATTTACTGGGAAGGTTGAATTTGTAGAAGAATTTGTTGGGCAGGTCAAATTTGCAAAAGAATTTTTTGGGGATCAAAACTGCAGAAGTTTTCAGAAAGCAGGAAATATTGTCTTGGTCTTGGAGGGACTTGGTCAAGGGTCATATGTCTCGAAATTCTTCTATTGAAGGTCTATAAGAAGATAAAAATTATTTTGGGTTTTCCTCTCAGTTGTAGAGGTTTTGGCCCTAGTTGATCACCTATATTTTGTGTTTTAATATCTTATTGTTCTTTATGGTTTGGTAGCTATTTGATGAAGAAAACACTAATAACAAGCAAGTGAAAGAAGAAACTAATCAAGTTAAGTACAAATATATTATAAGAAATTGTTAGAAGAAGAGAAATCACCCAACTTGTTAGCCCCTAGATTTCTCAACAAGTCCTTTAGTGATTAAGTGGGGGGATTTCAAAACTCTCATAAAGCGCTAGTTCTACCCTATCAGGTTTGTAGAGGAATATTGGATTTGCTGGCATTACTTTAGGTAGAAACAAAGGAAAAGTGTACAAGAGTACAATGTTATGAATAAAAATATATAAAAATAATACAAATTGTATAAATAATAATAATCATAAATAATGATTTAATTAAACAATAATTTGTTTTTGAAGAGGCATGTCACTAGGGTCTAGGTATATAAAGCATACCCTCATATATAAACATATCATATCTCATATTATTTCTTGTATACACTATTCAATATATGTTTGTTATCCTCAATGGATTTATTCGTATACCAAGTGTTCTGATTTATTTTGAAATGTACAAATTTTGTTCATTGCATTGGTATCAGAGTTGTTCGATCCTTTGGCCACTCATTCGCTGCCTAGAGCTAATTTAATCCGACCTTTATCTATCAAACTCCTCTCAATATTGTTGTCGTACAATTGAAGCATTTCTTTATACATATTTTGAGGCTTCTACATTTTGCAGATTGTTATTCAGGCCTTTGGCCATATAAAATGAAGAAAAAGAAAAAGAAATATAAAAAATTTATAAAAAAAAGGAAAAACCAAGAATGGAGGATTTAAAAAAATAAAGAAAGAAAAATGATTTTATTTAAACATTAAAAAAATCTGCCATTGATTTAAAAAAAAAAGGAAAAAGGAAGAATTGTTTTAAAGGAAATATATATCAAATTTTTTTAGAAAGAAGAAACAAAAAAATTATTAAAAAAAGGGGAAAAGGGTCAATATATACATATAAAAATAAAGGAATATATATATATATATATATATATATATATATATATATATATATATATATATATATATATATATATATATATATATATATATATATATATATATATATATTATTTAAATAAAAGAGAGAAGAAAAGAAAGAGCAAAACTTACTGATGTCAATCGTCCAATCACTTCAACACAATCTCCTTCCACCACAACCCTAACTCAACAATCCATCGCCAGTCGTGACTTAGGTCACTGCCATTTCTCACAACATTACATTTTCCAAGAAAAATATACGGCCCTGTTTCCCATTGTCATTACAGTGATAGTGTGTAGTTCCATCGATCCATACAACTTGCACAACACAACCAAAATTATCATAAATCCTATGGTTTTCATTCGGGTGATTGCTGCAAAAAGTCCACTAAAGAGGTAGTATAAAACTTAGCAAGGATTTCAACTGAAGAGAGCTAGGCCGAAAGAAAGGCAACACATTACTCAACCAATAGATGGGTTACCAATTCGACTCTTCTTATGAGAATTATTCATATTGAGAATGTCCAAGTACCTTGTATGGATTATGGATACCTTCCTAGTTAAGAGGAAGTGTTGAAATATGTAACTAGGTTCGGTATTCATAATGACATCTGTAATCATGATTTTATGTATTTTATGTAATGAGAAAAATAAATTTATTATTGTTATTATTGAGGCATGAGTTTCATGCTTGAGGAAATTTATTTTATAGGTCAAGTTCCCATTGAGAGCTTGTAGGGCTTGTCATTGAGTCTACAAGTCAAGAGAGTCATTGTCATGTATGAAAGACCCTTCTTGTGCATGTTACACATTGTAAAATGATTTATTTGAGTCAAAATAGAATCGAAGGACCCTTGAAGACCTTGATCAAGTCGGCCTACACAAGTGATCAAGTTAGCCTAAAAGGAGAAATTCAACCTTGTAGAAAACCTATATATAAGGGAGACTTCGACCTCACTTGGAGCATTCAATTCATTCACATAAGTTCAATGAAGATAGAGAAAATAGTGCGAAGAAGAGGAAGGCAAGGAGAAGAAAAAGAAAGTCAAGTTTTTGGGACTGTTTTTGGGCTATCTCACTCACACATGCGAAGTAAATTAGGGCTTATTTTTGCAACAATAATAATTGAATTGCAGTGATCATCAAGAGGTAATATTTGGGTCAAGAAAGGTCTCTCTTGCAAGCTGAATTATTAAGGAAGATAATTCAAGTAAAGCAAAGGAGAGAGGAAAAAAATTCATCTGTCTTCTAGCCACACATGTGATCTAGGGTTTCTACAGAGAATTTGTTGGCCAGGTCGAAGTTGTCGAAGAATTTGCTAGGAAGGCCAAAGTTGCAAAAGAAGTTTCTGGGCAAGTCAAAGTTGCAGAAGAATTTGCTGGGTAGGTCGAAGTTACAAAATAATTTTTTGGGGATCAAAATTGAAGAAGTTGTTGGAAAGCATGAAATATTTGTCATGGTATTGGAGGGTCTTGGTCAAGGGTAATAGGTCTCGGAATTTGTAAATTGAAGGTCTATAATAAGAGAAATTATTGTGGGTTTTCCTCTCAGTTGTAGTGGTTTTGGCCCTTGTTGATCGCCTATATTTTGTTGCCTATTGTGTTACTGTTTTTTATGGTTTGGTAGTTGTTTGATGAAGAAAACGCTAATAATAAGCAAGTGAAAGAAGAAAAAAATAAATTGAAGTAAAAATATATCATAAGCAGTTATCAGAAAAGGAAAAATCACCCAACTTGTTTCCCCCTAGATTTCTCAACAGGTCCTTAAGTAATTAAGTGGAGGGATTTCAAAATTGTCATAAAGCACTAGCTCTAACCTATCAGGTTTGTAGAGGACTAGTGGATCTAGTGGCATTACTTTAGGTAGAAACAAAGGCATAGTGTACAAGAGTACAATGTTACGAATAAATAGTACTCTCCATGCAGTCACGACCTTCCAAGGGGTTTGATACAAAACTTATTAGAGAATACGTAGCTCAAACTTTAATGTTTTTATAATACATGTTATAAATTTATAATTACCAAACTTAAGGATTATTTATTAAATAATTTAAGTTATAAGTTTATACGTTTGTCTTAATTTTTTTTTTTTGAAGTTCAAAGTTTTACAACCTAAAAAAGTTTTATAGAAGAATATTTAATTGAAAAAAAAAGAGAGTTAAAGAAAAAATAACTCAGGGAAATTCTAAGTCAAAAACGTAAAAGGAGAATTCATAAAGGATTCATTACTAAGATTTGGAGGATAAATAAAGTTTTCAAGGTTTATTTTTTAAAAAATGGGTTACTTTATCATTCGGCAAATTATTGACGAACACAAAAGGGAGTCTATCTCTAAAGAAAAAGGAATGGAGTCTAATTTTGAAATGAAGGAAGAAATATTTTCAGAAACTTCATATAACTATGCTTTAGTACTATTTAAAATTAAAGAGACTCTTGTAGTAATATATGTTGTTATTTCTATCTCACCAGTCGAAGATAAAAATTATATTAACCCTAAACTCGTTAACCAATTTGTGATTCTTGAGTTAAATATTATTAAAAAAATAGACCTCTAGAACACAAAAGAATATGACATAACTGATTTAAAATTAAACATTAAGGATCATACATTCACATCATAATTTTTTATTCAATCCCTAAAGGGCGATTGAGGTGATATAATTTTGGGTTCACCCTGGATGGAATCACTGGGGTCGTTCATTTTAAATAAAAATAAAAATATCCTGACATTTTCTTACAAGAAAAAAATAACGCTACAAGACATACATAGAAACCAGATATAGTAACATGAGAAGACGTGAAAAATATCTCAGAAGTAATTTTTCAAGAAATCTAGAAAGTAATAAAAAATATGCAAAAGGAAGCTAAAAATATCATTGCAAACAAAAGCGAAGAAGTTACTCGCATTAAGGACCATAGCAAGAAATTATTTACTCAAATTAAGAAACTGAAAATGATAAGAAATCATTGAAAAATAAATTAGAAGAACTTATCACAAAAGAAGTATCGAAATCTTCAGATGTAATAGTCCAGGTTGATTAAAATGTAACGAATACCAATCCATTCAATATCCCACCTCAAGAAGAAGACAAACTAGTTGAATACATACTCAGAGGTTGTAGTTCAAACAAAGGAAAATTGAAGTAAATATCCAACGATTAATCAAGTGACTTAAATATGTGAAGGAAATCAGATACTTCAAGTAAATCGAAAAATTGACACAAAAAAGTTAAAGGGGAATCAGATCACAAGAAATCCTTATCTACACCCAAGTCATAAAAGAAAAAATATTAATCAATCTACAAATCCATATCACTTAGACCAGAGACAAATGAATTTCGTTCCAAAGAATGATGATGTCACCATAATTCAGTCTTGTAATAAAAAATCATCTCAAGTTTTGAGTAACTACAAGGTTCCATAAAAGATTGATTTAGGATGGTTAGATCGTTTCTCAGTTCGACAATTTTATTTATCACACAGAGGATCCTATCATCTTGTAACATCAAAGATGACAACTTGAAGAACTCCGAAAGATACGAATAGATCACAAGAGAAAGAAATAGATAACACACATTGTCAGCAATAAGCTTTGAGGACAAATTTTTTTTAAGAGGAAGACAATGTTATGAACAAAAATAATATAAATTATATAAATAATAATAATCATAAATAATTATTCAATTAAATTTAAATACTTGGTTATTTAAGATCCATGTCACTAGGGACATGTTCGATTTGTTCACGAAGGGGCACCTTCCTAGGTATATAAAGCAAACCCTCATTTGTAAACTTATCATACCTCATATCAATTGTTTCATACAATTTTCAATATGTGTTTCTTATCCTCAATAGATATCTTTGTGTACCAATTGTTCTGAAGATTATTATGAAATACGAACCTTGTTTGTTACATACACCAATGAATCAAACATACTCCTTAAGTACTTGGGGGGTCTACACAACCATCTACGAAATCAAGTGATATTGTTCCATCCTAGAACAATGGATGTGTTGGGTAGGTGTATGTTATTTCCACAACTAGTTGCATACATTGTTTCATTGCATTTGGCGCAATGTCTTGATTTGTTTTTTTTGCGGACCCATGGAGGGGGGCAGATTTTCCCATGGTTTTGCACATATTTTTTTGTATGATGGTTTTTCCTATGGTATTTTGTAGATTCGGTCAATCAAACTATGATTATGTTATAATCCATGGTTAATGGATTGGGGGTTTATGAATGCTTTGACATGTATATACTTTATTGTAACATTGAAAGAAATATAATAAAAAATCAATCTATTTTTCTCGGTTTTGGGTTCTAGGAGAAAAACATCTGTGTATATTGTCTATTCTTTCCATTGTATATTTTTTCTATTATTTAAGAATTCATTTGCAGGTAATTCTATATAGGGTTAAAACCTTCAAGATGAAGTTTGTGTACAAGCACAATACTTGGAGAACATCAAGTGGATAAAAGCAGGAGTGCCAAGAAGCTTCCAAGGAGGGGAAGAAAAAGTGGAAAGGGGGGAAAGCCAAAAAATACAACCATAACACACCAATGCAAATATCTTAGCAACCACTACAATTGTTGTAACATTGATGGTCATATAGAGGAAAAGTGCCAGAAGTTGCATTTAGAGCTTAACAAGAGATGAAAAAAGTTGTTAAAAAGAAAAATCTCATTGCCACAAATTCGAATAATCAAGTGGAAATAAACTTAGATGTGGATGAAGAAATTGTTTACAAATAAGTGTAGAAGAGGGTGAATTTGAGTAGCTTTTAACAACAACAAGAAAAAGTGAAAATTGATGCTCTATTCAATTCATGATCACAAATGAGTTTCATTGCAACAATGCTGGTAAAAAAAGTGAGATTGGAAGTTTGTGATCATCCAAGCCCAAACCCATTGGGATGGGAATATTAGGATGCATAAATAAAGTTAACCAAATCATCCTTTCACTTAATGCTAATTTTATTGATCAAGTAGAACAAAATATAGTTCTACTTGATGTATGTGGAATGGTTTTTGGAAGTCCCTAGATGTACATTTTAGATGAAATATTCATGCAGAGAGCTAACCAATACTTCTCCTTTAAATATGGAAAATCCTTCACCATCAACACACAGAAGGGAAAGTCCAAAATTTCACTAGTAAGTACCAACCAAGCCAAGAAATTGATGTATTCTAGCAAGAAGTATGTTTTACCATTTAAAAGAGAAAATCAATTTATATAAGAGTACATGAGAGAAAAGAAATTCTTTGAGGGGTGCGCTAAGGATTAGAAACAACAACTGGAGGAGTTGCTATATGCATACAAGGGTGTGTTCTAGGATCCTAAAGGGATACCACTTAAGAGGGAAGTGGAGCAAAAGATCTAGCTATTTCTAGAACCTCTGTTTCCAAACATTAGGTTGTATAAGTAGTTCGTTATAGAAGAAAACAAGGTGAAGAAATGATTGCGGTAGCGATATAGGGGATAAAAAATATGTTAAAAATGAAAGTGCTCAAAATATCCCAAAACCAATGCCAAATTGCAGATCTCATTAGTATGATTCCAACAATGATTGAATCAACTCAATCCGACATCGTATGAGGAATTTATCGTGTTTTAAAGCTTTTGGAAAACAACTAAAAAGTCAAAGTGCAGGGTTTACTATGCAGATGATACACTAACATGAAAAACCATATGCTGACATCAACAGGCTGAATGGAATGTATAACTGGAATACATGCCAATCCCATGAGGACACGTTGCGTGTTGGTATTGGTTAGAGGGTTCATGATTTGGGCCAATCTCGAGCCACCATGTGAGCCAATTGGAGGGCACTCAATGGCCCAATGAGAGGCCACCATGTGGCCTTAGGAATGGTGCCAAAATATTTTGTGTGTCAACTAAACAACTCTGCGGGGTTCAATCCCATGACCTACCAATCACGCAACATGCACCTGGCCAATTGAGCTACATGGTGGTTCTTCTTAATTATGGTGGGCAGATTATACTTATCGTGGTATGGTCCGATGGTTGGGGGAAAGGGTTGGGCCGATACGCTCGCCTGACTGGCCCAACCCAAGTTATATGCTATGGAATGTGATCACCGACGGAGCAAAAGTAAGAGGGCAGGTGCGTGGCACCCTGCAACACCTAAGGTAACGAACCCAAGCCATATGGCAGTTCATGTAACCAATGATAGAAAAGTTGGATAATGGCGCAAAGGTTGGGCCAATGACCCACGGTATTATTGGACGCCACATGACTAACGATGATTTTCTCAAGTCTGGGCACGTGGCACCACAGTCCATGTATATGGCTAACAACCATATGAACCTTTGGAAACCAAGAGTGTAAGGCTTGACAGGGCCGAAAGGAAATTTTTTGTTTGTTTGTTTGTTTAATATTTAATACAAACACAACCAACGTCGAGAATTGGGGATTAAACCAATAGACCACAAGACCATTTTGTTTCCCAATTGGCGGAGCGAGATCAATTCGTAGAGTGTTTTTGCAGACAGTTTGAAGAACGAGGCTTATCTTGGCCATTTTTCAATCTTTTTGAGCCCAAGAAGAGCCTAGAAAAGAGTTTTTGGGCATTCTGGACGAATGGAAGTGTTATTTTTTTAAATTAAGACTTGTGTGTTGATGTATTAGACAATTTGAGCATACAATAAAAAGGACCACCATTGGAAGCTAGAACGAGAGACGTAGCCCACGAGGCGTGAACTTTGTCATCAATTTGTTGTGTCTTGATGCTGCCTATTTTCCATTTTAACTGTTTAAAATTTTACAAAATTTACTTTTCTTTGTGGTATTTTTCAATCACGATCCATTGCCTAAAAGACATAAACGTGCTTGCAAATCATTTCATAAAACCTTCACTTTTTAATTTTGGATTAGATTGGTATTAGAGCTTGGTTTTTGTGAACCATTTGAATGTCATTTTATAATAGAGTGTGATAATGAATAAGACAAAGTGTGAGGTTGGCACATTGGTTGGCATAATCCTATTAAGATAGTTTTTGTTGGGACGTTTTGAGTTCAAATCCCATTGAGTCCAAATATTGTTTTAAAACCCAATTTTAGTTTTAATATAGATTTTTCAAACTATATAATATATGGAATTCGTATCTCCATATTGCAACGACTCCCAAAAATAAAAATGGAGGTTTTGTTTAATATGGATTAAAACATATTTAATATGATTTTTGTTACATACCAATTTACCTTATTTAAATTGATTTTGATTGTTTAATAACTATATTTAATATATAGCTATTTTTTTTATCGATTTTTTTGTTTTTGCGGGAAATTAAATATCATTTTTTTTTCCTTTTCTGCAGGGGCAAGGGGATAATGGAGGAACGCCATGTGTCAACAGTTGAGGGGCTTTCCATGTCGCATGTTGTGGGCCCCACTTCCCATTTCCTTAACAAAACTTGAAATTTCTCTAGCTTTCTTATACGAGCTCGGATTGACGCATCGTTCACATCGTTGAGATCAGAGCGATGAACTGTTCAACTTGAACCCGGTTCAAGAGAAATCCGAACACTTTTATTTTTGAGCTTTCATCAAACCTGTTTGTCCTGTGTGTGTCTCTGGAGCCACCTAGATCATTCCTCCCCACTAAGGATCTTTTAGTCCTCCAAAAGCATCAACAATAATTTACAACTTCTTTGTACAATGTCTGCACCACAAGTGTCCTGAAAAAAGCCACCCTTCCTTCTCCTTCACCTTTTTTCTTTGGAGCCATAAGTGATGAACTGACACTTACATCCTCTGCAAACCTGTAGTACAGTCTCTCACAAATTACATGCTCAAATATGACCAACTATAACCCAAGCATTCCATACCTGCCACGAGTTTAAATACTCGGTGGTCAAGTTTACATCAAATGGAAATCACACCCCAGCTATCATTGCAAGACCAAAAACATCATCGTCGCATTTCGAAGTGATGGAAAACACCTCATCACTTTTACATGAAAGAAATGCATCACATGATTTATAAAAAAAGGTCAAAATATCATTGTTTCTTAACAAGCAATAGAAAAACATATCATCACTTTTATAGTTAAAAATGAAACATATGATTTACAAACACGGCCATGACAAGCTAACATATCTAGAAAAAGCATCTCTCACTTATCAAAGAGAATGGATCATCTCCCTGTGGCATGTTTTCTTGTCAAACAATCGTTTCAACCGGTTCATGCACCGACACTTTGTCCTTAAGGTGTTGCTCTGGATGGAGCCTCGAACACGTGGCTCTTTGATGGACACTTTGGTTTCCTTGGCTGCAAAAGGTCTTATTCCTCCACACCCACTTAACCAGTTTCTTTTTCTGTTGTTGGAAAGGCTTTCCATGCCTCACACTCCTTTGTGCTGCCATTATTTTCCAACACTTAGAAATGACATGGTTACATAAACCACAAAAATGAGAAGTTTTCTTATGCCATGATTTACGACCATGATTAGCAACATGCTTATAATCAAAATGAACTCTGGAATAGTGAGACTTGTTATACCTTCCTTGGTGGTCTCTAGTGTGATCATGGTGATGAGATCTTGCCTCATCTCTTTCACTACCACATGCACTTCCATGTGATGATGGTGAAGTGTTCCCATCAATCATTTTCCTTGGTGAGTTCAACAATGTCTGTTTTCCTTGGATGTCCTTCGAACATCCTTCTTTAGTGTATCCCAAACCTACATAGAAAGGTATTTTCACAACCTCCAATGGTTGGTTTATACGTTGGTCACGAACGCCAAATCCTCTTCCTTTGTACCCCATCTTGGTAAGGAGTCTCATGGTGGTTCCTGTAATGGGTATCTCCACACTTCCAACATAAATGATATCATGTGAAGATTAAATTGAAGATAAATCAACACTGTTTACCTTACCTTACAATTCTGAAACAGGTGAGAATTGATTCTCTAAGCCTTCATTGCCCTTCACTTCCTGCAAGGCATTTGTTGCGACTTGTAGCTGAAGTTTCAATCGTTGCTTCTCCTCCTTCTCTTCCTGTAGGAGTTTCTTCAATGCCTCATGATCTTCTTGAAGAATTTCGTCGTTGCGCTTCAATTCTTCCAATGCCTCTGTCGTGGCTTGCAACTAAAGCTGCAATCGATGTTTGTCCTCCTTCTCTTCTTGTAGGAGTTTCTTCAATTCAACGTTCTCTGCTGCTTGTTTTTCATAAGCTTCGTACAACATTGTTATCATTGGAAAATCGGACAAGCAAAGATGAAACTATTTAATGGCAGGTAGAAGGATTTACAGGGCTGAGAGACATTAGAGAATCTAAAGTATTTAAAAATATCTAAGGTCTAAGAGGAAAAATCAATTTGCGCACTGAATGAACCAGTGAAATGCGCCTTTGCACACATAATTCTTCAATAAGCGCACCTTTGTGCGGCTTTTCCTCAAAAAGCCGTGTGGCCCTAAGAGTGGCGGAAGTCACTTTCCGGGACCACAAGGCACACTACAGGACATTGATCCCACACTTGAGGCCGCCTGAGGACAGCCGCCCAAGCCTCCTTAGGACCTCAAGGGAGCACACAATGTAATAAATGTGGCACATAATGGAATCACCCTCCTCTCTTGGGTCACCATCCACAATGTACCAAGAAAGGGAAGGAGGATTTGAATTCTCCTATAAAATGCCACCAAGAGATGAACAATATGAGAACACATTGTTATGCTGGCCAGAATTTCCCCAAGAAATACCAGCAGTGTGTGATCTGGAGCAGAGATAGAGGGGACTTAGTTGTTGGCCATCCAACAACTCCAGTCCACCATAGTAGAGAGAGGGATACTTTGCGGCAAGGTAGCTCGAAAGTAAAGACATCCTTGCATCGGGACTTGGAACTCCATAGTTCTAATGGCCCCTTGGCAAGTGGGTAAAAGTTTCATCCTTCATTCCTACCAGCACTCAATAAGAGGGGACGTAAGCACCACCGTTTGGATTATTGAATTTGTTTGAATCTATTTAGAGATTTTGTTTTATTTGTTTTAGTTTAGTTTTTATGTTTGAATATGCATGCTATTTCTCTATCTAGTATGTTTAGGTTTTAGCATGTTCCACTAACTTGCTTGACTCCATCTATTTTCTGCCTATGACCAATAACTTAAGAAGGAAAAACCACCCCTCTTAAGCAAGTGTGATTTGGAACATTCATGCGCCAAACACACTAACATAGGATTGACGACTCCACTAACTTTTATTTCCAAGTTTATGTTGTTGTGCCTTTTTTGCAGAGAACCTCTTTCTTTGCTGGGGAGTTGGGTTGGAATTGCCCCCTCTCTCTCCTTCACTGCCTGATTCACTCCCAGTGATAGGCTGAAGCTGAAGAGCTTGCAAAAAATTACTTTGCAGGAACTTGCGCAGATGTTTCGCAGACAAATGTGCCATAGTGCGCGCGTTCAGAGGAGCCCTGCACGTGGCCTTCGCTCTTGTTTGAGCATTTTCCGCGCAGAAACCAGAAGTAGAATTTTTTCTAATATTTCCATATTTTATTGCTTGAAAAAGTGTCTGGAATCCCATAATACATCTTCCAGCACTGGTTGAGGTGCCCTACAACTTGTTAAAGCTCACTTTTAGCTGCTTTTAGTAGTTTAGGTGTTAGTTTTATTTCAAGTTGATTTTCGCAAAAGTTAACACATAGTTTAAGTAGGAGGCAAATTAACTTGCATTCCGAAATAATTTATGTTTTGAGAATTTAGGTACCAAAACACATAGTTAATTAGCCAAAGTCAGTGGCCCAATTCCACACATGCTTAGCTAGTTCTCTTTCATTTTTCTAGTGTAAAAGTCATTAGTTTAGTTCAATTTTTGCACTAGGATTTCGGGACCAGGATCGAATTGTCGGTAGAAGAGCATGTAATCTCTACTGCCTTTGCACCCTCGGGTGATCCTAGGTAAGCATATGAACACTCTATATTTACAACTCACCATCTCCCTATAGTTGATCATATAGATTAACTAGGAAAAATTGAAAGCGGCCCATATCCGCGCATGTTTTTCTTTTGAGCAAGGAACAATACAACATAGTTTAAATAAGGGATTTTGAAAAGGATCATCGCATATCCACACATTCAAACTATGTGATTTTTCACCTTTTGTTCACACACATCCACACCCTAAGTAAAGTAAAGACACCTAAAAACTAACTTAACAAAACTCACTAAATTCTCCCCACAGGGGCCACAAAAGAATTTATAGTCTAAGTTAGGACCAAGGGGGTAGGCATCCAATGAGCTGCCTTGGTCAGTATTCATCTTGAAACATAGAATTTGATAGTTTAGGGAACTTTCAAGTTTTCCTATCCGCCCACGGCAAATAAAACCCGAGCGCAGTAGAGACCCAATTCAGAGGGGGTTAGGCTTAGGCCTAGTGTGTGCGGTATCATTCGGGGCTACCTGACCCATCTGATACTCGGTACTGGTAGCTGAACTACCAAGAAGCCCAAGACTTGAATGCTCATGTGGGACAACAGTGCTTAGTGGCCAAAATTAGGGCATCCTTTCCCTATAGGTGACAGTGCAGGAAACACTAGATCCTCTATGCTTACCTTGGTGGATTTTCTTTGGTTGACTGGGGGCGTCACCAGATCTTTCAGGACGTTGTGCCAGAATTCGCAAGATATATTCTCTATACTCTCAAATAATTCCAAAACCATACCTAGTCGACGCCAGAATGGACCCTACGGGACCTCGACGATTTAAGATGCCTTATGGACCTCCCCCCGTTACCGGGAAGGGTTCCAGGTCTTTCACCATTTAGGCGTCAAAGACGGAACACTGCCACCCTTATTGGTTCATCCTTTATCGAGGCATCATTAGTTGGGAACACTAGTCATTCTCCCAATGCCATGCCGGTGAACACCCCCACAGGGTCACCACACACCACCCCTCCCACAACCCCTAGCGGCCAGAGGAGTGCAACCCATTCAGGAAGCCAGGTGAATGCACAACAGGGTATGTCACAGAAAAACCCTATTCCTAACCAAAAAATTTTGTTTTCACAAGTCGCAATGGCTACAACCTCCCAGTCACCTTTTCTAGCTTTGTTAAATCTACCAGATTTAACCAAGTTGACAAACGAACCTATTGCACACAACCCCATATGGCCTCCCATTCCCACGAAGTTCCCTTCAGACATTCAAAAATTCGAAGGGAAGCAAGCAGAAGACCCCAGAAATCATGTTATGACTTTCCACTTGTGGTGTTCATCGAACAACATCGTTGACGATAGTATTAGACTAAGACTGTTTCAACGCACCCTAACTAGAGTAGCAACGAAATGGTATGTGGAGTAGCCCTCTGCTACACATGGAACCTTAAGTGCCCTCGCTACTGCATTCTTGACCTATTTTCAGTTACCCATCCACCACGATTCCAGAATGGAGCTAACCCACTTTAGGCAAACCCTCGCCGTCCATATCTCAGATCATCTCCACAAATGGCAGCGGCATCATAGTTTGTGCAAAGGAAAACTCGATGATCGAGTTATGTTAGACCTATTCCTGAAAACTCTCACCACAGATATTTCAAAGGATGTGGCGTAGCAAAAGCCCATATCCGAAGAGGATGCCATCAGTAAGGCTCAAGAGCTCGAGCTGATATATACGAAGTCAGGGTATATTTACAATATCCTACTAAATGCCTTGCGCCTGCAAACTTACAAAGAATTTCCAGGCACATCGAACTCTGCAGACGGTTTATTTGGGTCGTTGACCCAAAATCACCTAAGCAATAGCTTTCAATGCCCTGGTTATGCATATGATTATACCCAAAACATACCACAAACTAGCTATCAAATTCATCCCATGCCTTCACAAAATTTTACCAGTAGGGTGTCATCGTACCACCATCAGCATGGAGGACCCTATCCTCTAGCTCAAAAGACCCAGTACATAGCTATACATGCTAACAGAAGATCTCTCCCCCATCATCCATTTACAAACTAGGGACCGCAATATACCCAATCTCCAGCACAAGACTCGCCCATGAAGAATAATGCACAGGTGAACTTTGTGCAACCCTCCCAAAACCAACCGTGCCAACCATACAATCACGAGAATCCAAATTATCCTCCTAATGTGGTTAATAAAAAAGGAAAGAACAAACCTAAGAGAAATCCTGGACAAGGGGGAAACAATCAACAATGCCCTCCGCGATCTCAGGCTGGAGGCAACTCCAACCGAAATCAAAACCAGGAGCCAAGAAACCCCCAAAAAGAACAAGAGGGAAATTCTTTGGACGAACCACTCTTGTTCAATCTATGGTGAGTGCGGCCCTTACACTCACCACTTTCCCGACCTCCTTGAGCTGAAGAAGCTGTAGAATAACCGTGGACAAGGGGGATCCTCCTAGCATACAACAATCATGCACGAGCACTTCCCCCATCAAGGGATAGTTAGCATGCAGAAACAAACTCCTGACGATTAAAAAAAAACAGCCACGAAATCTACATGACTGGTGAACAATTTTTTTTTCAGACACAGAATCAAAATTACGACACCCCACTAGACACTAATGCGTGAGGGGCTAGTACCAGTGCACCACCAACACCTTTGACCATATCAAAGATGCCTATTGAACCTTTTCGAAAAATGGCTAAGGGCCCAATTAGGTGGGCATGAAACTATTCCAAAGCGGCCCATAACTATAGAATTGTGGATGATCTAGCTCAATATCCCACCGCTATGTCAGCTTTGGAGGTGTTACAATCATGCTCAAAGTAGCAGAAATCCTTACTTTCAGCATTAGGTTCCATCAACCCTGTTGATTAGTGCCTGATGACTTTTGATTTAGATAAAGCCACCCCTAGGCTTCCTTCAATGGTCACCTTTCAGATACCGGTGTTGGTCCAAAACATCACCATTTACTGATGTATCATTGACGAAGGTGCATCTACATCCATCATGTCAAAGAATGTTTGGTAGAAGTTAGGGTCTCCCGAACTAAAGCCATCAAACATCACACTTAGAGCATACGATGGTCACCCTTCAGCCCCCGTCGGTCTCTACCAAAACGTCCTGGTCTGCTTAGCCAGAAAGGTGGTCCTTATATACATTGAAGTCTTGGATTCCCAATTGGACTACAATATACTACTTGGTCGAAGTTATATGTATGCCATGTTAGCCATCGCCTCCTTCGTCTTCCGAACTATGATGTTCCCCCATGAGGATCGCATCGTTACTGTCAACCAGTTGACACATAGCGAAAAGCAGCCCCTAAAAAATACTGATGTCATTCTACCCTATGTAGACACATCTGTTGAGGCACTTACACGGTACCAGGAATATGGCCTCGACCAATTCAAACTGTCATCCATCCTAGGGTCATTCCTAGGAGATCCCCCTATTATACCTAAGTCATCACCTGATGTCACAGGGGCTCCGATGTGCATGATGTCCACATCAAGTAGTGAAGTTAGTCAATAGAAGGACACGATCAGTAATGACATGGAGTCCTTGGCCACGACAGCCTCCCTAGCCCACGCTACCTACCAAACTCCTTTCTTCTTCTCCCCAGCTGGTTTTGTGTCACATCACGTCATGGCCACCGTGGTCCTACCAAACTTATCATTTTCAATACCATTTTGGTACCTAGTCCCACCCACTCCAATGGGATTCACACACATCACCTCTATAGGGTTAATCCCTATCAATCTTGAACTAGTCCCAATCGTTCAGGAATCTATTACAAACATCCTTGCAAAGGAAATTCCCATTGCAAAACCAATGATTATAACTAAGAAAACCGATAGAAGAGGAAATAAGGTGGAGAGTCCCACCACACAATGAGAATCACCACGCTGTGCCATATGTGACGTAGTAGGACACCCTACGCACATCTGCCCAGAGCTGGACGAATTAAAACCACTCCTTATCTCTGCGGTAGGCATCGTGGCTCCAAGTTCCTGTAAAAAGGAACCTGCCACCAAAAGCCAAGGCAAAGCATTGTGTACCAATCACACATGCGATATTTGCAACAATTATGGAAACTATACCTATCATTGCCTAGAGATCCCACGATATAGGGATGCCTTACATGCCATCGAGCAATCCTATCAAGGGGATCCCTCCACCCAGTCATCTGGAGATGAACCTCGTGCTATTCTATACCTACAGGATGAGCGACAGTCACCTGAAAGACTCCTGTTCATATTCCCCCCTCCCATCATACGCTGCACGTTGTACGATGAACATGGTCACTTCATTGACGAATGCGTAGCCCTAGAACTCATCCACAGATGGTATCCTATCGAGCGTGTTTATTATGTTGGTTTGCAGGCAACACGATTCACATGTCCTTTATGTTCTGAAAACCACATGTTGGAACAATGCCACTATATCCCTCGATTCCGCTTAGCGCTAGCTAGTTTTCGCTCAGCTATAGTTCACCTCTCCCAAGAAGATGACTCTGAATAGGAATCTATGAACAACTCAACAACCAAAGAAGATGTGACGAGTAGATCCATCCTCTTTTTGTCAGCTAAAAAGCGACCAATTAGGGAACCCTTAGTTACCCCCAACCACCCTCTGCAGTGAAGACCAACATGTGCATTATGTAAAATGCCCAATCATGTGGTCGCCACTTTCCCTAACTTAGAAGTGCTCCGTCGCTGGTACCCAGTCACACCACCAAACAAGCAGGACAGGAACCCCATATCTAGGCTATTTTTCCTAATATGTCAGGGAAATCACCATGAGAAGCGTTGTACCTATATCTCGACAATACATCCTATAATTAATATGAAACATACATTAGAAAAGAAATGCGACGATCTCCTCAACCAGTATAGAAGGTATATTACCCCCAGGCCATCAACCCCACACCCACATCGGCGTAATGGGAAAACTGGGGCGATGCACCAACCAAGCATGAACCAGGTCCAACCTAGGATAACATGTGGACTATGCGACCTGATTGGCCACTGGGTCAATCAGTGCGAATAATTGAAGCACCTCACAAACAGTTTTTGTACAGTCTCTTCTCTCCCACAGAGACTTCTATATAACCAAGAGAAAATCACACACACTTATTGCTGGATTTTTTCACACTTTCATCCTACAATAAAATGTTAACATCTCCCGAAGCTTAGAGCGGCAAGAGGAGCATTAATTCTACACTCCCAAAAAGAGTTATACACACCCATGCCAAAAACTCGGAAATGGAAGCAGAAGCTCTCGAGTTCTGCAACAGGTCCTTTCCAAGCGTCACGTCTGGGACAAAGAGTAGTGTTGATTCCCACACAATCTACTCAGTTGGCATAGTGGTACTATGCACCATCTGCACTGGCCATAACCATGAACCAGAGGTATGCCCGCTAATGGAAACTTTTCAGGCACCTCTACACCAGGCACAATTTCCACCAACAGGAAATTTACCATCCTAACAGGGGACCCAACCTTGTGCTCATGCAAGCTCCCATCATGGATATTCTCCCCCCACCAAACGTTGACGACACGATACCCTATATAAGATTTGTATCATCATGTGTTAGAATCAGGACTCGGGCAACCCACACTTCTTGGGTCCCTAAACCTATTCCCATCGTAAAAAACTAGGGTACCCTACACTTTTGCATTTATTTCCATGAGATCGCTAATTTACATGCTGCCATCGAACTCCTCGATGATACCCAACCTCTAGAACTGGGTCTAGTACAACTAGAGCTCGTCAATGAAAGCCGACGACAATCGCTGCAACAAAACAAGGCCCACAAGCAATGGGTAAAATCATCGTTCGACCGCCACATCAACCCTCACTCATTCACCGAGGGAGAACTAGTCCTCCTCTATGATGTCGCAAAAGAAGCCCTAGGGCGAGGAAATCTTGAAACCTTGCAGAAAGAACTCTACATCATAAAAAATTGCCTCTTAAAGGGGGCATACATCTTGACTGAGTCAGACGGAACATGCCTCAGAAACCTCGTTAATGACCTTCACCTCAATAAATTCTACCCATAAGGGTCGAGAAGGCCCTATTCAAGAGTCAGCATACGAAAAAGAAACCACTTTAAAATTTTGACAAAAAGACTTGTTACAAAACGCGCTCTCGTGTCACAATGGATTACCAACCCAACCCTTATTTTGGATTTGCTAATAGAGCACCATGATGGTCTCAAAGTTTAGCAGCAGCCGCTTGGGTTATCTATCACCCTGACCGATCACCACTCGACACCAATGGTGTTTGTATCGGTTCAGAAACAAGCAATCAAGCAGAACTGGCTGATAGCCCCTCTCCCGGGCCATCAAGGTTTCTAGCCAAACATCCTCGAGGTCATCCACAAAGCCTCGAGTAGGCATCCCCTGGGTCAAGCAGTCGACTCGACCCTAGGCATCCTCTAAAGCTACCACCTACTCGATCATCTCAGTAACACGAGCCTCTGTCTCATCAACACGAGCTCACTTAACAGCAGTCTCAGCTGTGGCCGAGCTGTTACCCTCCCCCGAAGGTCCAGCCTCACCACTTGGTGCTCCACCCAGAGGCTGTGCAGGAGCTCCTCCCTATCCCCCTCGAGGTCGCCAAATTGGATGGTGTTCCACCAACCGAGCCATGGGATGACCGAACTCACCAACATCTGCAATAGTAACCAAAACTATGTCAGTGTCATCATAATGCCCATATAAACATATATACTCAAGTAAACGCAGAAACACAAAAACATACCTGCGGGTCCCCAAGCATATCCACCGGGAAGACCCATGTTTGGATCCCCTCGGAAGTCCATCCCTGCATAAGGGAAAGGCAGGAACATCTGAGGGCTGGCCTCAAACCAAGCCTCTGTGGTGGCGTTCCAATAATGCCCCGCCCTACCCCCACCTCCTCGGGGTATCACAGGGGCCCATATCCTCATGCGAGGCTCCTGTGGCCCCCTAGCAGGCACTGCCACCATAGGTCTCAGCAGCACCACCCGCTCATACATGATGATGCATAGGATGTTAGCATAAGTAAACAACTTTGATCCATCCCGAACCTTGGAAATTTGTGCCAAAATCCCATCGTAACAGAAACGAGAAAAGTAAAAAAAGTGCTTGACCCTTAGCCGGCGCAAGACACCGATCTACAGACCTAATGCCCGATAAGGAGCTGATGACCCCTCCAGTTTCACAATGGCCGCTAGATCACACCGCTCGACCAAGTTTGTCACTGTAGCAATAGCTATACACCCCTCCGTAAGGGCGCCCCACCATAATGGCCTGCTGAAAATATCTCGAGATCCACCCTCTGAGAGGGAAGTGGATATCGAAGCACCTCACCTTGAGGTAGCAATCCAGTCAGAAAATAGATATTCATCTTATGACGAATAATAAGGTCACACCCACATAGCACCATCACCTTGCGCCGCCTGTTCCAGCATCGGACCAGGTAACACAAAAGTCGATCCTGTGATAGTAGTAGGTCATTCTCCATAAATTTGAGAAGAGCCCAGTGCGCAAATTGTTGGCACGCGTGACCATCAGCAGCTAAGGCAGCATGGAGATCGGGCCAATCCCTCTCCCTCCACAAAATCCTATCATCAAAACAGGAACACATCAGCCACACTGAAAATACTAAAAATAGACAAAATTTCCAAACATTTTGACAAAATATAGCTTCGGTTCTCCGTGCACGTGTTCCTCAAACAGGCGCGAGGAGGGTGTGTTTGTCCTTCTCACAGATGCGCCAAAGGCGCACCTAAAGCTAGGACAGGCGTGCTAAATACACGTAAAACCCAGTTTGCGCGCACAAGGTGCACACCTATACCTTGATCGCCAGTGCGGTCAAGGTAAAACTTGACCTAGAATCCATACAAACCCATCTTGTATGGACCCCAGCACCCGTACATTGAAAAAATTAAAGTGCAGGATGTCATGGAGCTTACTTGGCTAAAAAATCACTAATCTCGGGTGCTCAGGCTGACCGCAACGACAAGAACTGCTCTGCAAAAGCCTCTGACCTCTCAACACTCAACAGACACAAATGAACTGAATTGAGCCATATTCGCCTATATGTTGTCCTTCTTAGAAAATTTTTAGGACCATAACGAGAGCTCAAAAGGCCCAATCACAGGAACAAAAGAAGCACTATGATCAACGCTCCATAACACCCAAGGGCGGTGCCACACATTCACACCCCCGAAAAAATAAATTTTCAGTGCTGGCAGGTATGCCCTCTCTCATCTTATTTTTTAAAGCACATGCCTTTCAAATAATATTTGAATAAAGAAGATGATTTCACTTGGGGTATTTTTTTTTTTAGGTAGTGTGCAAACCACCCACAACTCCATCCACTGAAAGTTCCAGAGAAGGTATCATTCTACCCCCAACATGATAGAGTCCCAGAAAAACTCTGCATATCTTGACATCATTTCTCCATCAGAAATAAACCATAGGTTCCAAACACCCAACCATGTTTATCATCACCTCCCCTTGCACATGATAAGCAGCCTCGTGGGTCGGTAGAGCCTCCCCTCCATGGCGTTTGTCACCCAAAGTAGACCATATGTCACAACAATAGTGACGCCATGGCTATACCACTATAGTCTGGGAAGCACCTCATGCACATTCACTCGTCATGCATCAGGTCAATTTTTACCATATCAAAATAAAACCCCTTTCCCGGAAAACCAGGTTGTGAAAGAAGATTTAAAGTGCGCTATTGTGCCTCGCATTTGGCCTACCATACCTCCATCAGCATAACCCATCTGCGGAATTTTTCTATCCGCTTCATCAACCTCACACATGAGATCAACCAATGGGGCCCCCACCCTCAGCAAAACACCTTCTTCACATCATCAGTGAGCGAACACTTTCATGTTTTGGGCACCCATCTCTATTTTTTGTACAAACCAAACCCCATTATTTTATTATTTTGTTAAGTGTACAAAGATTGCAAATGACGCACTATGTCCCCCACCCACCCATTCATTTTTTCTCCCATGGCATCAGTCCCTAATCACCCTTGATCGGAGTATCACACCCTCATGAAAAAACCACCATGACATTCATAACTAGTTTATACCCACCCTGGAAGCACTATCGACTCCAGGGATTTCCCCATCAGAAATAGTTATGACTACCGCCAAGATGATTTTTATACTCCGACCTTGGGCCACTGAATCCCCATCATCAGTGTTCAGTCACCCCTCACCATCATGCCTATGTTAAACCCATCACATCCAGGATCTTGATCCCCAACATCAGTGACCCTCTCATTCGGTTGAGGTTTCCTTTTTGTTGACATCAACACCATTTTTTCCAAAAAGGAAGTGGTACCTTGGATCACCCCTCTCCACAAAAGGGACATCTTCGAGTGGCACTGTGAGAGGCATCATTGCCCACGAATGTCATCGATCCTCCTGAAATTCGACTACAACACAAGATTTCATGTCAAGATGGTATCATACCTTACAACCATTGCACTTTAATCAAATTTGTCGAAGACTCGTGCCTCTATAAGCGTCTCTTTCAACAATGCTTACATGGGAAGGTCTTAGCTAGCGCTTATGCGTACAATGCACATTTATATACCATACCAAGTTTGCGCATATGGGTACCACATTCCACCTATTGTCAAATAAAAAATGCCCCTGAGGGCGTTAAAAGTCGTCGTCATCAACCAATAGGTCACTACCATACTAGTGACATAGACATAATCTGTATCTATCAAATAGATTTGTTTAACTAGCTAAATCATCACGAGCATGGGACATGCCCGCCTCGTATAAAATTTGTATATATTGTATTATATCTTTTCTTGCAGGGATCCCACAGGACATGGTCGCTCTTCGACCCGGTGCAAGGTGTCTCCAACTCCGAGCTACACGCAGGTCTCTCTCTCTCTCCACATAGTACACAGAAAAGAAACTATATTGTATTTCGGCTATACAATTCTTCCTATATCTCACACATTAGGGGGTAGTTGTTATCACTGGAAAATTGAACAAGAAAATATGACATTATTTAATATCAGGCAGAAGGATTTATAGGGCTAAGAGACATTAGAGAATCTAAAGTATTTAAAAATCTCTAATGTTTAAGAGGAAAAATAAATTTGTGCACTGAAGGAACCACTGAAATATGTCTTTGCGCGCACCTTTGCGTGACTTTTCTCAAAAAGCCGCGCGACCCTGAGAGTGACAAAATTCGCTTTCCGGGACCACAAGGCACACTCCAAGACATTGATCCCACACTTGAGGCCACCTAAGGACAACCGACCAAGCCTCCTTAAGACCTCAAGGGAGCACACAATGGAATCGCCCTCCTCTCTTGGGTCAACATCCATAATGTACCAAGAGAGGGAAGGAGGATTTGAATTCTCCTATAAAATGCCACCAAGAGATGAATAATATGAGAACACATTGTTATGCTGGCCAGAATTTCCCCAATCAATACTGCAGTATGTGATTTGGAGTAGTAATAGAGGGGACTCAGTTGTTGGCCATCCAACAACTCCAGTCCACCATAGTAGAGAGAGGGAGACTTTGCGGCAAGGAAACTCAGAAGTAAAGACATCCTTGCATCGGGACTTGGAACTCCATAGTTCTAAGGGCCCCTTGGCAAGTGGGTAAAAGTTTCATCCTTCATTCCTACCAGCATTCAATAAGAGGGGACGTAAGCGTCGTCGTTTGGATTATTGAAGTTGTTTGACTCTATTGAGAGATTTTGTTTTATTTGTTTTAGTTTATTTTTTATGTTTGAATATGCATGTTATTTCTCTATCTAGTATGTTTATGTTTTAGCATGTTCCACTAACTTGCTTGACTCCATCTATTTTCTGCCTAGGTCCAATAACATAAGAGGGAAAAAACACCCCTCTTAAGCAATTGTGATTTGGTACATTTGTGGGCCAAACACACTAACACAAACATGTATGTTTTCTCAAACACCCAGAGCATGGTCTCGTACATGTCCTTGACATCCTCCATTGCTCAAATCAACGAACGTTCAATGGTTCATGCCTGCAATCCAAATCAGCAAGAAGACCTCTTTGATACCACTTGATCCAGGTAAATTCCTTATAACCATTTAACCAAGGCCTTTTACTTCGGCTGATGTGTTATAATTGCATCAAAGCATTAATAAACATAAAAAAATATATCTGCATTATGTAAAGAAAAGGAACATAAAAAGCATTAGAAACATACGAGATTGATAACGAAGTTCATCTAGGAGGGACTATGTCTCTGGGCGTCGATGTCAAGATGGTGTAGGCCACTGAATTAAGCGCTGGAAAGAGTGATGATGTACATGGATGGTATTTTCTCTGTCATACAAGGAAAATTCCCTCACGCAGGAGTGGTTGGACCTCTCCATGAGAAGTTTCGCTACAAAACTCTCATTCACCAAAAATACTCTTATCAATATGACAATAACTCACACATAATGACTATGAGTATCTCGCCATCATGATCTCAATCAAACATACATTTGACAATGAGTATCCCGCCAACATGGCAACAAAGGGATCTCAATCAAACATACATGTGACAATGAGTATCCCACCAACATGGCATCAAAGGGATCTCAAACAACGTAACAAATCCATGATATAAATTACATATCACATCAAGAACAAAACCAAATCTCACATCAAGCATCAACAGGGATACACAACACAATGCATCTCATAGCAAAGAGACAAAGAAGTACATGATCACACTACATATACCTCACATCCTGGAGCTATCTGAATACACCGATGATAAACTGATGCGATCTGGTTGTACCATTAATCTCATGGCGTTGAATATCCTGAAGACGAATTCTCACACATTGAATGATGACAATAGCAACTCCACTTTTAAAAGTGGGTGAAAAACATAAGGCTCAGATGGAAAATCTGACTGCATCGTTGAACTCGTGTTGCTGAGAGGTGTAGGATCGATTGTCAATTTGTTGAATTCTGACACTGTTGAAATATGGGCCCTAGGGAATCTTTTAGATTCCCCCTAGATTCCTCAAAGATGTTTCTCCACTTGGAATCTTTAAATTTGCAACTCAAAATAGGAATCTCATCTCACCATTGAGATCCTTGCGAAATTTCGAGAAGAATGAGTATAAAGTTGACCTCATTCTGACACTGGTGAATTTCGACCTCCAAGGAATCTGAAAGATTCCTTCAAGATTCCTGAAGATTATCCTCCACAGGGAATCTGAAAAATTGCTGCTCAAATGGAAAATCTAGGTGCACCATCGCGCTCCCTGCGAAATTTTGGTTAAAATGCACATAAATTTTAATACATTCTGACACAGGAAAAGTTTACCTCCTTGGAATCAAAATACTCCCTTGGCATCAAAAAGATTCCCTCAAACTATGTGCACCATCTTGCCTCGAACTACATGTTCGTCTGCCGTCTGACCTGCCTTCTCTTTTCTCACGGCTCCATTGGGCTCCCTGTGCCCTCATCTCTCATGTATTCTCCATCGTTCTCCATGGTTTTCTTGGCATTTTATAATAAAGTGTGAGAATGAATAAAAAAAAGTGTGAGGTTGGTAGATTGGTTGGCATAATCATATTAAGATAGTTGTTGCTGGGAGGTTTTGAGTTCAAATCCCATTGAGTCCAAATATTTTTTTAAAACCCAATTTTATTTTTAATGTAGTTTTTTCAGACTATATAATATATGGAATTCGTATCCCCATATTGTAACGACTCCCAAAAACAAAAATGGAGGTTTTGTTTAATATGGAATTTAACCATATTTAAAATGATTTTTGTTACATAACAATTTTCCTTATTTAAATTGATTTTGATTGTTTAATAACTATATTTAATATATAGTTATTTTTTTAATGATATTTTTGTTTTTATGTGGGAAATTAAATATCATTTTGTTTTATCTTTTATGCAGGGGCAAGGGGCCAATGGAGGAACACCATGTGTCAACAACTGAGGGGATTTCCATGTGGGTCCCATGTGCTTGCTAGGACGCCATGTGGCATGTTGTGGGCCCCACTTCCCATTGCCTTAACAAAACTACAAACTGCTCTAACTTTCTTATATGAGCCCAGATTGACACGTTGTTCACATCGTTGCGATCAGGGCGACGAACTCTTCAACTTGAACCTGGTTCGGGAGAAATCCAAACACTTTTATTCTTGAGCTTTCATCAGCCCTCTTTGTCTTGTGTGTCTCTCTGGAGCCACCTGGATCATTCCTCCTCACTGAGGAGCTTTTGGTCCTCCAAAAGCATCAACAATAATCTGCAACTGTTGTGTACAATGTATGCACCAAAAGTGTCCTGAAAAAGGTCACCCTTCCTTCTCCTTCACCTTTTTCCTTCACAACCATAAGTGATGAACTGACACCTGCATCCTCTGCAAACTTGTAGTACAGTCTTTCACAAATTACATGCTCAAATATGACCAACTATGACCCAAGCATTCCATACTTTCCACGAGTTTAAATACTCGGTGGTCAAGTTTACATCAAATGGAAATCACACCCCAACTATCATTGCAAGACCAAAAACATCATCGTTGCATTTCGAAGTGATGGAAAACACCTCATCACTTTTACATGAAAGAAATGCATCACATGATTTATAAAACAAGGCCAAAATATCATTGTTTCTTAACAAGCGATGGAAAAACACATCATCACTTTTATAGTTAAAAATGAAACATATGATTTACAAACATGACCATGACAAGCTAACATATCTTATAAAAACCATCTCTTACTTATCAAAGTGAATGGATCATCTTCCTGTGGCACGTTTTCTTGTCGAACAATCGTTTCAGCTGGTTCACGCACAGACGCTTCGTCCTTAAGGTGCTACTCTGGATGGAGCCTCGAATACGTGGCTCTTTGATGGCCACTTTGATTGCACTAGCTGAAAAAGGTCTTCTTCCTTCAGACCTACTTAACCAGTTTCTTTTTTTGCTATGGGGAAGGCTTTCCACGCCTTACCCTCCTTTTTGTTGCCATTCTTTTCCAACACTCAGAAATGACATGGTTACATAAACCACAAAAATGAGAATTTTTCTTATGCCATGATTTACGACCATGATTAGCAACATGCTTATAATAAAAATGAACTCTGGAATAGTGAGACTTGTTATACCTTCCCTGGTGGTCTTTGGTGCGATCATGGTGATGAGAGCTTTCCTCAGCTCTTTCACTGCAACATGCACTTCCATGGGATGACGGTGAAGTGTTCCCATCAATCCTTTTCCTTGGTGAGTTAAACAATGTAGATTTCCCTGTATTTCCTTCAAACATCCTTCTTCAGTGTATCCCAAACCTGTGTAGCGAGGTCTCTGCACAACCTCCAATGGCTGGGTTATACCTTGGCCACAAACACCAAGTCCTCCTCCTTTGTACCCCATCTTGGTAAGGGGTCTCATGCCAGTTCCTGTAATGGGTATCTCCACACTTCCAACAATAATGATATCATGTGAAGATGAAAATGAAGATAAATCAACATTGTTTACCTTAGCTGTCGATTTTGAAACAGGTGAGAATGGCTTCTCTAAGCCTTCGTTGCGCTTCACTTCCTCCAAGGCGTTTATTGCAGCTTGTAGCTGAAGTTGCAATCGTTGCTTCTCCTCCTTCTCTTCTTGTAGGATTTTCTTCAATGCCTCATGATCTGCTTGCATAATTTCATCATTGCACTTCAATTCTTCCAATTCCTTTGTCGTGGCTTGCAACTGAAGCTGTAATCGATGTTTGTCATCCTTCTCTTCTTGTAGGAGTGTCTTCAATTTAGTGTTCTCTAATGATTTTTTTTCATAAGCTTCGTACAACATGTCTGCTTTCTCGAACACCCTGAGCATGGTCTCGTACATGTCTTTGACATCCTCCATTGCTCAACTCAATGAACATTCAACATTTCACACCTGCAATCCAAATTAGCAAGAAGAACGCTCTGATACTACTTGATCTGGGTAAATTCCTGATACCCTTTTAACCAAGACCTTTTACTTCGGTTGATGTGTTAGAATTGTATCAAAGCATTAATGAACATAAAAAAACATATTTGCATTCTATAAAGAAGAGGAACATAACAAGCATTAGCAACATATGAGATTGATAACGGAGTTCATCCAGGAGGGACTAAGTCTTCAGGCCTTAGTGTCAAGATGGTGTAGGTCATTGCATTAAGTGTTGAAAAGAGTGGTGATGTACATGGATGGTATTTTATCTGTCATACAAGGAAAATGCCCTCACGCAAGAGTGGTTGGACCTCTCCACGAGATATTTTTCTACGGAACTCTCATTCACAAAAAGGACTCCTATCATTATGAAAATAACTCACACATAATTACTATGACTATCCCTCCAGCATGGCAACAAAGGGATCTCAATCAAACATACATGTGACAATGAGTATCCCGCCAGCATGGCAAAAAAGGAATCTCAATCAAACATAAATGTGACAATGAGTATCCTGCCAACATGGCATCAAAAGGATCTCAAACAACGTAAAAAATTCATGATATAAATTACATCTTACATCAAGAACAGAACAAGATCCCATATCAAACATCAATAGGGATCTACATAACACAATGCATATCATAGTAAAGAGACAAAGAAGTACATGATCACCAGTGCATATACCTCACATCCTGGAGCTATTTGAAGACAAGGATGATAAAATGTTGCGATCTGGCTGTACCATCAATCTCATGGTGTCGAATATCCTGAAGACGACTGCTTACACATTGAATGTTGACACCTGCAAATCCACTTTGAAAAGTGGCTGAAAAACATAAGTCTCAGATGGAAAATCTGACTGCACCGCTGAACTCGTGTCGGCGAGAGGTGTAGGATCGATTGTCAATTTGCTAAATTTTGACACTGTCGAAATCTGGGTCTTAGGGAATCTTTTGGATTCCCCCTGGATTCCTCAAAGATGTTGCTCCACCAGGAATCTGTAAATTTTCAACTCAAAACAAGAATCTCATCTCACCACTGAGATCCTTGCAAAATTTCGAGAAGAATGAGTATAAAGTTGACCTCATTCTGACACCAGCAAATTTCAGCCTCCAAGGAATCTGAAAGATTTCCTCAAGATTCCTAAAGGTTCTCCTCCACAAGGAATCTGCAAAATCGCTGCTCAAATGAAAAATTTGGGTGCACCATTGCGCTTCATGCAAAATTCTGGTTAAAATGCATATAAATTTTAATACATTCTGACACAGGAAAATTTTACCTCCTTGGAATCAAAAGATTCCCTTGGCATCAAATAGGGTCCCTCGAACTGTGTGCACCATCCTGCCTCAAACTGCGTGTCGATCTGTTGTTTGAATTGCCTTCTCTTTTTTCATGGCTCCATTGGCCTCTATGTGCCCTCAACTCTCATGTATTCTCCATCATTCTCCATGGTTTTCTTGAACCATTTGAATGTCATTTTATAATAAAGTGTGAGAATGAATAAGACAAAGTGTGAGATTGGAACATTGGTTGAAATAATCATATTAAGATAGTTGTTGTTGGGAGGTTTTGAATTCAAATCCCATTGAGTCCAAATATTGTTTTAAAACTCAATTTTAGTTTTTAATATAGTTTTTTAAAACCATATAATATATGGAATTCGTATCTCCATATTGTAACGACTCCCAAAAACAAAAATGGAGGTTTTGTTTAATATGGAATTTAACAATATTTAATATGATTTTTGTTACATAAAAATTTACCTTATTTAAATTGATTTTTATTGTTTAATAACTATATGTAATATATAGTTATTTTTTTAATGGTTTTTTTGTTTTTATGTGGGAAATTAAATATCATTTTGTTTTGTATTTTTTGCAAGTGCAAGGGGACAATGGAGGAGCACCATGTGTCAAAAACTGAGGGGCTTTCCATGTGGGTCCTAGGTTCTTACTGGGATGCCATGTGGCATGTTGTGGGCCCACTTCCCATTTCCTTAACAAAACTTCAAACTGCTCTAATTTTCTTATGCGAGCTTGGATTGATGCGTCGTTCACACCATTGCGATAAGGGCGACAAACTCTTCAACTTGAACCTAGTTTGAGAGCAATATGAACACTTTGATTTTTGAGCTTTCATCGGCCCTGTTTGTCCTGTGTGTGTCTCTGGAGTTACCTAGATCAAGAACCTAACCCTCAAATTTTCTCAAGGAGGCCACAAACTCCACATTCATGGCACATGAATAAGGACAAGGACACGATTTGATGTTTGAGGATGCTTACAAAGGATTTCTTTGATATGATTGAGATGGTTAAAGTGTTGTATAACGAGAGAACAACAAGGTTGCAAGGAGAAATTTCTAATCAACCAAAAGGTGATGGTCATAATGGGAGCAAGCCTCCACCTCCACTTCCTCCTTCACCTCCATCCTCACCTCCTTCTTCACCTCCTTCATCCCATAGACCTTATCATGCCCCCATTTTTATTTTCCCCTATAGTACAACCAAAATGGGTCTTCATGGTACATGATGACTAGGCTGCAGAAGCAATATTACATGATCATGGGTCCCACAGGAGTTTTGAGGATTTTATGTGGGATCCAATGGAATTCACTTGACATATTACATCATCTGCACAAATTTCCTTTCGTTTCATTGCATTCCAAAAACTTTAAAAAAATAACATTATTATGGGGCCTAACTTAATTAATTATGTTTTAGGTGGAATTCCAAGAAGATTATTTGATGGAACACCTCAGTGTAATAGATCATTGGAAATAGAACGAAAATATTTGCAGGATGGGATGCTGAGAAGTGACCTCCAGTGGCTGGAGAAAGTATGGTGGGAAGTTTACCATTTTCCTTAATTAAAAAAATGACTTTAATTAGTAATTTAATTAAGGAAAAATAATTAATTGGAGGAAAATTCCAAAAAATGACTTAAGTGAAATAAAGTTAAAAATTCACTTAAGATAAATTCAATGGAGGAACTTCTAGAATAATAATAAAATAATAAAATAAGATGCTTCTAGAGGCTTGGAGATCTATCCATCATATCTATAAAAGAGGAGGAGGAGGTCATTTGGAGACATCTTGGATTTGTGTATTGTCTTTGTGGTGAGGTTTTGAGAACCCGAATCTCTACTTCAGCAGTACCCTCGTGTGATTCAGTGAGAGTGGGCGATAATCCATCTATTCCCTTGGTGGATCCATTCAAGATTCACAGGATGTAGTTGATTGATTTTCAATTTGATTTGGAGGCCATTTGTGACATTATTGTAGATCTATTTGGTTCCATCATCTCAACCATATTCCGGCTCTTGTACCAACTTATTTACATATTAAGAAAATAATGTTGAGATCTTCTTCATGTTCATATTATCTAGTAGTAAGTTGCAGATTTTATTTCCCATTTTTCCGTAAATTTTGTGGTTGAATTTGTGCAATTTTTTGATGGTGTTGACGGCTTAAATTTCTAAAGCTATTTTCTGAAAATTTTATATTTAGGACATTACGGTGATATAAGATCATGATTTTGGTTAGTTGTGGGTTAAAATTAAAGTTGTCGTGTTGTTCCTAAAGGATAAAGGAGCAAAGTTTGTGGGTTAAATTTCTTAATCTATTTGCCGAAGAATAATTGTTGCACGTGATATATCAAAGTGCCAAAGAGAACATATTGGATGAAGAAATATTGGGTTGTAGGGCTGAAATTAATGATTTTACTGGGAAAAAATATTTTATTGTGCCGAAATTATTGGGCCAAAATTATTTTTTTGGGCCAAATTTATATTTCTGAATCAAGATTATTTTGTTGTGCCAAATTTATCTTGCTGGGCCAAAATTATCTTGTCATGCCAAATTTATCTTGCTGGGTTAAATTATTTTGGAAAAGTTGAATTTATTGGTGAAGATATTCGTCCTCAGTATTATTAATAAATTTGGTCAGGTTTCCTGTTGTGGCATTTTTCAATAAAAAAATGTGATTCATCGGTTGTCTAAATTTTTGGTTGAATTTATTAAAATTTCGACAAAATTACTTCTGCCGAAATTTTATTTGCTAGAGCTCAATTTATTTGCCAAAACTAGATTTATCTATTGGAGCCAAGTACATTTTCCAGAGCCTAGTTTATTTGCAGGAGCTAATATATTTAGTGGGGTCGAGTTAATCATCAATTCTTGAAGGCTGACGTAATTATTCCAAGGAGGCTGGGATTATTATTTCATAGGCTAAGTTGATTATTGCTAGGGTCAAAATTTTATGTGCTGAGAAGCCATTAGTTGCTGGGTAATCTTGAGGAGAATAGCAAGGTTCTTGATTTGATATATTTCTTGTTTTCCTTTTTATCAGATTAATATTTCCATTGAAGACTATAATCTTGCTCTAAAAGTGTTCGAAAAAATGTATGCTCATAAACTGTTTGACAAAATGCATCAAAGAAAATTATAAATTTTGTTGGGGCTGAGAAACTCGCACTAAATTGCGCAATTTTAGAGCAGCTGAAATTTGTCCAAGTTTTTTCTGGGGTTTTCTGGGTTTTATGAGAGGATTTGATGGTTAAAAGTTCATAATTTTTTGGGTAGTATTCAAGTTATAAAACAAAATTCCTCTAACAGTTTGTTTTATTGGTAAATTGGGTAATTTCCACCACTTGGTGGGCTTGATTTCGGTTTGGAGTTAAGCCAAACCATTTCTGGATTTTTATGGTTTCGGTGTGAGGAGCTCTAGGCTATTTTTCATATTTTTCAGAGTAGTTTTGAGGGCATAAACTTTGGTTTGTCATCAGTAGAAACAACCATATTTTCTGGGAAGTGCATGCTACCGATTTGGGCCATTTCCAACACTTGGGTATAGCTCATTTCACCTGGGTTTTGCATGCAAGTCGTGTGGTATCAAATTAATTTGAGCATTATAATTCTCTCAATAATTTTCCTCTCATACATATTTATGTTTCAAGTGTTTCCACTTTATTTGCAAAGTGTTTGACAAAAATACTACTTGTTAATTGTTTGTTAAAATTTATCAAATAAATTTTTTAATGTTTTCAAAGTTAGTGAGAGAGCATGGTGAGTCTACATGAGGTGTTCATATTTGGACCTCTATCTAATTGTTGAGTATTTCTTGAAGTGATAGGAATTTGTATTGAGTCAACTACTATTATGTACTTTTGTTGTTGTTGTTGTTGGTCAATGTCATGCATAAAATAGCTTGATGTACTTGTTATTCTTCAACTGAAACATATATCAAACCTTCATAAATTCCCTTTATAAATTAGTAGCAGAAATCAACAAACCCCTTTCTAAGGGGATACTTATTTTGCTACAACAAGAGCATCCATATAAAGAACATGAATTGGGTCCCAAAATTTATGCACTTGGAACATAATTGAGATATATGAGGGTTACAAAAAAATATTTTCTCAAACTAGAAGAACATGCTTCACTCATCTTCAAGGTGCATCAGTCAAATGGGAAGAGCTTATTTTCTTCTCTAAAACTAGATATGCTTGCTCTCATACAACTCAAGTTTTTGGAGCATCCTTGTGTAGGGGTCAAAATTCTAGTTGCTTCTTGTCTTAGTAGTATCATGATGTTGACTGCACCTATACCTCCTTACAATGATGATATAATGAGAGTCTTTAGATTGATAGTCGATACTTTTCATGATTTGGATAACAACGAGGGTCCTACCTTTGGGAAGAAGCTTGAGATTTTAGAATTCATGGCATTGGTTAGATCTTATGACCTCATGTTTGAGCTAGAGTGAGACGACATGATCTTGGAGATGTTCTAGTGCTTCTTCAACATTAGGAAACATCATCCTAATACAGTGATAACACATGCAATCCATTTTGTCCTCATTTATGGGAGACTATGATGCCATTTGCAGGATGTTTCAGTTTAGATTATTGGCCATTTAGAGGAGAGAATAATTGGTCTAAATTGTTTCTTATGAACTAGATGAACGGTTGGTTAAGCAGAACATTGGTCTGTTTAGGAGACGATTGACCCAGGAGGAGTTGTGTAGGATTGGTGGTGACCAACCATGTAGCAGGAATGAGCTGATGAGGAAGTGTCTTTGCTTAATATGCAAGGAAATTTGGAACCTGAGAACTCATGCTTGAGTGTTACGGAGGAGATGACAGGGTTAGAGTAGGAGGATATTCTTTCCGACTTCCAGGATGAAGATTCTTATTTGGATGAGTCCATGATTTGATGTGAGGATGCCTCTGAGGAGCTTGAGCAGTCATGTGGAGCTGTTGAGAGCAAGCCAAATTTATATTCCGTAATGTATGGCGAGGAGTCAGTGGACCCTATATGATACATTCAGGGTAATGCTTCACTAGTGATGATTCAACATAAGTAGCATATGGTGGAGCATGATTTAGTTGATGAGGATGATATGAACAAGATGCATGATGATCCTTTTGTGGAGATCTAGTTGGAGGTTCATGTTAATCCCATGATAGAGGAGGATGAGAAAAATTATTTTAGACCAACCATTGATGAGGAATATATAAATGCACAAATAACCAACAGGGTTGTACTATTTGCAAACACTTGTCTTCAAGAGGTGCTAGAGCCTGACATGATATATTTGCAAGAGGTTGGTAGAATGGAGGAGCTTGGAGTTTCCAATCAGATAAGGGAGGATATTTTGAGATGGTGGTGCATCCATCTTTGGTCCCACTCATTGATGAAGTGTAGGTAGATGCACAAGAGGCTGGAAAAGCTACAATAATTTCAGGGAGAAACCCTCTCCATGAGTACATAGATAGGGCTAGCAGCATATCTTGCCCAATTTTTCCCATTATAGAGAGAGGAACAATATTTCTTCGGAAGATCTTGTTGATGGACTAGACATAGGACGTGAGTTGGGCATGGTGCAACATAGGGGACTTGTTCCATATACAAGTTCCTGCGCATCTGATCCTTCCCATAGGATGGATTGATGGGAGATCATGAGTTGGTATCCTATTGATGGAGTGTCATTCTTAGTCAGGAGTGTAGTACAACAAGGACCCTTAGAGATAGGGGACACAATATGCCCCAATTCGCAGCAAGGCATATGTTGGTCATCCATCAACATTCCATCACCGCATCAACATAGTGGGGTTGACCTTGGTCTGTGCCATTTGTTGGACAGGAGAGAGGTGATGAGTTGGCATTCTATTGGTGGAGTCACATCTATGGTCAGAGACAGATCATAGACAGAGCCATGGGACTTGGGCGATGATTAGCCATGGTGGCATTGGGATCCAAGTGGATCTAATGGTAGCAGGTTGAGTCAAAGATGGGCTTGGGATCCAAATATTGAGGGATCCAGTTATGTTTGGATTTCTCGAAGGCATGATGTGGACCAATGGTTCATATGGGATCTTGGTATCAATTGGAAGATGCCTCTACAGTGGAAATGTGTGGATTGCTTGAAAATAAGCAATCTTGGGGTGAGAATATTTGTTATGTCCCCATTTTTATTTTCCTCTATAGTACAACAAGGATGGGTTTCCATGGTATGTGATGGCCAAGTCGTAGGAGTATGATTACATCAGGGGTCCCAGGGGATTTTTGAGGAGCTTTTATGAGATCCGATAGAATTCGCTTGACATATTCCATCATTCACATAACTTTCCTTTCGTTCCATTGCATTCCAATAAATTTCAAAAATAACATTATTATGGGACCTAACTTAATTAATTATGCTCAAGGTGGCACTTCGGGAAAATTATTTGATGGAACACCTTAGTGTAATAACTCGTTGGAACTAAAACAAGAAGATATACATGATGATATGTCGACAAATGACTTTCAGTGTCCAGAGGGAGTATGGTGGGCATTTTGCCATTTTCCTTAATCAAAAAATTAGTTTAATTAGTCATTTAATTAAGGAATAATAATTAATTAGAGGAAAATGCCCAAAAGTGACTTAAACTGAAATAAAATTTAAAAGTTAGTTAAGATAAATTCAATGGAGAAGCTTCTAGAATAATAATAAAATAATAAAATAAGATGCTTCTAAAGGCTTGGAGATTTATCCATTAGATCTATAAAAGAGGAGGAGGGGGTCATTTGGAGACATCTCGGATTTGTGTATTGTTTTTGTGGTGAGTTTTTGAGAACCCAAATATCTACTTCAGTAGTAGCCCCAACACGAATACCCTTGGGCGATTTAGTGAGAGTGGGCGAGCACCCATCTCTTCCCTTGGGGGATCTATTCAGGATTCATAGGTTGCAATTTATGGATTTTTAGTTTGTTTTGGAGCCTAGTTGCGACATTATTGTAGATCTATTTGGGGCCATCATCTCAACCATATTTCTACTCTTGTACCAGCTTATTTACATATTAATAAAATAAGGCCGAGATCATCTCCATGTTTATATTGTCTATTATTCAGTTGCAGTTTCTATTTCCTATTTTTGTCCTAATTTTTGTTGTTTGATTTGTGCAGATTTTTTATGGTGTTGATGACTTAAATTTTTGAAACTATTTTCTACAAATTTTATATTTAGGACATTATAGACATACTCCTCCTAGATCTCCAAGAGGAAATACTAAGTCTCCTATGATTAAGCTTGATTTCAAGTTTGAATTTCTAATGTACAATAGGGAAGTAAACGCTGAAAAATTGGATTATTGGGTTCATCAAATTGAAGTCTATTACAGGATTCAAAAGATTGATGATGATGTCACAGAAATCCAGCTTGCTTCTCTTCACTTGGAAGGTGCAACCCTCATTGGTGGGAGGTAAGGAATCAAGAAGATTTAAAGAAAAATTGTAAAATTATCTCTTCTTGGAATGATTTTATAGCTGCATTAAGAGGACAATTTTATTCATTAGCTTACATGCAAAAAACATTTATGGATTGGAAAAATTTTAGACAAGCTAAAAGTCAGACTGTCCAAAGTCACACACAAGAATTTAGAAAAAAGAACTTGGGTGTTTATTTAACCTAACAATATACTCAACCAAGTTACCGATCAAATGAGAACTATTACCTCAAAATGAGAGCTTTAGCAAAAAACCCCCAAAAAAGATGAAAAAATAGGCTGAAAATGAAAAGTGTTGATGCTGGAATAACATTTTTTTTATCGAGGTGAATTTTCAACATTTTTTAATAAATGTAGTAAAAATCAATTTTTTTTGTGCAAAAGACACTATGAAAATGAAAAGTGTTGATGCTCGAATAATGTTTTTTTTGTTTTGTTTTGTTTTTTTTTTTTCGGGGTAAATTTTCAACATATTTTAATAATGATGTTAAAGATAAAATATCATGACTTCTGAAAAATTTAAAGTTCCAATGATTTTCAAACATGGCATTAAAAATAAAATATCACATCCTTGAAAAGTCTTAAAATTTCAATGATTTTTAGGCATGACATTCAATATAAAATATCACGTCTTTGAAAACCTTAAAATTCCAACAATTTTTAGTCATGATGATGCTAAAGAAAAAATACTTATAAGTGTTTTCAACCATAACATTAAAGGTAAAATATCACAACTTAGAAAAACACTAAAATATTGATAAATTTTCAACCATGGAATTAAAAGCAAAGGTTATGATTACAAAAAAACCTCAAGTTTTCAAAATATTTCAAGCATGACATTACGGAAAATTTTTATGACTAAAAAAACTTTTAAAATGAACACTTGAAGGAAAAAGTCATTATACCAAGAGTAATTTATTTTTTAAATGCTAAATGTATAACGATTTTAAAATCTTAGCCTAAGACAACTTGACACATTGCAACAAAAAATTAAAAATCAACCATTACATTGGCATGCAGTGTAGGGGAACTTGATCCATTGTAATGAAAACTCAAAGATCAATCATGAAATTGATACATTGTGGAGGCATAATCGACTCATTATAACGAAAACTTTTAAAATAAACTATCAAATTGCACATAATGGGATCGGGTTGCTAGTCGAGCATCGACATGGACCCAACAAGGAAAAAAACAAAAAACAAAATAAAATAATAAATAAATAAAAATGAAAAATACAAAAGAAAAAAAAATCAAACATTGAAAAAAAAAATACAAAGTTTTAAAAAATAATAACAAGTAATAAAAATATTAAAAATCATGACCTAAAGAAAAATCAAATACAAAAAAATATTAAAAAAAAACAAAAAATATTTTTTGAAAACAAAAAATTATACATATATGGCCAAGCTCGCCCTCGGCCGCCTAGGGCCGTGAGGCCTCAAGCATGTGTAGCACTGCCCCGCCCAGGCCTAAGGCTCCACGGCCCCTAGGCGGTCATGGTCATGCTCGAGCTTGGTTGCCCAGGGCCACGGGGACGTCGATCTAGGTGGCCAAGGCCTAGCATGACCATGGATGCCCAGGGCCGTGGGGCCTCGAACCTGGAGCAATGCCACACCATTTTTTAAATTTATTTTATTTATTTATTTTTTAAATTTAATTTTTTTATTTATAATAATTTATAATTTTTTTTTTTTTTAATAATTTATAATTTTTTTTTTTTAATTGTGTAGTTTTTTTTTTTTTTTTAAATTAAAAAAAAATTGATGTTTTGTTTTGTTTTTTTCTTCTGAATTTTTAATTTTGTTTTCTTAAATCATATATATATATATATATGTATATTTTCCTTTCAATTTTTATTTTTCAAGTTATTTTTATTTTTTTTCACATTTTTATGTTTGTTTGTTTTTTTTATATATATATTTTTATATATTTGATTTTTTTTTGCCATGTTTTTTATTTTTTTTTATGTTTCATTACCAACATGAAAATCACCAACATCTAAAAAAGATTGTCCACGCTTAATACATTAGAAAATTTAACGTGTAAAAAATAAGCCTTCTAAACAGAAAAATGTTGATGTTGCATCAACACTTTTCAAAATCAACATGAAAATCACTAACATTTAAAAAAAAATGTTTATACTTGATATATAAAAAAATTTATAGTGCCAAAAATAAGCTTTCTAAAAAAATGGGTTTGTTGGCATGTGTTGTCCTTGATGGCAACTTAATTGATGAAATGAGATGATTGGAAATATGATGTAGAGTGTTGTCCTTGATGGCAACCTATCTGATGAAGTTGTACTTGATGAACTTGTTAATGATGTAAATCTGATTTATCTACAATCAGTACAGAAGTTGCAGAAGAAAGAATCTCCAGTATGTGCAAGAAGAATGTTAAACAAGGTATGTCACAAATCATACGCGGGTTTGTTTAGGGGAAGTCGCGTATGCCTAATTGCGCTCTAAATTTATAAAACCAGGGGACTTTACCATGGTATTGACCCATTGTATTGAGCGCTTGATTGTCTAATTGATCTCGCCCAGGAATACCATCGGAAGTGAAGTGGTTTTGGCTCATGGTATTGACAAAGGCTAAATCTATTTAAGGAGAATAATTTTATTGTGCAAGGTGTGCGAGATGTCTGGGTTTTAATGAATACTTCACTCTGAAGTTAATCTGTATGGATGAACTCTGTTCTTAATCGATAGATCTGAATCTTTGATGCACCTATGAATATGATGAAGGTTCAAAATCTCTAGATCTGGAAATAATGAATCCCTAGGATGATCTGAAAAGAGGTAATGAAGACCTGGCGCAAATCTGTTGAAGAAGTTGAAGAAATCTGGGTAAGTTCATAGATCTGGTCTGTTCTGCAAAGTTTATATTTTATAGATATATACGCAGGTTCGTTTCATGGAAGGTGCGTGTATACGCGGATCTGTTTAAACAAATGCGCGTATGGGCTGTTAGGGTTTTTCTGAAAAGGTGCACAAATATATACGCGAGTTGGCTTCAAGAAAGTAGCATATGGGTTTTAAGAAAGAAATATCAAAGTATTGCTGTCTGCACTAAATACTAATTCACCCCCCCCCCCCCCCCCCTCTCAGTATTTTTCCCAACAATTGGTATCAGAGGAGGTCCTTCTGAAAAGGCTTAACTGCTAGAAGGAAGATCGATCAAGATGAGCAATCAAGAGGGAACATCATCTATCAAGCCTCCACTCTTCAACGGAAGTAATTTAATCTTTTGGAAAATAAGGATGAGATCCTATCTTCAGTCTATGGGAGCAGATATATGGGCCATTGTTGAACAAGGATATCAATATCCAGCTGCTATACCAACAGATCCAACTGAAAGGAAGGATTATGAATCAAATGCAAAGGCGGTCAATGCCCTAACCGGAATTTTAACTGAATCTGAATTTTTCAAAGTCATGCAGCTGAATACAGCAAAGGAAATATGGGACAAAATCATTCTAAGTTATGAAGGTGATGAAAAGGTAAAAAGTGAAAAACTTCAAACTCTCAGAATTGAATATGAAAATTTAAAAATGCATAGTGATGAAAGTATTGCCAGTTTCTTTTTACGTCTTGATGATGTTGTAAATCGTATGAGAAATCTGGGAGAAACAATCACGGAATCTACTTTGGTTGAGAAAATCTTAAGATCGCTAACGGCAAAATTTGAATCAAAAGTCTCTGCGCTTGAAGAAAAACAAGATCTTCAAACTCTTACTGTGGTGTAACTTCATGGCATAATGACTGCATATGAAATGAGGAGAGGAGGACCATCTGAAGTCAAAGAAGCTGTTTTTAAAGCTTCTACAAAAGGGAAAGAAGTTCAAAAAGCAGAAGCATTAGGATATATCTCAGAAGAAGATGAGGCAAATTTTGTGAGAAGACTCCAACTAGGAACCCGGTAAGATTCAAAGGTAAGCTCTTCAAATGTTTTTGATTGTGGAAGATGCCGGGTCATTATGCCGCAAAGTGTCCTTATAAAGAAACATCTCATAAAGGGAAAGAAGTAGTAATAAGTGAATAAGAACCGATCTAGCACTAAGAAAAGTTACTATACTAATGAAGACATGGATAATATTCGATAGTGAGGAAGAATGTGAACAAGATCTTAGACTTCTCATGGAATTTGAATCTATAGAAGAAAATGATACGTTTGTGTGATGCTCTAGAGGACAATGATTTTTCAAGAAAACAATCAACTCAAAATATGCTTAGAAGAATGTAAAATACTTCAGAAGAAAGGAAAATAACCATAGAGACTCGGAAAGCAAATAGTTAGCTAAAGAAACACATTGAGAAATTAGAATGTGAAGTGGTAAGTGTAAGAAAAGATTTTGAGAAAGAAAAAGATCAATCTTAGATTTGAAGTAAAGGACCGAAACCTTAGATGAGATTATCAAGGTACAACGTTCTCCTCTATAAAGACAGTGTCTGATATACCGGAGAATATTCTCAAGCTTCACACCAAATTATCTAAAAGTAGCCTACACCGGTTTACTACATTCGCTACCTCCAACAAGGGAATAAAGAACCTTTATGTGTAAAGCATGATCATCTCAATTCAAGGAACACTAACAGTGGGATATCTTTCAAAGAAGCTACCACCAACAGTAAATTCAAATAGAATATTTCCATGATCGTGAATTTCTACTTCAATGGACAATGTTTCTCATGTCACAATTTTGGTCATAAAGCTGCTCAATGTTGCATATAAAACCATCATGACAAGAGAAGCAAGAAAAAGAAAAGGATGGATACGAACCAAAGAATACCTATAACAACCTTCTCCTCTTCAAAATGAAGTTGAATGGGAAGTGATTTGGGTCAACTTTGGCCATGAAGAATCTCAATGCAAGAGCAAAGTCCAAATTAAAAGAACTTGTTCCTTCAAGCTCCAAAGTGTGGAAAAAGAAGGAAATACAAAGAAAATCGGGCATAGTTTTATTTGCAGCATAGAAGCAGAAAAATCACTATATATTGATAATGATGTTAAAACATATGACAAAGACAAAAACAAACTTCATGCATATAATGCCTAGAAAGGAAAATAATGTTACATTTGGAAATGATACACCGCTGTCATTAAGGGAGAAGTAACTGCTTTTTCTAAAAGAAAAAAAAAAGGTGGAAAGCTAATAATGTCAAGGTATGTGGATGGATTAAGACATAACCTCATATGTGAGTCAAATGTGTGATCAAGGAACCGAGGTTGTCTTTAGTTCAAAAGAATGTGTGGTACATGATCTTGATACGTAAAACAATTATAAAAGGAAAAAGAACTCCAAGAAACCCGTATGGTCAAGAACGCAAAGATCATGTTACTTGAGCAAATCTTCTAAAATTGGATATGGCATAAGGTCAGTATCCGAGCTCTCAAATCACAAACTGCCAGATTTTCTAAAGTTGTTCGGGGTCTTCCTGAATACACTTCTACCAAAGTATCATATGCAAATCTTGCCAATTCGTAAATGCATTCGCAGGTTAAATGTAATGCCAAGGAAGGTTCTATCAAGTATATCTTCTAACTCGTTCATACCGACATATGTGGACCTATGAGGGAAAAGTCACCACGTGGTGAAGAATAATACATTCTATTTATCGATGATTTCTAATGTGTTGATTGGGTTGATTAAACACAAAGATGAAGCATTTGGAAAATTTCTGTATCTTCAAAGCATCAGGAGCTAATTAGATTTTAAAAATCAAGTATTCTAGATCTAATCGTAGGAGGATAATATACATCAAATGAATTCTTTGAATTTTGTGAGCAACATGGCATAAAAAGATAGTTCTTCAGAATGCATCACAACAAAATGGCGTAGCAGAAAGAATGAATAGAACAATTCAACAAAATGGCTAGAGCTATGCTTCGATGATTCTAGAACACCCGACACCTTAGATAAGCAAGACATACAAAGAAGAAACATTCTTATAACAAGGCACATGTCTGCAAATAGTGACAAAACCTCCATATGAACTCTAGTATGGTAATTCTCCCTTTGTAGCATTTTAGAGTTTTAAAAGCAAATGCTTATCAAAAAATAATGATGAAAAGCTTGGAAAGTTTGAACCTAGATCAAATGAAGGAACACTTCTTGGTTACTCATCTACAAAGCGTATACATACAAATGTTACAACAAAAGGCTTCTCAAAGATTGTTGAATGTATTGATGTTGTTATCGATGAGTCTCCCCAGCCCCTAAAGAAGAAAAACAACAAAAGAAGACAGATGGTGACTTTTGTCCTTCTACATCAAATAGAAATGATACAAGATAAAGTGATCCAATGAAGAACCCGAAGATGATTTATCCAAAAGGTTCTATCCAGACATAAACTAAAAGAACCCATCACACCCCAAATTCTTTAAGGACAAGGAATCGTGTGTACAAACAAGTTAGAGGACTCTTAGGATCTTCTAGCTATCTGCATTTCTATCCACATTGAACCAATACAAAGGTCAATCACGCTAGCAAAGATGAATGCTGGATTCAAGCCATGAATGAAGAGTCAACATCAAATTGAAAAGAATCACACTTGGGAATTGGTACCAAGACCACATGATAAAAACAAGCTATTAGAACTAAATGGATATTCAAGAATGTTAAATGAGAATGGGGATAAGAGAAAACAAAGCTAGACCGGCTTGTAAGTGGGTATGACCAACAAGAAGGTATAGACTTTGAAGAAACTTTTGCTCATGTAGCTAGACTTGAAGCCATAAGAATTACTTTTTGGATTTTTCAAGTTTTCAAATAAATCAAAGTTTATCAAATGGATGTTAACCGCATTTCTCAATGGTGATCTAGAAGAAGAAGTTTATATAGAACAACCGGAAGGATTCATTTTGGGAAATGATGAAAATCTTGGTTGTAGACTTAAAAGGCTCTTCAGGCAGTCTCAAACAGCCTCCATGTTATGGCATTATCGTCTTGACAAATATCTTCATCAACAAGGATTTTCAAAGGGGTTCCACCTGATAGCACCAGTAGTATATACACAAAAGTTGAAAATGATAAACTATTGGATTGTGGTTGTATATGTTGATGATATCATTTTTAGAAAGTAATGAAGGAATTCATGAGCTTCAATGTTTCCTCATTAAGTGCAGAAGAATGAAATGGTTTTACTTGGAGAACTAACATTCTTTCTTGGCTTGCAAGTGCATCACAACCACATGGTATATTCTTATCACAAGCAAAATATCTTAAGCAAATTCTCAAGAAGTATGGCATGGAATAATGCAAACTCGTAAGGCACCAATGATAACTCTGATGTAATCTCAATTTCATGAATGACTTTCCACTTGAATCAACCAATACAAATCAATGATAGAAGCCTACTTTATCTCACCTCCGGGACTAGACCGGACATTATGCATGCAAAGGATTGTTGGACGATTCCAAGTTGAATCCACAAAGAGTCTCACCTTCAAAGCCGTCAAAAGAATATTCAAATATCTACAAGGAACTCAAGACTTTTGGATCATATCCAAAGAACGCTGATCTTACTCTTCATGCTTACACCGATGCGCATTAAAGGAAATGTTGATGATCGAAAAGCACTAGTGGTGGCATTCATAGACCTCAAGGGTATCTTGTCTGTTGGGAAGAAGCAAAATTTATTGCCTTATCTACAACAAGGTATCATGTAATGCCACATCTTGTTGCACTCAAACTCCTTTGGATGATGCAAACCTACAAGATTTTCAAAACTCAAATGTACACCCTATCTCCATTATGTGTGACAATACAAAGTGTCATTATAGTATTCCAAAGAATCTTGTTACAGTATCAAGACCAAGCACATTCTCATCAAGTATCACTTCTTGTGTATTCAAGTGCTTGAACAAAGGTGTTGGAAAGTATGTTCCCTCCAAAGAAATGTTGTGATGATATCTTTACCAAACTTCAGTCAACAAGCATTTTAAAAATTCAAGATGTATTTATAGTTCTCCTCGCTACTTAAGAACAACTTGCTAATCTTAGAAGATTAAATTTAGATACGTTGGTTTCAAAGATGGCTTTGTTGTGATATACGTCGAGTTCATACACAAACCATATGAGTGGTTGCCGACAATTTTTTCTGTGGTCAAGATTTCTTCAAAGAATGGCCAGGTGTCATTGGTATCATGTGGTTTTGAGTCTCGATGGTATTTCAACCTTGCTTCTGCTTCATTCTCTATTGGTGAAGATGTGCCTTGATGATTCGTTGAGCGTTCAGATGCACAAGCAAAGGGGAGTTTTGGTCATGGTGAAAGATGTATTGATGTATGCCTTGTGGGGAGCATTAGTTTTACGTAGCATAATGCATTGTTGGTATTTATGATGGTTCCGTAATATGATCTCTCTTTGAGGTTCTTCTGTATTGGTCATGTTTATTTAATGGATGTAAAGGTCATGTTGAGACCTATGGATGTAAAATTGTAATAGTCACTATGTAAGGACTTGGTCAATTTGAAATCCACTTGGTTGATAGTTATCAAATGTGTAAACCCTCTTGGTTGGGTAGTTGAGTCAAAATTAGGAATCCACTTGGTTGGATCTTTTGATGTAAGTATGAATCCTTGGTGATAGGAGGTTGGTATCATAGAGTCATGTATCATTGAAAATATGTTTGAAGACCTGGGCCCTTGAACTCAGGGGAGCATGACCTCATGACTTACCTGACAATCGCTCTTTTTTTCATGATGGTTTTGATCCGCCTTTGGCCCTCTTGATGTCAAAGGGGGAGAATGACATGGTGTTTGAATAGGGGGAGATTATCATGGTATCTATCTGATGTGGTGATCAAACAACATCGTGGTTGCCATCAAGTCCAAAGGGGGAGATTGCTGGAAGGTGTTGTCCTCGATGGCAACTTAATTGATGAAATGATGATTGGAATATGATGCAGAGTGTTGTCCTTGATGGCAACCTATCTCGATGAAGTTGTATTTGATGAACTTGTTAATGATGTAACCGATGGGTCACATCGTTATAAGCGTGTACAGGCAATTAACTCGTATGTGTAAGAAGAATGTTAAACAAGGTATGTCACAAATCATACGCGGGTTTGTTTAGGAAGTCGCGTATAATGGAAAAGATCGTGTCAAGTCACAGACAAGCTAATTTGAAAGCTTCTAAATTCATAAAACTGTGACTTTACCATGGTATTGACCCATTGTATTGAGTTGATTAATGAATCGTATCCCGCACAAAAGAATACCATCGAAGTTGCTTTAAGCCATGGTATTTATTACACAAAGGCTAAATCTATTTAAGGAGTAGAATTTCATTGTGCAAGGTAAAAAGTGATGTCTCGAAGCAATGAATACCACTCCGAAGTTAACTGATATTGAACTCTGCTTTAATCTGATAGATTCAGAATTGATGTGTCTAAGGAATATGATGAAGGTTCAAAATCTCTAGATCTGGAAATGATGAATCTCTAGGATGATCTGAAAAGAGGTAATGAAGACCTGGCACAAATCTGTTGAAGAAGTTGAAGAAATCTGGGTAAGTTCATAGATCTGGTCTGTTCTGCAAAGTTTATCTTTTATAGATCTATACGCAGGTTCGTTTCATGGAAGGTGCGTGTATACGCGGATCTGTTTAAACAAAGACGCGTATGGGATGTTAGGGTTTTTCTGAAAATGTGCACAAATATATACGCGAGTTGGCTTTAGGAAAGTAGTGTATGGGTTTTAAGAAAGAAATATCAAAGTATTGTTGTCTGCACTAAATACTAATTCCCCCCCCCCCCCCCTTCAGTATTTTTCCCAACAGGGTTGATGTTGCATAAACACTTTTGAAAATCATCATGAAAATCAGTAACATTTAAAAAAAAATGTTCATACTTGATACATATGAAAATTTAAAGTGGCAAAAATATGTTCCAAAAAAATATATATATTATAAATAACTACTTTTCAAAATTGGGTGATTTTTTTGCTACCTCAAAAAAAACAGATAATCAGTAACTTTATCGTTTGATCGGTAACTATGTTACTCTCCTTAAGTATATAGGTGGATTACATAGTTATTTTAGACATGATATATTTATGTTTAATCCCACCAATCTAGATAAGTATGTGTTCAGGAAACTCATTTAGAATCAAGAGAAAAGAATGTTCCTCAAGAGTCCAGCAAGAAACCTTTCAAATCTAGAGACAAAGGAAAGGGGAAATTTAAAGGAAAAAGTAAGAAGAATGCTACTGTCAAGAAAGAGGGAGAGAAACTTACTTGTAAACATTGTTCAAAAGATGGTCATGAGGAATATCATTGCTGGAAATTACATCCATAATTGAGACCAAAAAATTTCAATAACTAGGGGAAACAAAAGACTGTTGGTACGACTCAACAATATCTCAGGATCTGATTCAGGTGATGAAACCATAATCACAACCATGGCAATGAAAGGTATAACTTATGTTGGACACCTAATCCTCTAAGGGTTGGTGTGGAAGTTGAATAGTCAAAGGGAGTCCAAGAGACCACTTGAAATATGAAACCAAAGATCACTCGACTTGTATAAATGTGTATCATTGTAATTATTAATTCATTAAATGTTTATCCTCCATATTTTCTATTTTCGCCATGGTTGTGTCTAACATGCTATCAGAGCAGGCGTAATCCTGCCGTGCCCATATTTGAACCACTGGTTTTGTGGCCTCTCTGTGCATACCAGTTATGACATTTATGCTAACGGTACATAAAACTCCATTAATTCACTAACGATCAAAAATCCGTTGCTTCTCCTCTGTCGATTCCTTGGATTTAAGAAACCATGTCTGTTGTGCCTACTAGGAATTCATGTACATAGGCTATAACATATTCTACTTCTATTGTCTTTGATCGTTTCTCTTCTGGATTCGCTCTTTCTTGACTGTTGAACTATGCACCTCCAATTAATAATGCTCAATGCCTATTTTACCTCATTGCATGTTTTACACGATTTATCTCTAACCATTAATGCTCAAAATTTTCACATAGTCGCTGCCATTGTATGCACCCATTTTATCTTCCCTTGGTTGACAGTTCGAGACATTGTATGATTCTGCTTCCAATTGCCTTTCATTTTTGGGGACGATAAGAGACCGCTTATGTGGGATCGTGGTATTGAAACCTTGTTAGAGATTTGATAGATATATAAATTTCTTTGTTGAAGTCCGGTGTTTCAAGCTCATAAGACTTTGGCAGAATGTTTCGAAATTCGACAGCAGTTAGGTAATTTTATTGAATTCTGGTGGAATTCCTTATTGAACTTATTTTCACTGAGAATATCAACAATATACACCTGGTCATTTTAATTCTTAATATGATCCACATCGCTATCAAGTAGAAACTTTTGTCTCTCTGCGTGTTAGCAAATTTATCAATTTTGAACCTAACGCTTGTCCTCTACCAATGCTACCTGCAAACACTCTGCTTATGCACTCATGGCCTCACTCTAGTCTGCAAGATACTCTTCTGAGGTTCTTGATCTTAATTTCTTTGTCTGAGGGTGAATGAAATACTTGTTAACCTTGGATCCGTAACCAATTTAGCTCTTTAGTTCAAATTCCATATTCAAGTATTGTAGATTGTACAATACAACAAGTTTGTTCGACTATTCGTGGTCGTTTTCACTAAGCCTGAGGCTATTCGATGGGATTATCATTACCAATAAAGTTATCATTGTATTCTAATTTCATACATTGTAACCCTCCTCCTTCCCTTCAATTGAACATGACTCTTTGGGCATATTTTCTAGCTACATAAGCAGTGAGAAGATTCATCGCTCTTGCATCTTCATTAAGAATATTTCTGCGCCAACCAACATTTTTCTTACCTCCATAAAATTGATCCTCTTGTGTGGATTTTCCCCATATCTGTTAATAATAAAGTCCCTATATTCCTTGTATAATTTTGGGTATTTTCATCAAATTTCTCATTGAATAACTCTAGTAGAAATCTTCCATTGGTGCTGTGAATTTTGTTCCAGGAAAACCAACGTGAATATCTAAGAATTTTGTAGATTTCTTTATGGCATGGGGGTGAGATTCCCTCATTGAAGTCTGACTGGAGAATGATGGGAGGCTTGGAGGTATCGACAATAGCAATGTTAGACGATTCATGGGGACTTCCTGCGTGGTTTGAAGTGATTTCCGTATTTGGGTCCTTGTTGGTATTACCGCTTGTATTGATGTTCGAGGGGCTCTCCATTTCCCTGGCTCATGTGGTCACCCTGCTCTCCTTTGAACGTTGGGACACAAGGTTTATCTCCTCTGGCCCCAACTGCAGTGAGTAAAATACCCGCAACAATTCTCCACGTGACATAGCTTGAAGCTTTTTGAGTCACGGGGTTGAGCTCCCTGGATTTCCTCCATGGTAATAGTGATATCATATGTTGATTCCTCTTTGTGTTTTTCTATTGAGACTTGAATCCATTGAATGCGTGAGTGTTTCATTGAATAATGAACGTCGTATTGAATGTTGAGCTTGAGTTGGGAGGTGCGTTAATTATATGTTGTGTGTTGAGCTTGTTTTAAGGGCTGGTGTATATATGGTTGTTGAACTCGAAAACAATTAAATGTGGCATATGAGAGTCTATGGTGATCGCTATGGTGACTGGTATGTTATATTGACTGCTTCATAAATTAAATGGTACGTGTTCATGACGTATTATGCATTTTTGAAAACCGTATATCATTGGTGATATGGCATATAATATATATATGGTGTATTGGTTGAAGCTTATATATGTGCAACGTTGAGCGATGTGATTTGAAATGGAATGTTGCCTTTATCTCTCCTGCCAATATTCAAATGCATAGTTGAAAGTGAATACAAAACGTTTTCGCTGTTTATAAACTATGGATTGAATTTTGGAACAATATCTCTGTGACTTTGCCTTTAACCATGAGCTAATTTTGTTAACTACATTGAATTGTATGTTGGATAGTGTGAGTGGATTGTGAATGCATTACAATCATTGTTGCCAGTTGGTTGGAGAATTAAGTCTATGCATTGAAGTCATAGTATGTACATTGAATAGAGACATTGCACATTGATTGTTTGGTGCACATTTACAAAACATATTGCAGTGACATCAAACTGTGAGTGAGTGATGCTTCTTCTTCTTTGGTTCATAATTGTGATTAGAAAATGTCCAAATTTTAAGAAGTATTAGAGTTTTTGAAAAATATAATAGAGTCTAAAATTAATGACAAAGTGAAAATAAACAAATCATCTTTTGCTGACATTAGAATCCATACACAAAATGCATAAGAGAAGATTGATTTTTTACAGCTCGAATCTCAGCTTCAGCAAGAAGAATTCCAATAGTGGAGTCATCATTCTGAACTTGTTTCTATTCTAAACATTGAGATAGAATCCCATCATAAACACGAATATAAAGTTGATGTTGATTCATATTCAATGCCTAGTTCAAGAGAATATTTGCATATAGATGTAGAAGTTTAGTTTAAACTTCCCAAACCCATCATCAAACCTTGGGAAGAGCTTGCACATAACACACATTGGATATGAAAAGGATGTGTCCTTCATATTCCAGATTACTCAAAGCCCATTCAGTTTCATAGTGTTGGATTTCTTCATGACAATGCACCTTCAACTATTCCAGATTATGCTCTTCTAGAAAAACCACAATAGAATGTGAGATGCCAACGTTGTGATAGTATTATCCATACGAAGGATCATTGTTTTTATCTTCATCCATGTAAGCATTGTCATAAAACCACTCATTCTTCACATAGATGCTTCATAAACAAGCCTTGTATAAGAACAACGATTAATCTTGGATGGATCGCTTCTTGGAAATGGGACTCAAAAACCAAGAATATATTTCACTCATATGTTATAGTCACTTCTATAGTATTAAAAAGTCTTGCAATTGATTTTTCTCCATCTTCCCACCTTGTATCTAACAGGGGGAAAGTGTAGGTCATCTACTAGCTTCAAAGCCACATCAAGCGATACTAAGCCACAAGGGGGCTACACTAACATCATGATAGTATTAAATACCTTTTGGAACAAATACTATCTTCAAAAGAGAAACAAAAATGGGTCACAAAGATGTTGGGTTATGATTGAAATAATTTACAAAAAAGGAAAGCAAAATGTTGTTGCAGATGCACTGTCAAGAAATGATGAGGATGTGGAAGCATTTCTTTGTGCCATTTCTACTATCCAACCAGATTGGATAACCGAAGCAATGGAGGAATGGAAGAATGACAAATAAGTGTGGACACTCATTCAAAAGTTGTAGCGAGATCCCAATACATATGATACATTTAGCTGGAAAAATGATTAATAATGGTACAAAGATCGCTTATATCTTTGTAATGATTCCCAACTAAAACAAAATATTCTTTTGTAATTTCACACCTCTCCCTTAGGAGGACACTCAATATTGTTAAAAACTTACCACTGAGTGACGAAATAATTTTTTGGGATGGCCTTAAATCTGATATTCAAAATTTTGTGGCAGAATCTTTGGTCTGCCAACAAAATAAAGTTGAGACAATTAAGACCATGTGTCTGCTACAACCTTTATCCATTCCAATTCAATGTTGGGAAAAGGTTTCAATGGATTTTATCACAAGTTTACCCAAGTCCAAAGGAAAGAGTGTCGTCATGCTGGTAGTCGATAGACTTACCAATTATGCACACTTTTTTACAGTATCTTGTCCATTTAAAGCCAGTAAAGTTGTTACAACATTTATGGAAACAATTCAAAGGTTGAACGGAAATCCAAATATTATTGTAGGCATCAAAGATCCCATTTTCACTAGAAATTTTTGGACGGAATTATTTTATTGTCTGAGTACTTAACTAGCTCATAGCTCATCTTATCATCCTCAATTTAATGGGTGAACTGAGATATTGAAATTTTTTTTGGGAGGGTATATTCATTGCTTTTTATTTGATAAATAAAAAAATGGGTCAATTGTTTACCTCTGGTTGAATTGTGGTATAACACTTCCTTCCATATTGTAGCAAAATTGACCCCATTTATGTCACTTTATGGATATCATCCACCATCCATCACATCAACTTTAGGAGAAAATTCTAAGGTTCAAATAGTGGAAGATCACATTGAGTATCAACAACAAGTTCTCCAACTCTTAAAGGATAACCTCGCTTTGGCACAGAATCAAATGAAATAATAAGCATATCAACGTTGCAGCGAATGAAGTTTTGATGTAGGCGACTAGGTATTTTTACAACTACAACCATACAAACAAATTTCCCTCAAGCAAGCTAAGAAGGATAATAAATTATCGCAAAATTTCTATGGTCCTCACAAGGTGTTGCAAAATATTGGTACTATGGCATACAAATTGAAGCTTCTTGCATCTTCCTGAGTGCACCCAGTTTTCAATCTTTCATGCTTAAAGAAGGTTATAGGTGACAAGATCCCAGTTCAAAAAATATTTCCAGAAATTGACGAGGAAGGAAAAATCATATTGGAACCTGAAGCAGTCACGAAAACAAGAACTTGACAGCTATGAAACCAATTAATTTCAGAGTATCACATCAAATGGAAGAACTTACCCGCTGAAGATTCCACATGGGAGGATGATAATTTTATATAGAAGCATCCAGAACTACTTAAGTGTTGAGGACAACACTTTTTTGAAGGAGAGGGGCATGTTAGGTCCCTATAATACTAGTGTAGTCCCTTATTGTTATTGTTAGTGTATCCCCCTTATTTTTATTTTTATTCCAATGTAGTTCCCATATTGTTGTTATTGTTCCACATAGAAGCCCATTGTTGTTATTGTTGTGCCCTTACATTATTATTGTTATGTAGGATATGAATACATTGTGACCCCTTAGACTCCTATATATAGAAACTAGGTTTTTTCATTTGAATCATACAAGAATTGTTCATTTATGTATTTTAAAGGAGGTTTCCCCCTCGAAGTGGATAATTTTTAAATCGTTGATATATATTTTCTTATATTTTGTGAGTTGGTTGCATAACATTCTGTCTTCGACATGGTTGCGTCTAACATATTTTAATGTAAGTAATAGTTCTTTTAGCAAGCCTATTGAATCTAAAAATTATAAATAAAGAAGTGAGATTTTCCATATCAGAGTTATTACAAAACATAAAAAAATTGATACATTATTTGATAGTGAATCTCAAGTCAATCTGATCTCTGAAGAAATTATCAATAAACTTAAGAAGAAAATATTGGCATGTAGAGAATCTCAGTTTTAGAGAATGAAAATTTATTAAGAAGAAAATTCAAGAGTTTCTTGAAAAATGGGTCATCAAACCTAGTACATCTCCTTGTGGGTATCATATTGTTTTGGTTTCAAAGAAAGATGGTAAATTTCACATGTGTGTGGATTTACGAGCTTTGAACAAGATCACGGTAAATAATTGCTATCCTCCTCCTCGCATTGATGATTTGATAGATCGGTTAAAGGATGTTGTTTATTTTACTAAGTTAGATTTTAGAAGCGCTTATCATCATATAAGGATGGCTGAAGATGATATTTGGAAAACTGCTTTCAAGGCAAAACAAGGTATGTTTGAATGGTTAGTTATGTCGTTTGGGATTTTCAATGCACCCACCACTTTCATCAAAGTTATGAATAATGTATTGGGACCATTCCTTGATGATTTTTTCATAGTCTACTTAGATGATATTATGATTTTCAGTAATACTTGTGAAGAGAATGCCAAGCATGTAATGCAAGTTCTAGATGTATTGAAAAAGGAAAAGTTTTATTTGAGGATATCTAAGTATGAATTTGGGAAAACATCTTTGGTTTATTTGGGTCATATTGTAGAAGGTGGTGAATTGAATATTGATCCCTCCAAAGTTGATGTTATTGTGAATTGGTCTAAACCCAACAATGTAACAAAAGGTAGGAGCTTTTTGGGAGCATCCCAATATTGGAAAAAATTTATCACTAAATTCTCATTCATCGCAGCACCATTACATGGTTTGAAAAGTGTGAAGCAAGTCATTTGGAGGCAAGAAGTAGAAAACCTTTGATACTTTGAAAGAGAAAATCAATACAACACTAGTTCTAGCACTTTTAGATCTTAAGTAGCCATTTGAAATTCAAACTGATGCAAGTGAATATGCTATGGTAGTAGTTTTGATATAGTATGGTAAGGCAATATGTTATCATTTTGAAACCTTTTCTGATGCAATCATTAACTATCCATCTTATGATAAAGAGTTGTATGATTTGGTACAAAGCGTGAAGAAATGGGAGCATTATTTGATGGGTAAAGAAACGATTATTCATACTGACCATGAACCTTTGTAATATTTATAATTGAAAACCAAACTACAACAAGCTAGACATTTCAGATGGATGGGATTCTTGCGGAAATTTCATTTGGTAATCATGTATAAGAAAGGTATATACAACAAAGTTGTAGATATGTTATCAAGGCCTATTGTTAATGCATCTATTATTCTTGAGCATAATTCAATCATGCATGAAATTTATATTGAACAATATGCTCAAGATGGAGATTTTGAAGATGTTTATGCAACGTTGAGTCAATGAAATCATGTTGAAGAGTTGGTTTTTCATGTTCATAACAAGTTTTTATATCATCTTGGAAAGTTATTTGTTCCACAGGGTGAAATAGTTAACGTCATAAAGGAAACCCATACTTCTCTTATTGCTAGTCACTTTGATGTAGGTAAAACAATTTCATAATTACAAAGGTATTGTTATTGGCCTTACATGAATGATATTGTCATCAAGATATGTAAAATGATGTTCTATGTGTGCTACTAGAAAGCCAAGCAATAGGAAATTGGGTTTGTACACTCCACTTCCTATCCATTCTCGTCCTTGGAAAAGTATTTCTATGGATTTTGTTGAGGGACTACCAATGTTTAGGAAAGTTCATGATTATTTATATGTTGTGGTGGATTTTTTCATCAAAATGTGTGTGTTTATGCCATGTAAGAAACATGTTACAATTGAACAAACAACAAATATGTACTTCCAAAATGTATGGGTTCATTTTGGGTTACCTACTTTTACTATTTCTGATCGATATTCTTGATTTATTGGGAAGTTTTGGTCAAATTTATGGGAACTTGTGGACATAAAATTAAAGAAGAGCACAAAATTTCATCCACAAAATGACGACCAAACATAAGTAGTAAATAGAAAAGTAGGGCATATCCTTTGAGGATATTGTTGTAAGCATCCTAAACTATGGGATGAGCATTTGCATTACATCAAGCATGCCTACAATCGTGACAAGCATTCATCTACACAAGTATCTCCATTTGAAGCATGTTTGGGATATTTGCCAAAATTTTCATCAACTTTCATCATTGGTAAAGATATTGCTGTAGATGTACTTAGTGATGTGGACAAAGCCAAAAATTTATTGAAAAAATCCAATTAGTGCATCAAAGAGTACAAGAACGATTGGAGAAAATCTAAGCCAGGTACAAAGCAAAATATGATAAGAATCAGGTTGATCATGATTTCCAAGTGGGAGATTAAGTTTTGTTGTACATCAGCAAGAGAAGATTACAAGGTGAAGGTAAAAATATCAAGCCAATAAAATATAGTCCTTTCTGTTAAGCAGGAAAAACCTCTTTGCAGATAGAGACGATCCCTCTAGCCCTAGAGTGGGTCTAGAAACAAAGAGACATGCTAGAGTGTAGGTTCCTAATTACAAAATGAAAGAGGACACGGTATATCGACCTACCTAGAGTCCAATGCTATCGTTACGGCTGTAGTGGTGGTGGCCTCTTTCTCCTGCCTCGACAAGTCACAATCCTTCTGCAGTCATGCTTGGATACCTGCACATAGAACAATAAACAAGAGCAGCATACAACATAATAATTCCATTCGTAATTACTAACCAGTCAAAGAGGGCTAAGGATATTGCGTTAAACAAACATCATAACACAAAATGGGAACCCAGACAATAGTCACGTATATATTGATAGAAGGAATAGGTACAACCAAAGCTTTGGCATCGTAGTCTCCTCCTGCAGGGTTCAGCCGAAGCGTGTCTCAGATACTCGTCAAGGGATTCGCACGGGATGAGGGCATGGGCTTAAGCTCTCTCAACGAAGTTCCTTCTTGTTCTATCTCTTCAACAATTCATCTATAGTAGTTCAATTCTCCATGTTCAGCTAGCTTATGCAAGGAGAGATAGCTTCTTTTTATAGAGGAAACAGAGGAGGTTAGGATCCCTACAAAGGTGGAAGAGAGGCCTATTCTTTAGAAGGTTCTCATGGGAGGTGGAAACCATAAAATAAAGGAGGGAGTTCGTGGTTATTCATTCCAACCACTGCCAATGATTCATCCTCGAAGTTGTTGGAGTGGAATCTCCATCTCTATTTTTAAAAAACATTCCATAAGCAGTTCGGCGTGGGTGTCTAATTGGGACAGAGCACCAACTGGCGCGGGGCCCATTGTTAATCTTCTCCATCGGCACAAGGGCAGAACTGGCTACTCGCGCCAAGGAAAAAACAAGGGTTTTTGAAGCTCTGCTCAGGGAATTGTCAACAGAAGGAATATTGCTCTCATGTAAAGGGATGCAATGATGGTCTTTTCAAGGCATGACACTTCTTATTAGTCATAGAATGACCTTCCAATGTGAGAGATGGGGATTGCAGGGACAACAACAAAATTTTGTGTAACAGATGCCCCCTAAAGCATGAGGTCCAAGGGAGAGGGAGGGATGAAATGCTTTATGAGAACGCATTCGAACCAAACACCACTGTCAGAAAACCTACAATTACAAATACAATTGATATCTCTGATACATGAACATGTGGCATGGGCACAACCATCCATAATAGAGTACATAAAAACCAAGATCCGAGGTATGGACACAGCCATCCAATAGTAAGGATCAACAAATAGACTCAGGTATGGTTGTAGCCATCCAATAAAAAATATTCATGCAATAAGTCATGATAATCAACAAAAATCCGCAGCCTGGATTTTATCAGACAAAACCCAGGGTCTTGGGCTCCATCTCGACCCGAACAAGTACAATTTCAAGTATGTGAATATATGAGCTAAAGTCGAAAATGCAATAAAATCATTTAATTACTAGCCAATGATGAAAGTCGTTAACAGATGTGAGAGAAACTACCAATAATGACAATGGCCCTCAAGGTACGAAAGGTACAATCCACGGAATGTGAACAGTGATCTGATGTCGAACACCCGCAGAATCACTCGATCGAAGGCTAATGATGTGAACCTTGCATCGAATGTGAAGAACCTGCCATTGAGGCATGTAAGATCCAAGGTACCGGAAGGGATTCTCTAGATCAAATTCCTGGATAATGAGCTGAAGTTGACAGGAAGTGATCTGGTCGAAGGAAGGCCATAATGTTTTCCACATCATCGACACAAGACAGAGAAAAATGATGAGAGTGAATCAGGACCAACAGAGAATTAGAGGGAGGTTGAAAACTGTAGAGGAAAACTTATCTTGAACATATCAGCGACATGACACTCGGTTTGGCAGTATTTGACATCAAGGGATCTGAGGTCATGATGGCGTGGTAGAGAGAAAATGAGAGGTCAAAAGAGTTTACCCAAACCCATGGAAACAAAAAATGACAAAATGAGATGTCCCCAACCCGACACGAATGCAGACAAGTGCCATGTTCAAGAGCGACATACTGCCAACGTAAATAGAACTTGGTTCCATTTCCCCCCCACCATTTCTGGCGAGTACCCCAGTTATTTTTTAAAACAAGCTTGAAGGGGATAGCATATGCTTGCAACGTAAGTTTTTCCTTCGGATAAATCCAACCTAGTACATTTTATGAGCCCTAGGAAGGAGGAAATCGAGTAACGTCATGGCGACGAAGTTTGATGTCATCAGGGTTTAACGAGTATGAGAAAGGGAGAAATTGACATCTTTTCATGTTTAGAGAGTTTGAAAAGAAGGAAGAAAAGAAAACTCCAGCATGTCCCTTTTCGTAAATAGTCTCTCAGATCTGAAAACGTAGAAAAAAATATTTGAAAGAACCTCTTAGTCACGATAGGCTAAGGTATTCATTTTTCGTAAATGATCTATCCCAGCCCAAAAAAGGGGTAAACATATACTAGGTAGATATCGTTTTGCAGTTACCATTTAACGAGTTCAAAATGACAAGAATCTCAGCAATATTTTCAATTTTAGAGAGTCAGAAAAGAGATGAAAGATGACTTGAGTAGTGACTTTTTCGTGTTTTTACCGAGTCCGAAAAAGTATAAAATATAACTCGTTACTTCATCACTATCACATGAAAACTTTTCGCTGCACAAGAGACACGTGTAAAACCCATTTCGAAATAATATAATAAAATAATCAAAAAACATGTCTGAAAACATAATTAGGGTTGTGAAAAAGTTATAAAAAGCCAAAAATGGTAAAAATAATTACTTTTCACTTTTTATCTCTTGTGGAGCAATAATTACCCATTTCACACTGCGATTTTGCGGCGATGATGGTGGATGAGTTGGCAGACCAATCTCAAATCTATCAGTTCCAGGTAAGAGCCGACACCTTTCCCTTCATTTTGAGTCCCCTTTATTGCCTGCAACCCTAAATTTGATTTCTGAGGGGGGGAATGTAAAATTTAGGGCACGGTGGTTGGCACGAGTTTCAGGCACGGACTCACACCAATCACCCATTTTTCTTAACTAGGGCGCGCCAACGGCGCAAACCATTTTTATGCTCAAAATGCCAGTCAATAGACCCAAATTTTCACAAATTAAATTTTTTAATTAGGCTAACAATGTCCATGTAACAATATTTGTAGGTATAAAGCGGAAAAATGGTAATAGAATGGAAAGAACGGGAACATAGAGAAGAATACGAACTCACCATGGGAAATGAGAGAGTCATGGAAGCTCTCAGAGACTGTGAATTGAAAAAATTCTTCTTAACACCATGTCTCCGAGCTCAACTAGAGCTACTGCAGTATTTAATCAGCATATGGGATGAAAATCAAGAAAATTTCATCCTTCGAGATCAGGAAATTGAGATCGATGTCTCTAATGTCTATTTTATAACAAGATTATCGTGGAGGGGAGTAGCACCAATCCTAACCGACACCTGGCCTTGCATGGAGAACATGTCCGTGGTGATTGAAAGGGTATGTCCAGGGGTGCAGAAGGGATCAGGCAGTGGGAAAGTTGATATTGAGACTATCCCAGATTTGGCACTAAAAGTAGTGCTACATACCATCACACGAGATGCAGGATTGCAAGCACCGCATGAAGCAACAAAGATACAGTTTCTTCTTGCTGTAGACTGATTGACACTGACCATTTACAACTGGGTAGAGGCTATGAAAATAAACATGAAACTCCAGCTAACAAAATGCAAGAAGGCCAAATTGAAACAATTTGGTTACAGATCTATTCTGGTATCGTTCTTCTTGGAACGACTACCTATATTTCAGCGGCAGGAGGTCATGGTCCCGACACCACCAGCAAGAGAACCACGGATGGCCCGATGGGAAACTCTAATGCCAAGGGCAGGGGGCGGTCAATAGATGTCCTGGAGACCGGAATTCTTTGATTGGCTCTGCCGACAATTGATTATCATGGAGGACTGGCCCTACTCTGGTACAGATTTTACTGATGATCCAGACCTCCCACTCCTGGAGGGAGAGGATTGGGATGAAGATTTGGGTAAGCCTCATTTTTAATTTTCATGAGTATTATGATTTTTTTACTTATGTATGTTCTAACATTAAATCCATGTGTTTGCAGATGTTGGCCAAGAGAGACCCGCAGGTATGTCACCGATAGCGAGATGAATCCCTCGTGATTTCGACCCTTAAGGTGAGGGCGGCAAGGAAGACGTGATTGTGCGCAATCTAGAGGGAATCACACGAGGAGTCCCAAACTATGCACGATTTGACGATGTTCCTCGCGCCTACTAGAGGCATACCGTAGGGGTGCCCAGCTAAATTCACCGCTTGCTGAGGTGGCTCGTATGGGCAGTGATATGCTACCATGAGCATCATGCTGATTAGACATCTAGGTTTTTATCTGCATATGTTGGGAGACATGGTGTCTCAGGATGTAACATAAACACACATATATTTTTTGAATTTATGATGCACACTAATGCAAACATTCGATATATATATATATATATATATATATATATATTTTCCTACATGGATATTTTACATATGATGATGAGTTTACAAATTACGCAAATGTCTATCTAATACAATGTTGGCCACTGTATCAGTTAATGCATTCATTCATCTAGGAATATGTTGATATGTAATAAAATCAAAATGTCTTTCTAGCAAACGAATACGTAAATACAATCTTAGAATGTATGGATTTATAACCGAATAATGACCATTGAGGTGAAGAATGACAAGTTGTGAATCTAAATTTACAAGCAATGCGCGTATGCCGAGCTTGATCGCCTTGATTAATAGTTCAATGACAACACTATATTCAGCGACATTGTTTGTAGTCTGTCCTAAACAAATAACTTGCAAATCTATCAACTCACCAGCAGGATCATAAATTACCCAGGCTACTGAAGCCAAATTCCTGGTAATGTGGGAAACACCAACCGCAAAACCAACATAAGGGGTAATAGACATCTGCATAATAAGCAAGACCCAATAAGCAGGAAAAACGCTCACAAAGCACACCAAACCGAAACATGTACAAAAATGAAAACCACACCTATGTACACAAATCATGCATGAATGACTCACACATAATATTTTTTGAGATACAACCCATTTCTGGGTTGTTCAATAGGATGACCTTTGTAATCAATGATCTCATAAGCCCCATTCTGAAACACACGTTTAATAATGTAGAGCCCATGCCACATGGGTTGAAATTTGCCTGCCCCCAGCTTATCATGAGCTTGGTCGTACAAGAGGATGAGATCTCCTTCAACGAAAGAACGAGGGGAAACCGATTGGTCAAAATGAGCTTTGACCCACTTCTTCTATGCTTCAATAACCAGAGCAGCAAAGCAGTGTGTTTCATCCAGCCTTTCTAAATAAAGGAGATGCTCTTCTTATGGCGAAGTGTTTGGCAGTAATTCAACAACCAACTTGAGCGAAAGTATTTCACATTCAATCGGAAGAGTAGCTTCCAGACCATAAACCAACTGGAAAGGAGTGAATCTGGTTGCGTTCTTAATTGAGGTTCGGTACGCCCAAAGAGCCGAAAATAACATGAGATGCGAATTGGATTTGTGGATCCCAATCAAACGTTGAAGCATGGTGACAAGAAATTTTTTCAAAACTTCAACCTGACCATTGGCCTGAGGGTAGTACGGTGTTGAGCTGTCATGACGCAAGCCCAACTTAGAAGTCAAATTTTCCACCATATAATGTCGAAAATGGGAACTATGATCGGTAATGATGGCTTGAGGGATGCCAAACCTAGCAATGATGTGATTGAATATGAACTGAGCAGTTGTCTTACCGTTAGCGGCAAGTGTAGGCATTGCTTCGACCCATTTGGTGAAGTAGTCCACAACTACGATAATATAGGCATGCCCCCCAGCTGAGTGAGGGTTACACGTCATAAAATCGATGCCCCACTTTGCAAAGGGACCTACGGTAATGACAGGATGAAGAGGTACAGGCGGCACACGCATCTTACGTTGGTAGATCTGGAAATCATGACATTTATGAATTGCAACAATGTAGTCCTTGAAGATAGAAGGCCAAAAATAACCAGCATGAAGAATCTTCTGTGCAATAGCATAACCATACATGTGACCACCACAGGCGCCACTGTGACAGTCATTCACAGCTTTCTCAGCTTTCTCGAGAGTCAAACATCGGCGGAGTATGGAATCGACTCTGACGCGATAGAGTGTATCTATGACTATACGCTAAGGTTGCGACTGATGTCGGATGCGTCAGCGGGCATCCTTCATCAACTCAGATCTGAAAGTAGAAGTTTGGAGATAGACGATGATATCACCATACCAAGGATCGAGGGTGCTAATCAAGAAAAGTGAATCGTCTAGAAGGTATTCCTCAGAACGAGAGGGAGCGGAGTCGGAAGGGAGGGACAAAGTAAATCAACGGAATAAGGGTTTCTGTATGACTTCGTGATAGAATTCCAAATCAAACTCTTAGAGGATGAAAATCCACTTCGAGTATTTGCCCCCTAACAATTGTCAAGAAAATATAGGTCATAGAGTTGTAAATGAAATCACAACATAAAGACACAAAAGAATATAATGATGAAAATGTTGGACTACTTGAACTGCAGCTAATGCTAACTTCTTGACGTGAGCATAACAAGTTTCTGGGTCGAGAAGGTTACGAGACAAGTAATAGATAACATGCTCATGACCATCATCATCCTCTTGTACCAAAACCATCGCAATTGTGCTGAAAGTGACAACCAAATAAAGGGAAAAGTCACGATGATAATTTTGAGGGCAGAGTAGAGGAGCATTGACAAGAAATGTCTTCAGCGTATCAAAATATTTCTCAGCGATTTCATCCCAATAGAAAGGAACGCTCAACTTCAACAATCGTGTGAATCCTTTAGCTACTTCGACATAGTTAGGTATAAAACGACGTAAAAAATTAGCCTTCCCTTGTAAACTCTGCAACTTGTGCAATGAGGAAGGAGAGGAGAGATTAATAATAGCCTCAACGTTGAGAGGATCGAGGCGTGACTCCATTTTTGGATAGGAATAAAACCCCAAGAGCCCACGACGTTGTTCCTGGGTTTCACTTGTGTGCATTAAGCCAAATGTTGTAGAATCGACAACGAAGAAAAATTTGATGAAGATGATCAGGATGATCCCTACGCTTAGCTGAATGAGCCGGAAGGTCATCCAGGTAAGGTTGAACGATGTGACGAATATCATGAAATGCATAGGACATCGCGCACTGAAATATGGCCCCAACATTCTTTAAACCAAAAGGAAGCTTCTTATATGCGAAGGTACCCCAAGGAAAGATTAAGGTAGTCTTGTGTTGATCTATCGGGAGAATGTTAATCTAATTATAACCAGAAAAACCGTCCATTAGGGAAAAAATCTCACTCTCGGCACAGTCGTCAATGATTTGATTGATGAAGGGAGTAGGATAATTATCCTTGGGAGAAGCACGATTGATATCATGATAGTCAACATAGACACAAATATTGCCATGTTTCTTATCTACCGGAACAATATTAGAGACCCATTCTATCAATTGAATCAGATAAATGAAACCAGCTTTAAGAAGCTTTTCCACTTCAGCCTTAATGGAAGCAACTTTCCTAGGGTGCACCGGATGAAGGCACTGGCAAACGGGTTTCGAACCGGGATAGGTAGGAATCTCTGGCATGTACCACGATGCTAGGATCAATGTCGGGCATTTCCTTGTAGGACAATGCAAAGACATCATGGAACTCGCGAAAAAGGCTAGTATAAACTTGTACTTCATCGGAAGAACAAGTGACCCCGATATGGATGTTCTCGACAATTCCTAGTTTAACGGAAATGTCAATAGGAATCGTCTGTGTAATATTACTCAAGTTATCGTCCGAAAAAACTTCATGGATCTGAATAGGCATCTGAAGCGAAGGAGAAGGAACCTGGGAGGAAAAACGCTCAAGACAAGTAGACATGGCCCCGAGATTTGGAAAAAACAAGGAACGATGATGACCATCGTCCCACGGTAGATCGTCGAGAGACATGGTTTCCACGATGGCTTCATCAGAGGGAAACACTTCTATCAAAGGATCCGGTGAGTCAAAATCACCAAGCCAAGGGGATTGAGAATAAATGTCAAGAGACATGCTCGAAGGAGCAGGATTAGAGGACTGAGTATCCGAAGTGGCAATGAGTTCACAATAATCAATTTCAATCGGACTCAACGACATTGAATCTCTGAAAGAAGCAATCTGTTCAGGCAAAGGGATAACCCATGGGTCGTCAGTTCGAGAAATCATGTTGACCTGAACAATATTTGGTGGTGGAAGGGGAAAAACACCCATGAGGGCAGGATCCTTGAAAAATCCTGGCCCTATGCTCTCGTAGGGAGTAGGAACCTTATCCACGTACGAAACGTTGTTCTCGGAAGAAGAAGTGAAAAAAGACAATTGATAAAAAGTGATAATTTTTCCTTCGTGCGGGAATTTCAAAACATGAAAGAGAGTGGACGGAACACACAACATTGCGTGAGTCCAACTGCGACCAAGGAGAATATTATAATTGAGTTTAGGAGCTACTAATTTGTTAAGTAGGTAAATCCTCTCTGCTGACAAAGACGATCACTCTAGCCCTAGGGTGGGTCTAGAAACAAAGAGACATGCTAGAGTGTAGGTTCCTAATTACAGAATGAAAGAGGACACAGTAGATCGACCTACCTGAAATCCAATGCTGTTGTTACGGCTATAGTAGTGGTGACCTCTTGCTCCTGCCTTGGCAAGTCACAATCCATTTGCAGTCATGCTCGGATACCTGCACATAACACAGTAAATAAGAGTAGCATACAACATAATAATTCCTTTCATAATCACTAACCAGTCAAAGAGGGCTAAGCATGTTTCATTAAAACAAACCACATAACACAAAACGGGAACCCAAACAGTAGTCACATATATTTTGATAGAAGGAAGAGGTACAACCAAAGCTTTGACGCCACAATCTCCTCCAGCGGGGTTCAGTCGAAGCGCGTTTCAGATACTCGTCAAGGGATTCGGACGAGATGAGGGCATGGGCTTAAGCTCTCTCAGTGAATTTCCTCCTTGTTCTATCTCTTCCAAAATTTAGCTCTTCAATCCTTCATGCTTACCTATTCAGTTGTTCAACTATTTTGCTATAATGTGTTTAGCTATTCAGCTATAATGTGTTCAACTATTTAGCTATAATGTGTTCAACTAGCTTATGCAAAGAGAGATAACTTCTTCTTATAGAGGAAAAGGAGGAGGTTGGGATCCCTACAAAGGTGGGAGGGAGGCCTATCCTTTATGAGGTTTTCATGGGAGGTGGAAACCATAAACTAAAGGAGGGAGTCCATGGTTATTCAGTCCAACCACTCCCAATGACTCATCCTCGAAGTTTTTGAAGTGGAATATTCGCCTCTATTTTAAAAAAACCATTCCATAAATAGCTTGGCGCAGGTGTTTAACTGGGACAGAGTGCCAACTGGTGCGGGCCCAGTGTTAATTTTCCCAATCGACGCGAGGGTGTAACTAGCTACTCGCGCCAAGGAAAAAACAAGGGTTTTTGAAGCTCTGCTAAGGGAGTTGTCAATAAAAGGAATATTACTCTCATGAAAATGGATGCAATGATGGTCTTTGCAAGGCATGACACTTCTTATTAGTCACAGAAATGACCCTCCAATGTGCGAGTTGGGGATTACAGGGATAGTGAAAAAATGTTGTGTAACATATATGTTTATTTCTTAGACTGAGTACCAGCTATCTATCACCTTTCATCTGTCACTATCTACTCCCCTATACTACAAACTTGTCCATATAATTTATACTTTTCATAGCTTTCCAAATGCATGAAGGTCTAAAATATTTGAAATCATTTCAAACTCTGTAAGAAGCCATCCCACCATCCCACCATTCAAAATATTCTTCTTTGAAATGAACTATGATGTGTAAGGCTTGCTCCTTTACAGTCAAGGAGTGACTCCTTGTGCCAAGATATTTGGTGTCATCGCCGAGGAGGTGAATTGAAGTTTATCCCTATGTGAATGACAAAGTTATAAGTCTGGTTCTGAGGTGTACAATTTTAGCTGCCTTTTTAGACTGCATTACACCTGGTGACTGCATTGTTAAAGTTCTAGCTCCTATAAGGGCTGGAACCAGGGTTAGCCCATACTCCCCTTTGAGAATCCCAGTCCCTCATTCTAAGAATCTAAACAAGAAAAGAAATAGTAAACAAAATTTTTATGCCTCTGCTATTGTTTTATCAAAGGATCTCCCTAAATAAGTGCTACAAATTTTGTCCCTTGATTTTGCAGAAAATTCTGTACCTCCCTTGTTTTCCAGACAGTCTCTAGCCTCCTTCACTTGAGTTAAAAATTGCTCACAAGCTGCCCCCTGCTTTTAATTTTGAAAATGAGATACGAAATATTAAGATTCATGTTCCTCTTTTAGAACTCATGAAAAATGATGATTTCAAAAAGACTTTTATGAAAGCTCTTTAGCCTCCACCTACCAGACTAGCCTCTGATTATGTTAACCTTTAAGATGATAAGCCCACTGTTATTTTAGGTCCATTGGTAGAAGACAGAGATGAATCTACCCCTCCCTTATATCTATCTCTGGATATTCCTGATAAGATCTTGCATAATTTTCTAATGGACTCTGGAGCCTCACATAATTTAATGCCAAAAATAGTCATGGATGAACTAGGTCTAGAAGTAGCTAGAGAATACAAATATCTCTAATATTTTGATTCTTGAAAAGTCCAATGCCTTGGTTTCATCAAATACCTTGTAGTAAGCCTCTTTTAGTTACCCATGAGAGGGATAGTAATGGATATTGTTGTAGCTGACATTCCTCCTAGATTTGGTATGTTACTTTCTAGGCCGTGGATTAGAATGTTGGGAGAAACTTTACAAATGGATTTCACTTATGCTATTGTCCCTGTTTTTGGAGGAGAACAAAGAAGACTTTATAGAGAATATCAGCTAGCATATATCATTAGTGATAGCAAAGACCCCACTAATAATCCGATTTATGCTAGAACAACTGATGTGGGTTCAATCATTTTACATATGGATAATTCTTCCCTGCCTACAAAACGTTTTCAAATTTTGAAGCCTGTTGAAAATAAAACTAGTCATGAGGGTTCTTAGGTTTGGAAAATGTATTTTGATGGCTCATGTTCTAGAGAAGGAGATGGTGCAAGAATAGTTATCGTTTCCCCTTTGAAAGAGAGCTCCATTTTTTTTTCAAACTTGAATTTGAAGTAGCTAATAATGTGGCTAAATATGAATATGTTTTAATTGGTTTAAAAATAGTAAAATACATGAATATTTCATAAATTTCTGTTTTTGGAGATGTTGAACTTATTATTTAGAAAATCAGAAATGTTTGTCAATCTAAGCATCCCAAACTCAGATATTACCGGAATGCAGTATGGAGAATTATAGAAGACTCATTATTGGATTTTAACATTTCTTTTGTTCCAAGAGAAAGTAATATTTTGGCTAATTCACTTTCTATTTCAGTAAACTCACTCAGGTTTCCAATACCTATAAATCTGAAATATGAAGTGGAAGTTAGGTTTAGGTATAACATTCATGATAATATAAAACATTAGAAATTTTGCGAGGACGACAAGGAGATTATAAGATTCAATGAAGCTGCTGGAGAATTTTTTGTCCTAAACATTGATCAGGATGAAGATCTCATGAAGGATAATGCTAATTATCAAGATACCAAAAATCTAAAAAAATAGATTGATGATCAACCTATCATACAGATGCCTACCAATCATATTACGAAGGGGTTAATCTCACTTGAGAAGCTTTTTTATCACAATGATGTTTCAATTAAACCATAGTTAGCTGAATCAGATGTAGAATTGGAAGATTACAATTTGGGTACAAAATTACAACGAAGGTGTGTTAAGTTGTCAAAATCTTTATCAGAAGAAATAAAGACTAAATAACACATGTTGTTTTGTGAAATTTTTGATGTTTTTTCCTGGAAATATGAGGATCTTAAGACATATGACACAGCTATCATTGAGCATAGAATACCATTGAAAGATGGTACTAAGCGATTCTGACAAAAATTCAGAAAAATCAATCCACTATTGTTACCAGTGATGGAGAAGGAAGTGAATAAACTTTTCGATGCTAAAATCATCATTCCCTTGAGATATTCATATTGGGTTGTCAATCTAGTTCCAGCAAGAAAGAAGAATGGTGAAGTTAGATTACGTCTATATTTCAAGAATCTTAACAAATGCTCCAAGAAAGATAGTTATCCATTGTCAAAGATGGAGCATATTCTTCAAAAGGTAACCGGGTCAGATAAAATTTCCATGTTAGATGGGTTCTTTGGCTACATCCAAGTATCTATTTGATGGAATATTGAGAGAAGACATCATTCACTACTCCTTGGGGAACATTCATGTATGCAAAGATTCCATTTGGGCTTATGAATTCCAGGGCTACATTCTAGCATGCTATGGACTTTACATTCATCGGAGAAAAAGACAATTCTTGGTCATCTATTTGGACGGTGTTACTATTTTCAACTTTAGATAAATAACACCTTCAACACTTAAGAAAAATATTTGTTAAATGCAGAAATATGGTATATCATTGAATCCAAAAAAGTCTCATTTTTCTCTTAAAAAAGGTAAGATGTTGGGTCACATAGTTTCTAAATATCGAGTGAGAATTGATCCCAAAAGAGTGATTGCAGTTCAGGCCTTAACACTTCTAAGATCCAAGAAAGAGATTCAATCTTTCCTTGGTAAGATCAAATTTTTAAGAATATTCATTCCCAATTTTACTGTAGTAGTGAAACATATTACTTGTATGCTAAAGAAGGACAAAGAAGTAAAGTGTACATTTGAAGCCAGAAATTCATTTGAGTTGATAAAAAAAGATATCATCGAAGCACCTTAGTTGATAAGCCCTGAATACTCAAATCCTTTCTTAATATTCTCATTTGCCTCTCAAGATACTATTGTTATCGCTTTATTACAAAAAGATGCAGAAAATAAGGAATCTCCCATAGAAATTTTCAGCAAAGTTCTTAGAGATGGAAGTTTTAAGTATGAAATGTTGGAAAAGCATGCTTGCGCATTAGTTAAAGCTCTGAAGGATTTTAGAGTTTATATTACATATGCTCAAATTATTGCCTATGTACCTTCATATACTATTAGAGAAATATTAGTTTAACCTGATATTGATGGAAAAATAAGTAAGTGGGTGACTAAATTTCTTGAATTTGATTTAGAGATAAAGCCTACCAAACTAATCAAAGGTGAAGGATTAGCCAAACTACTAGCTGAAGAAAATTGTAGAGTTTTGGGCTTGAATTTCATGGATGACAATCTAGAAGGGAAAGTTTCAGAACCTATTGACAACATGGCAGTAGATGCAAAGCTTGTTGATTGCAGATGGTATAAGGATATCATTTATTTTCTGTAGCATTTTAAACTTCATCCAAATTTTGAAAAAATCATAGTGAGATCTTTGAAGCCGGTAAACCACAGCCTTGCATCAATGATAAATGTTTATATTGGAAAGATACTACAAGATTTTTGTTTAGGTGCATTGACCTAGATGAGTCTAAGAAGGTTATGTTTGATATACATAGTAGTGTTTGTGGAGGTCATCATTATTGGAGAGCTACTGCATACAAAATACTGAGAGCTGGCTATTTTTAGCCTAGCTTATTTTATGATGTATGTGCTGAGGTGAGATCATGTGAAAAATGTTAGAAGTTCACTGGTAAAAAACATTTGAAATATTTTCCTCTCAAGCCCATAGTTGTTTATGCACCTTTCCAGCAATGGGGATTGGATTTCATTGGGAAAATTCATCCACCTTCAAGTGGACAACATCGTTGGACTCTTGTTGCAACTGATTACTTCACCAAGTGGATTGAAACAATACCTACCAGGAATGCTACTCATAAAGTCATCATTAAATTTCTGGAGGGAATCATAACCAGATTTGGATGTCCATCAAGGCTAGTAGTAGATAATGCAGCTACTTTTAAAGCTACCCTCTTGGTAAATTTTTGTGAAGATTTAGGTATTCAACTTACTCACTCTACAACTTACTATTTGCAAGGGAATGGTTTAGCTTAATCATATAACAAAATTTTGGTAAGAATCATCACCAAGATATTGGAGAAAAACAAGAAAGCCTCAGACTCAAAACTGGAATTTTATTTATGGTTTGACAGGGTGACAATCAAAAAATCTATTAATACATCACCCTTTCAAATGTTTTATGGAACTGAGGTTGTTTTTCCAGTCCAATTAGCCATTCCTGTAGCTAAATTTCTACAAGATAATGAACTTGAACCAAATGACATAACCAGAAGAATTTATCAGATAATAGAAGTGCAGCAAAAGCGAGAACAACAATATGATTTGGTAAGAAAATATCAACAAGATGTAAAGAAAATCTTTGATAAAGGGACTAAAAAAGAAGATTTTCAGATTGGAGATATGGTGTTGAAATTGGATGCACAACATCAAGACCCGGTTAAGCATTTCAAATTTGATGCTTTATGGCTTGGTCCTTTTAGAATCTCCAATATTTTTCAGAACAATACTTTTTATTTGTAACATCTTGATGGGACAGAACTATAGGGAGGCCCATTTAATGGGAGCTTCCTCAAAAAATTCTTTTACTGAGGCTGTTGGTGGCCTAAATTCACTGTAAATATCGGTGTGCTTCATAATAAGACTCCATAAACCAATGAAAAGGCACTGAAACTGCAAAATATTATTAGAGCCTGGCAGGGAGAGCTCTATCCCCTATGGAGCCAATGTTAGCACCGTTATATGCTTAGTCATGAGAGTGTTTTAAATCTTTTTATTTTTTGGATAAATTTTTAAATTTTTTTAAATTTTTTTTTAAATGCTACCAAAAGTTCTGGTAGCATCTGTTTTAACCTTGTCGGACAGTCTATTTTAACTCTGTTTTATGTCTGTTTTTCCTTTACCCAATGCTACCAGAAGCTCTGATAACCTCCTATGTTTTAAAAAAAATGAAAAAGTGAATCCGCTTTTGAGTTTGCCACATGTTCTCGATATCAACTAAGGTTTAAAATTTTTAAATCATGAACCGTGTCACGTGATAGGAAAGGTATACGTTTGAGTGATGTCGAGTTAGTTGTGGTCATATGTGGAAGATCTAGGTGTCAATGTGCAGTCGTAAATACCAACAGTTGTTTTTTCTGTCTATCAGCCCAAGTATTTGTGCCCACATGTCAAAGGTACATATTTAGTGTCAATATTAATTGTGGATCTATGATTTAATGTGGTGGTCGTTTGGTTAATCATGCATGATCACTGCCAGAATTTTAGGCCTCCCATAAATATGCAATGGAGGTGGCTGCCAACTCAAATACCGTTAAGCTCCAACCACTTGTTGCAGAGAATCTGAAACAAAGAAGCCAACTAAATTTAATCATGAATATCATGAGGTGTGATATATGATTTTGGGATACCTCCCATTATGAAAAGATCTTTTGCATGGAAAAGTGAACCAACATATCATTGAAAATCACCAAAAGAAAAGGAAAGACATTAGTTTTCAAATTCGTTTGGTTGTGAATGAGCAGTTCCAGTGAGCATCTTGAAGAGGAGACTAAGTTTTTAGACAGTTTTCATTAATGATTCAACAACACCTGTTAGGTAAGATTTTCTAATCTTGAAACCTTTTCAATTTAGCATACAACTGTATTTGTTGCTCATATGACTAGAAAAGGAGGAAAAATTAAGCATATTAAACCTCAAGGGGCTGATTTAATAGACGCTGAACCGAATGTGAGGAGGTTTTTTTTACAGGCTAGGTGGTACCCATTTTGCTCAAGATTAGGAATCTCTCATCTAGGAGTAGCCAAATAATTTTCCCTCTCATTTGATGGACAAGAAGCAAATGTTTATGGCCTCAAATTGCAGGTATCAACAAAGTCTATTGCTGAAGCTTTCCACCTCCCACAAGAAGGAGAGAAATGGTTTAAAAACCAAGTTATTACTAGAGGAGACCTCAACAACTTCATCAAGGATGAAAACAGAGACCCTAAATGGGCTAAAGGGATTCCTAGTAGTTATCTCAAGGATGAATGGGCTGAAATTGTCAATCTCATTAAGATATACCTTAATTGTGAGAAGAGGTATACTATTGTATTTCTGTATCACATGAGATTTTTGTTTCACATTGCAGGTATGAAGACTCTCAACCTACCTTTCTTCCTATTGAAAATATTGACTAAGATGTCAGTTGCAATAAAAACCCATGCAACAGCTTCAAATTATAGCATCTACCATCAAGCTCTTATCAAGGTGTTGGTTGTTTAATAACTCAGAAGAAGAAACTAGAATTGGGAGAATTTCCTATTTTATAGGGCAGGCCAACCTGCACCTACAAAAAAAATTCCTGCTGAGCAATCTCTAGCCTCATAGCAATATTCTCAACCTACTAAGCAGAAGGGAAAAAGTCAGAAACGAACTGCTTCATCAGTTGGTAAAAGGACTAAAATAAAATCAAAGAAGGTGAATATCTACAAGAATACTAAGGATAAAAAGGAAAATGCTCCCCCAACCAAAGTTGAAGAGAAGTTTGGAAAAGGAGAAGGTTCATCTATCAGCAAGCCCAAATATTTGAATATTTTGCCTCATGTTTCTCATTTTCCCAAGGTATATTCCATAGCACAGAAAGGAAAGTCTGCAGCTGCAGAAAAATCAAAATAACAGGTGATGCCAAAAGTTCCGTTAGAAAATATTCAGCATAAGGTTCAGAAGGATTATCAGCCCACCAAATCAGATGAGGAGCTCCTGAAGGATGTAGGATATGATGTTAGCAGTAGGAAAAGACAAGTTGTTAGCAGCATGAAAAGACAAACAAGAGCTAGCAACAAATTCAAGATGAAATCCAAAGCCCTGCATAACCCAAGCTTAATGACAGAAGTTATAGATGTTGAGAGGAAATATGAAGGGTTACAAACTATAATTCCTTCAATTGCAGAATCTAGTTAGTTCAAGAAGAAAGATAAGGGTAAATCTCCTTCAGGCCAGCAAACAAGAACCTTCAAGAGAAGACAAATCTAGAAGAGCTCAGTAGAGAAAAAGGCCATTGGAAAATAGACAACGACAAGGACTACAAGGTCACAATCAGCAGCTGAAAGAAAAGCATATCTAGACAAGCTTGTAGAAGTTGCAACTCATATGGAGGAGAGGTAAAAGGATGTCCCAATGAAGTATCATTTTTCCTATTAGTTATATTTTGGAAAAGCTCAATTTTCAATTTTTTTTAGTTCACACATAATTTTTAAAATATCTTGCTGTGCATTTTTTAAAAGGAAATAGAGCCTTACCGTAAATTTTGGTGTCATTACAATTTTTGTGCAGTTATAGGTTTTTATCGGAAGTTCCAGTAGCATCTGTTTTAAATGATTTTTGACAGTTGTTAGTAGATTTTTCGAGCTAGTCCAAGGATGATAAGGACTCCTAATGATATGGAAATGTCAAGTGATGGTTGATAATTGGTTTTTAGGTTGTTAAATGACAAATTTAATGAAGCTTTATGGGTTTTAAAGAACCAAGATCATGGAGAGATAGATCAGCAGAAAAGTAGGCAGGTTTCCAACACACTCAACAACACAATTCGAATTGTATTTTTCCTTCCTATCTACATTTTTCGTATTAGTTCTATTTGGATAGGATATATCTTTCATATTCTATAACTCCTATGTAATGAGAGGAATATTGGATCATAATTTAGAGGATATATGGAGTTGGTGCCTCTCTCTATAAATATAATTTGTGAATACCATTTCAGTGTTGGATTTTGGTCAACCTGAAGAATTTTTCATTATAAAGAAAACTCATTTTGTACTTTATGTTGGAGGACTTTGTGTTTCAAGGACACTCTAATGTATGGTGTGTTTCTCTTATTGTTTTATTCATATAATTTATGAGTAGAATCAGCTAGAAAGTAAGAGTAGGTGCAATGTTAGAGGATCTAATAGTTAATTATCTTTTGTTCTGTCTTCTGCAAATCATCTATATGTTGTGTAGAGCATGCTAGTGAATGTTTCATGAAGGATTTATGAGACTCTTTATGCATGTGTTATGATTTCTAAATGTTGTTTCCTTTACATAAAATAAAGCTTATGTAGAAGTCCACTCTTATAGTTGTGTGGCTGATTTAGGATATGTTTATTTCTTAGACTGAGTACCACCTATCTGTCATCTTTCATCTATCACTATCTACTCCCCTATACTACAAAATTGTCCATACAATTTATACTTTCCACATATTTCAAAATGCATGTAGGTCTGAAAGAGTTGAGATCATTTCAAACTCTTTAAGAAGCCATCCCACCATTGAAAATCGTTTTCTTTGAAATGAACTTTGATGTGTAAAGTTTACTACTTTGCAGTCAAGGAGTGAATCCTTGTGCTCACTTAAATATTGATGAATCTCTTCCAGAAAAAAGAAATTGAAGTGCATGAAGAAGAACCTATTCTTGAATAATTTGAAGAAGAATCTCCAAAAGAAGAAAAATATCAAGAACTTCAAAAGGAACCTTCACAAACTCCTTCAAAGATAAAATTCCTTCAAAAACACCATCTAGAAGAAAAAATTATTGGGAATGTAGATGAGGGAATACAAACTCGAAGAAGGATGACAAGTACACCAAATAAAGATGATGTTGCTCTCTTATCTATGATAGAACCAGAAAATTTTACTCAAGCAAGTAAGGATCCTAATTGGATAAAGGCCATGGAAGAAGAAATGTCTCAAATCGAGAGGAATGAAACATGGGAGTTGGTACCTCGTCCGGAAGATAAAAATATAATTGGAACCAAATGGGTATTAAAAAACAAGATGAATGAAGATGGAATAATAAACAAAAATAAAGAAAGACTCGTGTGCAAGGGATACTCACAAATTGAAGGAATTGATTTTGAAGAAACATTTGCACCAGTAGCCCGATTAGAAGCCATAAGGATGTTTTTGGAATTTGCTTTTTCGAAAGGATTCAAATTCTATCAAATGGATGTAAAATAAACATTTTTGAATGGATAATTCAAGGAAGACGTCTACATGGAGCAACCAGAATGGTTTGACCTAACTGAAGGAAAGGACTTTGAATGCAAATTGAATAAGGATTTCTATGGATTAAAACAAGCTCCTAGAGCCTGGTATGAAAAATTGGATCACTATCTACAAAAAGAAGGTTTAAAAAAT
>CM076575.1:2058215379-2058785289 GCA_034641835.2 Pinus albicaulis
CACTTTTGTACGATGATAGCCATTTGTTTATGCTTAATATATGAATAACTTATTATGTGATATGTTTTTCACAACTGTTTCGTCTAACTTTTTATATGAAGTGGTTTATCTTTATTGAATTCTTTTCTTATAACAGTTGAATGATATTTATTACCAATTGTTATTTGAAATCATTTTAGATCACATAACGAAAATATTACATCCCGGGTTAAGTTTAGAATTATATTATTCCTGTTTAATTAGAATACAATTGCATGTTATAGATTAGAATTAGAATAAAAGAATTTCACTTAGGAACTTTTTAGAAAGGAAATATCAATTCTCAACACACACACACATATTGGGAAAATAGTCCCATTATCCCCAGTCAGACCCACTACACCAAACAGAAAAGGAGTTGCTAACCAAGATCCGGACCGGGTGGGTATCCCCCTTGTTGTAGACCCGATTTTCGGGGCTTCAACACATCCTTATATCTGGGTTTAAGGTATGGTTCATAATATCTCACATCAAGTTATACCTTGTTAAACCACTTTTATCCCATATTAGGGATCCCTATACCATCTGCAATGGCATCAGTGGACATGATAAAAGTGACTCCAGAAAGTGTAACTTGTCTATCATGAAGGTTGGTGATGAACAACCTGGTCAACAAAGGATGATATTGGATCTACTGTACCTTCTCACAAAATTCAAAACAACCGACATGTTTGAAACAAGAAAAAGTAAGAGGAGAGACCATGAGCTCCTTTGTGGTCATAGGTTCAAACCTATTGATTTTACCTCCTTTATGATCACCTCTCTTTGGTGTTTCTTCATCACTGATCTCTCTGTCATATTCTTCAGTCATATTAAGCTGAATATTTTGGAAACCCTAGGGATGAGATAGAATGGAATGGGAAGTGAAATTAGGTTTAGGGAAAAGGGACAGGGAAAGGGATTTTATGATGCTATAAGATGATACGGTAGGCTTCTAGAATGATGTATGAGTGTAAGGTGGGATCTAAGGGTGCAAATTTGGGAATAAGGAATAAATTAATGTTTTTAGCATGAACAACCTCCAAATTTTCACATAGACACCAAACCAACATAAAAATCCTTTTAAATACTGCAAATAGGGTGAAATCTTAGGTTACTTACTTGAAAGAGAGGTGGAAGGCACTTTGGTGAAGAGTTGGGAAAGTTTGAATGAGTTTTAGAGCTTGAAAGCCAAGCTGGGCATTAGCGCAACACCGGAGTATTAGCGCAACACCTCTCTGTATTAGCACAACGCCAAGCAATTTTGCACTGAGTTTTCGAGGATTAGCGCAAAGCTCTTGGGCATTAGCGCAAAACCAAGCAATTTTTGCCCAAATTTCTCCAAAACGTGGATTTTCTCCTTTGCTGAAGGCTTTTGATGTTTGAATACCAACAATGATGTGTTTTGAGGTGCTTGATGAGCTTTATAGCTTTAGTGAATTCGAAATTTATTTTAAATTACCCACCTTTCTAATGTTTACTTTCCTCTTTGTCACTAATGTTCTTTTGATTTTTGACTTTTGGCATTGCAGGCTTTGATCAACATGGAGTTTGGTTCTCTTGCTCCACTTAGGCCAGACATAATTACATTTGGCAGCTTTGGAATGAAATTATTACATATAATGACATAAAATTACATTTGGAAAAATAAAACTAAATTACATATTTTGAATTTTCTATCAAAATATTGATTTTGATATAAAAGTCATTAAACTAAAAAAATACAACTTTAAAAGTATAATATTTACATCATGATGATCTGGAAATAAAATTTCTTAATTACTCCATCTCATATATGTGATGACCTTGAGAAGTGTAAAACCCTAATGACCTAATGGGACTGCTTTTTGGCCTGACTTTGAATGATATTTTGACTTAAAAGACTTTCAAGTGAAAAGAGCATTTCCATAATTGTTATTATGCTTAAGGGGACATGGGAATGAGTCAGAAATATGAATCTTGGAGGGAGAGTGGAGTTTATTGACAAGGACAACCACCAGCGGAAACATTCTAAGTCATGACCTAATGGAATGATGAAAAAATTATTTAGTATGAGACACCTAAGATGCACATGCAAATGTGTTTTGATCCTTGGTGGAAGTATGCAAAGAGTGACACTAACATTGGCCTTATTGGGGATGGTAGCTCTTTGGAGGTGTGAAGAACACCGTAGACCAAGTGCCTAACCATTGGGTAAATACGGTCAAATAAAAACTACGGACTGCAGATTAATTCAAAAACCATTTAAAGTGACTGAGAATCAACTCAAAACTGACTCTAACACTAACAAGACTGACTCAAAACTTTTAAAACAACAGAAAATCAACAAGCTTTATAGCCTTCACTTCGGGCCCCAAGCCTAGATAACCTTCTACCCAACCCTTGCAGAAGATATAAATTGGTATTTACAATGAAAGTGACAAATTATCTAGTAGCTGTATCAACAATAATAATGTTTTAGGGGCCTACCACTACTTGGTCCTCCTGAACATTCCTATCCATTCATTTCTTTCAGCAAATAAGCATTCTTTCCTTGATAAGCCAAGATCTTATAGGGTCCCTTCCAAATATTTTCAAACTTCCTGTGCTTACCTTTATCTTCATTTGTTGCATCGCATCTCAGCACTACATTCTCTAGCTGAAATTTATCTGCCTTAGTCTTATGATCACAAATATTCTTGATTCTCTCCTGAAGCTCAGAAGTAGTATGAGAAACTTCCTCCCTTCTTTGCTGAAGATGTATAATTTGATTGATTCGATGTTGCATATCATCATCCTCACTATCTGATTCCTACAATAATCTCATAACCAAGACTGCAAGTGATGTAGGAAACACTGTATTTGTACCATAAACCAATTCAAAAGGTGACATACCTATAGACTTCTTAGTGCTCACTTGGTCTGCCCACAAAGCATTGGTAAGATTCCTATGCCAATTTTTCTTGTTCTCCTCCAATATTTTGTTAATGATATTCACCAAATATTTATTAGACGACTCAACTAATCCATTTCCCTGTGGATAATATGGGGTGGGATGGCCCAATATGATATTATAATTGTGACAAAACTCAATCATATTCTTTGACTTAAATGTTGCAGCATTATCTGTAATAATCTTTTGAGGACAACCAAAACGAGACAAAATATTAGATTCTAAAAATTGAATGAATACCGTGTCTGTAGCTTGCCTTGCAGGAATAGCCTCGATCCACTTAGTGAAGTAGTCGGTGGCTATTAGGATCCATCTGTGCTGTACCGATGATGTGGGATGAATTTCCCCAATAAAATAAAGTCCCCACTGTTGAAAAGGAGCATTTAATACAACATGATTCAGTGGAAGAGGAAGGAGTTTCCTTTTTCCCTGAAAACCCTGACATTCATGACAGTTTGTGACTGGTTTGTATAAATCATAAAATAAATTTGGCCAATAATACCCTTCTCTCAACACTTTGTTAGCCGTTGTTTTCCAAAACAAATGACCTCCAAAATCTCCCCTATGAAAGCCATCCATTACTTGTTTAGCTTCATCTTCAACCAGACAATTCAAAAGAACACCTCCTGGATCTTTCTAATAAAGGGCACTACCTAGAATGCAGTATTTAGCAGATTTCAATTTTAAAGACCTACCCCGACTTTTTGACATTCCAAGAGGAGGACATAAGTGTTGAAGAACACACACTATATCAGAATACCATGGTCAAGTAAGAAACATTTCTGATACCTATATTAGAGCGCCATCTTCATCATCCTCTGACATTGCTGCAATAAGGTTTATTTTCTAGAGCATGGAAGTTAGATTCAGCCATCAACTTGGCTAATCCTTGTCCCTTGATCAGTTTGGTAGGTCTAATATTGAGATCGTATTCTAGCATAGCTACAATCCACCTACCTCTCAGACCTTCAGGATTAGTCTGGGTGAGAATTTCTTTTACCACTGCGTTTGGAACATAGGCTATAGTATGTGAATGTAGAATATAGATCCTGAAATCTTTCAAGGCTTTGATTAGGGCTAAATCTTGTTTCTCAATAATTTTATAGCGAGGAACAACATCTCTAATGGCTCAACTAAAGAAATAAATAGGCTGTTCAACTTGATCTCTCTTTTGCATCAAAACTGTAGCCAAGGTATACTCGGGTGCAAATGAAAATATTATGAAATCACTAGTATAATCTGGACTAACCAAAATAGGGGTTGTGCTTAAAGAAAGCTTTACTAGGTTGAAATACTTCATAGCATCAGTGGTCCATTTTACATTGTTTTCATTCTTCAACATATTAGTCATTTCTTTCAAATGCTCACTAAATCAGGAACAAATCTGCGTAAGAAGTTCATCTTAGCATTGAAAGCCCGTAGCTCTTTTTTGTTCCGCGGAAAGTCTATCTTCTGAATGGATTCTACTCTGGAAGGATCAATGCGAATACCATCTTTGGAAATTATGTGACCAAGAAGTTTGCCTTCCTCCATGGCAAAAAGACTCTTCTTCAGATTTAAAGAAATCCCAAACTCCCTGCATTTTTGAAAAATAATCTTGAAATGATACAAATGCTGATCATTAGAACTAGAAAATACTGTCAAATCATCTAGATATACTACTAAGAAAACATCCTTCTCATTAGCAAAGGCTATATCCATTCCCTGCTGAAATGTAGCCCTTACATCCTTGAGTTCGAATGGCATTTTAACATAGTGAAAGGTTCGCCAAGGTGTTGTGAAAGCAATCTTACCTTGGTCTTCTTCATGTACCAAAATCTAATTATAACCTGAATAACCGTCAAGTAGTGACATTCTCGATGCTCCAACTACCCTTTGCAGAACATGATCCATATTAGGAAGAGGGTAATTATCCTTTAAAGATATTTTATTCAAATTCTGGAAATCTATGCATAACCTTATATCTCCGGTATTTTTCCTTACCGGCACCAAATTTTAAATCCAATCAGAAAACCTAATTGGCAAAATGATACCTGATTTGTACAACCAGTTTACCTCTTTCTCGATGGATGGAAACAATCTTGGGTTTATGCTTCTCAAGTTTTTTCTGAAAGGTTTTTGATCCGGCTTGATGGGAATAGTGTGATGAATAATATTATTATCATAAACTTTCAAATATGCATAATCCCATGAAAAAATATCAGAAAATTTAGAAAAAAATTTGATGTACTTATCTTTTGCCTCGAGAGATAATGTCTTAGACAACTTAACCATCTTGCGCTTGTCTGCTATTCCAATGTTCACATCTTCCAAACCCTTTCTGTAGGAGTCAATGTTGGTTTCCTGGCCACATCATCCTAATCGAACAAATCTTCTAAAGGTATCAGACCTCTAGGAATAACATTATCTTTCAGCTGCAAAACATTCATCTGATTGGCTTCTATGTCTTGATCATCAAAATCACAAACATCATCAATAAAAGAATCTTTGAATTTTCCTTCATTATGCAAAAAAATATTAATTTCTTTGTCATCCCAAATTTTTTTCCAGTATCTTATATTATCTAGAACACTAGGTCTATGCTTGACATGAATTTCAAATTTATTACTGGATTTCATTAGAATTTTGAGATTACTTGCCACCGTAGCAAGAGAATCTACAATGATATTCTAAGTTCTTGGCACTGCCGTTAATGTATACTCAGGAAACATTTTTAAGACTTCTAAGACTGAATTTCTAGAAGCTCTCATCCGTGGATGCTTTGCTTGATATTCTCCTTTCACCTGCTTTATGACAAGCTTAGAATCACCATAAAAAAAAATTCTTTTTGCACCAAGTTTCTTCAAAATTTTAAGACCGTGATCAATGCTTCATACTCCGCTTCATTATTAGAACAGTCAAAAGCCAATTTATAAGAGAATTCTCTAACATTACTTAGTATTAAACCAGATTTAAAAATAGGACTTCGGATCCAAATACCAATAGCTACACCTTCCTTACCCAAAGCACCATCGAAATCCATGCTCCATAATCCCTCTTCATATTCTAGATGCTAAAACTCAGGTTTTGGTTCTAATATATTTTGGCCAGTCATCTCATTTTTCTGTTCTGCACTAATTTGCTGTTTTCCAAGAGGCTTTTCGGAAGAAGGTACTATTGAAGAAGGCACCATTTCTTTCTCTTTATCAATATTTTCTCTGAAACATTTGGCACATCTTCTACTACTACTAGTTGATTATTTACATTATTCAAATCACCATCATTGTACAAAATAAAAGATTCTAGGTCTGTATGTATAGCCTGTATTGGATGATTGATAGGATTCTCCTTACTAGTTATCATATATTTCATTTTCTTTTCCTGGTACAATTTCCTTAATTTCCTGAAAATAGGAATAGTAGCATAAGAGACATCAAGTTGTAAAGTACCTTTGAGTTTAGCTCCCCAAGATTTGGACAGTAGCATGCCGAAATGAGTTGGTATGTCAGCCACCACCACATCCATCAAAACATTCTTGGACAGGATTTGATCCGAAGAAACCACTAAATATTTAATGAGATAAATGCAACAAACTCTACTAGAATCAAATGAATACAAATCATGATAATGTCGAGTGATATCCATGCCCATCTTTTCCATAATAACCTTAGGCATCAGATTGTGAGAAGCCCTGGAATCAAGCATTACATTATGAAGTATGTAATCATGCAATCTTAGGCTCAAATAAAAAGGAGGAAGCTCACTCTCTTCTAATTGACCATCTATAGCTAGACCAAAAATGAGCCCGGGGTGGTAATCTTCAATATTAACCATATCGGACAAAGGATCAACTAGCAACATTTTAGACACCTGATGTTTGTAATGACTATTATTTACTAGTTCTGTCAAAGGAATGAACACTTTCAATTTAGCTATTTAATTTTCTAAATTAAAAGTTGTGGATTTATCTACCTCTTTGACAACATTATCTCTTCTATCATTTTGATCCCTTATATCCTTCTTCTGAGTGTCTTTCTCTTTAGTAGCTGAGCTTGTTGATGGCTGGTTGATGTTACTATGATTCTGATCTGCATGTTCTTTACCCTTTCTTTGATTATTAGGAAGATCATTCTTGGACCGCTCTTTCCTATTCTGAATGGGATTGATAGGTACATCTTTTCTCCTTAGAGAATATTGTTTTTGTTGTGCACTCAAAGCATTCATATATTCCATGATGGTAATCATATGATTCTGTTTCCAAATCATCATCATTTTCCAAGATATATTCTTCATCTTTTGGAGAATCCAAATTTTCAGTATACTCCTCATCTTCATTCAGGAACATGGGCAAGCCATCTGTTATAAAGAAATTATTTGTTTCAACCACCGAATCTTCATCTTCGTCTTCTTCCACTCCTTGGACATAATTCTGCTACAATGGGGTCCGAATCCATTGTTGTTGTTGTGTTGTTTGATCAGGTGCCTTCTACTCTCTCTGCTTGATTCTAAACTGAGGCTGCTGCCCTATAAAATTTGGATACTGGATCTGTGGTTCAGGTCTATTTGAGATAGATAGTCGATCAACCATTCTCTCCACAGTTCAGAGTAATGAATCCATTTTTGCCTCAGAAGTAGAGGTCTCCTCTTTGATAGTCACCCTCTTTTTTGATCTCATCTTTGCTCTCTTTGCCAACGAATTATATTCCACACTTACAACATTCTTTTTCATATCTGCTAAAGTTGTAGGATCACATTCACGCAATTGATATGCCATATCAACATCAAATCCATCCGGGAATTTGACCGAAACCATACCATTCGGTGGTTTCATATGTGTAGGAAGAGCATTGTACACTGCATTAAATCTCACACAATAATTTTGAACAAACTCACCAACATTCCTTTTGATGTTCTCATATTTAGACAAGGTTTGAAGGGGATTCTTCTTTTCTTCCCATCTTTCTACAAACTGACGATGCAAAACTTCTAAGGTGTTAATTGTTAGGTAAACTTGACTCGGGATAAAGTCAACGTTGACTAGGGTAAATAGTAGTGGTTTTGGAGCCCATGGTATTGTGCACCCATGTTTTTCAGCCCATGGTATTAAATGTAATGGAGCCTATAAAAGGCTGGGAATAATTCATTGTAACGTAGGCCTGGATGTGAGCGGTGAAGACTCACTTGGCCAGATTGGCCAATGCTTAATGAAATTTCATTGGTTGGGTTTTGCGCAGGATTTGGGGTTTTCCCGGATAAACATATGTGTTTATGTTAATGATTTTTTGCTAGCTATTTTATGGTTTTTTGTTCCTCTCGATAAATTTATTATTTCTCCAGTAAATTCTAACAACTGGTGTCAGAGCCGAAGGTATATTTGGTTGATAAACTCGCAGGAAAGAAGGGTTTCTAGATCGAGTGGGAGTAATGACAGAAGATGCTAAGTTTAGGGTCGATAAATTTAACGGCGAAAACTTCCTGCTGTGGAAGATGCAGATGGAAGATTATTTGTATCAGAAAGATTTGTAGCTACCATTGAGCGGAAAAGCAAAGAAGCCGATGGCCATGACAGACGCAGAATGGAACATTCTTGATAGAAAGGCACTCGAAACAGTACGGTTGTGCCTTGCGGCGTCAGTCGCCTTCAATATTTTGAAGGAAACAACAACAGAGGGTTTGATTCAAACGTTGGCGAAACTATATGAAAAACCGTCAGCCTCAAACAAGGTATTTCTTATGAAACAACTATTTAATATGAAGATGTCGGAAGGTGGATCTGTTGTAGACCATTTAAATGATTTTAATACAGTTACCAGTCAGTTAAGTTCTGTAGGGGTAAACTTTGATGATGAAGTTAGAGCTCTGTTATTCTTGTGCTCATTGCCAGAGAGTTGGAATGGTTTAGTAATGGCCATTAGTAACTCTGTCTCTAGATCTAGTACTTTAAAGTTTGATGATGTTGTCGATGCTATCCTTAGCGAGGAAATGCGACGGAAAAGCTCCGGTGAGACATCAGGTAATGCTTTGAGCTAGGAGAAGAAGAATGGAAAGAGGAAAGCACTTGGGATATCGCAGAAAATCAAGGAAAGGCAGATCCAAGTCCAGATCGGGGATAGTGTGCTGGAAATGTGGAAAGAAAGGACACCTAAAGAAATACTGTAAATCTCGGAATGGAAAAGAAGGAGATGCGCAACAAGAAAATAATCATGAAGCAAATGTGACAGGTGATGTGTTACAAGATGCTTTGATTCTTTCTTTCGAAAATGTTACTGATTCTTGGGTTGTAGATTCAGGGGCTTCATTCCATGCCACAACTGATAAGAAATATTTTCATGACTATGTGCAAGGAGATTTTGGACAAGTTCGTTTGGGTGATGATAAACCCTGTAAAATTGTTGGAATGGGCAGGGTTCTTGTAAAACAGCAAAATGGAAACTAATGGCTACTAAAGGAGGTAAGGCATGTTCCAGATCTAAATAAAAATCTGATTTCAATAGGGCAGTTAGGTGGTGAAGGTTGTGTGAAAACTTTTACAGATAAAGCTTGGAATGTCACCAAAGGAGTCCTGATAATAGAAAAAGGAGAAAAGGTTGGTACATTGTATTTATGCAATGGTATTTCTAACTCTGTTAATTCTTTAACTTCCAAAGGAGCAGATGCAACACTATGGCATCATAGGCTCAGACATATGAGTGAGAAGGGGATGAAGATTCTTCACTCAAGAAATTTTTTGCCAGGTTTGAAGAATGTTGATTTGGATTTCTGTAGGAATTGCATTTATGGAAAACAAAAGAGAGTCAGATTTCTCAGAGTTGGGAAAGAAAAGAAGAGTGAAAAATTGGAGCTTGTGCATACAGATGTCTGGGGACCTGCTCAGGTATCATCTCTTGGTGGCTCTCGCTATTATGTTACGTTTATTGATGATGCAACTAGAAAAACTTGGATTTATTGTATTCAAAACAAATCTGATGTATTTGATACTTTCAAGAAATGGAAAGCTTTGGTTGAGATTGAGACAGGAAAGAAGTTAAAGTGTCTCAGATCAGAAAATGGAGGTGAATATTACAACAAAGGGTTTGACAGGTACTGTTCAGACCATGGAATTCGTAGAGAGAAGACAGTTCCAAGAACACCATAAGAAAATCGTGTGTCAGAAAGGATGAACAGAAAAATCATGGAGCGTGCAAGGTGCATGAGATTGCAGGCAGGATTTCCTTTACAGTTTTGGGCAGATGCTGTAGATACTTTTGTTTATCTAATAAACAGAGGGCCTTCAAGTTCCTTGGATGGTGGTATTCCAGAGGAAGCATGGACAAGTAAAAAGGTAAACTACTCTTTTTTAAAGCCATTTGGTTGTGAGGCCTTTGTCCATATTAATAAAGAAAATAGAACAAAGCTTGAGGCAAAATCAAAGAAATGTACCTTTATTGGATATGGTACTAATGATTTTGGTTATGGCTTATATGATTATGAAAATCACAAAATCATTAGGAGCAAAGATGTAATATTCAATGAAAAGGTCTTGTATAAGAATCAGTTGCAGGAAAAGAAACAGGAAAAAGAAAGGAAGGAATACACAGTTCTTGATGAGATAATTGAAAAAGTAAAGGTGCCTGAAAATGATAATAATCAACAACCACAACAGCAGAAACCACCACAACAGCAACAGACACTTGAAACACCTGAAAGTGGTGTTAGAAGATCTACCAGGATAAGTAGACCCCCTGAACGATACTCTCCTTCATTATATTATTTATTGCTGACTGATTCTGGTGAACCTGAATGTTATGAAGAAGCAATGCAGGTTGAAAACAGGAAGAAGTGGGAGCTAGCCATGGAAGAAGAGATGGACTCCTTAATGCATAACCAGACTTGGGACTTAGTCAAGTTTCCTGCAGGTAAAACTACATTGCAGAATAAATGGGTTTACAGGCTGAAGGAAGAAGATGGAGGAAAATAGAGATACAAAGCTAGACTTGTGGTGAAGGGCTTTGCACAAAAGAAAGGTATTGATTTTGATGAAATATTTTCTCCTGTTGTTAAAATGACTTCAATTAGAACTATCTTAAGTCTTGTAGCATCGGAAGATTTACATCTTGAACAGTTAGATGTAAAGACAACATTTCTCCATGGAGATTTGGAGGAAGAGATATACATGCAGAAACCAGAAGGATATGAGGTCAAAGGGAAAGAAAAATCGGTGTGCAGGTTAAAGAAGAGCTTCTATGGGTTAAAACAGGCTTCAAGGCAGTGGTATCTAAAATTTGACAAGTTTATGTCTGAAAAAGGTTATACTAGATGTCACCTAATCATTGTGATTATCTAAAAAGGAAAAATGATGGCAGCTATATTATATTATTATTTTATGTAGATGACATGCTTGTTGCAGGATCTAACATGCAGGAAATAAATTTGCTCAAAATAAAATTGGAAAAATCATTTGCAATGAAGGATTTGGGAGCTGCAAAACAAATCCTTAGTATGAGGATAACTAGAGATAGGAAAAATCGCAAATTAACACTGTCTCAGAATGAGTACATAGAAAAGGTGTTGAAAAGATTTAATATGCACAATGCAAAACCTGTTAGTACACCTTTTGCTAGTCATTTCAAACTTAGGTAGGAGATGTGCCCAAAGACCCAAGAAGACATGGATTATATGTCTAAAGTTCCATATGCATCAGTAGTTGGAAGCTTAATGTATGCAATGGTCTGCACAAGGCCTGATATTGCACATGCAGTGGGAGTTGTAAGAAGGTACATGAATAATCCAGGAAAAGAACATTGGATGGCAGTAAAATGGATTCGCAGATATTGGAGAGGTACCACAAATCAAGCATTATGCTTTGGTGGTTCAAACAATGCTCTACAGGGATATGTTGATGCAGATATGGCAGGTGACAAAGATAATAGGAGGAGCACTACAGGATATGTATTTACTGTAGGTCGAACAGCTGTCAGTTGGGTTTCAAAAATCCAAAGTGTTGTTTCACTTTCAACAATAGAAGTAGAGTATGTTGCTGCTACAGAGGCTAGTAAAGAAATGATTTGGTTACAAAGGCTTATGGGTGAATTGGGTAAGAAGCATGATATGGGCACGTTATACAGTGATAGCCAAAGTGCCATTCATCTTGCAAAGAACTCAACATTTCATTCCAGGACTAAACACATACATCTCAAGTACCATTTCATACGGTCAATATTGGAAGATGGAGAGTTGAAGCTGGAAAAGATACACGCTAGCCAGAATCCTGCAGATATGATAACAAAGTTTGTAACCAGGGAGAAACTGAAAATGTGCTCAGTTTCAATTGGTCTTCAGGGATGATGATGAAGATGAGGAACAACCAAGTCCAAAGAGGAGTCATTGTCCAACAAATGAAGTAGCGATGGAGTTGCTACAATCAGTCTCCAAGTGGGAGATTGTTGGGTGTGGAGCCTGATTTTCTTCCTGATTTAGAGATCCTTGTTTTAGCTAGATGTATGCCCCAGGAAAATTGTACACCCTTGCATGCGGGGGGGACTTGTCCCCCTCACGGGGTCCGGGGGCCAGCGGTCCCTTGGCGGGGGTTTCAGGGGCAGCGCCCCCGAAGCCAAAAATAGATGTAAAATTGCCTTGTAAAAGTATAGTAATTTCTAGTCAATCTGGGTCGTTCATTAGGCGGATGATATGATGGTAGAAGTTATGTTTAGTTTAGGGTTTTTTTTTTTTTCCCTAGAAGGCAACCCCTCGCTCTCATGAGGGTATTGTATTACGGCTATGTAATGTATGTGTATTCTTTGAGCGGGAAACAGATAGGGAGTCTGTGAGAGAGAACAGAGGATATTACTTCCCCTCCCAAGCTTTGTGCAAACAGTCTCATCTTCACATCCTCTATATCAATTTCATGAAGGTCAAAGAAGTCATTCATCTTATTTACATGTTTTTGAGCTGTCATAGGTTGATTATTTTCAAATAGAGGGATTCTAGTTTGATAATATGTGGGCATAGCACCCGGGTTGTGAGGGAGAACAAGGGGAGCATATCTTGCAGCCATGATGACTGGAGGTGGAGGATTTATAACAAGGTTTATCACAGGGATTTGAATGCTTTGATGTAATCAAAGGAAGACTTGTCCCTGACTGCGTAGTATGAACAACAGATGAAGAAGGAAGAGGAAGAGGGATATTATGAGTAACTGTAGATGAAGTGATGGAAGAAGAGGCTGAGATCTAAGGTCTGCTTGCCACCCAAGCACTTACCTACTAAGAATAATTATGCAAATCTTTAAGAGATTGTAAAAATTGTGCCCCTGATTGAGATCTTGATTGAAACCCTAATTGAGAGTGTGAAAACTAATCTTCAACAGGACTGTGGAAGGAAATGGAGGAATCAACAACTATCTCATCAATCCAACTCAAATATTTTCTCTGGAATAAACTTTGCTCAAAATTTATATCAAATTCAATTTCTTGCAAGTTTTCTAACCCTTCGGGAAATGAATGAACTCTAGGGATGGAACTTCCTTCTGATTGATTTCCGGCTGAACTAGAAGTCTCAACAATATCCTTAGCTTTTCTTTCAATGTTTTGAGGATCACTAACAATAGCAGGAGGATTTGGATCAGGGTTGGATCTGATATATCTTCGGGAAGACAGTATGTCCAATTTCAAAAATAAATATGCACTTTACAAATTTTTCAATTCAGCATTTGAATAAATTCTAAACTTATCATCCACAAGTTTAAGAATTTCAATGAAAATGTATTAGTGGGGTTGATCTGATCTTAATTTTTCTTCCCTGGTATGGTCACCAAAATTTTATCACTCATATTGAACCTCAGGCTGAGAGAGGCAATCCCAAGGTAACCTCAGACCACACTTAGCTAAGTAGCTAGCCCTACTAGGCCAAGAGAGGGATCTCTCCATATAGATCATAGCCAAGATGACTGAGGAAAGAATGATTTTAGGCTAGGTATAGTAGCTCAGGGTTTTGATTTTGATTTTTGGAGGGTTTTGCTTGATTAAGAGGAGTCAAACAGTTAGGGCAAGGATATTAGGTCAAAATTTGCAGGGGTTCCAAGGGGCAAGGTAGGTATAAGGTTTTGACATTAAAAGATGATTATGGTGAGGTGAATATACTAGTGAGGAGTTAGGAAGAGCATCTAAAATGAATTCTCCCTAAACTGAAGAAAATAAACAAATTATGCTAAATTCCCCAAAACAGAGCATGATACATGAATTCTTCATTTCAACTTGAAATTAAGAATTTCATAGACATTAAAATGGTTTATGAGTTTACAACACATTCATAAAAATGATAAAAAGGAAGAAACTATGTCAAACATTACATAGCACATGAATCCCAAAGAAATAGATGCAAATTTCTATTAATGTCCAAGTCAAACTGATACAAATATGTCTCTTGAGATGCCCAAGGCTCCAAGTGAGTCCAACCATTACAATGACTGAGGAAATACATAAAATAGACCTCAAAACCACTCTCCCTAGCTCCAGGGAGTCGAATCCATGAGATAGGGGTCAGCTTCACCTACTCCCAAACAAGAATCTAAAGACTAGGAAAACTCAACAATTTGCCTCTAAAAGAGAGGAATCTGATTCATTTGACCTCTAGAGGACTTATCCAATGTATCTACCCTAGATGAAAGTTAAAAAATTACATTTACATTCACCATGACCATTTACATCAGTGATGTTTCTTCATTTTCCCAAGAAAAAAGTCAAAAAGTAAAAAAATGTTGAAGTTGGTGAAAATGACAATTTCCTGGCATTAGTGCAGCGCCATGACAAAAAAATTGACCTATTTTGTAAGCCACTTTTGTAGGCACTCCCCTTGTCCAAATCAGCTCCATCATAGCTCATTGGAAAGGTCTCTGAGTCTAGTTTCCACATATTCTTTCAAATTCCAAAATGGTGCCCATATGCTCTATCAAAACTGAGTTCTCCCAAAACTGGTATTAGCGAAGTGCTAAGGTGAAAAAGGAGGCAAAAAGATGAAAATTAGGAGGTTTTTTGTACTTTTGAGGGACCAGTTCTGCTCAAAATCTCCTAAAATTTTTTGAGGTTGATGCAATCAGCATTATGAACATGAGGATTTTGACCATTTTCCATTTGTATGCTCCAAGAAAAATTGCAGTGCCAAGGGTGCTGCATTTTTAGCCAAATTTTTGTGTGTCAAATTGCTCAAAAAACCAAAATTTGCACCAAAGTGCCAAATGTGCCAAAATTTGTCAAAAATGTGAGGTCAATTGTTGATTAAGGGTTTGAGGCATCAAGAGACACCTCAACAAGTATATTTAACTTCTCCTTCTCCTTTTGTTCGGTCAAAGCCTGAATCTTTGCATGGGCTCTTTTGAGCTTGGCCCTTGCAATCTTGTTTCTCATGGCATAGTGCTTTGTCATCTTCCTCTGAATTTCATTATTCCTTTTGGCCTTCTCCAACAAACCCTCCAAATGCAAATTGTCTCTATCAAGCCATGATTCTCTATCATTACTGATCTCAAGGGCAAGCAACTCACTTGGAGTGAACTGCTCTGCCAACTCAGCCTCTCTTTGTCTCTCACGGGCTAGAGCTCTCCTAAGCCCTATTGTCTTTGGTCTCTGTCTTGGAGGCTGATCCTCCTCATCATTAATCTCACCAAATCTATCCAAGGTCTCCTCCAACAAAGCCTTAGCTTTCCCTGCCTCTTTTTGAGCTTTGATGGTCCTCACCTCACTGATGATTTGCTTGGCCTTCAGCTGCTAATTTTCCTACTCAAGGAAGTCAATCACATACTGTGATCTATCAAGATTAGCTTGAAGCTCAATAATCTTTGCCTCTTTGCTGCTGATCAATGCATTGGTGATTCTAACCTCATCCTCATCATCAAGGTCAATCATCTAAAACTCCTGATCAGTTTCATGCTTGTCCTCCTATTCATCAATGATAGGCTCTGTAGCCTTTTCCTTGCCCTTGTATACCTGTTTTGCTGATGAAGAAGGCATAGCCCCTTTCACTCCAAGTTAAGAAAACACATCTCTGTGGCCTCTCTGATAGGTCTTGGAAAATGGCTCAGCATCAGTTACATTAGTCCAAACTGCCTCAGTATAATGATGTGGTGATGGTGAAATGTTATGGAGAAGTGAAGAAGTAGGGTCAACATGAGGTGAATGGATATGACTAGGTGATGAAGTATGAGTAGAAGGATGAGATGGAGAAGTAGGTATGTGAGGATGAGATGAAGAAGGGATACTTTGCTCATGATGACTAGGTGGGGAAGTGAAGATTTCATTTGCAATGAAAGTGTCCCAAGAAATATTCTGCTGCTCCAGCTGATACATGACCACCATCTTGATGAGGGAGTGGTGAAACAAACTTTGCATTTGATGATTATGCTACCTCTTTTTTATAATTTATGACATCTTGTCAATGCTTTGGAGAAGATAGTGAGGTATATGAAGCATTCTGACTTTAGTGAAGTGCATGAGGAGTTTGATATGGTATGAATAGGGTTGGGTAAACCTCCCCTCACAAGTGAAATACTTCATTATTATTTTCAACATAGGGGCATACTGGTCAAGGAGGTGAGATAAAGGGAAAATTGTTTTCTTATCATCCTTATATCTGGGTTTAAGGTATGGTTCATAATAGGTCACATCAAGTTTTACCTTTTTAAACCACTTTTCTCCAATATTAGGGATCCATGTAGCATCTGAAATGGCATCAGTGGACATGATAAAAGTGACTCCAACAAGTGTAACCTATCTATCATGAAGGTTGGTGATGAAAAACCTGGTCAACAAAGGATGATATTGGATCTGTTGTACCTTCTCACAATATTCAAAACAACCCACTTGTTTGAAACAGGAAATAGTAAGAGGGGAGGCCATGAGATCCTTTGTGGTCATAGGTTCAAACCTATTTATTTTCCCTCCTTCATGATCACTTCCCTTTGGTGTTTCTTCATCACTGATATCTCTGTCATATTATTCAGTCATCTTAAGCTTAATAGTTTGGAAACCCTAGGGATGAGATAGAAGGGAATGGGAAGTGAAATTAGGTTTAGGGAAAAGGGATAGGGAAAGGGATTTTATGATGCTATAAGATGATATGGTAGGGTTCTAGAATGATGTATGAGTGTATGGTGGGATCTAAGGGTGAAAATTTTGGAATAAGGAATAAACTAGGGTTTTTAGCATGAACAACCTCCAAATTTTCACATAAACACCAAACCAGCTTAAAAATCCTTTTAAATACTGCAAAGAGGGTGAAATATTAGGTTACTTACTTGCAAGAGAGGTGGAAGGCACTTTGGTGAAGAGTTGAGAAAGTTTGAATGAGTTATAGAGCTTGAAAGCCAAGCTGGGCATTAGCGCAATGCCGAAGTATTAGCACAACGCCTCTCTGTATTAGCTCAGTGCCAAGAAATTTTGCACTGAGTTTTTGAGGATTAGCACAATGCTCCTGGGCATTAGCGCAGCACCAAGCAATTTTTTCCCAAATTTCTCTAAAATGCGGATTTTCTCCTTTGCTGAAGGCTTTTGATATTTGGAATGACAACAATGATGTGTTTTGAGGTGCTTGATGAGCTTTATAGCTTTAGTGAATTTTAAATTTATTTCAAATTACCCACCTTTCTAATGTTTACTTTCCTCTTTGTCACTGATATTATTTTGCTTTCTGACTTTTGGCATTGCAGGCTTTGATCAACATGCAGTTTGATTCTCTTGCTCCACTTAGGCCGTACAAAATTACATTTGGAAAAATAAAACTAAATTACATATTTTGACTTTTCTATCAAAATATTGGTTTTGATATAAAATTCATTAAAATAAAAAAATACAACTTTTAAAGTATAATATTTACATCATGATGATTTGGAAATCAAATTTCTTAATTAGTCCCTCTCATATATATGTTGACCTTGAGAAGTGCAAAACCCTAGTGACCTAATGGGATTGCTTTTTTACCTGACTTTGAATGATATTTTGACTTAAAAGACTTTCAAGTGAAAAGAGAATTTCCATAAGTGTTATTATGGTCAAGGGGACATGGGAATGAGTCAACAATATGAATCTTGGAGGGAGAGTGGAGACAAGGAAAACCACCAGCAGAAAATTTTTAAGTCATGACCTAATGGAATAATGAAAAATTTATTTAGTATGAGACACCTAAGATGCACATGAAAATGTGTTTTGATCCCTGGTGGAAGTATGCAAAGACTGACACTAACACCTTCTATATGCTAGGATGAGGGCTCTTCTTCAGATAAGCCCATGGGGTCATACGAGGATGCTTATGGGGAGCATGAGTCATCATGTGGAGTTGACGACAGTAGGACGAATTTGTCTTTCAGCGTGCAAGGTGAGTAGTCAGAGGACTCGATGAGAGATATTTAGGATGATAAATCACTTGTGATAATTAAGCCTGAGTAGCATATGGTGGAGCATGGGGTAGTTGAGAGGGAGGCTATGCACATCACACATGATAGTCCTTTGGGGGAGATCCAGATGGGGACTCACAGTGAGTCATTTCTAGATATGCGTCTAACCTTGGGGTCAGCCATTGTGAAGGAGTTTTTGGCGATGGTAGTGCATCCATATTTGGGCTGACTCATTAATGAGGTGCCGGTAGATGCATATATAGTTATAAATACTACAGTACTTTCAGGGAGTAGCACTATCCAAGAGTACATTGATGGGGCTTGTAGTACATCTTGCCCACTTGAGCCTATTTTAAAGAGAGGGGCCTGCCCTTTGAGGCAGTTCTCGTTGACAGGAGGGACCAAGCAACATGAGTTGAGTGTGAGTTGGTGAGCACACTCCAGATAAGTTCCATATGCAGATATCACCACACTAGATTCTTTGACCGTGATAGACTGGTGGGAGATCATGAGTTGGTATCCTATTGATGGTACGATCTTCTTAGTCAGGTGCATAGAAGATCAGGGACCCATAGACATGACAGGTACTATGGTTTACAGTTGGCAGTGGGGTAGATGTCAATAATTCTTTAGAATTCCATCCTAACTTCGAGAGAGCAGGATCAAAATTGGATTGAGTCCGGGGAGAGAGGTGATGAGGTGGTAAGCAGTTGATGGGGTAGCTTATATTGTCAGATATACGACACAATAGGGGCCATGGAGCATTGGTGCATGTTGGCGGTCTTCACCTCATGAGGCAACAACTATAGCCAGATGCAGTGCGTAGTCCGAGCTAGGGGACTTTGGAAATGATTGGCCATGGTGGCATTGGGATCCGGGAGGATTGATTGATGATAGGTATGGTGAGAGATCCATTTGGGATCCCGGCATTGAGGGGTCTGTTCCAGGTATCCTGACATAGGGGCATAGTTGTACTGAGGGGTTTGTATGGTATCTAAGCATTGGTCTTAGTTGCATTAGGTCAACGGGGTGGCCCACATATTTGCGGTTGCTTGAGGACAAGCAACGTTTTTTTAGGGAGGACTGTAATATTCATAATTTAACTTTTAGCTAATTAGAATATTAAATTTTGTCTTCCTTAATTAATAGATGAATAAGAGGGTAGAGGGACCCATAAATCCCTTTAGTAGGAGTAAAACCACTTCTTAATGTGAATGTGGATCAATGCATCTAGATGGGGTCAATATGAATAAACCACTTCTTGGTGTAAATGTGGGTCAATGCATGTGGATGGGGTCAATTTGATGAAATCAATAGCACAGTTATGGAGGTAGTGGAGACAATGGAGGACAACGTAGTCATAATGGAGGTTAGTGGCCATGAGAGTAGCATCATTATCGTGTAGGGCCAAGGGTGAGGACTCACAAAAATATAAGGAAGGGGATTGAAACCATAGATAGCATTCTGATTATTATTTATGAATTGTATTTTATGACTTTCTGCATGCTTTAACTATTTAGCAAGGTCTGTTGTGTTGTTTAGCACACGGGCGTCTCCGAGTGAAGATCTTAACCTCATCCTTGGGGGACTTCGAGTGCCTACTCAGGAGACGAGTTTTTGAGGATACATCATTCAAGAGTTTCACGGAGCTTCAGGAGAGGATTTTGTTTTCCATGTGATCTGATCTCATCATCCAACATTTAGGCTAGTTGCAAACCCTTTAGTGTTATGCAATCACTCAATGACTTACGTAGTCCAGTAGCATATTTCATCAGAAGAGGGGGAAATTCCATAGAATTTCCTCTTGGAATCCATTGAAGGGATAAACCCTTCAATAGTTGGGCTTGGGACTACTTGCAACTATTCTATCTTTCAGTTTAGCCCATAGTCCGACATACCCAACAGTTATGCATTTCACACCCTAGGATGGTGATTTTTTGAGGTCAGCCAATCCAGAAATCCTTTCTATGTTATTCTGGGTTTTTTCCATAGAGTCCAAATTATAAATCCCAGATTTTTTTGAGCACCAGAGCACCCTCATCTACGCAATATTATTCACCCAACATCAATATAATTTATGAAGCGGAGTGGGGGTCAAATTCCTGACCTCATGCCCGCCAATCAATGCCTCTACCATATTTCATACGGGGGTGTTCCTTACCCCATATATTCACTGCTTATATTTAAATTTTCATTGCCCGAATGTTGAGGGTTGGAGGGGGCTAGCCCCTTGGGCCAACCCCCTCCCCATGTGGCCAGGAGTGCGAAACCATGCACCAATCCAAATGAACCAACGAGTTTTGATAAGCACATTTAATTAATGTTAAACCGTGGATTAATGACATTAAACCGTCATTAGCACATAAAATGCACTGAACATTTAAGACTGTCTTATCAACCTGTAAGCGCGATTAGCGCTAATTAATCCCAAAGATTAAGTTGGAAGAGTTTTCGGAGGTGCACCAATTTTGGCCGGAATTCTAAATTTAGAAAGTTAACTAGCAGTTCCTCTAGTTTTAGAGGAGAAATTGGGGCAAAATTGGTTTTGGTCATAACTCACTCGATTTTCGACCAAATTGAGCTCATTGAAATTCATTATAGGCTAATTGGCATGCTGGGAAATCAATGGAAAAGGTTGCAAAGGCATAAAAGGCCATCTACAGGTGTTTTTGTGCATTTGAATATTTTTGAAGGCTAGGGCCACCAGGTGTTGAGTTCATTGCCAGAGCATCCAGAGTCCAAATTCAGGAAACAAATAGTCATTTTTGGGAGTTTATGATGTTTTAAACTCATTGGAACATGTTACAAGAGGTTATGAAGCTTTTAATATCAATTTTAGCACACTTGAAGCTAATACAAGTCACACTATGAAGCTGGACCAAGGAGATGTAGCCTAGGAGGGGTGAACTCATTTATCAAAATTCTCTGTGTTAAGCTCTGTTATGTGTGTTTTCTATTTTTAATATTGCTTCTGTTCTGTCATTTAAAATTATGTTTTTTTAAATCTTATGAAAAACTAATAATTTCACTAATTACACTGTTTGATAATCACATGCTCGTAAAAAAGCCCATGAAGGATAAGTAAAACAAAGCAAAGAAAAGTTTATATCTAAAATGAAACTAGCGCAACAATAACTAGCATTCATTTTCAGAACAATTTCCTTCTCATAGATAGGTTTGTGTAAATACTTTCCCTTGATTGGACAACTTTCAAAAGCAATGGGTCTTATTTCTTGTATTAAAAAACACCAATCAAATTTCCTTAGACATCTCTTTCCACAATAAATATTTTTTTGAAGTATGGTGTAGCTAAGACCAGTGCTTGATACATTTCCTCTTTAAGATGTTCAAAAGCCCTAGTTACTTCTGGAGTCCAATAAAATGAATCTTTCTTCAGTAATGTTGTTATAGGCGCTACTATTCTCCCATAATTCTTAACAAACTTGCAATAATACCCTATCAACCTGAGAAATCCTCAAATATGCTTTAGGGTTATGCGTATTTTCCATTCCTTAATGGCTTTAATTTTGTTAGGGTCTACACCCTCATGAGATACAACATGACCCAAATATTCCATCTCCTGTAATCCAAAGAAAAAATTGGAGGTTTTTTCATATAATTGTTTTTCCTCCAATAGTTTGAGCACCCTGTCAACATGTTGAACATGATCCTTCCAAGACTTGTAGATTAGTATACCATCAAAAAATACCAACACAAATTTTCTAAGGGTTTGAAAATGGAATTCATTAAACCTTGAAATGTTGAAGGTGCATTAGTAAAGCCAAAAGGCATGAAAAAATCTCGTAATGACCTTTAGAGTTCTGAATGTTGTTTTCAGAATGTCTTCAGTCTTCATTGTAATATGATGATATCCTAAACGAAGATCCAACTTGGTGAAATAAATTTCTCCATGCAATTCATCCAACAATTCATCAATGATAGGAATGGGAAAATTATGTTTAATAATGAGGTTTTTGATCTCCCTATAATATGATAACATATTCCATGATCCATATTTCTTATGCACCAATACTACTGGAGCAGAGAAAGAACATTGTCTAGGTTTAATTATATCGACCCCTAGCATTTCTGCAACCATGTGTTCAATTTCACTCTTTTGGGAATAGGGATATCTGTAAGGTCTGATGTTTGGAGGAACAGTTCCTGGAATCAAGTGAATAACATGATCATACTCATGAATAGTTGGGATGAATTTGGGAGTCTCAAATACCTTGGAATTATTTTCCAAGACTTTTTGGAGATCTAAAGAAATGGATGATTTCGATGTTTGAATCTCTAGTGAACATAATTGTGAAATTGCGCCCTAAGTTTATTTATTCAAACTTATTCTCTTCCCTAAATTACCTATGATACCCCTTAATTCATTTCATTTTCCTTCCCAGAATAATTTCAAGAATTTTTTTTGAAAATTAAAAGTTATTGTCCCAAAGATTGCAATTATTAGACTCCCAGTACAACATCAACAAAACCCATTGGAATGGAAAGCATTGGACTATTCAATACATATTCCCCCATGGTTAGCTTGATATTATGGCACTGTATAAAGAAAATTATATTTCCTCCATTTGCAACCATCACTTGAAACTCTCGTGTTGGATATAGAAAGCAATCCAATTCCTTGGCTAACTTACAATGAATAAAATTATGGGTACTACCTGAATCAATCAACATTATTAATTTTTTCTTCTTGATATATCCTTCTATATTGGGATTTTGAGTAGTGGTAATTCCTTCCAATTCACTACAATATATTATCAAATTCATTTCTTCTTGCTCTAGGGTTGGTTCTTGTTGTATATTTTCTTCTTTTGATGTTTCTAGTTCATTTTCTTCCTCCTCTTCATAATCTATGTAAATAATTTCTTCTCAACATACTTATGACCTATAGTTAATTTTATATCACAAATATAAAAAAATCCATTTCTCTCTCTTTTCCTCCAGTTGTTTTGGTGTCAACCTTATAGGTTTTGGGAGGCTAGGAGCAACAACGCTTCCATATTCATAGTTGTGAGTGGTAGACTTCTGTGTTGCCATAATTTTGCTTTCAACTTTTCTTTCCACCTTGAATGTCATCTCCAATGAATTAGTTTCCCAAAGGAGAACGTCATGTTGGATGTTATCCTTTAAATTCCCTATGAATACATCAATATGACATGTGCTCCTCTGGAATATCAGTTACCTTTATATTAAGTTTTTTGAAGTCCGTAATGTGCTTTGTCATTGAACCCTTTTATTTGAATTTTATCAATGGGATAAAGAAGGTGTTGCTCTTTTTATCCTCAAAATGTGCTATCATTTCATCCATAAAAATTGAAAAAGTGACAATTATTTTACAAGACAAAGTCATCGATACTATACAAACTGATTGGGATCTAAATATAATGATAGAATGTGTACCTTTTGTATGTGTTGCACATCATGTAGACCAGAATATTGCTCCATCTGTAGTATCCATGTTACCGGATCCTTGCCATCAAAATTCCTCATATCTAAATTGGAATGTGGTTAGTCTTCAGCAAAAATTCCTTTTGTTCTCATCATGAGTTTCATGGAATAGCTTATCGCAACTAGGAAGCATTTCTTGTAGTAACTTTGTCAAAAATTCCTTTAAACCTTCCAAATCTGCTTTTAAACCATCCTTCAAACCTTTTATTTTTTATTCTAAATCATCCATATTAACATACATCATTGCTTCAAATTCATTTTTGGTTACTCTTTGTGAGAGAAAAATTTGTTCTAATTAGTCACGTAATTTTGATATGTTGCATTTCTTTCTCTTCTTCATGTGTCATAGTAGAGCTTTGTAGTTTCTTAATGGGAGTATCCATTTTTTTTCGAGGCATATTGGAACCGAATAATGATATTTATGCTTTATTCTTCCCTTTTAACTACTTCAGACTATTTTTTCAAACAAAACTTATGTAAATTAAAAACAATACACACCATTTTCTTACTTTTTGGAGCTTGATATTGTAAATTTTTTATCTGTATAATTTTGGCCTCTCAAGGTCTAATTTTTTTTTATGTGGTAGTCATATAAGTATTATTTCCAACACCACAAATCAGATCAAGGTTGGATTATTCAAGATAAATTTATTCTAAATCTCCCACAATGACCTAATTATGGACTAGTTTAGTAGAGGGAACTCGTACGCGATGCCACATGTCACTATTTCAACCTTCGGCCCTAAAATTGATACACGAGAAACTAGATTCTATGGAATTTTAGTTATGTTCTACGACGTTCAAATATAATTATTGAAAATAAAGTTATGATGATTTTACCTAGGTCACCTGTTTGAGACTGAATTCCATATCATGCACAAACCATAACTTCTTAGGAACCTATCTCATAAAATATAGCGAACCAAGATATGAAAGTTTTACATGAAGTTTGCTATGATTTCAGATTCATGTGGTCAAAATTTATAGATAAAAAAGGTTATAGATAAAATTCCAAGATGACCTGTTTGAAGCAATGAAACCCTAGAATCCAAAGCTCTAATACCAAATGTTATGGAACCATATCACAAAAGAAAAGAAAAGATAGATCAAAAACTTGAAAAATAACCTCCTCGAGGGAGAAACCTCTTTTACGTCACATAAATGTACAATTCTTGGATTATACAAATGACAAGACCTCCTTGGTATATATAGGAGTATAAGGGGTCACAATATAATCAGAGCGTACATAACAATAATAATGTAAGGGCATAACAATAATAATAGTGGGCTTCGATTGGGCACAACAATAACAATATCAGGGCTACATGTGAACAATAATAACAATAAGGGGGCTACACTAACAATAACAATATGGAGGCTACACTAGTATTATAGGGACCTAACAAAAAAAGTCTGAGTTAACTAAGTTTGACACTCTTGTTCATATAAGGAAACTCTCATATGGTGGAATGTGATCTCTTTATCCTCATCTACAAACTTTTCCTAAACAAATAAAATCAAACAAAATCATACAAAAGAAGGAAATAGCCATAAATCATGATGAAGCTTTTCTCCAAGAACTAAAACATCTATAAAGCAAATAAAACCATGAAATCATGAGAAAAAATAATCCACCCCAAATAATTTTCCCATATTTAACTAACAAAGGATTTGATAATATTCATAGCCTCCCCTTGTCTATATATTGGAGGCTTGGCCATTGAGAAGTGGAGGAGAATTCATATATTGTTACGATGCCAAGATACCATTTGAGAGAGATATTGAAGAGCTAGGAAGTGGAGGAGGTCATGCTACAACTACCATTTGTTGTAATCTTCCTTCATTTACTTAATATATAGATATACAATTATTTATTTCATATTATTTTCTATTATTTATGCATCTTGTGTTTATTAAATTATAACTTGGAAGGTGGTCTTATGTTGATGCTTTAAGTAATCTATTGTTATTCATTTATTGATGTTTTGGATTGTTGAAGGTTTATATGTTGTAAAGGTTATGTCTGCTCTCTTTTGTGTGTAGGATCGATCTTTGGAGCTAGCTGAGACAGTCTCTCACACTAACTGCTCCAACTAATCTACATAAAAAGATCAACTAGTAACCCTTTACCCTTGCTTCAACAAATTATGACTTATCTTTTACATTGTTGAATGGATCTAACCATAGGCTTCATAGATCCCTTAATTTGTCTTCCTTAAGTTTTTGAAAAAACCTAAGAGGCTTTTCTAATTTTGGAAATACAATGTAATTATACTATAGAAGAAAATAAAAAATAAGAACATGACAAAAAAACAAAAGAAAAATATAAACTTAAAGACAACTCAATTATTGTTAAATCCAATTTAAACTGAAAAATTTAAACAACATATTAAAATTAATATAAAATATTACATAAAATAACATATTATATTCAATATAAAAAATAATTTCCATACTCTATATATATATATATATATATATATATATATATATATATATATATATATATATAATTACCCATCTATGTTAACTTATGGAATATGGACTGGTATAACTAACTATACCTATATATTGTTTATTAATATCATGTAGTGCATGTCTTTTCAAATTCACTTAAAAAGACCAATTCTAATACATGTGAATAAACATTCTTATTTTTTTCCCTTTTCCATTACAACATATTAGAGCGAAGTTGATATTATCCTATATAAATTATAATTAATTTATTAAATAATTAAAATTTTAATAAAAATATGTTTAAAACCATGATTAAATTATAAATAATATTAAAATAATAAAGTTAAATTTTAATTTATAATATATTATTATTTAAAATATATATATATATATATTACTATTATTAATTACCACAAGCGATTTTTTTAAATGTAAATTTATTCAAAAGTATGCCAAAGTAAATAAAATTCTGCATCCAACGACATATACATTTAACATTTGAATATTATCTACAATATTTTATAAAATATACATGGTAATGAAACACTCATATTTTATATATTTTTAATAATAATAATAATAAAATTAAAATTGATGTTGATGTTATGGAAATTGAATAGTATACCTCATCTCTTATCACTTCTATATGCATGTTTATGAAGAGGGAATGGAGGAATACACGTTTAAAAGCTTCAATGAACCTTTGATGGTGGAAAAGGAAATGTTGTCCCTAGCAGGAAACACAAAAAAATAACTAAATGCTAATGGGATGAATCTCTTTTTATTAACAACACTAGTAGAAAAAACATGAATCGATTGGGAATAGTCGATAGAGTAGCAATAAACGGGAGCTCTGCGGTAAATCTGATGCGAAAGGTATAGGGTTTTAAGGATTGATCTCAGATCCAGAGCCAGAACACTGGCAAGAAGCCCAGATCGCCTCCAAGATCTGCGGCAACAAGGTCTCAAACTGGTGCAAAAGGTTGGATGTCCGGGGGCCCCTGGAGCCCCCACTTTCAAGCAAGTCATTATAGACAAAGGCAAGAAGATGGCTGAGGGTTCGAAGATCCCGGGCTCCTCAGCAACCCAAAATCGTGCCGGCCATAATGAGCTGCTCTCAGGTGGCCTTACGGAAGAAACGGTGGAAGGATCAACCAGAAAAGGGGGAATCAGCTTTGATCAACCCTTGCAAGAGGTAGATCCACTAAGAAAAGCAGCAGATATGAATGATAATGCCCACCAAGGCGCTCATCTTGGTCGATCTGGAGATTCTGGAGGAAATGGCGCACAACCAAAATTTCAAGGGCGATGCAAACCAAAGGCTCTTGATAGCCTTAGGGTCAACATCACTGACCCAGATCTGCAAGAATACCGGGATCACATGTCGATCTATGCGGTAATATGCAAATTCATGGGTTTCTGGCCCAGTGAAAAAGCTCTCTGTCAATGGATTAAGCAAGTCTGGAAACCGCGAGGAGAAGTACAACTTCACCTAGGAGCCAAGGGTTTTTTCACTGTTGTTTTCACCAATCTGGACGATAAGGACCGGATCTTTGAAGGAGGCCCCTACTTTTATACTTCTGCGGGCCTCTATATGCGGCCGTGGAAACCTAACTTCGCACCCGAGCAGGAGACCTTCACTCAAGTGCAAGTCTGGATCAGACTCTTCTCCCTGCCAATTGACTACTGGAGGCCAGCAGCGCTGGAGCAAATCGGCAACACTCTGGGCACTTTTGTCCGTGCTTCTGAAGCCACTCTTCAAAAAAGGTACACAACTTATTCTCGCATCTGTGTTGAAATGGATGTCTCTGGACCTTTGCACGAAGGACTTTGGTTAGATTACAGAGATGAAACCTACTTTCAAACTATTGACTATGAGCAAATACCATTCAGATGCCGGAAATGTCATGAGCATGGGCATTTAATTAGAGAATTCCCTCAAAACAAAACGGAGGAAAACCCCAAAGGGAAATCCTCCTCGACCTCGGATGGATTCATTCGACCCACAGGTAGACACAGAGCCAATCGCAGAAATCCTCCTAAAACAGCAGATCCAAACACTGGCACAACAAATCCCTTTGAAATACTGGGCGAGGATTCTCAAAAGGATAAGGTAGAACAAACTCCAGCAGCAAAGCTGATAACGAAGACAAATGATCAGACTAAAGAAGCCTTCGAATCGGGGGCTCTCAACACAACAAACTCAGAAGACAAAAACCAGGAAGGGGATGAGGACATGGTCCTCAGTGAACAGGGCACGGAAGACCTAGAATTGGATGAGATTTTGGAAAAAGAAGGGCTATATCTTAATTCAATAGTGGAACAATGGAAACAGAAAGGGCTAGACAAAATACCAGAAGAGGAAATTAACAGGGTCAACCATCTGTTCTTAGCCAGACAGGATGCAGTATCAAAGAAATGAAACGAGGTCGTGGCGCTACCAAGGGCTTGCGCATCAAATCACAAACCCTACACCATACACAAGCCAACAGCCAGTACAAAAAGAAACGAGGAAGAAGATCAGACAAAGATGCTGTCCTCGAATTGGGTCAAATGTTGATAAACTCGGGAAAGATGAAAGCCCTTGAGGCTTTCTCCTTCTCCTCCTAAACCTCGTTAACTATGAAAGTCCTCTCATGGAATGCAAGAGGACTGGGAAGCCTCAGGAAACAGAGGCTCCTGAAAAAGAAAATAACACAAGAAAAACCGGATATGGTCTTCCTCCAGGAAACCAAGTGCACAATTCAGAAACAAGGTGAGATAACTAAGCGTTTGGGCAGACATCTCAAGCATCTAGCTGTGGAAGGAAAAGGCATGAGCGGAGGCTTAGCCATCCTCTGGAATCCAAATGTCTACCATCTCATTAACGCTGAGGCCTCAAAGCACTTCCTAGCCCTGCAAATGAAAATTATCGGGGAAAAAGGCTCCTTCTTATTTGTCAATATCTACAGCCCTCGACATCTGGAAGATAAAATTCTGATGCTCCGTCAATTAACCAGCCTGCATCGCAGGCACAATACCTCTCAGGCCATTTATGGTGGGGACTTCAATATGATAACCTCTCTCGAGGAAAAGAAGGGGGGCACCAGGGCTCTCAGCAATGACGCCCGGGCCTTTAATGCCTTTATTCAAGAAATAAGTTTGGTAGACATAAAGCCTAGCAATGGTTTGTTCACTTGGACCAACAGACAAGGAGGAGATAGGCTTATAGCTTCCCGATTGGATCGTTTTCTAGTCTCTAAAAGCCTTCTCCTTGAAGGGAACATTATGAGTTCTGAAATCCTCCCTTCCGGGGGATCAGACCACTGGCCCATCTCTCTGCAAGTGTCGATTTCGGGCACCCCTAAGAACAGGCCTTTCCGCTTCGAAAGATTTTGGCTCACCCATAAAGATTTTCTCAGCCATATCAAAACTTGGTGGAAGACACCTCTGCCTGTAGAGGGTACACAAATGTTCAATTTACAAGCAAGGCTCAAGTTTATTAAAGCACAACTAAAAACTTGGAATCGAGAGGTCTTTGGAGATATCTTTGCAGACAAACGCCATCTGGAGCAGCAACTGGAAGAGATCCACAATAGATGGATTCAGGGCAATACATCACAGGAATCCATCGAGATGGAAAAGCAGCTCATGAAGAAATGGAATGAAAGGTGTGAGCAGGAAGAAATATTATGGAAGCAAAAGTCGCGCAATCAATGGCTGAAGGAGGGAGAAAGGAACACTAAGTTTTTCCACAGGTCTGCTATTGACTATAGATGCAGCAATAGAATCACTAGATTACAAGGAGAACATGGAGAGGTTCTTAGCTCACACCAGGACATCGCCAATCAACTCCGCAGACATTTTTAGTTCATTGCCATTGAACCAGATTGCGATCGAAGGGAGGCCATTGCCAAGGTAACCTCAACCATACCCAAACTCATCTCCGATGAGCAAAATAGTGCCCTGGAATGATCGGTTTCTCTCCAGGAGGTGGAGGTGGCAGTCAGAGAAATGGCCAACGGGAAGGCCCCAGGGCCAGATGGCTTCACTGTAGATTTCTTCAAGGCCTGCTGGGACATTGTGAAAGAAGACATTTGGGAAGTGGTAGAAGATTCAAGAATATCTTTTTCCATCTTAAAGTCACTGAACTCCACTTTTATTGCTTTAATCCCCAAGGAAAGAGATGCCTGCACTCCGTCCAAATTTAGGCCCATTGCCCTCTGCAATGTGGTTTATAAGATAATTTTGAAAGTCATAGCTAATAGACTAAAACCTATTTTACCTCAAATCATATCAGAGGAACAATCATGATACGTGGAGGGACGACAGATCATGGATAACGTTCGGTTAGCCCATGAAATGATTCACACGCTACAGACACTAAGAAAGGCAGGTATGATAATTCAATTGGACCTCTCGAAGGCATATGATAAAGTAAGTTGGGCCTATCTCGAGGCTGTCCTCAAAGCTTTTGGCTTCAGCACCAGATGGATAACTTGGATCTCAGCTCTGATCAAAACGCCTAACCATTCGATTCTAATTAATGGAGCCCCCACTCAACCTTTCTACCCAACCAGGGGTATAAGGCAGGGGGACCCTATCTCCCCTTTCCTTTTTGTTATTCTTATGGAAGGGTTCAGCCGTCTCATTAAATCAGCTCAGGAGAACAATCTGATAAAGGGCTTGTAGCCATTAACCAATTTTCCGGCCACCACGCACCAGCAGTTCGTGGATGACACGATGCTACATGGCACGCCCACTGTAAAATAAGCAAAAGGCTTTAAGAAAATTCTCACCTTGTTCAGTCAAGCATCTGGAATGGATTTCAACTTTGACAAATCCTCGGTCTTCTTTTTTAACACCCATCTGGCGGTTCAAAGACATTTAACTGAGGTCCTCGGTTTCAAGCGAAGCACTCTTCCTTCCAAATATTTAGGGGTTCCCCTCACAGACAAGCCATGGCATAAGTCTCATTGGGAGAAACTAATTACCAAGCTTGCTGACAAATGCAACCACTGGACCAACAGGGTCCTCAATCTGGCAGGTTGTATGGTAATGACCAAAGCAGTTCTCCAAGCTATTCCTCACTACATGCTATCGATTCTCCCAGCCCCGCAAGGGATCCTTCAGAAAATTACAACCATCCAGCGAAACTTCCTCTGGTCGGGAAACTCTGGCAAGCAAAAATGGGCACTTGCGGCTTGGGAAAAACTATGCAGGCCCAAGATCTTCGGAGGGATAGGGCTGCAGGATCCTGGAACTACCAACAAGGCTAGTGGCGCCAAGCTATGGTGGAGGTGGTTAACAGAGCCGCATACTCCGTGGGAAAAATTGTGGAAAGCTAGGTATACAGTTCATTGGCAGCAAGAAGAGCTAGTCCGAATAACCGACGTCCCGATGGGCTCCCCCATATGGAACTTGGCTCGAGCCAGTCGACATATAATTTAGGACCACTGCTTTTGGGAAATAAGAAACGGGAAGTCGGCTCTCTTCTGGGAAGACGCTTGGCAACAGCTCCCGATACTGGAAGGCCCTAATCTTCATCCTTTGCAGCGATGGTATCAAGAAAAAGGGAAAATAAAAGTCCATCATTACTGGGCTCAAAGCAGTGAACCTCAGCAATGGAGGAGCTGGAATCCAACTCCCCCTCCCTCTGATGAACTACTGCAAAATCTAAACGACGCACTCAATGCCACCCTCAGGCAAAGAGTCATCAGGGAAATGCACGGTCCAGACATACTCCGCTGGGGCGCGCTCTCTGGAGGCTCTTTCAACCTGAAAGAAGCCAGGCACTACTTGGAAAACAGAGAGGAGCGGGACAAGGTGGATTGGTATGAAAATGTCTGGGCCGGAAATCTGTGGCCCAAAATTAAAATGTTCTTATGGCTCATACAAAACAGGAAAGTCCTAACATGGGAAAATCTCACCAAAAGAGGGTTTACAGGGCCCTCCCGTTGCCCATTATGCGAGCAACAGGAGGAAACCACCAATCATCTCTTCAAAAGCTGTGACTGGACAAACAAACTTTGGGAATGGCTTCAAGATATCTTCCGACAGTCAGATAGACAACACAATTCAATCCAAGACACCATAACCAAATGGCGAGCACATTACTCTAACAACGCTATGGTAAATACACTGTGGACGAACAGTCCAGGATTCCTCATATGGAATGTATGGAAAGAAAGAAATAATCACATTTTCCAAAAGCGCAGCATTCGGCAACTCGATGATTTAAAAATGGTCATCATGCAAGGGCTCACGGAAACAACCCGTACCTGTTGTAAAGAGGAAAAGGCTGAAACGATTTCTCCCAATGACAGAAGAATTCTGGGCATCTTTGGGCTCATCGATTCAGCGGAACAACTCCTGAAGAAAACTGCGCTCCGACCAGTTCCTCCTCCTGTTATCTAGCAGTGTCCGCCCCATGGCTTCTGCAAGTTGAACTTCGACGGCACAACAAAGGGAAACCCAGGCCCAGCTGGGGCAGGTGGTGTTCTACGTGATGAAACAGGCAGCATCATTCACATCCTAAGCAGAAATTTGGGTGAAACCACAAACAACGACGCTGAATTCACAGCTTTAGAACAGGGTCTCTGACTCTTAGTTCAGCTTGGCAAAGGGAAAGTTATCGTGGAAGGCGACTCTCAGTTGGCCATAACCACAGTAAAGAAAATCCAGCACAGGACGCAGCCCAACAAGGCAATCAAGCATTGGAGGTTAGCTGCGGTCACGAAGAGGATTGCACAGCATTTGCCATTTCTCAGCAGGATAATACTGCAGTCTGTGCGAAGGCAAGCAAACTCACTTGCGGACCACCTTGCTAACTACGCGGTTGACAACCTGACTATTGCCTGGGACACGTGTTGGCATGATCTCACGAATGACCAACTTCGGGATCAATGCAACACAATCTCAAGGAAAGACTTGAATGTAGGTGATTCCGTAGGACGGACGGCAGGTCAGCCGTCATCAGAAAATCAGGCTTAACGGTATGGTGATTGCGCACGTCAGGCGGCACACGCAGGAGCGGTTAACGAGAAACCATTGGGATCAGCCTTCCTTAATGAGAAGGAATTATGGTAGAGGAAAGAGCTCCACCAAGCGCATTAAGTGCAGGATGCCAGCGTGTGAAGGATTAGATAGCAGGACGGAAATCCTCGGTCACTCACCCAGCTTTGGCGGCAGTACAATTCGGCAACTTGCCTTGCATCATGGCCTTAAATGGCTTCTCCGCAGCACACTTCCACCCAACTCCAATCTCTTTATTAGTTCCTCCCTTCGACCTTTTTGTCTCATTCTTGCTTTGGATAATCGACCTGCAAGCCCTTCATCTAATCTAGATTTCAGCTTACGAAAAGTGATCGTTGCAAGCACTGACCCAAGCGCCATGGCGGAACTGAATCTGCGAAGCATCAAAGCCTCACAGGCCCTCAAAAGGGCCAAGGACTGTTATGAGGCTTCAGTTTCTAAACGCGGTAAGTAGATAATTGAGGTGTTGGAGGAAGAAGTGGAACTGGCTCGAACACAGACGGATGATACTAACATCAGCGAGGAAGTTGATTGGCTCGTGGATCCTGGGACTCCCTCCACATGCCAAACCCAATTTCTTCAGACCCAAGTCGTCGCTTGGCAAGTGAAAACGATGCTGGCTAAATCCATAGCCATGCAGGGGGCAGCAGTGAAGGAGACGTTTGCGGCGACCTCCATGGCGTCAACTCGAAACACCACCCGTCTCGACAAACTGGAGGTTTCATTCAACTCGCTGACCGAGGAACTACGCCAGCATGGCAAGGCCCTGGAAAAGTTCGTCCGCCGCTTCGAAATCTACCTCCGCCACATACTCCATGTGTCCATCGAGCTTCCTTCGGACGATTCGCAGGCCACCGTGATCAGACGGTTCAAGCCACGGGCTCCTACCACCGGCGGTGAGGGCGCTACTCCGGTCGAAGGAGGACACTCTGGTGCTTCCACTCCCACTATCTAACGGCTCAGCAATTCCTGTGTTTTTCTGTCAACTGGTCAATTTCTTTTTCGTTTCTTATGTCTTTCTACAGTTGATTTTCGGCTTGTAAAAGGCCACTGTGGCGTTCAGCAATGTTTTGGTCTAGTTTTGCAGTCATAGGGTAACCCTGCGTGGTAGCCCTGTAGTTTTGTTTAAAGGACTAAGATGGTCACAAATCTAGCTACTGTTCAGCTCTGTTAAACTCAGTCCTTTGTAAGATCGAAACGAAGCAGGCCTCTCCACTGTTAAAGCCATAAGTCTTCGAGCATCCAAGCTGTAATCTCTGTTCATATTATAATATAATGATCCGTACTTACTTACAAAAAAAAATAATAATAATAAAATTAAAAAATTATTATTAATTTTTAAATAAATTTTTAATATTAATTTTTATTTTTTATTTTTTAAAATAAATTTTTGATATTTGGCATTATGATGATGTAAAACTATTATATTAATTAAAATTGATTTATTTATAAAAAAGTGTTGATATTTAATATTATTAAGTTTTTAATACATAGAATATAAAATAATTAGTAATAGAATAAATTATTAAAATATTTATATATAAAAATTATTAATTCAAATTTTACAACTTTTTTTTTGTTGGTGACAGACACAAGTAATATTACTTAATCCATAAATATTAATGGCTCTTCTAGACGACAGCTATGATACAAAGACATGTTAGGGGTTAGGAGACCTGCAAGAGGACCTTCTCGAGGTAATAGTGTTTCTAATATAATTGGTAATGGAAATTACATCTATTTTCAAACTTTTGAGATGATAGCTAGGTTTGTTGAGGGATTTGTCTGTGTGGGAATTACAAGGGGCCTCTCTCGAGAGCCTAGCCTATTCCTAGTTCAGTGGGGGAGCTCTTGCGCAAGATGTTCTGTGGAGGCGCATGATCACTCTTAGTTACTCGGACTATAATATGAAACCCTGGTTCACAATGTTGTTTGGTGTTCATGTGGTTTCAGAGAGTGGCTCGAGCTATTGTGGACTCGTTTCTTGCCATGGGGACGCCTCCCTATGCAACGTCAAAGAGGAAGGTCACGGAAAGGTGGGGGTCATAGGGGTCAGTTAGACTAGACTCAAGTGGTTCCACCTGCAGATGAAAGAGAATTCGATCAGTCGCTCAGTGGCTCCCCTAGGTGAGTGGATTTGTCACCCTTGTTTGACTCCCTAGAAGCTCAAATTCATCTAGTTCAAGTAGTGGTTGATCAATAGGCTCAAAATCGCCACAATGACTGGAATGAATTCATTATTTTCCTCAATGGTATTCAGCATAACTAGTGGCATATCCTTGACCTCCAAGATTCCCTTTGTAGAGGAAAAAAGAGGCTTCAGGGCAGGATGGACAACTTTGAGGGATGCAAGGCACACATGGAATCACATGTTCACGATGACTTTCATTGCCCCGGTAAAAATGGTAATGTTGCTCAGGATCCTAATAATATTCATTGGTAATGAGGCCAGTGAGCTATATTTTGTTTTTGGCACAATTTTACTCTTTATGAGCCATTGAAATGTGGGCTCATTGTTTTATAATGTTGTTATCATTTTTTTTTGTTTGTACTTTATGGATGACAAATAAAAATAAGACCTTAATTTTTATGCAGTTATCTCTCCATAATGTAATCTATTTAAAAATTGTTAAAAAAATTAACTTACACATTTAAAAAAAACTATAAACTCAATTAACCAAAAAAATAATAATTATATAATTATAATTTTTTAAATAACATTACACACTTATTATCCTTATTACCCTGAATGAAAACATATTGGAATATTGAAAGAAATATGATTCATGGCCATATATGTAGAAAGGTTGATAACGACACGAAACTTGTGAATAAAAACGAAAAAAAAGAGTGAAGTTCACTAATTAACAAAATACACAAGCATATCACCCTTTGCATCGATATAGTTTCATCAACATGGAAAAGATCACACGGAGGTATGTAACTAGATTATTTATCATATTTTTTTTAAACAGAAGCATATTTAAATATTAAAAGTAACATTAAAACATTTAAAAAGGAGATGTAAGGATCAAATACTTTGAAAGTATCTTTCATTTTAATATATTTATTTGTTAAATATATTAAAATTGTTATTTTATTTTTTATCCATCATAATGTGTTATTTGGGTTGAGTTTTTTAATCAGCGGGTGTGGTTTATCGACATTGAATTAGTGTGAAAATGAATTATATTTACTGATTTGAAATTTAAATTTAAATTAAATTTATTAATTTGAAATCTTAATCCAAATAACACATTGTGATAGGATCTAAAAGTATCAAATTAAAAGGACCTTCTTTTTTGCTCGTTGCCCTGCCTCCTAGCACTCTGCATGCACTAGGGTTGCTGGGTGCCCGCCCGCGCGCCCCTGTGGCTGTTGCGCTGCAACGCTCAACCCTGCTGCGCTTTCACATCGCCCATGGAGTCCAGCGGGGGCCCTGTCCCCCCCCCCATTCCGCCCCCGGAGGTCCTAGCGTTTAGGTCCATGATTGCTGCAGGCTCAAAGCACCCTCCCTCTGCGAATCAGCAGAAGTTTATAAAGAAAATGGATACTATTCCTTCAGTTTCCCTTCCAGAAGAAGAAACCTGTAAAGCGACCCTAAATCTGGCTAAGAGAGGTCTCATAGGCTAGTTCACGGGCCTCTGGCCTTCTCCCAAGTCGGTGGATGATTGGACTCAAAGGAACTGGACACCATTGACTAAAGAGGGTGTCAAAAGATATTTTGTGGGCAAAGGTTTCTTTGTATTCGTATTCGAAAGCCCGGAAGATAGAAGTTTAATCTTCAGGAATGGCCCATACTTCATGGGTCCGCAAGGACTTTATCTAAACAAATAGTCTCCATATTTTGATCCTACCCAAGACGTCCCCTCTGCTGTTCTGGTTTGGGTGAGATTCCCCCATTTTCCCCTCCATTGATGGAACCAAAAATCACTCCAGATCATCGGTAATGCTCTAGGAAAATACATAGATCAAGCTGCAAGAAAAGATCAGTATTCATGTGCCCGCATTTGCGTAGAAGTGGATCTAGAAGAGGGGTTGTCGGAAGAAATTAAGCTCACTGTAGCTGGATGGACGCATGCCCAGGAATTGGACTACGAACAACTTCCTTTTAAAAGCAGACATTGTCATGGCCACAGACACTTTGCAAAGCACTGCAAGAAAAAGGTTGAGGAGCATGTAGACAAACAAAACGGGGAACAATGGACTCTAGTCCAGAAAACTGCTCATCCAAAAAAAGGCACTGGTAAAGGCAACACGATAGGAGTCCCAGGCAGCTCCAAGTCCAATCAAGAAAAGGAAGCAACCCCAAGTGGTATAGAAAGCATCTAGATCAATCCGGAAAACCCAGTCCAGGAAAATCTGGAACAGACAGAAATCTCACCTTCAAGCAAAGATGGAGGGGAAGCTATACAGATCGAAGCCTCCCAAGGTATTCCCTCCAATCCCTCATACGCAGAAGTCACAAGGAAAAAACCTGCGGAAAGCTCAGGCTCTTCGGAGGACGAAACCTACGAGCACCCTTCAAAAAGAGTAGGAAGGAAATCCTACAAAGAAGTTAGGGAAGAGGAGGCTAAAAGACTTAAAATACAAGGAAGTCAGTCCACAATAGAAATTTCTATTGGACGAAATACTAGACCAAGGCCTTCTAAGGGAGGCTCCAACCCCCCCTCAAGTAAATAATGAAACTCGTCTCTTGGAACTGCAGAGGACTGGGAAATCACTCTAAAATTGAAGCAGTTAAGGACCTCCTGAAAACAGATCCCTCAGATATTCTCATGCTCCAAGAGACTAAGATAGAAGGGCGAGCCCTTCTAGATATTACCAAGTCAAAATGGAAGAAAAGTTTAGGTAACGCAGTCAGCTCAAGGGGCTCTTCTGGAGGGCTGGCAACTCTCTGGACCGAAGATTTATTCCAGCTGAATAAATCCCATGAAACCCAACACTGGATCTTCACGGAGCTGACGCACTGCTCAAGTAAGTTGATCATCTCTCTCTTCAATCTTTACGTACCTGTCATTTACCCTGAAAAACGAGAATGTTGGAATTCTCTCTCTGCTTTTTTAGAGCAGCATTCCCCCAACAACATCATCATAGCTGGGGATATTAATATAATTCTGAAAGAAAAAGAGAAGAGGGGTGGTTCCAGTAGCAGAGATCCCATGTTGGCCACAGTGGAAGAGCTCACTCAGCTTTGGGATCTCTTAGATTTCAATCCTATCCAAGGTCTTTTCACTTGGTCCAATAACAGAGTTGGGTTGGACCACATTTCTGCCCGCCTGGATCGATTTCTGGTGCAAAGCTCCCTAATGATGAACAAAAAGACAATCATCTCTAAAATTCTTCCCAAACTGACCTCAGATCACAAGCCTGTCCAACTTCTACTGGAAGATGAAGAAGATCTGGGCCCTATTCCATTTCGATTAAGCCCACTATGGATCGAGAGAGAAGGCTTCAAAGAAACAGTGAAAGTAGCTTGGGCCAAATCCTACTCAGGATCCTAAAGTTATGTTTGGGAGCAAAAAATTAAGGCCAAAAAACAAGCATTGAAGGAATGGATAAAGAAACCAGTCCCTACTCCAACCAGCCAAAGAAAAGAAGCAGTGCAAACTCTGCAGTCCCTGCAAACAGATATGGAAAGAAAAGATATCACAACAGATTTGTTGGAAAAACAAATAAAATCCCAACGCTCCACATACCGATCTTTTCGAATGGAAGAAGAATACTAGAGACTCAACTCCAGAATTTTGTGGCTAAAGGCAGGGGATCGGAACACCTCCTTCTTCCACCGACAATATAGAGCATGTCTGTCCAGGAATCATATAGCAGAAATCAAAACAGTGGAGGGCCAAGTCTGCAAAGGTTTCAATCAGGTCAAAGCTACTGCTGAAATCCACTTCAGAAATCTATGTAGTGAGGGAACTCATGGAAATGAGGAGGAAGCTGCCGATTTCCTCTCTAAAATCCCTTTACTCATCATCCCTGAAGATAATACAACCCTCTCTAGACCCACAAATAAGGAGGAAATCATCAAATTTATTTGGTCCATGGAAGCAGATAAGGCCCCCTGGGCCAGATGGATTCACAATACATTTCTACAAATCTTGCTGGGATATCATCAAATCTGACCTTCAAAAAATGATAAGAGGGTTTATGAAAAAAGCCAAGATAGATGGAGGAACCAATTCCACCTACCTTGCCTTAAATCCCAAGGACTCCAATCCTAAATCATTTGCAAGATTCAGGCTCATATTGCTTTGTAATGCTTTTTACAAAATCCTGGCCAAAATTTTAGCAAATAGGATCAAGCCTCTGCTCAAAAGACTGATCTCCAACTCTCAAGGTGGATTCGTGGAAGGCAGGCACATTCTGGACAATGTTATCCAAGTTCAGGAGACAATCCACTCAAGCAAACGGTGGAAAGAGAAAGGTATGTTGATAAAACTAGATATGGTGAATGCATTCGATAGAGTTAATCGCTCTTTCCTCATCAATGTTCTCCTCTCCTTTGGCTTCTCGCCTCATTTTGTTCACCTTATAAAAGCCTGCATTGACAACTCATGGATTGCCCCTCTAGTCAATGGTCGCCCTACCAATTGTTTCCAAGCTCGGAGAGGCATCAGGCATGGATTCCCTCTCTCCCCCTTTTTGTACATTTTAATGGCTGACTCCCTCAGTAAAAAACTCTTAGCTGAAATAATTACTGGTACCCTTCCGGGCCTCAAACCTTCCATTGGCGCAGACCCTCTGAACCATGCTCTCTTTGCAGATGATTCCCTACTCCTTGGAGGTGCCTCCACCAGAATTGCCAAAGCTTTCGACACTGTCCTTAGAAGTTATTGTAGAGTTTTGGGAGCATTAGTCAATGAGAGCAAAAGTGAAGTCTTCAGTTGGAACATAGACCATCAAGATCTCATAAGCATTTCGAATCTCCTTGGGTTCAAAGGTCATGCTCAATGGGACAGGATCAAGTACCTTGGCCTCCCCATCACAAATGGAGTTAATAAGAGATTTCTTTGGAGCGAAATCATCAGTAAAATCAAATAAAAAATCTCAGGTTGGGGAGGCTTCTGGTTAGCAAAAGGTGGTAAATTCATCCTAATCAAGTCTCTGTTGTCTGCACTTCCAATCTATCAAGAATCATTTCTATTAGCTCCAAGAAATGTGATGGACCAGATCTCTAAACTCCTCCGAGATTTCTAATGGCAAGGTGGGAAGGGCAATGAAAAAAAAATGCACTTAGTAAACTGGGAATTGGTTAAAAAATCGACTGCAGAGGGCGGTTTGCAAATTCGAGATCCCTCTCTTGTCAACATAGCACTTGGAGGTAAGGTTCTATGGAAGATGGTCCACAAGCCCACTCATCCAGTCAACATTATTCTGCGGACAAAATACGTACACAACTATTCTCTCAGAAATTTGCAATGTGACAACTCTGTTAACTGCATGCAGGTTTGGAGACTATGCTGCAAAAGCAGTAATTTCTTCAAAAAAATTGTATACAGAATTCTCGACAATGGAAAGCGCACAAACCTGTGGCTCGATCGTATCATGGGTTGTGATCCCTTGGTTGAAAACGAGGAAATCACAGAACTTAAATATTGGCTGGAAAGCGCAGGTATTAACAATGTTTATAACCTTTCGAAATGGGATCATCGTGGAGACTGGGCCGGCTGGGATTTTCATGGTGTCCCTGTTCGGTTAATCCCTCAACAATACTTACTTGCTGAGCTGTTGGAGGAGTCAGTCCCTGTAAATCGATTCATGAAAGAAAGCTGGGGCTGGGGCCAGACAGGAGCATATTCTACAGCAGCAGGTTACAGAGTTCTACAGGCCTCAAGGAACAACAGCCAATCTCCAGCCTTTTGGAAACATGTCTGGGAACCATTAGCCTTAACAAAAGTGAACTTCTTTTTCTAGACCTTGGTTCATAATAAACTTCTAACTGGTGATAATCTAGCGAAAAGGAACATAGCAGGGCCACATAGATGTGTGCTATGTAGAAGCAATCTCGAAACAGCCCAACATTTATTCATGGATTGTATATTTGCCAAAGAGGTTTGGGGACTTATCATTCAGGACTTCCAGATTTCTGTCCCTCCACAGACTTCTGTCTCGGAACTTTTCGCCTCTTGGAGTCTTTTCTACCCTCATAGAATTCCTATCAAAGCATTTTGGTGCAAAGTCTGGATAGCTTTGCCCAAATACGTTTGCTGGCAGCTCTGGTTGGCCCACAATGAGCTGATTTTCAAAGACTTACAACACTCCCCGTTGCATGTAGCAGCTAAAGCCAAATAATTCCTCTTGGAAGCTGCCCAACATCAGTATTATAAAGAAGACTCTTTGCTCCTGCTCGAGGAAAAGAGGTGGCTTGGCCCCCTTGAGCCATATCCTCGAAAGTATCTCCTTACCCCTCAAATAGCAAATCCGGATTGGCGTAAAAGAGATCCTGATGACACATTCCAAAATTGGTGGTAGATTCAAAATTTAACCACAATATTCTTCGATGGGGCTTCCAAAGGAAACCCCAGTGTTGCCGGTGCAGGTGGGGTCATTTACTCCTCGGATGGGTCTTCAAGAAATTTCTTCTGCTGGGGTTTAGGCCAGAAAACCAACAATCAAGCTGAGATCCTCGGTCTTCAAAAAGCATGCCTCATAGCAAGAGACAAAGGTGTCAAAGACCTCCAAGTCTTCGAATATTCAGAGATATTAATAAAAAAATTAAACTCGGAGGTACTATTCAGCAATGCTAGTCTCAACAAAATTTTGGGCAGATTGAAGAGAGTCCTTCTAGACTTTGCTTCCTTCAAGTTTTATCATATAGTCAGAAATTCAAACAGTGAAGCAGATCAGATGGCAAACAAAGGTTGCTCTCTCATGAAAGGGAAGCTAATCCTAAATGATGAAAGTACCTTTCAAATTCCTTGAAAATGTTGTAGCTCAAAAGCAGTATTTGATGGACAACTGCATTGTAATTGGGGTTGCCTTGGCAAAGACCCATTCTCTCTTCTTCAATTAAATAAAATACATACTCGTTTTAGTTAAAAAAAAAGAATCGAATTAAAGTTATTTATGTTATAAAATTTAAAGTTGAAATATTCTAATAATATTAAGCAACATATTTGTGTAAAAAACATTTGTTTTTTTGTTAAAATTGACCATTACTTTTATATAAAATTTAGAGACTATTGAAATCAATAAACACCTTAAAAACCTTAATAAAGAAAAAGGTTAGATCATAAGAAAAAAATGAATTCCCACATTATCATCAAATCTCTTAACTTAATATCCTTTAACTTTTAATATCAACCTAGTTGTTCCCTTCACACATTTCCATATAATTAATTTCTAAAAAGAACTATAATTAATCTTTATATAACAAAGATACATTAATTATCCTTTAAACTAAAAAATATATTAATTATTAATGCAATACAACTTCTAACAGATTATTAGTTAATTAATTAAAATATTAATCATATATCAATCATAACGTAAAGGAATATATTATGATTATGACCTAATTAAAATTAATTATTAATTTGTAACTTAATAATACATAAAATAATTTTTTAGGAGTGTAAACTTATGTGATCCAAATTCATTTTCAAATAGATTTTTTCGGGAAATCACATCATCAATCATAGAATGGAAGTGTTTCCAAATACTAAGTGTAGTTCGTCATCATGATTATTAAATAATTTGATTAATAAAACAAATTTTATTTCTTAAATAAATGGATCACTAAATAATATTATTAATAAAACTCAAAACTTATCATTAACTTTCATTGTTGGCAATTTCCACAAAAACCCTGAAATTTTTTTCTATTTATTTTTAGGAAAAATAAATATACCAACCTAGATCCATTTTAACTAAATAGTGAGAAAGATCAAATATGTACCAAGTGCCAAGAGGAATCAAATATCATTTCACTTTAAAAGAGGTTTAAAAATCAAGATATTTGATATTTTTTAGTGCTTGGTAGACCTGGAGTTAAGATAGACCTACTTTAGTTTAATTTCCATTTTTTAAAATACAGTATTCTAGTTTACAATTTTTGTTTTGTTTTAACTTAAAGTTATTTTTTATTTTATTTTTCTTGAATAAAAATTATTTAAATTAAAGTTGTTTTTATTTTATTTTGAAAAATATATTATTAAAAGATGGGTTCAAACTTGGCTCACCTTTATGTGTACTTAAATAATAAATAAAACCAACCTCATTTCATATAAATACAATACAAGAGTTATATATATATATATATATATATATATATATATATATATATATATATATATATATATTTAATTAACACATTTGTTTCATCCTTTTGTACTTACTTAGGGTAACACATTTATATGCAGAAAAGAATGAAGGATGAGAAAGTAGGTAGTGTGTTAAAAATTAAATATTTTAAATTAAAAAATTCAAAATATTTATATTAATAATATGAAGTTTTGATTTTTTTTTAATAAATATATTTAAATAAGCATATTTTTTTTACACATATATAACAATAAGTAATTAATTTAATGTTTTGACTGAAAATATATATTTATATATATTATTATAAAAGTGTAATGATGATGTATTTTTTTTATAGTAGATAATGGTGATGATCATATATTTGTCATTATCATTAAATTATTGAAATTTTTTATTTGTATTTAATTTTATTTAATAAATAAATAATTTATTTATATTAATCTTCATCAAATAGTTATTAATTTAAATGAGATAAATATATATAAATACATATTTTCATTATTTATTTTCACTTCAAATAAATATCTACTTTTACCTTAGTATATATTACATTTACCATTTTTTAATTTTTTTAAAAATATTATTGCAATACATCAAAAATAAATACTCATGTAAGGATAGAGGGATTTGGTTCTTTATATACCATCTGTTTTTACCATGTGAATGAAAATATAAAAATAAATATAGATAAATAGATAAACTAATTTCAAATTACAAAACAAATTAATATTATTTAAAAAAAAATCAACATCATATATGAATTTGAATAAACAAGTTTGACAAATGAAGTAATATTAATATTTGTTAATAATAATGTTCATTACTATTAAGATATTAGTTTGAAATAATAATCAATATTAAGATATTAGTTTGAAATAATAATCAATATGTGGAATTTATAGTTTGAATTTGCCAAAATTTCATTATATTGAAAATGGAATTTTCTAGGAAAGAAGTTCAAACGGTGAAAGAAAGCAATGTTTTGGTTATGAATGTCAAGTTTCTACTGCTTTATAATTACTAATTTTTAACTATAGTTGAGTGGTGAGAATTTAATATTGTGGTTCTGTAGACTTGTGTTGGAATCCCAAACATCTACGTTTAATAAGATTTTAAATTTCATTTTTTTATTTTAATTTTTTTTCTTTCTTCCCACCTCATATTAATTAACTTGGTTGACATGTCAATCAATTATTCAATCCTTCATATTTTCCTTTGTCTCTTTACATTCATTATTTTCTAAATATCTTTTAGTTTTTTTCTTTTTTAATTTTGACATTATTTATATATATGTACCGTCTTTATAGTAAACCATTTTCAATTTTGTTAATTTTATTTATAAATATCTCACATCATCTTCATAGTAAACCATTTTCAATCTTCTTAACTTTAGAGAAGGGAATTTTTTATTTGTACTTAATTGATGGCTATTACAAGTTATTTATTTTTCTTTATTTTTATAATATTTTTGAAGTATTATTTTGTAAGTTTTAAATCTATAAAAAATATCTTACAAAATAATTTTTAAAAACAGAAAAAAATATACATTGACGATAACATAAAAAATATATATAGATATTTTCTTTCAAAATTCAAAATCGAGAAAATCAGATTGATTTTTCATTATTCATTATATTATTTTCAATGTTACAATACATTATATACATGTTGAAGCATTCATAAACCCCAATCTATTAATCCTAGATTAGAACATAATTGTAGTTCCCTTGACCAGATCTAAAAAATACCATGGGAAAAAGCATCATCCACAAAACCATGTGAAAAACCATGGGTGGGTTAGCCCACCATTTTTTGGTCTGCACCTTATCCTTAAGTCTACCCAACCATTATTAGGTCCGCATGCAAAAAAAAATCCTAAGGCGCTGCCCCAAACCTCATGAAATGATCCATGATCTTTTGCTTATAGATGCATTAAAGAATTACATATAACAAAACATTTAAAACCATGAAACATAAGCACATAAAACTAAAAACAAGAGACCATGACACGCATGAGACCAAGACACCAAAAATTGATTACGAAGTTCGTCCACTTCTGACTATGTCTCTGGGCCCTGCTCAACAATGGGGAGGCCTTCATTCATTAAGTGGTGAGAAGAAGAAGAAGTACAAGAAAAATTACATAAAGCACCATTATACCTCCAATTTGGAAAATGCACGAAAAATGGGGACCTCTATTGCAAAAAGGACATCACCATCATATTCCTATCGTGGAGAGGTGTAGAATCCATATAAAATTTTCCCAATTTGGACACTGGACAATTGTGGGCCCTCTAAAAATGTGGCTCAGATCATGGTTCCATTGCCTCCCTGAATGGCTCAGGGTTCCACCTGTAATAAAACAATGTTTATGGAAATTTGCATCGGATCTACCTCCTCCCCGCATTGTGAAAAAAAGATTATATTTATGTGTGGCAGCGTATTAACCAACATGTAGGTTGTTGGTGTAGTGGCAAAAGGAGGAATTAGTTGAGGAGGGGTCGGGGTATCAAATCTCGCCCCTCCAATTTTAGTTTTCCATTGTGTATTAATACAAGGTTGTTGGGGTTTGACCTTTCCGGGCGGTGGGTCCGCCTACACGGTGGCCTGCCCCCATACTTTACATTGGTTTATATATATGTTACATGGTGTATGGGGTGGCGGCTGGGGTGACATCCCGCCCCCAACCCTTTTTGGTTGGTGGTTCCCGGGGGTAGCATGATCATGGTTGCTGACCCCCATTAAAATAATATTTTTGTTATTTTGAATAGTGGCATACAGTTGGGTGGCGGGATTGGTGTCCCGCCACCCATTTTTAATACAAAATTTTTTTATACACTAACATTGGACAATTTATCGAACCTTAGGGGGTTATTATACATTTCAGCCATCCAATGAATTTTCCCGGAAATTGGCCAGATTCCGGCGCCAAAAAATTCCAAAATTGCTGCCTCCTTAACTTGCCACATCACTAAGTCAACCCAAAATTTGACTCACTCTAACTTCTCCATATGGGCTTAGATTAACGAACCGTTCACACCGTTGTGATCAAAACGACGAGATATTCAACCTGGCACTGAGCTTGCCACATTTCTGCCACTTTTAATTTTAACCTATCATCATCCCATTTGGTCTCCTGAGGGTGTCTGGAGCCACCTAGACCAATCCTCCCCACTGAGGAGCTTTTGGAACACCAAAATCATTAACACATCTAACAAAGTTCTTGTGTCTTCGCAGAACCATAATTTCAATCACCCACACACAAATCTGGAACATATTTTGCAAACCACACATGACTCAAACGAACCCTCACTTGCCAAGAGTTTATATCACACATTCATTGGTCAAGGATTACATAATAAAAACCCAATACTACCTCTACTCAAAAGGCCAAAAAATATCAACAGTTGTGTTTTGAAGCGATGGAAGACACATCACTTTTACACTTATTCGCAACACATGATTTTCAAATTGTGAACATAACTAGAGACTACATCTAAAAAAACCATTTTTTACTTAATAAAGTAAATGGGTCGCCTCCCTGTGGCTTATTTCCTTGGGGAATGTCTTCGATGACTAGATTCTTCATGGGTGCTTTTTGGGCCTGAAGTGTTTGACATGCATATTTATGGTGTTCATCCTTGTGGTGATGATCCTTCCTCTTCCAAAATTTCCGGATTGTCTTGGAACGCTTCCTCCCGATTTGCCTTTGATAAGTGCTCATGGATCCCTCACTGTCGCTAGTATGTGATGAATATATCTCATCATATGTCATTGGTGGGTCATTGGCTGTCTTGGAGCATTCCCCAACTTCCTTCTTGATATACCTAAGTCCTGCATGATGGGGAAATTCTTCTACTTTGAAACGGTTTATGATTCCTTGGTCATTAATGCCGAGGCCCTTTCCTTGATACCCCATCCTCTTCAACAGTTTGGACCCGATACCTGTAGTATGATTTTCAAAAGCAGTGAAATTTCCATCATGAAAAGTATGTGAAATCGAAGAACACTTTTTACCTCAAGGGGGTTATGCTATGACTTCTCCAAAGCCTCGTCCTTAGCTTGCAATTGGCACAACAACATTTGTTTCTCCTTTTTTGATTCCTATATGAGTCTCCTTAGCTCAGTATTATCTGCTTGGATGCTTTGATTGATCACCTCAAGTTCTTGGAGCCATGTTGCATTGGGCGAACTTTTCATCTTTGGTACACTATGTATTGAAATTTCTATTTCGTTGCCCAAATCTAAACCTAAATCGATGGGTCCATGTGCTGCAATTTCAAGAGTTGCAATCCTCCTTCCATCAATAGAATCTGATCCCAAGTCAACTGGTCTACCTCGTGCAACTCCTATAGCCGTGACCTTCTCATCTTCCTCTGATTCAAACTTTTGATCTTGTTGCATGGTGGCATCTCTCTTTCGCCTCTCCTTCCTGTCATCCCTCTTAGCTCTCAACTCACGGTCACTACAAGGAAAAGAACCTCTAGCGGAGGTTATAAAGGAGCTTTTTAGTGTTATAAAATTGGCCAAAATTGTCAAAAAAACACTTGCTACAACATTCATTTTTCGCAACGAAGGTTTTGGCATAGCTTCTAACGAAATTTCAACATAACTAAACAAACTAGGCAACCAGAGGTTATTATGGATGTTTTTTTATCGGTGCGCTATTCAGGTGTCAACGCACTGGTGTGTGTCATCTAGATGATCAGCCCAGGGCGGTTGAAGGTGAATGCACCGGGCCGTAAAGATCTAAAACCGCACCGGGCGCACTGTAGGTGATACAACACACCGGGCCATTCTAATTGGTATTGGGATTGGTGTGGTTCCCATAGGTTGTATAAACGCACCAATTTGTAGTACTATAGAAACGCACCAGTGCATAGTATCACACAAATGCACTGAATGTTCTAATTCGTATTGGTATTTGTGTGGTGCCCATAGGTCATACAAACACACCTATGAGCAGTCTCACATAAACGCACTGGTGCATAGTATCGCACAAACGCACCGAGAGTTATAATTGGTATTGGTATTTGTGCGGTGCCCATAGGTCATAGAAACACATCGATGCACTTTATAATACAAATGCATCGGTGTATAGTAACTGATACGCACCGGTGTTCATTTTTTATTTTTTAGAAACATCGACCTGTGATAGCGCAATTATTGTGATTTTTTAAAATTCATTATTCATCAAAAGTCGACACATATCTTATAACAATATTTATATCAATTAAATTTTTATTAGTGCATTTGAATGTGATGTTTGGATTAATTTGTTATATCATATCATAATTATTGTGATTTTTAAAAATTCATTATTCATCAAAAGACGACACATATCATATAACAATATTCATATCAATTAAATTTTTATTAGTGTATTTGAATGTGATGTTTGGATTAATTTGTTATATCATATCATCATATTTCACATCTCTTCATTATAATATTTAATTATCCATAAATTTAATTAGTGGTGTTACATTTCACAGTGACAATGGAGAACACAATAGAATAAATAAAAACATATTTTATTATATATATATGAATAAGACAATCTTTGTCATACAAAATGGGATAGTTATTGGTATTCATTTATCTTTTAATTTGGACACTATGTCCATTAAATTAAACAAAATTTCTGATTTCACGGACAAATATTTCAGAAAATACAACCCCTTGCTTTGACATCCAAACATAATGATCATCATTCTTCGCTTGAACTACTGTCACTGCTTGAGCTACTTCCATGACTTGGGTTATTTTGAGGAATGTTTTGTTCACGGTGTTGATTGTTTTCTTCTTCTTCACCTTCCATCTTCAAACATAAAAATAAACTGTAATGGGTGTATATACATTGGTGAGAATAATGAAAATTGAAATATTAAATAATATACATCAATGTAAATCGAAAATAAATGACATACCTTAGCAACAATTGACTCATGAACTATACAAATTCTTTCAAAACCAAATTTCATGCCATCTTTCAAGATTTCATATGTTGGCGCAGTTCCATACTTAGTTTCCTGCAAGTTTTATACCCCATAAAAAATCATATGTTTAATATAAAAGTTTTTTTTGTTCTATTAATTATAGACGAAGCTAATTAAAACAAGATCGTTATATGCTTACAAATTCCACAATTAATTTCTGATATGCCAACACATACTTACAGCTCATATTTAACCTAATATCAATCAATTCGTATGATGGTTCTTCTTTGTATGTTAGCACCTGTTTGAAGACATTCAATGATGATTGTTGTAAAACAAAATAAAATATACAAAAATGAGATCTAGTTAAGTTGTTATAAGGAAGTAACAATTACTCACAAACTTAGATATCAACCCTTTTCTTCCTTGTCGTCCTGTTTTATGTGTTGTGTTAGGTCCTTATATTACTAGTATAATCCCTTATTATTGTTAGCTTAACCCCCTTATTTTTATTCCTGTACCCTTGTAACCCCCATATTATTATTATTGTGCCCTTACATTATTATTGTTAGGTCAGCTAGGATTACATAGTGGCCCCATGGACTCCTATATATAGAGAGGAGGTTTTTTCATTTGTATCATACAAGAATTGTTCATTCATGCAATGTATTGGAGATTTCCCCTCGAAGTGGCTTGTTTCTAAGACATTGATATCTTTTTTCTTCTATTTTTGGAGTTGGTTTCACAACATTTGGTATCAGAGCTTTGGGATTCTAGGGTTTCGCTGCTCCAAACCAGTCATCGTGGAATTTTCACTATAAAATTTTTTATACGAAGGTTTAGAAGCTGAAATTATTAGAGTGTGAAGCCAAATTCCTGAGGAAAATTTTCGCACAATTTCAGAGCTTGTTTCGAAATATTTTCGGAGATATGATCTATGGAAGTTAGGTCATTTTGTAGGCTCCTGAATTTAACCTAAATATTTCATCATGGAATTTTCGCTATAACTTTTTTTCTACAAAGGTTCAGAAGCTGAAATTTTTAGAGTACGAAGCTGAAATCCCGAGGAACATTGTCACAAAATTTCAGATCTTGGTTTGCAATATTTATGGAGATATGATCTGTGGAAGTTAGGGATTTTTCAGGCTTCTGAATTTCATCTTAAAGAGGTGATCATGGGAAACTCTTCATTGCTCTCTCTCTGAGGATCGGATTGGAATGCTGTAAAAAGTGGCTGTAATTACACAGATTGTAGTTTTCTTTCTATTAATTTTAGAGCCAAAGGAGGAAAAAGTGACACATGGTAAGTCGTACAAGTTCGCTCTAATGAACTAGTCCATAATTAGGTCATTGTGGGAGATTGGCATAGATTTGCCTTGAAAAATCCAAATCAGGTCAGACCTATGGCATTCGAAAGAAGATTCAAATGACTAATTTAGGGTTGAGTTTCAGATATTGAAGATCCGAAATCACATAGATAATTCAGTTTCAATATCAAGCTCCTCAAAAGCAAGAAAAAGGTGTGTATTTGTTTCGAATTACATAAGTCTCATTTGAAATAAATTAGTTTTAATTTATTCCAAGGGCATATTGAAGAATAGATATCAGTATTGGGTTCTAAATGTCCCGTAAAAATAATTCAATACCCATTAAGCCTTCAGAAGGCTTGACTATGACTCATGAAGATGAGGAAACACAACATGAGATATCAAAATTACAAGAGCAAGTGCACCAAATTTTTCTATCGCAAAGAGCAACAACAAATGAAATGGAAGTTTTGAAGAAAGGCATGGAAACTAAGATGGATGGTTTGAAGAAAGGCGTGGAAGCTAAGATTAATGGTTTGGAAGCTAAGATGGATGGCGTGGAAGTGGGCGTGGAAGCTAAGATGGATCTCATGGAAGCTAAGATGGATGACATGGAAGCTAAGATTGATGAAAAAATGAAAGGAAACATGGAAAACATGAAGAATGATCTAAAAGTAGACATCCAAGGTTTGGAAAAGTTGATACAAGAAATATTTCCTAATGGAAAAAATATAGTAGAGGAAACTCATGATGAGAACAAAATAAATGTTAATCATGATTTCATAAACTCTAAGCTTGGATGGAAGAACCACCATATTCCAAAGATGGATATGAGGAAGTTTGATGGCAAGGATCCAGTAACATGGATACTATAGATGGAGCAATATTTTGATCTCAATAATGTGCAAAATACACAAAAGGTACGCATTGCAACTTTACATTTAGAACAAAATACATTTGTATGGTATCGATGGCTTTGATCCCGTAAAAAAATTGTCACTTGGTCAATTTTTATGGAGGAAATGATAGCACATTATGAGGATACAAAAAGCAACACCTTCTTTAGCCAATTGATAAATCTCAAACAAAAGGGTTTAGTGGCGAAGCACATTGAGGACTTCCAAAATTGAATATAAGGGTAACTGATATTCGAGAGGAACATAGGATTGATGTCTTCATAGGGATTTTAATGGATAACATCCAACATGAAGTTCACGTTTGGGAAACTGATTCATTGGAAAAGGCATTCAAGTTGGCAAGAAAAATTGAATGTAAAATTATGGCAACAAGGAAGCCTATCACTCACATATATAAAGATGGAAGTGTTGCTACTCCTAGACTTCCACAACCTACAAGGTTGACACCACAATAATTGGAAGAAAAAAGAGCAAAAGGGATTTGCTACAGTTGTGATAGCAAATACACCAAAGGTCATAAGTGTGCTGAAAAGAAATTATTTTACATAGATTGTGAAGAAGAAGAAGAAAATGAACAAGAAGAGGATACACACCAGGAACCAGCCATAGAAGAGGAAGAAATGAATCCGACCATATCATGTAATGCATTGGAAGGAATTACCACTCCTCAAACTCTCAAGATAACAGGACAGATCAAGAAGAAAAAGGTAATAGTGTTGATTGATTCGTGTAGTACCCATAATTTTATTCATCAGAAGGTGGCCAAGGAATTGAATTGTTTCCTATACCCAACACCAGAATGTCAAGTGATGGTTGCAAATGGAGGAACTATAAATTTCTCTGGAAAATGCCATAATATCAAGCTATCCATGGGGGAATATGTATTGAGTAGTCCAATTCTTTCCATCCCAATGGGAGGTGCTGATGTTGTACTAGGAGTGCAATGGTTACAATCTTTGGGGACAATAGCTTTTAATTTTCAAGAACTTTTCTTGAAATTTTTTTCGGAAGGAAAAGAAGTCCAATTACGGGATATCACAAGGAAGCCAGGAAATATAATAAGCTCTAATTTCATGACAAAGCTTCTGAAGAAATAACAATGAGGCGTAATTGCACAATTATGCTCACTAGAAGTTCCAACATCAAAATCATCTATTTTTATAGATCTCCAAAGAGCCTTGGACAATCATTCCAAGGTGTTTGATACTCTCAAAGGAATCCCACCTATTTCTAATCATGATCATGATATTCATTTGATTCCAGGAAGTGTTCCTCCAAACATCCGTCTGTACAGATATCCTTATGTCCAAAAGAGTGAAATTGAACGTATGATTGCAGAAATGTTAGAGGCTAGTATAATTCAACCTAGTCAAAGTTCTTTCTCTGCTCCAGTGGTATTGGTGCACAAGAAGGATGGATCATGGCGCACGTGTCCAGATTATAAGGAGCTCAATAAGCTCACTATTAAAGATAAATTTCCCATTCCCGTGATTAATGAATTATTGGATGAATTCCATGGAGCAATTTATTTTACCAAGTTGGATCTTCGTTCAGGATATCATCAAATTAGAATGAATACTAAAGATATTCCAAAAACAACATTTCAAACTCATGAGGGTGATTATGAATTTTTGGTCATGCCTTTTGGCCTGACCAATGCACCTTCAACATTTCAAGGGTTGATGAATTCCATTTTCAAACCCTTCCTTAGAAAGTTTGTGCTAGTATTTTTTTATGATATACTAATCTACAACAGGTCTTGGAAGGATCATGTTCAACATGTTGACATGGTGCTCAAACTATTGGAAGAGGAACAATTATATGCAAAAACATCTAAATGTTTCTTTGGATTACAAGAGGTGGAATATCTAGGTCATATTGTATCTCACGAGGGTGTTAAGGTAGACCCTAACAAAATTAAAACCATTAAGGAATGGAAATTCCCCACAACCATAAAGCACTTGTGTGGATTTCTTGGGTTAACAGGGTATTATCACAAGTTTGCTAAGAATTATGGGAGAATAACAACACCTCTAACAACATTATTGAATAAATATGCATTTTCATGGACTCCTGAAGCAACTAAGGCATTTGAACATCTTAAAGAGGCAATGTGCCTAGCACAAGTCTTAGCTATGCCAGACTTCACAAAAACCTTTATTGTGGAATGTGACGCCTCAGGAAATGGAATTGGTGTTGTTTTAATTTAAGAAGAAAGACCCATTGCTTTTGAAAGACGTTCACTTAAATGAAAGTATTTACAAAAGGCTATTTATGAGAAGGAAATGTTGGCAATACTACATGCAATAAAGAAATGGAGACCTTACCTAATGGGAAGACACTTCAAGGTAAAAACTGATCATGATAGTCTCAAATACTTTTTGGAACAAAGACTATCTTCAGAAGAGAAGCAAAAATGGGTCACAAAGATGTTGGGTTATGAGTTTATATCATCTACAAAAAAGGGAAGCTAAATGTTGTTGCAGATGCACTCCCAAAAAAGGATGAAGAGGTGGAAGCATTGTTTTGTGCCATTTCTATTATCCAACCAGATTGGAAGCAAGGGATGAATGGAAGAAGGATGAAGAAGTTTGGACACTCATTCAAAAATTGCAACAAGATCCTAGTAAATCTGATACATTTAGTTGGAAAAATGATTCCTTATGGTACAAAGATCACTTATATATTTGCAAGAATTCCCAACTAAAACAAAATATTCTTCTGGAATTGCACACTTCTCCTTTAGGAGGACACTCGGGATTTTTAAAAACTTACCATAGGGTGCAGAAATAATTTTTTTGGGATGGCCTTAGATATGATATTCAAAATTTTGTGGCAGAATGTTTGGTTTGCTAGCAAAATAAAGTTGAGACAATTAAGACCCCAGGTCTTCTACAACCTTTATCCATTCCAAGTCAACGTTGGGAGGAAATTTCAATGGATTTTATCACAAGTTTACATAAGCCCGAAGGAAGGAGTGTCATCATGGTGGTAGTTGATAGACTTACCAAGTATTCACACTTTTGTGCATTATCTCATCTATTTAAAGAATGTACAGTTGCTACTACATCTATGGAAACAATTAAAAAGCTACATGGAAACCCCAAGATTATTGTAAGTGACAGAGATCCCATTTTTATAGGAAATTTTTGGACAAAATTATTTTCTTATTTGGGTACTCAACTAGCTCATAGCTCATCTTATCATCCTCAATCCGATGGTCAAACAAAGATAGTGAATAAATGTTTGGAAGGATATCTTTGTTGTTTTGTATATGATAAACAAGAAAAATGGGTCAAGTGGTTACCTCTCGTTGAATGGTGGTATAACACTTCCTTCTATACTGCAGCAAAAATGACGCCATTTATGGCACTTTATGGATATCATCCACTGTCCATCAAATCTTATTTAAGGGAAAATTCTAGGGGTTCAAGCATTGGAGGATCACATCGAGCATCAACAAGAAGTTCTCCAACTCTTAAAGGATAACCCAAATTTGGCACAAAATCGAATGAAACAACAGGCATATCAACATCGCAGTGAGAGAAGTTTTGATGTGGGAGACTGGGTATTTTTACGGCTACAACAATACAAACAAATGCCCCTCAAGTAAGCTAATAAGGATAATAAATTATTGACAAAGTAATATGGTCCTTACAAGGTATTTCAAAATATTTGTACTATGGGATACAAATTGGAGCTTCCTTCTTCTTCGCGAGTGCATCCAATTTTCCATGTTTCATGCTTTAAAAAGGGTTATAGGGGACAAAATTCCAGTTCAAATCGTTAGAGCTCTGATTTCTTGCGGGGCACTTCTCCGTCGAGATCATTTCTCTATTTTCATTTTCATCGTTTAGGTGTCTCATCTGTCCATCATCTGCATTCGTTAGGGGCATGCCACCGACTGACGGAGAGGTTTGGTTCTCTTGTTTTCTCCCTCATGCTTGTACCCGTTGGGTTGGTTAAAACCCCTCAAAATCCATCGTAGTTGGCCCATGTCATTCATAGTCATAACATTTGTTTAACAAAAGAGTCTTTTAGTTTTTGAGTCTAGGGGTTAGTATTTTGACATGTTTAATAAACGCCCGCAGGCCATGAGGATGGTTTTCAAAGAAGTTCTCATTCCAGATTTCATCATCAAACATATTTGAAGACATTTCTTGTTCAAAACTCTGTTTTGAATAAGAAATTGTCGAATTCATTTTTTGTAATAATCATGTATTTTTCCGTCTTGAAGTTTTCAAAGCAGGCTCTGGTTTTCCTTTGCCAAACATCAACGTCAATATCTCTGCAAAAATCAAATAATTACATCAGTCCAAACTCAGAAATTCAGTGAAAAAGCAGAAGACAGAGGTTTCATTAAATGACAAAGTGCCAAAATAAAAAATAAAAAAACATTACAAAGTGGGTTTTGGAGGAAGCAAAAATGAAAGCCATCACTTGCAAGATATTTCTCAAAGTCATATAAACCATTTGCATCAAGAAACATTCATAAATCTCATAGCAAAGTCGAAATTTGAGGTTGGAGAGCGAACAACGTTTGAAAGAGGCCGTGACTGTGTTGAAAGTCTGAGCGCGGCGCATTGGGTCGAGGTCAGCAGTGTTTTTTTTCAAGGGCGTGGCACACCAAACTAGCGCGGCGCACTAAGTGTGTGCGCGCCGCATAGAGCACAAAGGCCGAAAAATTATCCTCCTTCACCAAAATTCATTTCAAATCGACTCATTTGCCTCCAAGTAAGTTTGTCCAAGCTCGTTCAATGATTTTTGACTATGGTGCTGTGGTTTGAAAGCAAAGAGATTAGTGTTAAATGGTGAAAGATTTAACCCTATATCCACATCCAAATTCGCTCCAAGGGTTAAAGGGAGGTGTTCCAAATCGTGAAATTTGGTGCTTCAGTTCTCATTTCATTGATATGTATGCTCTTGCCATTTACTGTCATGGTTGTCACTGCTAGTTTTGTCACATTATACACCACAGTCTCACAGTCTCTCTCCTATTCCATCACTGTTGTCACTGCTATATTATCATATCATAGTCCCATTGTTATTCCTTTATCCCATATCCCTATACCCCTTTGATCCTATGTGTTAAACCCCCAAATCCCTATCACTTGCTTCCACCCCATACCTCCATTGAAAAATCTACTCTTAAGGCCATAACTCTTTTCCCTAAACTACACGCCCAAATCCCATCACTATCACCCATTCCCATCACCTATAAATCCCCAAATTCCTAAATTTCCCAAACAGTGACTATCCTCACACTTATATCTCATTTGACAGTCCTTTTCTCACTATGATACCTCTTCATAGCACCTTATCATATATGTGACACATTTGGCATTAAATCATGCACAAAAATATTTTTCTCACCATATATATATCAGCACACACTCATAGAGTTGCGGCAAATCCGTGAAGACAGTGAATTGGCCCGGAAGAGACCAGGTGACATGACACCGGTTGAGCGAGAGACTTGCCTTACGCATGTTAACATTCATCTGGAAAAGCTCTTGGAGAAGGCCAACAGGGACAAAGACATGCTTAGACATATGAAGAATCACTATTGGGCCCGCACGCACGTTTGCAAATCAAAAATGAAGATCCTGAAAGCAAGGCTGGAAAAAGCACTGAAACGTCGAAAGAGGCCGGATCCACTCCGAATCTTGGCCGAAGATTCCTTGGCTGAGCATGAGACATGATGGGAGACCTTCACTCCAAATTTCATCAAATTTGGAGAAGATTTTGTCATTTTGAAAATTTTGGTTGCAAAACAGGTTTTCCTGCCCGACGCATCGCGCCACCCGACGCGTGCTTATGATTGGGACACCTTCTGGAGGAAAAATTGACATTTTTGGATTTTTCATGATATATTATGTATGATTAGGAATGGCCGAAGCATTTCATCACATTCTGGGCTGCCTAAAGGGCCAAAAACACCATGAAAATCACCTTTCTGCCACTTTTTGCACCAGCCTGAAGTAATTTTGGGAGATTGAAGCTTTGGAGGGGAAAATGAGCTCCAAATTGAACAATTCCACTTGGGTTGGATAGCATATATCCAGGGCTTTCCAACGAGCTATCATGAGATCAATTTGGACTTCGGGAAGTGCTCCAAAAGTAGGTAAAGCAGCGCGGTGCATAGAGCTTTGGAGCGCAGCGCATAGAGGAATTCAGCCTATTTTTCACCTTCCAGCTCAGAAATTCGGTCAGTATTGACTAAGTTTCACCTCTTGATGTAATTTTTTATCTAGCTTGATGTAATTTGGTAACCATGATGTAATTTTGGCATGCATTTACTTGTTCTAGATGATTCATTCACAAAAAAGTGAAAATCAAGTGAATGGATCAGTTTCCTAGCATATAGAGGCAAGTTGTTTGGCTGCCTAGATTTTAGCTCCCTATTTAGAATTGGTTGAAACAGCCCCTAGAAGGATTAGCTCGACCCCTAGAGGCATGGGAAGTGGTTAGGATGGTCTATATGATGTATTTTCTCAATCATTTTCAGAGGGTTGCACTGGTTGGATACTTGGGAAAAGTTTGGCACCTCATTGTACATACATTTTCAGTTTTTTGGCAAAGGAAAGCCTAGAGTTTTGCAGCACTTGTTGGGATCCTTGTGGCTTCTGAGTTTTGATGATTTTTCTTCTCATGTTATTTTAAGTTTCATTAATGTTATATGTATGCTATCCTTCTCTATGCTTCTGAATTAAACAAATGAGTATTCGAGGTAGAATTCATTGATTTGCTGGTGCTCTGCCTTAGACTTTGCTTCATTTTTATATGCAGCCACAAGTTTGAAGAGGATCCTTGTACTCTCTCGTCTCTCTTTCAGCTCCTCATCAAATTTTTCTATCCATTCATTCGATATTAGACATCAAATCCATTGCCTACCTTGCCCCAATTTGAATTTTCGTGCTGATCCGTCCTCATCCCCAAGCCCGAAATTGTTTTTTCCCTTTTTTCAACAAAAAAACCCTAAAAATCAAAATCAAACCCTCTTATTTGTTTTATCTAGCCTAATATCAGTTGTTGTTTTATTCATCTCAAGCCCCTCTGAATATTTTCATTGAGATTGACCCGGAGAGAGCCCTCTCCTGTCCTCGTAGGGCTAGCTACGAGGCTAAGCATGGTTTGGTGTTGTCCTTCTTCTACCTTATTTTAGCCTAAGGTAGATTTGGGAACTAACATAGTGGCGACCATACTGGGGACTAGCTTGTGAATGTGACACTCGACTTGTAGATTGTCTTGCCCCAGTACATGTAATCAAGTTTAGATCTGATGGTTGATGGTGGACAATGATCAGACATCGCAAGGCTGAAATCATTCACCTGGCGACTCCATTCACTGAAAAATCCAGCAATCAATGCTTCATGGTGACTCCACTGCAGATTTTCAAGATGGATCGAGTTGCAAGAAGATACGCTCCCATGAGCCGAGATCACATCCCAGGTTTTCCAAATAAGATGCCCAAGGTAGATTGGCTTCAAAATTTTCCTATGTTCGGAAATGTGGAAGGTAATGACGCTGCTCTTCATCTGGTGAAATTTCACATTCATGTGCATAAATTAAAAATCAATTTTCCTGAAGACTGTTTGATGAAAATGTTTATGGCTACTCTGGAAGACGAAGCCCGATCTTGGTATGAAAGTTTGCCAGCTGCTTCTATTTACTGTTTAAAGGATTTTCATACCGTGTTCTTTGAAAAGTATAAAGAATCTTATCCGTCCTTGACTTTAGTTCAGAACTGTTGTAGTCATGTTCATAGTTTCATTGAAGATCTTGAGAATTGTTATGAGGATAATGAATTGATGGACGAAGAAATCATGGAAGCATTGTATGAAAACCCATTTCAGCAGCACACAGAAAAATTAGAGGATACTTATCTAGATCAGCAGGTTGAAGATGATGAAAGAGAGAGTTTTGTTTCAGATCTGTCCATCGAAGAAGACACCATGCAGGGAAGTCATGTTTCAATTGCAGATTGTGATAATGTCCAGTCAGTTATTTCAGATCTACATTCAGATTGTGATGACCAAGAATACCTTAATCCCATGAAGGAGAACTCTACTGTTGAAATCATCTGGAATGCAGAAGACAGAGTTGTCAATCCAAATGTTTTTATGTCATCAGAACAAAGCCTTCATAAAGAGGTAATCCTGGCAGTTCATGAACAACAAAATGAGATCTTTGTTTGGGTAAGTGAAAAAGTTTCTTCGGATGAATCATTGGTAGATGATAGAAATGTCATGTTTGAGCATCAAGAATCAGCTGAAGTTTCTTTTCTTATGATTGATGAATGTAATGAGAATCTGGCTGTCATATCATATGAAGATGACCTACAATATATTCAGGCTACAGAAGATCAGACCGTTCAGGATTCCCTTTCAGATTCTTCTTCATATGTCTCATGTTTTGAAATGTTTTTCCAAGAGGAGATCTTCTCATCTATTTATTCAGAATGTTTTGAAGACCAGGAACATACTTTTACCAAAGAACATTATGAAGACAGATCAAAATTAATAGAAATGGACACCTTATTTCTTCGGCAGGAGGTAAATATTCAAGTTTTTCAGGATCCAATGGCAAATTTGTTGTAGTCAACAGTGAAGGTGATTATTGCCGTGTTCAGTGATGAAGGAGATCATGGTCAATTATGTTTTTTGATGCCCAGTTACCAGTATCTATTGTTGACCAGGAGATCTGATCAGGAGAATCAGTCGAGAAGACATCTGCTTGGTTGGGTACATTGGAAAGCTAATTATACATGATTGTATATATTTCATTAGTCTGCAGGTGGTTGTCATCATGATTTCAAATCTTGATGGACTGCTGCCTTTTTTCAAAAATCTTTGTAAATTCTTGTCTTAAGTCAGTCATGAGTCATTTGTGTTTGGTCTGTTGAGTCAAGTCTTTCAATAATTTCAGTTTCGAAATTGAGTCATTAGTCTTTTGTCAAAATAATGGACTCCATAGCCCAATGGATAAGGCACTGGTCTGCTCTCCCAAAGATCTGCTATTCTTGGCACCTCCAAGGAGCTACCATCCCCATTGGAGCCAATGTTAGAGTCGGACTTTGCAGCCCTCCGTCAGAGATCATTTCTCTATTTGCATTTCATCGTTTAGGTGTCTCATTCCGTTCTTTCATCTGCATTCCGTTAGGAGCATGCCACTGACTGACGGAAGGGTTTGGTTCTCTTGTTTTCCCTCATTCTTGTACCTCCTGGGTTGGTTAAAACTCCTCAAAATCCATCAAATTTCAGTTCATGTCATTTACAGTCATAAATGATTATTTTGGTCAAAAAGAGTATTTTAGTTTTTGAGTCTAGGGGTCAGTATTTTGACATGTTTAATAAACGCCCGTAGGCCATGAGGATGGTTTTCAAAGAAGTTCGCATTCCAGATTTCATCATCAAACATATTCGAAGACATTTCTTGTTCAAAACTCTGTTTTGAATAAGAAATTGTCGAATTCATTTTTTGTAATAATCATGTATTTTTCCGTCTTCAAGTTTTCAAAGCAGGCTCTGGTTTTCCTTTGCCAAACATCAAAGCCAATATCCCTGCAAAAATAAAATAATTACATCAGTCCAAACTCATAAATTCAGTAAAAAAGCAGAAGAAAGAGGTTTCATTAAATGAAAAAGTGCCAAAATAAAAATAAAAACATTACAAAGTGGGTTCTGGAGGAATCAAAAATGAAATCCATCACTTGCAAGATATTTCTCAAAGTCATATAAACCATTTGCATCAAGAAACATTCATAAATATCATAGAAAAGTCGAAATTTGAGGTTGGAGAGTGAACAATGTTTGAAAGAGGCCGTGACTGTGTTGAAAGTCTGAGCGCAACGCATACAAAAGAGGCGCGGCGCATAGGGTCGAGGTCAGCAGTGTTTTTTTTTCAAGGGCGCGGCGCACCAAACCAGCGCGGCACACTGGGTGTGTGCGTGGCGCATAGAGCCCAAAGGCCGAAAAATTATCCTCCTTCACCAAAATTCATTTCAAATCGACTCATTTGCCTCCAAGTAAGTTTGTCCAAGCTCGTTCAATGATTTTTGACTATAGTGCTGTGGTTTGAAAGCAAAGAGATTAGTGTTAAATGGTGAAAGATTTAACCCTATATCCACATCCAAATTCGCTCCAAGGGTTAAAGGGAGGTGTTCCAAATCATGAAATTTGGTGCTTCAGTTCTCATTTCATTGATATGTATGCTCTTGCCATTTACTGTCATGGTTGTCACTGCTAGTTTGTCACATTATACACCAATGTCTCACAGTCTCTCTCCTATTCCATCACTGTTGTCACTGCTATATTATCATATCACAGTCCCATTGTTATTCCTTTATCCCATATCCCTATACCCCTTTGATCCTATGTGTTAAACCCCAAAACCCTATCACTTGCTACCCCATACCTCCATTGAAAAACTCTTACTCTTAAGGGCCATAACTCTTGTCCCTAAACTACCTCCCCAAATCCCTATTACTATCACCCATTCCCCTCACCTATAAATCCCAATTCTAAATTTCCCAACGGTGACTATCCTCACACTTATGTCTCATTTACAGCCAGTCGTTTCCTCTCCTGATACCTCTACTAAGCATATATATATCATATATATGACACATTTGCATTTAAATCATACACCAAACTATTTTTCTCTGTATATATGTATCATCACACACTCGTAGAGGTTACGGCAAATCAAGTGAAGAACGAGTGAATTGGCCGGAAGAGACCATGTGACATGACATAGGTTGACGCGAGAGACTTGCCTGCATACGTCAATATTCATCTGGATAAGCTCTTGTAGAAGGCCAATAGGGACAAACACATGCTTAGACACATGAAGACTTACTATTGGGCCCGTACACACGTTTGCAGAGAAAAAATGAAGATCCTGAAGGCAAGGTTGAGAAAGGCACTGAAACGTCGAAAGAGGCCAGATCCACTTCGAATCTTGGCCGAAGCTTCCTTGGCTGAGCATGAGGCATGATGGGAGACCTTCACTCCAAATTTCAGCAAATTTGGAGAATATTTTTTCATTTTGAAAATTTTGGTTGCAAAACAGGTTTTTCCGCCCGACGCGTCGCGCCACCCGACGCGCGCTTATGATTGGGACACCTTCTGGAGGAAAACTTGACATTTTTTGATTTTTCATGGTAATTTATGCATGCTCAGGAATGGCTGAGATATTTCATCAAGTTCTGGGTGGTCTTAAGGGCCAAAAACACCATGAAAATCACCTTTCTGCCACCTTTTGCACCAGCATGAAGTACTTTTGGGAGATTGAAGTTTTGGAGGGGCAAATGAGCTCCAAATTGAAAAATTCCACTTGGGTTGGATAGCATACATCTAAGGCTTTCCAACGAGCTATCATGAGCTCGATTTTTACTTCAGAAAGTTCTCCAAAATCAGGTCCAAAGTAGCGCGGCGCATAGAGCTTTGGAGCGCGGCGCATAGAGGAATTCAGCCTATTTTTCACCTTCCAGCTCAGAAATTCGGCCAGTATTGACTAGTTTCACCTCTTGATGTAATTTTTGATCTAGCTTGATGTAATTTGGTAACCATGATGTAATTTTGGCATGTATTTACTTGTTCTAGATGATTCATTCGCAAAAAAGTGAAAATCAAGTGAATGGATCAGTTTCCTAGCTTATAGAGGCAAGTTGTTTGGCTGCCTAGATTTTAGCTCTTTGTTTAGAATTGGTTCAAACTGCTCCTAGAAGCATGAGCTAGACCCCTAGAGGCATGGGAAGGGGTTATAATTGTCTATTTATAGTATTTTCTGAGACATTTTCAGGGTTGGACTCTTGGGAAAAGTTTGGCACTCCATTGTACATCCATATTTCAGTTTTTGGCAAAGGAAAGACCAGAGTTTTGCAGCACTTGTTGGGATCCTTGTGGCTTCTGAGTTTTGATGATGTTTCTTCTCATTTTATTGTAAGTTTCATTAATTTTATATGTATGCCATCCTTCTCTATGCTTCTGAATTAAACAAATGAGTATTTGAGGTAGAATTCATTGATTTGCTGGTGCTCTGCCTTAGACTTTTGTTTAATTTTATATGTTTTCGTCAGTTTGAAGAGGATCCTTGTACTCTCTTTCCCTCTTCAGCTCCTCAGCAGTCTTTTCTATCCATTCATTCGATATTAGACATCAAATTCATTTGCCTACCCTGCCCTAACTTGAACTCTGCAAGATCTAGCCTCATCCGCAAGCCCAAAAATTGTTTTTCCCTTTTTTCAACAAAAAACCCCTAAAAATCAAAATCAAACCCTCCTATTTGTTTATCTAGCCTAAGATCAGTTGTTGTTTTAGTCATCTCAAGCCCCTTTGAATATTTTCATTGAGATTGACCCGGAGAGAGCCCTCTCCTGTCCTCGTAGGGCTAGCTACGAGGCTGAGCGTGGTTTGTTGTTGTCCTTCTTCTACCTTATTTCAGCCTGAGGTGAATTTGGGAACCCAACACAAACAATATTGCCATAACTTGATGAGGAAGGAAAAACCATATTGGAACCTGAAGCAGTCACAGAAACAAGAACTCGAAACCTACGAAATCGATTAATTTCAGATTATCTCATCAAATGGAAGAACTTACCCACTGAAGATCCTACATGGGAGGATGAGAATTTTATACAGAAGCACCCGGAGCTACTCAAGCGTTGAGGACAACACTTTTTTGAAGGAGAGGAGAATGTTAGTTCCTTATATTACTAGTATAGTCCCTTATTGTTGTTATTTTAACCCACTTATTGTTATTGTTGTACCCCTGTAACCCCCATATTGTTATTATTGTGCCCTTACATTATTATTGTTCGGTTGGCTAGGATTACATTGTGGCCCCATGGACTCCTGTATATAGAGAGGATGTTTTGTCATTTGTATCATCCAAGAATTGTTCATTCATGCAATGTATTGTAGGTTTCCCCCTTGAAGTGGCTTGTTTCTAAGGCGTTGATATCTCTTTTCTTCTATTTTTGGAGCTGGTTTCACAACATGTTGAATGGGTTCCATTTTATTTTCTTTTCTGCAAGAAAATACTTGAAAATTAATATTTAATGCTAAATTATTTATTTATTTTACCTAATGATTGAAAAATTCAATGATTACATATTAAATTTGAGGCATGTTGTTGTTGAGATGGCTCCTCTTGTGATGCAATCTTGTCTATTTATTTGGCCATCTCCTTGTACACCTTTTTGGACATTCCTACTGGCATATTTATGATATCAGCTCGTTCATCTTTTGAGATTTTCATAATCTTCCTGAAAATGTAACATGACAATAAAATATTTAATTTTTATATTGATATATGAAAAGTAAATATAAAAAAAGTGATATTTATAAATATTTCTAGAAAAACATTTAAAAGAATACTACCTTTCATTCCGTCTTTTTTGTTGTTGTACGTTTTTGCTATTAAAAGTCTGACATGTCTCATTGACCAATTCTTTGGAAACTCTTCCTGTAGTTTAGATAAAATTTGGTTCTTGGAACCATTGGATTGATTTTTCTATTGTAAGTGGAAAAAACGTCTATAAATTCGTTCCACTAGATCCCTCAAACTTTTGTAAAAGCTTTTCCCCCTTTCGTTAACCTCCAACACCACTCTAGATGAGCTAAGGAGCAATCCATTTTCATTTGCATGTTCTATTTTTTTTCTTTTCTTAGAACAACATTCATTTTCTGAGTTGTTGGTCCTTCCAGAACATTAAACATATGTGAATTAATAGATTGTTTGAAACATGTTATCTAATAATTTTAAGTATATTATTAATGAAAATTAAAAAAAGAAACTCATATTGGATCGATAGTATTTTTTCATTCACCTGATTCATCCTTTTGCAATTTTTCCATCAAAATTTTACACTTTTCTGGTCCTAGATCAGAAATAATATTATCAAGCTTCGTCATTTTGTGGCTATGCATGATACACAATAAACAATACATATTAGTTAAATTTACATATAATTCAAAAATAATATTTGTTGTAAAGAATTTATAAAGAACTTGCCTTTTTTGCTTTTCTTGATGTGCTATCAATATTTTTGTTACTTGATCTCTTGTCAGCCATTTATTTATCAATATGAAACACGTACCATATCATTCATTAATATATTTTATAAATAAATCATCAAATTTTCAGGTAAAAAAAAATATTAAGAAACCGGTGTGCTTTTAAATGTTGTACGCACCGATGTCGGTGCGTCGTGTTCTTATAAACGCACTGCAAAAATAGTATAAAACTCCGTACGGTGCTCTATGTCAACAATGAGCACCGGTGCATTATATGTTAACCACCGCACCGTTTAACACAGAGAAAATAATAAAAACCATCTAGTGTTAGTTTTTGTAGCATATGGTATCATGGAGGGGGCGGTGCGGCCTATTCTTATAAATGCCCCATGCAAACAGAGGACCACCGTATGGTGCTATTTATCAACAGGGAGACTCTGTACATTATATGTTACATGCTGCACCGATTAACACAAAATAAAAAATTGTTTTTGCTAAACAATATGTGCGTGGTGCGCTATAATGAAATAGCGCACCGGTGCCCTATTTTACATATGGCACATGGATTAAAAAAAATCTATTTTTAAATTTTTTTATCAGACAGTACATGCACGGTGTGCTAGGTTATGCACGGCGTATCGATTAAAAAAATTCAGTTTTGTAAAAATTCATGCAAGGGCTAACATGGATTAGGATCTAACTATGCAAGTCGTCCCATGGGTTAGATGTCATAGGCCTATATATATAGCAATACAAACCCTATAAATCTAAAATGAAAATCCCTAATTTTGAAATCAAAGAAACAAAAAGAAGCAAGGGCATAAAAAAAAGAATGAAGGGTTTAGGGAAAAATGGATTTTTTTTGTTCTGTTTTGTTTTTATTTATATTTATATTTTTCTTTGAAAATGAATAGTAAATTTAAATTTTTTACTTACTGCGTAAAAAATACTACAAAAAATGCAAAAAAAAACAATAAAATTTGATCATGGGATCATTTGAAATTCTATGCTACAGGGTTTGAATCACCAGAGGTTTGGAATTCTGATTGTTTGAATAGTTTTGTTCAAAAGCATTTTGTTGCTCCACAGTGCTCTCGTGCTCTCTTGCTCCAGGTATTTCTCATGCAAATCTATAGTTGATTTTTTTTGCAAAAATAGTGAAATAATGAAAATTTTTTAGTATTTAAAGAATTTTTTTATGAAATTAGTTTTTCGAAAATATTTTGCCTCCCATTTTTCAATTTAGCGCTTTTTTTTTCACTTAAAAAAAATAAATTTGCGCTTTTTTAACTTGCGGCTTTTCGTCACTGGTGCGTCAATTAATAACACGACACCGGTGTAAAATAACTAAAACACACCGGTGCGGTTATCTCTACATAAGCACCGATAACAATAAGTCCATTTTAAGGCACCAAAATTACTTTTAGGTGTGAACACTAAAATTTATTGTTTATTTTGCTCAAATGTAAGGAGAAAATATCATAATTATATCGAATGGACAATTCTTCAAAATCTAGCTCGTTCCATAATAGTTCTCAAATTCCATCGCGGATTTCTCCCTATCCATCTCGAAACGTAATATTTACTTCATATTTTATTTAGTATTTCATTATCTAATTGAATTTATGTTTTTTTTATCCATGTCAAATACAAATTTATAAAATTTATAATGTATACAAATTTGCAGGTTCATGCAGATTCAGAATCGAGTTCAGATGCACAAAATATTCAAACAACTCCAAAACGTTGGAAGCTCTTACCAGGAGCAACATACCACAAGGAGCATTTTGTAGATGAAAATGGACAACCGCTTCACCCTACCAATTGTAACAATATTGCATCTTTTAGCCACAATACTGGGATAATGATGGTAATAATTATCATTTGGTATATTAATGTAATTATTTAAACGTCAAACAAATTAATCATGTATTGTCAATGTTATTACTAATTGATATCATAGATTTTGTACTAATCATGTTCAAATATATTTTTTGAAATTATTAGGATTCTAGTGATGATGAGAGACCTACCTACCATCTTTCGTCACACCCCACGAAAATTTCAAATCGAGAGAAGGCTGAATTAAGAGAAAATATCAAAGAGGAACGATACCAAGAATGGTTGCATCAACCACCGATTCAATTCCTGCTTAATCTAGATTCACCAATTAGGAATCACTACAGAAATAGTAGTTCTTCACAAACTGGCAATGGAGGCAATCAAATAGAGGTTGGTATGGATGATTACTTAAGGGATGTGACTACCATGGATACAATGTTGTTAGATGCATTCCAAAACAATGATCAACTAGGGGATGATGCTCATGTCATTGACACCTTTTTCGAAAGCCTTAAATTTTCTTCCACCACCCCTCTCTTTGGATCTGGAAGTTAGTCAAAGTCTACCCAATTGGGGACAACGATGTTACTGGTCAACTTGAAAGAAAATTTTGGCTTGTCGAATGCATGTTTCTTGGAAATTTTGAGGTAAGTTACCATAAAGTCCTCCCTTATATAAATTTTAGAAATATAATCACACAATGAACATTTCAAATGGTAAATTTTATGAGAGTTAATAATTATATTGGTATTAATGTACATTTAATATTTTCCATGATCACCAACTACAGGTTATTCAAAGATAAGGTTCTTCCGAGTGATAATTTCTTGCCTAGTAGTTGTGAAGAGGCAAAGAAATTTTTGAAAATGTTGGGTGTTGAGTACATATCATATCATGCATGTCCAAATGCTTGTATTTTATATAGAGGAGAATATGCAAAAAAAAGACATGTCTGAAATGTGGGCATGACAGGTCTGATAAATAAAAAAAGAAGGGTAAATAATGTGGTCCTCCTTTTAAGATATTGAGGCACATGCCTGTAATCCCAAGGATTCAAAGGCTCTTTCCTTGCAAAGAATTAGCTATGTTGCAGGGATGGCATGCCTCACACATAAGTGAGTTGGAGTTATGTGAATCCCAACTGATTCAATAGCCATGAAGCATATAGAGGACACATGGATCGAAAAATTCAAGGCTGAGGTACGAAGTCTATTCCTCAGCATAGCCATGGATGGCATCAACCCATTTTCCTTCCAGAACACCAACTATTTTGTTTTTCTTGTAGTAGTGATCAATAACAATATCCTCCCATGGTTTTCCACGAAGAATTAACATCTTATGCTGGCTCTCGTAGTACCTGGTAGAAGACAAGTGAAGAATATGGATGTTTACTTGCAACCACTAGTAGATGAACTGAAGGAATTATGGGATGGGATAAATGTATATGATGTATTAAGACTCATCACAACAGAGAGGAATTTTATGTTGTATGGCATATGTGCTTACACGACACATGATTATCCAAGCTTAGGAGTTTCCTATGTTAAATTACATGTTTATTGATTTGTTTATATACGTAACAATATTCTTTCGCATATTAGTTATTTAATTCATTGTAATTGTTCCGATATTCATGATATTCTTTAATGTGCCATGCATATAAATTGTATACAATAATCTCACAGGTCTTGTAGCAAAAGGGTATTTTGGATGTAAATGTTGTGGACCTTCTTTGAAAGTTAAATTATCCAATGACCTACGGAAGCGAGTGTATAATTGGTCCAGGGTATTCCTCCCAGAAGAACACCCTTACAAAAGAGTAGCATCCGCTTTCAATGGTAAACGAGAGAGAACCCAAAGGCCTCAAATAATGACACCAGATGAATGACTTAGAGCATATGAGAGAGAGAAGGAGAAGGAGTTCATAGAAATGTTTGATTCAGATGGGGAGCTTATGTTCGATGATCTAGAATTCTTCAACACCTATGTTGAGAAATTGTCCATTGGGATGAAAAGGAAATCTATCTTTTATAACCTCCCATATTGGGAGAATCTTAATATTACCCACTTATTAGATCCCATGCATATATTTAAAAATGTTTCATCTTCTTTATGGAGGCACATATCATTGAAACAAAGTGACACATTCGCTATTAGTAAAGATCTTATTACTTCAAAAACTAAAAAGAAACATTGGCCAAGACGATTAGAAAGTACAAGATCAGAGGCAGGCGTTGGTCCCTCTAATTCATGGTATTTCAAAGAAGGTGATGTCCCATGGATTTAAAAAAAATGATCTTTCTTTGGAAAAGGAAGTTATAATGGGTGTGAGGGTGCCATCTTCATACAGATCTTCACTATGGCGCTGCTTCACCGTGAATGACCATTTTTTGGGGTTGAAATCGCATGACCATTTGAATCTTCTAATAGTACGTACAATGTCAAAAGCGTGATTTTATTATTTGCTATATTAATAAATTTTATCTCATGCAGGGATGATAAAGCATAACTAATTTTATATATTATTGCACATGTTTATAGCTTTGTAGTGTCATTATCCTTTTTTCATGCGTGGGTGTGTGAAACATGAATTCCCTCAAGACCTAGGACATGACATATCTAAATTATCTACTTTTGTACGTTGGATCACATCAAAGGAGATTCATGTGGCTAGCATTCCACAGTGGCGTCAAGAAATAGTTGAGATTGTTTGTATGTTTGAGAAGGAACTGCCCACGAGTTTCATGGAATTGCAGGTTCATCTTCTAATCCAACCAATATATGAGGTTGAATTAGTTGGGGTGGTTTATTGTTGTTGTATGTTATTATTAGAGAGGTACATGAAGAAATTTAAAGGTTTTATATGACAAAGGGCAAAACCCGAGGGGTTTATGGTAGAGGGGTACATATCGTATGAGTCTTTCTATTATGCCAACGAGTACATCAAACAGATCGACAACATACCAGGTGCGTTGATTTGGGATGATGAAAGGGATGAAGACAAAAGAGAAGGGGAGTTGCTCCAAACAAATGGAAAAAAGTGCTTGATAAAGAGTAAGAGACTTATAATTTTTCAAATTTACACGAAGTAAATATTTATGTTGAACTTCGATATACTATATATTTTGATCTCTATGTACTATATAATGTCGGTTTGATTTCATCAGTGAATGCATAAATTGAAGCAATCAACAAATTCGTTCTTTACAATTCTGAAGCGACACAACCGTGGGCCAAATTGCACGAACAAAAGAGGATGAAATGGGATAGTGACAAGAAATAATTTAGATGGTTGAATGGTAGAAGTAAGCCTTATCTCAATCATTTAAAATAAAATATGCCAAAAATATGCCCCAACAATTGGGTTGCTAACCAAGTTAGAGAGAAATACAGTGCAACTAGTTGCTACCCGCGTGCTGAAGAGGATGCGCTAAACGTAGGGATTGGGTGCACCAACTCGGTAATAATATATTTAATTTATATGTACATTTGAAACTTAATAATGCACCTTTCAAATGTAATTACATCTATATTTCATATTTTAAATGTTGGGTTATTATAAGACACATGACACTATGATTTTTAACTTTTTTATAGGTGCATTTGTTCCCATCTATGTGGGAATATTGACACCATTATCGCACATAAAATTTCGTTGATAAACACATGACGTAAGATTGTGGAGTGGATGTTCAGTTCGATCAATCTAGTCGATCTAGCCAGCATGATCAAAACCTAGTATGAGGGACATTAGGTTACGTCGGAAAGATACAAGAGATCATCGAAGTGAATTTCTCTTCTTTCCAATGTGCTATTTTTAGGTGCAAGTGGTCGGACACCTTTGATCGAAATAATGTAAAGGAAGATCACGATAGTAGGCTGATATGTATCAACTTTAGAAAGATGTGGGATGAAGCTAAGGAGCCCTATGTTTTCCCCAAACACTGCAACCATGTTTTTTTTTACCCGGATGTGTTGGATAGGGATTGGTGGTTCGTATTGATACATGACCCTAGATCAAAACATATTTTTGAGAACAATAGTGTTATCATGCCAAGCGAGCTGGAAGATAATGAGGGTGATCATGAGAACAAAGAGTGATATGGTACATGTGTTATTTCATCAATATTTATACTTTTTAAGATGGGTTTTTATAAAGAAGAGGACTTAATTACCTTATAACTTATAACACTATTTTTTTTGAAACATTATAATATGTATTTTGAATTAATTGGTAATTTTCTCTGTGTTAATTTTAAAATCAATATTTCACTTGATAATTTGCAATTATGTTGATATGAAAAACAATGGCATACTGTATAAAGTTATATTTTTTTGTATGTGTTAGCCCCTATAAAATTTCTTGAAAAGCAAGCAAGGGGCTAAATTGTTTCTAAGCCTTCAAGGAATGCATTTCCTCTGAAAACACATCATCCTTGAAGCCTCCCTATACCTTTTCCTTATACAAATTTCCCTCTGTTGTGCACCAAAAGGCCTTCAGTTTGTCCATGTATCCCTACAAAGTATCCCCATTTTAACCTTTTTTCCCATTGTCAACATTCCCTTATAACCTCTCCAAATCATACTCATTCCCCCTTAGATCATTCCTACACCCTTCGTTTAGCCTAAATTCCCCTTATTCCCACTATAATTCCCCTTCATTTCCCTCAAATTTCACTAAAAAGGGCCGAAAAACCCATGCTCTACACATATGAGGCCTAGCCCCTTTCGGCCAAGCCCATTGCTCTTTTCCCTCCACATGACCGCAATGCCAGAACCACCCGCCAGCCCAAAGGGCGCTTACCACATTTGAATATCGGGTGCGTTTATGGCCGTTGATCTAAACAGAACGGACGACGATCACCGCCCTTGCAGCAACTACCATTAAATCCGTTCATCGCTGATCGTCGCATCTTAGCCATCCATTTGCCCACAGATCCGACGGTTCAGACTCTACCTGCCCCGGTGGTCCCCGCCCACGCACTATTCAGAAACAGCCCGGTTTCCATCGCACCACCTTCCGAGAGCTGGCGGTTTTCTCCGATTCGCAGTGGTTCCGTACATCGTCTGCCACGTGTCCCCGCGTATGGCTCCAAAACCACTCTCCATCGCGTGTTATAATTCATCCATGGGCGAGGAGCGATATGCGAAATAGCCGCTCGATCCAGAGCCTCCCATCTGACGGTTTTCGCTCCACGATGCTGCTCACGTTTTAACCCATGGCCACCGTACCTCCTGGCCCACCGTTCATCGCCCTCTGCTGCATTTTCAACCGTCGATCTCCTATGAGATCCGACGGTCCAGATTTGTTTTCCCGCTGTTGACTTTTCTGTCGTCACCCAATCCCGCCACGTCACCTCCACGTGCGTCCATCATACATCCGCCCATCCCATTGCATAGATTCATTCAAAAGGTTGATGTTTATAAGGTTTTCACGTATAATTTGCTTTGCATTCCGCCAACCTTTCGCCATCTCTGTTCTCTACCATTCCACAGCATGTTTCCGCCATTTCTTCACAGTTCCACTATCACCCACGTAGACATCCACACCATCCGACCCCATGCATTATTGTTTGGTAGGTTTCGTGTTTTTATAGGGTTTCAGAAAGGCAGAAAACCGCCATGGTTTCAGATGTACTACCTTAATTGTGTGCTGCACAGATAGAATTAAATATGGAAGTTGGTACTACAGAGAAATGCCCAGAAAGGTAGCGGCGGCATAAATAATATCCCAGGACAGTTCAATCTCCGCAAGAAACCTATCCGACACCATGAAAGCCCATATTTTGCAGATCGAGACATTTATGGAGCAGTGGCAAAAAACCAGCTAATGATCAAAGATTTCAGCATTCGGTATTGAAGGTTTTGAGCCTCAATACAACGATTTAGAGGCAAAGCACCAGATCAGTGATCTCAGGGATCATGCAGAAGGTACAACATGCAGAAATTCATGTATATCAATTTTTCACATCAGCAGATTTTTCCCAAAGGATGAAGCGCCCATATCAGTTCCATTATTTACCGTGTTATTAAAGAATTCTACCTAACCACAGTCCAAAGCTACCAGGGCATTTGTTTCACAAGCATGGCAGTCCATTCAGTCATTTTTTTTATGCACCAGAGTGCTACACAGTACTGCAGTCAGAGTACATAGAGTCATATCAAAGTAATCTGAAGTCTGAAGAAGATCATTCGTCCACCCAAAGAACACCAGATATTAATGCACAGGATTTATACAGAGTGGGTTTCGACCTTTTTCCTCTTCTGGAGTTTTAATGCTGCATTTAGTTTCTCACCTACCTTCTCTGCTCCACTGGAGCTATAAATCCATGAAGAAACTCATTGTAAAGTTTGTTGATAAGTTATCAGAGAACTGCAAGTAGTTTCTTTTGAGACAGTCTCTGTGTAAAGTTGTAAGATAGGCTGAGGAATATGATTTCAGACTGAGTATGCAGCGATTGGCAATGTTGTACTTTATTTGTATTGCTACTTAATATGACAAGCACATTTCTTTGGATCCTAATCTAAAGCAGTGGTGATGTTTTCCTATATTTGTGTTTACATTCATTTCATTTCGTTTCTACTGGCTTGCATCAGAATATTGGCATAGGATTTACCCTTGCTAGGTACACCCTATGTTTCTGCTCTCCTTGCTATTGATGTTCCTCTTCTAAAAGTGCTTTCTAAGAATTAATTTTAGTTAATTTAACTAGTGTAGTGGATGTTATTGCTTGCTCTCTGATGTATGAATTAAATGTATCTGTTCTTAGATGCTTCTTGTTAAGGATTCAGTTGGAAGATTTGGGAACACTGGGGATTAGAGTTAGCCCTGTCACTAGGATCCTTGTGCGAACAGTTGGTCTTTAATTTTGTGCTCTGAATCTGTGTTATCTCCTCCTCTCCTACCTTTCCATACCATACAACCATATTTAAGATCCAATGTTTTAGATGACTAGCCCAATTGAAAGCTTGCACATTGGATAGTAAGAAAATCCTTTCCTGACTCCATTGCCCAATGGTTTTGAATTCTCCTTGGAATACTTCACCTCTGCCCCTTTCCCTCTTTGCTCATCCTAGTCTTACATTGAACCCTTCTCCCCTGATAACCAGCAACCAAACAAATAATCAAACAAACAAACCCTAAGCCTTATAACTAGCCTAACATCTTAACACCGAGCTTTAAAATCATACACCTTTGAAATTTCATAGAGAGATCCCTCTCTAGGCCGAGGAGGGCTAGATCCTGAGGTTTGAAAGTGGTTTGATGTTGTCTCATCTTTTGGTCTTGCCAATCTGGCAAAAACATGGGAACCCCAACATAATGGCGACTCCGCTGGGGACTGGGTGCATTACACCTTAAACATTCTTAGCCTACAATCTCTGGTTAGGTTGGCAGTTAAACATTCCTATCCACGCATCAACCTCTATACCATTTGTTATGTTTTCCCATACTCTTGGACAGAGTCTGGAAAGGGCCAGGTAGCCTCTGGATCTCACACTCTTTTAGAGGTGACATATCTGGTAGATGCCCTCCCAGTCAATCTCTGGTTAGATTTTGCTGTGTTTTGAAGATATCTTTGAAAAGGGATATTTCACAAGCAATGTGGTGGACAGTGCACCCCCCAAGAGCATCCTAAACCTTTCCACCTGGTGACTCCATATTCCCTAAACGTTTTAAAGACTCCACTAGTGATCAGTAGGCCTGCTGATTATCTTGGTTCACATTAGACTCCACTGGGAGACCAACCCCCATCACAACATCAACCACAATAGTAGTAACAAGTAGGGTTAAGTTGCTTGGTCATAAAACAACATTCTAACTTCTAGAACCATTCATACAAGAGCTTACCCTAACCCAGACCCACCTGAAATAGTTGATAACCCTAAAAGAATCCTCAAGGGAGCTCCTACACCTAAAAGACCAACTATTTCCAGCCGCATCCATAGAGCTAACTCTGCACCAGAAGATATTACAGCTCTGTCACACTTTCACCTTGACCTAGACCTACCTAATAGATTACCTAGAACTAGGTCATTCAATATCTTGGACTAGCCGGACCTTGAGCTTCCTGGTTCACCACCTCAAAGTGGTAAACACATTAGGGATAGTGAAACCCCTCCATCTACACCTCCTGATATACACTTCATTCAAAACTCGGGGCTCAGTCACCCTAGATCTACTCATCAGTTTTCTGCTGGTCATAATATCCCTGTCATCTATATACCAACTACTCAAGTCAACCCTTTACCTCATCAAAACATCATCATGGCAGCCTGGTATGCGCCTCTGGTTTTACCTCAGCCTCTAGTACCCTTACCAAAAGATTACCAGTCAAAGATCCCACATTTCACTGCAAAAGAGTCTACCACAGCAAAATACCATGTAGACAGAATGGAAGATTCCTTTGACTACATGGAGATAGATGATGATACAGTCAAAATGAGAATCTTTGCCCAGAGCCTAGGAGGTGATGTGAAGAAATGGTTCAAAGGTCTACCTCTGGGTAGCATTAATGATCTCCCTGCTTTGTATCAGACCTTCATAAACAAATGGGAGGTTAAGGCCAATCCTCGCCAACTCCTAGCAGAATATATGAGCCTTAAAAGAAATGTAGGAGAGAGTGTCCACGACTACACAATGAGATTTAACAGCATTTACAATGCTCTCCCTCCACATATGAAACCTCCCCAAGGTATGGCCCTAAAGAAATACCCTGAAGGCTTTGATGCCGACATGGCTTATCAGCTTAGGGATAAATAATACAACACATTGGAGGACATGCAGAAAGGAGCAGTGAACATAGAGGCAAATCTGATTTAGAAGAGAGTGAGGTTGAGAGCTGAAAAAAGGGTAACATATAGAGATGACAATGTAGCTTCCACATCTGACCCAAATTATGATAGATTATCCAAAAACGTGGAAAGACTACAGCAAATGATGGAAAAGATGGTTGTCATAGTTAGCAATCAGAACAAAAACCAGAGCCAGAACTTTAGAAGAAATAATAACACTCCCAACAGACAAAGAGAATCAGATCAACAAGTTATTCCCCCATTCCAAGAGAACTTTCTTGATGAAGATGAAGGAATCATAGAAGAGTCTGAGGGAAATACAATTAATATGTTTGAAGTAGAGGATTCAATCCATAACTGATACTCAGAAGAATATCAATCCTCATCCTCTGGTTGGGATGAGGAATGGGCAGAAACGAAGGATTACAGGTTAGGGTTTGAAAATGCCATGATGCAGGTCAGAGAACAATATGAACTTAGAAGCAAAAAGAGCCAAGAAATTTCCAAACCAAAAGCTTCTGAGGTCACCATCAAGAAAAGACCTGAGAAAAATTCTAAAGCAAATGCTGAAAGTAACAAATCAGCAGCTGAGATTTCTGGAAAGAACAAAAAAAGGACAAACAAAACACTGATGCACAAGGTAAACCATCTAGCAGCACTAGCACTGCAGTTAGTGCTCCTGATAAAACTGTCAAAAACACTGTACATAACGAGAATCAACACACTGATTCAGCCACTAAGGCGGTGGCTAACAAAATAGAGTCGAACATTCCAAAGAGTCAGTCCACTTTCAATTTAGAGAGTGAGATTGCAAAAATCAAGATCTCTGTCCCACTCTTTGAGCTGGCCACTCAGGATGTATATAAAGGCCAAATTTTGAAAGCATTAAATTTAGGTGAGAACAGTGACACTGTAAATCTGAGTGATGATCGACCTGCCCTTCTGTTTGGTCCAAAGATAGAAGGAAAGTTTCAGGAAGGGGTAGTGCCCCCTTTTTATATCAGTCTTAATGTCCATAATAAGATTCTCCACAATGCAATGCATGATTCTGGGGCATCACACAACCTGATGCCTAAAGTAGTGATGGAAAGATTAGGCCTAGAGATAACCCATCCCTATAAAGACCTATATTCATTTGACTCTAGTAGAGTAAAGTGTCTTGGCCTGATCAAATATTTGTGTGTGAGCCTTACTCAGATTCCTGCCAAGTGTATGGTCATGGATGTTGTTGTGGCAGATGTGCCACCCAAGTATGGCATGTTATTATCAAGATCATGGGGAGCCAAGCTGCAAGGAACAATGCAGATGGATGGGGCTTATGCCACAATACCAATCTTTGGCCAACTTAGAAGATTGTACAGGGAAGCACAGATGAAATTCTTGGTTAGTAGCCCTGAAAAGCCTGAAAATTCTCCTCTATACTCTGTGCATACAGACTTGGAATCCTTTATCTTCTGCAATGATCAATCTTTGGGAGGACCGGAATCTAAAAACGTAGATACAAGCAAAGGTGCACATGATGAAACAGAACCAATGGATCTTAACATAATGGCTACCCTAGACTCAGAGGAGGAAGACGTAGAAAAATTTGGACAGTGCACTGAAACAACAACGCAAAGCGAACCAGAAATAGAACGCAATCAATCAACTAGTCATCTCTCTGACTTCCACATACATAACAAAAAACTAAACAGCCCACAGCCTAGTGCAGACCCTATAACGCAACATAATGGCGAATCCAGCTATAAGGAAAGGAATGATAACAAAAGCGAGAGTGACCCCTATGGGAAATTAGTTTCAATGGGTCCTACACAAGAAGGACTACTGGTGCGTGAGTGTGGATACATAACACAGAGAGTGATTACACAGAGAGCCATGCCTGCAACCTGCACTTCAAATGTACAGACAATGTTGCAGAATACGAGGCCCTTATCCTAGGCTTGAACCAGTTGAGAAAATTAGGAGCCCGCAGGATAACTGTGCATGGGGACTCTGAGCTGATTATTAAACAAGTGAATGGTGAATACACAGAGAAACACCCTAGATTGAGAGCTTACAGGAATGACACTTTGGATTTATTGAAAACATTTGTTGAATACAAATTAGTGTGTGTTCCTAGGATTCACAATATCATTGCAAATGGATTATCTTGCCTAGCTAGTTCATATCCTAAGACTCCCAACGATCAGCAAATCATCATTCAGACCAAATTAAGACCTACAGTGCCGGATAATGAAAAATATTGGCAGGTTTTTGAAGGAGATAAACAGATTGAGGATTTCCTGATAGGCAGGAATGAGTTTGAATTTTCTGATTCAGAATCTAAATCCGAGAACAACTACCTAATTGAAGAGTCCTCAGATGAGGAAGAAACACCCTGTAACATAGAAATAAACATTCTGAATGAACAGATTAGAAATTCAAACGGAAATTGTGAAAACACAGCAAGTGAAGAAGTGGAGGTGTTGCAGGTCAAAGATAAGAATATACCCAAAGGCCTGGCACCCTTAGAATACCTTTTTGACTTTGATGATGTAGCAAAAAAGCACACTATAGAACATGCAGACTCTGATGTTGAGGAATGCAACATAGGCACTGAAGAAAGGCCCAAAATGATCAAACTGGCTAAGCCCCTGCCTGCAAACATGAAAAGGAAGCACATTGAACTGTTCAAGGAATTCATTGATGTGTTTGTGTGGAATTATGAGGACTTGAGGGCCTATGACACAAATATCATACAACACAAAATACCCTTGAAAGAAAACCAAAAGCCTTTCAGACAAAAACTTCGCAGAATCAATCCAAAACAATTTCCCGCAGTGGAAAAAGAGATTAAAAAGATGTATGAGGTGGGCATAATAGTTCCTGTGAGGTTCTCTGATTGGGTATCAAAATGAGTGGCTGTGAGAAAGAAAACAGGTGAGATCAGATTATGTATCGATTTCAGGAATCTTAATAGAGCCTCACTCAAAGACAACTACGCTTTGCCTAAAATGGAACATATTCTTCAGAAGGTAGTAGGTTCCAAAAGAATCTACTTGCTAGATGGTTTCTCAGGTTACAATCAAGTCTTAGTAATCCCAGAAGAACAACTCAAAACAGCCTTTACCACTCCATGGGGCACCTTTATGTATGTAAAAATGCCCTTTGGACTAATGAACACTGGAGCAACATTTCAAAGAGCAATGGATATAGCTTTTTCAGATGAGATAGGGAACTTCATTGTTATTTAATTAGATGACATAACAGTCTATTCTAAGACTGAGGAAGAACAACTGAAACATCTGAGGAAAGTGTTTGAAAAATGTAGAAGGTTTGGTCTGTCATTGAATCCTAAAAAGATTGTATTTGGGCTGCAAGAAGGAAAGCTTCTTGGCCACATTATATTTGAAAAGGGAATTAGGATAGACCCACAACGAGTTGAGGGAATACTACGAATCACACACCCGAGAAACATCAAAGAATTACAATCCTTCATTGGGAAGATCAACTTCCTTAGGAGATTCATTCTCAACCTGGATGAGCACCTTAGGAATATGACTAACATGCTAAAGAAAGGTGAGGGGGTTAAATGGACTGTCGGAGCTAAGAAATCTTTTGAATCAGTAAAACTTGCACTCACCCAAGCTACTGTCCTGATCAGCCCAAATTTCTCTAAATATTTCTTGATCTTTTCATTTGCCTCTAAGTATACAATGGCTGCAGTCTTGCTGCAGAAAAACACAGAGGGAATGGAACAGCCAATTGCCTTTTTCAGCAAAGCACTCAGAGATGCACCCTTGAAATACAACATAATGGAGAAACAGACCTATGCTCTGATCAAGGCCTTGAAAGACTTTAGGGTGTACATATTGCATTCCCACACCATAGCCTATGTGCCCAACATCATAGTTAAGTACATTTTGTCCCAGGACCCAGATGGGAGAAGGGGCAAATGGAATGTTGTGATTTTAGAATATGACCTTGAGATAAAACCCACCAAACTGATTAAGGGTCAGGGCTTAGCTCGACTAATAGCTGAATCAAACCTACTAGCCCTAGACATTAACATGGTAAATACCTTGGATGAGCAACCAGAATCTCCTGATCCCACTGTTGAGGAAAAGTTTCAGAGCTCTCCTTGGTATTCTGACATTTTGTATGTGCTTACACACCTCAATGCCCCACCAGAGCTGTCAAAGGCTAAGGCCATATTTTTAAAGCTAAAGGCCAGGAGCTATTGCATATTGAATAAATGCTTATACTGGAAGAACCCAAATGGAATATTGCTTAAATGTTTGCCTGAAGACGAGGCAGAGAGGATTAAACAAGAATTCCATGCTGGAGACTGTGGAGGCCACCTGAGTTGCAAAGCCACTGAAAAAAAAATACTCAGAGCTGGTTACTATTGGCCCACACTCTTCAATGATATCCATAAGATGATAATTTCCTGCCACAAATGCCAGATTTTTGAAGGCAAAAGAAAACTCCTTCCCTTACCTCTACAACCCATCACTGTTGAAGGTCCCTTTCTGCAATGGGGCCTAGATTTCATAGGGGAGATTCACCCTGGTTCTTATGCACAACACAAATGGATCCTAATAGCCACAGACTACTTCACTAAGTGGATAGAGGCCATACCCACTAGGAATTCCACAGATTCAGTCATCATTAGTTTCCTAGAAGGTCACATCCTCTCTCGGTTTGGCTGCCCAAGGAAAATAATCACTGATAACGCTACTGCTTTTGGATCCAAGAAAATGGTGGATTTTTTCCACAGGTATCAAATAGCACTTGGTCATTCAACTGCCTATTACCCTCAAGGTAATGGATTGGTTGAATCATCAAACAAGAGCCTGGTGATCATCATCAAGAAGCTGTTGGAAGAGAACAAAAAGTCATGGCATAACAAGCTAGTACATGCTTTGTGGGTTGACAGGCTTACAACAAAGAAATCTATTGGCATGTCACCTTATCAGCTTGTCTATGGAATAGAAGCAGTGTTTCCCACCAGCCTTGGAATACCAGTGATCAAACTTATCCAGGAGATCCAGACAGAAGAATACAGTATGGTGAGGAGGATCAAGCAAACAATTCATCTCCAGCAAACAAGAGAAGAGGTCTACAACAGAGCAGTAAAAGTTCAGGAAAATATAAAGAAATTATTTGAAAAAAGAACCAAAGCTGCTGATTTCAAAATTGGGGATAAAGTGCTGAAGTGGGACTCAAGGAGAGAGGATAAAGGAAAGCACATCAAGTTTGACAGTTTGTGGCAAGTTCCATACATCATCCAGGCCACTATGGGTCCAAATGCCTTCTTCCTACAAGAATTAGATGGTATAGAGCTGTTTGGGGGTCCTGTCAATGGCAGGATGCTCAAACACTACTTCTGCTGATTTACAATTTCCAGTTTCTATTCCCATTGTACATACCATTGCAGTTTTTATTTTCAAGAAAAAAGAGAAAATGTTTCAAAAAATAGAGGAAAAAGAGAGGTTCAGACATGCTTAAAACATGAACCTCTGATGTGCAAAGGATTGGCTCTAAGATGATTAAGATCTGAGCCAAAAGAAGCAAGGTAGCTGGTCCTAACATGCTCAAAGCCTGGACCAGCAAAGAAAAGAAAATTCAGCTCTAACATGCCTAAAACCAGAGCTGAAATAAAGAAAAGAAGTGACTCTAACACGCTCAAATCTTGAGTCAAGACAACAAAGAAGGACACTTCAAGTTTCAGATCTCAAGCCTTCAAAGTTTTGTTTCAGTTTTCTGCAAATTTTGTCCATGTGAAACTGTCTTTATGCCTTGGACCCACAGCAAGTTAGACAGTCTAATCCTGGCTTGACTGTTTTTCAATTTCCGTCGTAGAATATAGAGAAGAAACCTGTTGGACAGTTTAATCCCAGTAGATATTAGATTAGGTACAGAAATATGAGACCAACAGTCTAATCTGGTCTCATGTAGTAATAAGGGTAGATTTATAATAGGTTTTTTTTCTATTATAAAAAATAAATGATGTAAAGGGTCTGCTAGTTCAAATGCACCCTAAAAGTAAAAATGCTAGGATTGTAGGATGGGTAGGTAGATTGTTTGAGAATGTTTATGCTAATCTATCATATTTGTGATAGCTGAAAATCAAAGAAAGAAGATGGCTTAAGCAGCAGGCATCTGGCCTACACCAGAGATCAATTTCTGAATTCTTGACTCCTTCAAGAAGAAGCCATCCCCATGTGGAGCCACTGTTAGCCCCCATAAAATTTCTTGACAAGAAAGCAAGGGGCTAAACTGTTTCTGAGCCTTCAAGGAATGCATTTCCTCTGAAAACACATCATCCTTGAAGCCTCCCTATACTTTTTCCTTATACAAATTCCCCTCTGTTGTGCACCAAAAGGCCTTCAGTTTGTCCTTGTATCCCTGCAAAGTATCCCCATTTTAACCTTTTTCCCCATTGTCAACATTCCCTTCTAACCTCTCCAAATCATACTCATTCCCCCTTAGATCATTCCTGCGCCCTTCGTTTAGCCTAAATTCCCCTTATTCCCCCTATCGTTCCCCTTCATTGCCCTCAAATTTCACTAAAAAGGGTCGAAAAACCCATGCTCTACACATATGAGGCCTAGCCCCTTTCGGCCAAGCCCCCTGCTCTTTTCCCTCCATGTGACCGCGGTGCTAGAACCACCCGCCAGCCCAAAGGGCGCTTACCGCATTTGAATATCAGGTGCGTTTATGGCCGTTGATCTAAACAGAACAGACGATGATCGCCGCCCCGGCAACAACTACCGTTAAATCCGTTCATCGCTGATCGTCGCATCTTAGCTGTCCATTTTCCCACAGATCCGATGGTTTGGACTCTACCTGCCCCGGTGGTCCCCGCCCACGTGCTATTCAGAAACAGCCTGGTTTCCATTGCACCAACTTCCGAGAGCTGGTAGTTTTCTCCGATTCGCAGTGATTCCATACATTGTATGCCGTGTGTCCCTGCGTACGGCTCCGAAACCACCCTCCATCGTGCGTTATAGTTCGTCTGTGGGCGTGGAGCGATATGCGAAATAGCCGCCTGATCCAGAGCCTCCCATCCGACGGTTGTCACTCCACGATGCTGCTCACGTTTTAACCCATGGCCAACGTACCTCCTGGCCCACCGTTCGTCGCCCTCTGCTGCATTTTCAACTGTCGATCTCCTATGAGATCCAATGGTCAAGATTCGTTTCCCCGCTGTTGAATTTTCTATCGTTGCCTGATCCTACCATGTCACCTCCATGTGCGTCCGTTGTACGTCTGCCCATCCCATTGCATAGATTCATTCAAAAGGTTGATGTTTATAAGGTTTTCATGTATAATTTTCTCTGCATTCCACCAACCTTTCGCCATCTGTGTTCTCTACCATTCCACAGCAGGTTTCCGCCATTTCTCCGCAATTCCACTATCACCCATGCAGACATCCACACCATCCGACCCCATGCATTGTTGTTTGGTAGGTTTCGTGCTTTTGCAGGGTTTCAGAAAGGCAAAAAACCGCCATGGTTTCAGATGTACTACCTTAATGGCGTGCTGCGTAGACATAATTAAATCTGGAAGTTGGTACTACAGAGAAATTCCCGGAAAGGTAGCGACAGCATAAATATTATCCCAGGACAGTTCAATCTCCGCAAGAAACCTATCTGGCACCATTAAAGCCCAGATTTTGTAGATCGAGACATTTATGGAGCAGTGGAGAAAAACCAGCTAATGATCAAGGATTTCAGCGTTCGGTATTGAAGGTTTTGAGCCTCAATACAGTGGTTTAGAGGAAAAGAACCAGATTAGTGATCTCAGGGATCATTCAGAAGGTAAAACACACAGAAATTCATGTATATTAGGTTTTCATATCAGCAGATTTTTCCCAAAGGACGAAGCACCCATATTAGTTCCATTATTTACCGTGTTCCTGAAGAATTCCACCTAACCACAGTCCAAAGCTACCAGGGCATTTGTTTCACAAGCATGGCAGTCCATTCAATCATTTTGTTTATGCACCAGAGTGCTACATAGTACTGCAGTCAGAGTACATCAGAGTCATATCAAAGTAATCTGAAGTCTGAAGAAGATCATTCGTCCACCCAAAGAACACCAGAGATTAATGCACAGGATTTATACAGAGTGGGTTTCGGCCTTTTTCCTCTTTTGGAGTTTTAATGCTGAATTTAGTTTCTCACCTAACTTCTCTGCTCCACTGGAGCTTTAAATCCATGAAGAAACTCATTGTAAAGGTTGTTGATAAGTTATCAGAGAACTGCAAGTAGTTTCTTTTGAGACACAGTCTCTGTGTAAAGTTGTAAGATAGGCTAAGGAATATGATTTCAGACTGAGTATGCAGCTATTGGCAATGTTGTACTTGATTGGTATTGCTATTTAATATGACAAGCACATTTCTTTGGATCCTGATCTGAAGCAGCGGTGATGTTTTCCTATCTTTGTGTTTACATTCATTTCATTTCGTTTCTACTGGCATAGGATTTACCCTTGCTAGGTACCCTATGTTTCTGCTTTCCTTGCCATCGATGTTCCTTTTCTAAAAGTGTTTTCTAAGAATTAATTTCAGTTAATTTAACTAGTGTAGTGGATGTTATTTCCTGCTCTCTGATGTATGAATTAAATGTATCTGTTCTTAGAGGCTTCTTGTTAAGGATTCAGTTGGAAGATTTGGGAACACTGGGGATTAGAGTTAGCCCTGTCCACTAGGATCCTTGTGTGACCAGCTGGTCTTTAATTTTGTGCTCTGAATCTGTGTTATCTCCTCCTCTCCTACCTTTCCATACCATACAACCATCTTTAAGATTCAATGTTTTATATGACTAGCCCAATTGAAAGCTTGCACATTGGATAGTAAGCAAATCCTTTCCTGACTCCATTTCCCAATGGTTTTGAATGCTCCTTAGAATAATTCACCTCTGCCCCTTTCCCTCTTTGCTCATCCTGGTCTTACATTGAACCCTTCTCCCCTGATAACCAACAACCAAACAAACAATCAAACAAACAAACCCTGAGACTTATAACTAGCCTATCATCTTAACACCGAGATTTAAAATCATACACATTTGACATTTCATAGAGAGATCCCTCTCTGGGCCCAGGAGGGCTAGATCCTGAGGTCTGAAAGTGGTTTGATGTTGTCTCATCTTTTGGTCTTGCCAATCTAGCTAAAACATGGGAACCCCAACAGTATGTAAGGTCATAATAAAATAATGATAATTCTAAAGTACATGAATTTATTTCCATTATTTTCTAAACTGTATTACGTTACAAAAAATTCATATTATTCTAGAAGTAGAATTAGAATTTTACAATTTCACATACAATTACAATTAAAATTACAATTACAATTTTAGAATTTTACATACAATTACAACTACAATTTTACAATTTCACATACAATTAAAATTAAACTTAAATTTACAATTACAATTACAATTTTAGAAATTTACATACAATTTAAATTACAACTTTACAATTTTACATATATATCGTTACAATTAAACTTTTAGAATTTTACATACAACTACAATTACAATTTTACAATTCCAATCATTTCACATGAATACAATTACAATTTTACAAATATTTTACTTACAATTACAATTGCAATTTTGTAGAAATTATATGCACTAAGCATGCATATGTCCAAGATCCACCTGATCTCACACTATTTAAATTTATGCAAGATACTGAATCTATTCCACTTGTTAATCTTTTTCAGAAAAATTAATTGCACACACATGTGAAGCATAAACAAAAATATTCAATCACACATAACACAGTTTTTAACTGGGAAAGCCTAAAGCTGAAAACCCAAACTATATATTATGTAGCATGGAGATCATATGAAAATCTCATACAAGAATACAAAGCTTATCACAAGCTCTCAGTACAGTACAATCGTCATACACTAATCGGGCTTAATCTTGCAAATCCATGCACCGATCTTTGCCACCTACTAGCCTGCCTCCACTGCGCAATCTCTGTTTAAGAATAGCTCTGAATGAATTCAAATTACTCCATCCTTGACTGTGAAATCCTCATTGGCATCTCCACTGAGTGTGTGATGCAATCAATGCATCACTATAGTCATAACAGATAGTCTATCTTGCCCTTTCACCTATCTCTCCACTGGTCTCCACTGAAACTTCCATGCACTGTAGTTAACTGATGTATTGTTCAATTGATTAATGAGTTATTATTTGTGAATTAATTAACTAATAAATTCACTCCACTCTCACTAGTGTATCATTCAGTTAGACTAGATACAACTAGCTCAACTGATTCTAACTGAGTTAAACTGAATACAACTCCATAACTACTTCTTCCAACTGTTTCATAACTCTGCCACTTGAGTTCTAACTGAGTCCTCCATACATTAGCTCCAATAAACCCTTAGGAATAGCATAATTCCTTCTTTCAACTGATGTGCCACATCTGTGCACTGAACTGAAGTGCTCCAAGAGAATAAGTTGTTGTTTAGAGTCTAATTATTATTAAGAGCTAATAATAATCGACATGCATCTATTTTTAGATTGACGATCTATAAATAGACTTCGCCTAATATTCTAGAAATATAATTTCATCTGTTTTTCCAACTTGATCAACCATCCACAAATAGCATCCTGCAACTTTTGAAATATGATCATCGTGTATAAAAATAAACATAGTCTAAAAATAGACTTGTGCCAAAAATAGCCTGCAGATCCACTTAGTGAAGGCGACTCTTTTCACTAAGCTCATCATCTTGTTGAATCTCAACACACCCTCTCAACGAGATAGGGATTATCCTTCACGCTGATCCTACCTCTATGGTATTCGAATTTGCTCCTGGTGAGCGCCTTCGTCAGAATATTTGCATCCTGATCCTCTGTAGGAATGTACTGAATCAACATGATCTTTTGTTGCACACAATCTCTGATATGATGATACCGGATATCAATATTTTTAGATATATCATGAAACACAGGATTAACTGAGAGTTTAATGCAACTCTGATTATGACAATGAATCACCGTGGGATCTAAATATGAATCGAACAAACCAACCAGAATCTTCCTCATCCAGATAGCCTCACATGCAGCTAAACTTGTTGCCATGTATTCCTCACAGATCTTTGTTTCCTATTGTACCAAGAAACTTCCATAGATCCAATACTAAAAATCCCTCCTGATGTGCTCTTTCTGTCTGTTGGGCTTCTTGCCCAATTTTCATCCATGAAGCCATGCAACTTCACCTCATCCGTTTGTCTGTACCATAAACCATACTCAGATGTGCCCCTGAGATATCTCAGGACATGATTGCCTGCCTTCCAAAAGAGCTTGGTAGGCTTAACCATCGCTTGTGAAAGCTGGTTCACCGCATAGCATATTTCCAGTCTTGTATTGACTAAAAACATGAGTGAACCCACCAACTGTCGATAAACAAAGGCATCCACTACCTCTACTGATGTAGCATCCTCTTTCTTCCAATTTCTTGGAATAGGGGTGTCGATAGGCTTGCAAACTTGCATGTGAAACTTCTCCAGTATCTCTCGGGCATACTTTCCTTGAGACACAAACCATTCACCTTCCCGCGACCATATTTCCAATCCAAGGAAATAATGAAGGAGGCCCAAATCCTTCATCTCAAACTCCTTTTCAAGATCTGCCTTGCATGAGTGTATCAACTGCTCATCACCTATTAGTATTAAATCATCAACATAAAGTACAATGATTAAAATCTTACCCTCAACCACAATCTGGTACAGGTTTGCATTCACCTTAATCTTGGTGAAGCCAAGTCCAATGAAATAGTTGTTGATCCGAGTGTACCAAGCACGGGGTACTTGTTTCAGCCCATACAACGCTCTTTTGAGCCTGCACACATGCGACTCGCTGCTGAAGATATCAAATCCTTCAGGCTACTCAATGTACACCTCTTCCTCAATGATCCCATTAAGGAATGTAGTCTTCACATCCATCTGAAAAATGTGCCCACCCATCAGCATTGAGAGAGCAAGGATGGTTCGTATGGAAGAATACCGTGTGACAGGTGCAAAGGTTTTCTCATAGTCAATCCCCTCAATCTGTGAGAAGCCTCGGGAAAAAAATATTGCCTTATACTTCTCGACACTCCCATAATCAACTTGCTTTACCTTGTAGATCCATCTTGATCCTACAACTGATTTTCCCATTGGCCTTGGAACAATCTCCCAAGCACTATTTCTGACAATGGAGTCATACTCCTCCACCATGGAATCTACCCATGTGGGCTCCTACACTGCTTCTTCAAAATAAGATGGCTCTGTCACGATACACTTGCTCATAAGAGCCATGTATCCAATATATCGGTCAGGTGACTGTCTCTGTCTGCGCTGTGATATAGGAACTCCTACATTCTGTGCCGCATCAAGCTTCAGTCTCTCAGCTTCTGTGGTATGATTTATACCTTGTCTGATGTTTGGTTATACATGAATGGACTCCTCCACTCCATGAGTCTCCTCTTGTGGCTAATCCACATCCAGAGGCTCATCTTTGGGAACAAGAAGTTCCTCTTCCGCATGGAAGTGTAGCTCCCTCTCAAGTGACAACTTCATGGCTTTCACCTCATTGAATTTTATATCCCGTCATACAACAGTCATCCGACTGTCTGGAAAATACACACGATAGTTATGGGGTGTTTCTGTGTACCCCACAAATATCCCAACTTCTGCAGTCAGCTCCAGCTTCTTCCTGGCATCCTTTGTCACATGAATGTAAACAGGTGAGCCAAAAATATTCAAATGAGAAATATCAGGCTTCTTACTATAAAATGCTTCTTCGGGTGTACTCATGCCAATTACTCTATGAGGACAATGGTTTTTCACATAAACCGAAGTGTTGCATGCTTCCGCCCACAAGTGAATTGGTAGGCCCCGGTCATGCAGCATCACTTGTGCAGCACCCACGATCGTTCTGTTCTTTCTCTCCGCGATTCCATTCTGTTGTGGGTTATGAGGCACTAAGTTCTCTTCGAATTCCTTCTTTGCTACAGAAGTCTTTGAATTCGCCCGAGATGTATTCACCACCATTATCATTCCTTAGAGCTTTCACCTACTTCCCCGACTCCTTCTCCACCAATGCCTTGAACTCAGAGAACTTTGAGAAAATTTCACTCTTCTTCTGCATGAAGAATATCTAGCATCTACAAGAATAATCATCAACAAATATCACATAATACTGTGTCTTGCTGTTGAAGCAACCGAGAATGGTCCACACATGTATGTGTGAATTCTCTCCAGGATCACCGAAGCACGATTCTCCTTCTCATGAAAGGTGGTATTCACAAACTTACCCATTGTACATCCTTTGCACTGATATGAATGCGCAAGAGTACCCTTGGGAAGTCCAATAGAAATTTGCTGCAAAATCTTCAAGGCGCCATGGTGAAGGTGGCCCAAACTCCTGTGCCATAATTCTCCCTCATCACGGCTCACCACTTCTTCTGCTTTGCCCACCATTGCAGCGCAACCATCTACCTCCAGCTTGTAGAGATTCTTAATTCAAACCCCTATCTTCTTGGTTTGACCTGTTGTTTTATGTCGAAGGAAGGCTTTTCCCTCACTGAAAGCAAAATCATAACCCTTGTCTTCTAGCATTGCGACTGAGACCAAGTTCTTCTTCAGACATGGAACATGCATGACATTCTTCAACAATAATGGATTACTGGACTCCCTCTCAAAGGTAATGGTCCCAATTCTAGTCGCACTGTACCTACCATCGTCGCCCATCTCTATATCCATCTGGAGGTCCTTCTCCTCCAAGTCACTAAACAAATATTTGTCTCCCGTCATATGGAAAGACGCACCACTGTCAAGATACCACACCGATCCCATGCAGCTTGAAACCAAGCATGCGATCAAGGAAAAAATCCAGCTCAAATTGCGAGGCTAAGGCCTCTCTAGCTACAGATCTAGCATCCTACTTATTCTTCTTCTTCTATGGACAATTAGTGGTGAAATGTCCATGCTCGTGACAGTGAAAACACTTCACTTTGGACAAATCCTGCTTCTTGCCTTTAGCACTGGATTTTGAAGAAGATTTATTCCCCTTCCCTTACGTTGCTTTGGCAGCCAAAGCGCGATTCTCTTCATCTTCATTCTTCGTTTAAGATCCATCCCTGGTACCCCGCCTTATCTCTTCCTGCACAAGATCTGACCAAAGTCGCTCCCATCCCGGCAGTTTCTCCTGGCCATTGACAAAGTCTTCGTAGCTATGCCAACTATTCGAAAGCCCAAGGAGAGCCAATATCACCAAGTCTTCTTCATCAACAATAACCACCACACTTCCCAGTTCATCCTTGCAGTGGACAAACTTCGTGAGGTATTTTGGAATACTGTCACCTTTCTCCATTTTTATTTTTTTGAGCTTGTCTTTAAGCGCCAACTTCCTCTGGTCACTTCTTCTTTGGAACAAGTCTGTAAAAACCTTCCACATTAAGAATGGAGTGGATTTCCCGTGAAGGCTAGACACAATATGGTCCTTCACACCTTTCAATATAATCCTTCTCGTCTTTGCTGTCTTCTTTTGCCATGCATCAAGTAATGCATCATCACTAGATCCTGGCTTAGGAACATCGCTATCAATGAACTCCAAACCATTATCCTCCAACACCGCCTCCATCCTATCCTTCCAGGATATTTAATTCGAGCTCCCATCAAGGGCATACTCCAATCTCAACCTGTTGAAAGATATTTCAATGTATACTTGATTTCTGCACCAAGAATCTTCTGTAGCAAATTCGAATTGTCCACCAGCACAAACTCACTTCACAATTGCAATATTCAATCAACAATGCTATGATACCATGTAGAAATTATATGCACTAAGCATGCATATGTCCAAGATCCACCTGATCTCACACTATTTAAATTTATGCAAGATACTGAATCTATTCCACTTGTTAATCTTTTGCGGAAAAATTAATTGCACACACATGTGAAGCATAAACAAAAATATTCAATCGCACATAACACAATTTTTAACAGGGAAAGCCTGAAACTGAAAACCCCAACTATATATTATGTAACATGGAGATCATATGACAATCTCATACAAGCATACAAAGATTATCACAAGCTCTCAGTACAGTACAATCGTCATACACTAATCAGGCATAATCTTGCAAATCCATGCACCGATCTTTGTCACCTGATAGCCTGCCTCCACTACGCAATCTCTATTGAAGAATAGCTCTGAATGAATTCGAATTACTCCATCCTTGACTGCAGAATCCTCATTGGAATCTCCACTAAGTGTGTGATGCAATCAATGCATCACTATAGTCACAATAGATAGTCTATCTTGCCCTTTCACCTATCTCTCCACTGGTCTCCACTGAAAATGCCATGCACTATAGTTAATTGATGTATTGTTCAGTTGATTAATGAGTTGTTATTTGTGAATTAATTAACTAATTAATTCACTCCACTCTCACTAGTGTATCATTCAGTTAGACTAGATACAGCTAGCTCAACTGAGTCTAACTGAGTTAAATTGAATACAACTCCATAACTACTTCTTCCAACTATGTCATAACTCTGCCACTTGAGTTCTAACTGATTCCTCCATGCATTAAATCTAGTAAACCCTTAGGAATAGCGTAATTCCTTCTGTTAGCTGATGTGCCACATCTGTGCACTAAACTGAAGTGCTCCAAGAGAATAAGTTGTTGTTTAGAGTTTGATTATTATTAAGAGCTAATAATAATCAACATGCATCTATTTTTAGATTGACGATCTATAAATAGACTTCGCCCAATATTCTAAAAATATAATTTCATCTATTTTTCCAAGTTGATCAACCATCCACATATAACATCCTGCAACTTCTGAAATATGATCATCGTGTCTAAAAATAGACATAGTCTAAAAATAGACTTGCGCCAAAAAGCCTGTGGGCCCACTTAGTGAAGGCGACTCTTTTCACTAAGCTCATCATCTTGTTGAATCTCAACAAATTTTACAATTTGACATACAATTATAGTTAAAATTACAATTGCAATATTTACAATTATAATTTTAGAATTTTACATGCAATTACAATTTTACAATTTCACAGACAATTACAATCAAAATTAAAATTAAATTTTTACAATTTTACATACAATTAGAATTAGAATCACAATCACAATTTTACAATTTTACATATATACAATTACAATAAAAATTACAATTACAATCATTTCATAATAAATTAAATATTACAATTCCAATTAAAATTTTACAAATATTTTACATACAATAAAATTAAAATTACAATTACAAATACAATTACAATTTTACAATTTTACTAACATTGAAAATTACAATTACAATCACGACACAATATTTAATAAATATCATGATTTAATATTAAATTAAATAAACATCACGATCATGATAACCATCGTACAAACATCATATTTGACTAAAAAACACATTCAAATTCGCTAACATCATCTAATCATCGTGATCATGATCATCTAATAAAACACAATTAGCAGTGTATACCATCATCACAACACAAACATCAAATATACATCTCATGTCAAATAACTGCTATGACATACACATCTATTTGTAAGTTGCACATTAAATGAACATATCTAACTTAACCTAACAATATACACATCATGATGATCACCAACATGTAAATTAATTACAACTGCAACATGAACATAAAATACATGGACCATATATATATATATATATATAATGTCAAATATATACAATTGTAAGATAAATGTCAAATATAAGCTCGTGGTACATCATCAATAGTATTACTAGTCGAGGCCTTCTCATTCAATGGTGCAGTGTTGACAAGCTCAGATATATGTCGATAATCACGTGCTTGCTGATCTGGTGGTGCCTCATGCTGATCAAGATCAACTGTCGGCTGCTCATGATGACTCGACATGGATGTTCCAGCCTTCTCATGATCATCAGTACTGCTCAATGTTGATCATGATGACTCGATGAGGATGGTCCAACCTGCTCATGATCATGAATGTTGGATGTTGCAGGCTTAGAAGGTTGACTCGACGTGGATTGTCCAGCCTACTGATGATCATGATTTTTGGTCGATGCTGCAGGCTGCTCATCTGCGACATGAGGTAAATTATGATCACTCCCTTGATCATGATCATTAGGTGATGTGTCTCTTCTCAACTCTTGACATACTGCACCTCGACCATGCATACGTCGAAGGTCCCTCCTCAACTACACCACTAACGTGGTATCTCCTACGACATGCCACATTAGGGTGAACATGTCACGTGGCATGCCTCTCCACATATGTACCAGCCTGTATCTCTCTCATAGTGGTGAGCCTGACTCCCTTCTCCACAAGAAGTGCACAGATTTGGTCGCCCAAATCCATCCTAAATCTAGTGTCAGGCCTACGCCTTGCAATAGTCGGTACCAGCGCAACATGAGGACCAGGTCTATCTACACCAGGCGCTTGATCCTCGGCATCTGCCATCTCCTGGTCGTCATCAGGATCTACACCTAGATCATTTGGTCGCAGTGGAATCTCATCACCATCAAATGACCCAATGTCTGTAATATATATATATAAGTACACAACAATAATTAGACAATTTCATTAAACATTTTAATAAAAACAAGTTAAGGAACATGTTAGAATAAGTTTAAATAAAAATTAATATTACATCTATCATCTGAAGGCTCATCATATGTGAAGAGGATGTTGGAACACCCTCGCCAATCCAAACCAGCATACAGATAGGGGACCAGAACAAAGGGATTCTCATTAATACCGGCGAGCAACTCTAGTGCATCATGCGATATCCTCGTGGAAAACTATGACTCGCCCTTCTTGGGCATCATCTGTCCTTACATCTGCATCACATGCAACATTGTCCTACGAGGATACCAAAAAAAAGTAGGCCTCGTCTCTGGAAACCTCTCAAAAAATAAACAAAATAGATTTGAAGGAAAAGGTAAGTTCACCCTCCCTTGTGCCTGAGCATGACATCTATCTAAAGCTATATAGAATTGCCACAAAAAAATGGCAGACCACCTCACAAGTCGTGGCGCCTATAAGGTGCCTTTTAAAACTCCTATTTATCCAACATTAATTATCAACCTGGGAAAGTCCTCTTATTTCAAGAGTGTACACAATATGTGCACGCTATAATCCCAGAGAGTAATGTTTCTTAAAATGTAGTATAGATCTTTCAAATACAAGAATAAATGGATGTTTTTAATAAATCCCACTTGCAACTAAAGGAAACTCAATGATCTAAAACAAAATCATTCATTCAGCAAAGTAAAAACAATTATCAGTCGAGGATACAGTAGAAATAAATCATTCCTCTTTTAACTGATGTAAACTAATCAAGCATAAATAAGATCCTCAATCTGAGAGATTTGACAGTAATAGCCAATGTTCTTTACAATTGTTGATTTCACACACAACACACTAAATAACCAATTGGAAATGACAATGAATTAAATCAATAATGCTACTGCAACTGATGGAAATGAGATAATTATGCTAATTGTAAGAATTCTAAAAGGCAAAACTAAATGATTGCAGAAAGTAAATGAGCAGCAACACTATATAATAGAAATAGACAACAACGCTTATGTGACTGAAATGAACAAAAAAAATAAGTTATTGAAATTAATATTGAAGCACTGTAATTAGAATGAGAAGCACAACAATATACTTGCAGAAAGTAATGATCTTGTTATGAGGGAAAAGAACAGCAACGCAATTCAATTGTAGAAAGTAATCATTAAACAAACCATACTTGCAGAAATCATAAATAAGGCAAACCACACTGTATGGTATAGGAATTGCAAGTAGATCCACCAGGAGCCGGGCCCTTAGCTGCCGGTGAATATCGTCGGATTACTTCAGGAGATGCGAAGGAACTGCAACTGTTTTTATATATTCATTATTGCATAATCGTTACAGCAAGTTCATACTCTGCTTCAATAGCGAGAGTCGATGATAAAAGTTACAATTTCAATAGTAATTCTCCCATTCCTCCTATCCTATCCTATCTATCTCTAATCTAATAATCCATCTAATTCTCTCTCTAATCATCCATCATGAATCCCCATAGTAAACCCCCTTTCTCTGATCTCTATTCTGATTTAAATACACATAGAGAAAATAGAAGTTAAAACTGATATGATTAAAAATGATTCCTATTACAAGATTGGATTTTTCACAACCAATTGATCAGCAAGATCATATCTAAAATATCCTTCCATCAATCATTTAACAGGAACAGGTCGAATTTTGTATTGCAACTAGAAGAATTTGGAAAATGGCCACAACAGTGAATCTAGGAAAATATTCCTCAGAGAACCTTCTGTTTCTCTCAATACAGGCCGAATTTGGGCAAACTATTCTTTAAAAAAGTTAATTCGTTCCGTTCTGGACAAAACCCATGTTTCGGATTTTTGAGATTCTTCTCCATTTGCCCACTACTTCCAATGAAAAACTGTCACTTCTTATTCCAGCGAATTTTTGAGTTGGCATATTTAATGATGAGCTGGAGATCAACTCTGCAATCTGGAAAATATCTTGGAGGCTAAAATGGTGAGTGATGTTACAACAAATTTATTAATAAACCATCATTGATAAAATCATGCATAATAATCATCAATTTATTAAAAATAAAGGAGAAGAAATACTATTTATCCATAAGAGCATAAATAATTATAAAATGGAATTATATGTAAACCATGATAAATGATGTGATAAATAATGGTAGAAATGGATGAGATTGGTGTTAAAATGTGATAATAATAATGACAAACTAGCGGCCCAAAATACCCCTAAACTGAATATATTGCATGTCCTCATGCAACCCAAAGCCTCATTAGTAACCAAGCAACAATACAAAAATTGTTCATCCCAACTCATGAAATGGATGGAACAAATGAATTCTTCCTCAGGTAATGAATATTCAATTTTAGCAATCTTGACGAAGACGTAACAATTTTTACATTTGACGTTCAACTATATGTATATGAAGTTGCAGAAAAATATGATATAAGTAACAACAAACTTCAATAAACATTTTCTCAAAAATCAGATCATTTTGATGCACGGATCATGAGATATAAACAAAATGGTTGTAGGTGATAGTGCATACTTTTTGAAATTTTATGAACTAATTTAGTGTGAAATTATCCAGGTTTGTGTATTTTAATGATACCTCTTTGTTATCCAGAAATCACAAGAATTCAGTTCATAGTTTTAAAGATATATGCAAATCAATTTCTGCATTGTATAAAAATGAAATTGTATGCCTTAAACGAGAAAGAAAGTAGAAAACATCCATCATGTGTAGAAATTCCTCCCCCAAACTGAAGAATTAACATGTCCTCATGTAATGCTAGAAAAAAAAGAGAGGTGGTTGCTACAATCTATTGAAATCTATGCTTGGTGTAAAACAACATGGAATAAGGGAGGTGTTGAAAATGAATAAGAATATCAATGGATGATAAAGAATATTAGTGACATGGTCATAAGAAAGAAATGAAGGAAAACAACACTCCCCCAAATTGAAAGATGATATGTCTCTGAAAAATGGGAAGTGGTAAAGATGTGGAATGAATGATGATGAATAATGCTCAATGGATTTTCATGAAATTCTCCTAAATTCGTAATAAATCATAAAATTATGCTATTTTACCTCAAGTGTTACCTCCGAAAAAAAATGTGGAATGACATGTAGGGACTGGCATTTGTTGAAGCTGATGAATACTGAAAGTGATGCAAAAGGTGGAAGCCATGCAAGCACATCACGTCTGAAGAATTGTGCGCATTCGCGAGTTGCGCGAGCCTTTGCTTTTAGTTGCAATAGTGTGGTCGTGATGCGAATAGAATTCCCCCCCCATACTTGTTGTTCTCTTGTAACCAAATCACGATTCTGCATGCAATTTTATTAAATCCACAGTGTTAATTTTGAAGAGCAACCGATAAAATGTATGCCAAAAGTTCAATCAGAAAAAATTCTGTAGAAATGCAGTATAAATATTGTGGCAAATCATTATGGAAGAATTCTGTACTTATATCGCTTACTATCCATAATGCATACATTCCCCTTTCCAATTGAAAAAGGGATTCAATGATCATAAAGCATAGAAAAAGTGTTGTGCTGATGACAAGGCAAGGGAACGAACAATACAACAATAAATGAAGCAGAGTACACATATCAAATGATAGGACAGCAAGAGGTATGGTTATAATGAGGGTAGAGTGTATACAGATAGTTATGAATAAGAGATAAGATGCTTGGGTTGATGATAGATAATGTGGTAAGTAAAAAGGACAACGATATGCAAGAAAAGATACCTTACTGACGATATTCCATCTAAAAATGATATGATTGATTAAAAATAATTAACTCATGCATAAAGGTTCATAGTAGGGGGAAATTAGGAAAATAATCTCTCTAATAAAAAGAAAAGTAGGAAGAGGATATTATAATAATTATTGATGTTGAAAATAGAACTTCAATACCATAAGTAGAGCCTCTACTGCCAGCAGGCGTCCATAGTCTCGACAGGGTTGTTTTTAAACCCATATGAGCCAGGATCCTCAATTTATAGTTGGATAATTCCATTGTTGTTCTACAGAAGAGATCAGTGTGCTAGCGTGGTAACCAGATAACCACACTGCCATTCACTGGGAAGTAGCAAAAGTGATCAGGTCGGCTTGTGATGAAACCTCCTGTTCCAAGGATATTGTGGCTATCATATGGATCATAACCCTGGTGTGGTGGCCATAGTGGGAATGTCACTTCGCTACAACTTTATCAACATGGTAGGCTGGCTCTTTAATGAGACCCCCTATCCTCTATCTGTAGACAAGATTTTGTTGTTTTACACCTTTTATGATAAATAGAGGGAGGCTCAGTACTCCTTAAGAGTGGGGATGGTGGAAGAAGTTTGAACATGTCAATAGAAAGAAAATATACTCATAATCTTACTTATAATAGATAGAGATAATTGTAGCCAGGAGAAGTGGAACTAGCATGGTAAAGATGATCAATCAGTATCATATACAACATAAATCAATAAAGTAAAGTAATATATAAATAATTGTGTCCCTTTTGTTTGTTTTAAAAAAAAACATATCATCAAGAAGCTATCTTGTTAAAGATCATAACGTCAAGGATTTTCAACTACTTCAATAGACTCCATAATTTTTGTCCTCATAAAAGTATTGTACTTCATGCGATGCAAGGGAATCAATAAAATGTGGTTGAGATGAATTAGGAATAATCGCACAAGAGGGAGGAAGGGTTGTTCTCGAAAATATTCCCAAAGTGTTGTTCCCTTAAAGGAACAGCAAAAATACTCAAAAAAGTGTTGTTCTTTTTAAGGAACAACAAAAATACACCCAAAAAAAGTGTTTTTCCTTAAAAGGAATAGCAGAAAAATACAACCAAAAAAAGTGTTGTTCCTTAAAAGGAACAACAAAAATATACCCAAAAAATTGTTGTTCCTTTTAATGAAACAACAAAAAATGCATGCGAAAAAGTGTTGTTCCTTAAAATGAACCAAAAAAAAAATCAACATGCGAAACTGTAGTTCCTTAAATAGAACGGCTGTTGTTTCTTAAGAGGAACAACAAAAAGACAAACACGCAAAACTGTTGTTCCTTAAGAGGAACAACAAAAAGACAAACACGCGAAACTGATGTTCCTTAAGAGGAACGACTGTTGTTCCTTAAGAGAAATGACAACTGTTCCTTAAGAGGAACAACAAAAAGACAAACACGTTAAACTTAGTGTTCTCTGTAGGGAACATCAAAGCAATCATCCCTACTACTCTAAACAATAGAAAGACAATCGTAAAAAGAAAAGAAATAGAGAAAAACAAGAAAACAATTGTATTTACAGAAAAACAGAGAAAATAAATCATATTTATAGAAAAACAGAGAAAAGCAATCATATTTATAGAAAAACAAAGAAAATAAATCATATTTACAGTCACAAACAAAAAAATAAAAACACATAAAACAATCATATTTACAGTTTAAAAAGAAATAACTTTTTACATAAATGAAGTTGCTGAAAGATTGCCTTTTGCAATTGAAACTTGCATGGTGGGGTCCTTATTGTTCAGTCGTTAATGGAGCGGAAACTGCAATTTGAAGGAATCAATACCTAAAACACAAAAACATAAGATAAATAAGAAAAGAAACAACACTTTATTTAAAAACAAGATCATAAATAAGTTAAGTCACAACAGCTATAATGTTATTTCCTAAGGGAATAACAATCTGTCAATGGAAAAAAATGATCTTTTGGAAAAATGTATTGACAACAGTGACATGAATCTTCAAATGGGAATCAATTCTTCATTTTTCCTATTATGAATCCGTTAGGTAATGAATTGGATAAAATGCCCTTGTTTCATTAAAATTTCTTTCAAGAATCGCTCATCCATAAATTGACCTTCTTTATTCTCCTATGACCTGCAAAAAAAACGAGTGTCTACCTACAATAAAACATTAAATCATGGAGAAAGAGAGGTGATCGGGCTCTCCTAATCCAAGAATTATGCAAAAAAACTAACAAGTAGTTACTTTGTAGAAAAAATCCATAGAAAAAAAATAAAGTAAAATTAATTTATTACCTCCGGGAGAGAAGTGGCCAATCATGCTAACCTGTAGTGTTTTAATCATAAATTCTTTTTTTTTCATCCAATTTGAGTGATTCCAAAGCTAGATGAGATCTAATTCAAAGGTATATCTCCAATAAATTTTTTTTTTTTTTTAAATTCCATGATATGATATGTCAATGTATCTTAGAACAACTTGCATAACAGAGTCATTTTTGATTTTCCAACTTAGAACAACAGTTGATATTTCAAGCATAACTTTTTCATTTGATGAAGGATTAAGCTAATTCAAATTGGAAATGAAATTAGATTCATTTATTTATCTCCAACAGAAACATGTTTTTAAGACAAGAATAATTGATGGGTCAAATACGCTAGTGAATAGCCGAGAAAACAAAGTTTCAAGAGTGCTGATTTATGATAAGCAGTCAGTATTTTGGTCATAAATTCTTCATACGATATCAAAATCGAGTGATTAAAATTGCATTGTAAACTATATTCATAGAGGAATATACCATAGAAATGAGTTTTAAGAATATATTCATTTAGGCCTCCAAAAGTTGACTATCCCAACTCTGTTCCTGAGATGCCTACCAGACACCTTGTCAATGTTTTGGTTATAAGTTTTTAGTTTCAAATCAAAATGGAGTGATTAAAATTGGGTTGGAAAGTAAACATCAAGGGATACTTAGGATAGAAACAGGTTTTAAAAATATTCACTTTTGTTCCCTCAAAACATGACTGTCCCAACTCTGTTTTCAGAAATTTCATCAAGCCCGCAAGCCAAAAAATATGATATTCAAGCAATTTTTCCATATTGGTGATAAAAATGAATATGAGTGTTTGTAGAACTATTATTTTCAATATAATGCATCTACATACACAAATAAATTAAAATATTTATCACCGATGTTGATTTCCACAGCGTGTTGTAACAAAAACATTTTTTACATAATAATAAAAATGTATTTATTTATGTCCTTATTTATTTATTTTCTCCACTAACCTACTCTTCTTTGAAAATTGAATATTCTTACGTATAAGAATACTTCCAGTAGAGCCATTTTTGAAATAAGGCCTCTAGTATGTACATACCCAAATTTGAAAAATGCATGTTAATAAATAGTAGGGTATAAGAAGCCAACTTCCCTTGAAAAGATGGTGCCAAAATTTGTTGAAGTATGGAGTGATGCTGCAAAAAAATTGAGTGAAACCAATCTTCAATGTATCCCTTACTTTATTGATTTCCCATAGCCATCATATCATGAATTTCTTAAGCGTTTAAAACAACTTGTTGATGCGGGCTAGAAGAAACCTCATTTTCTTTCATATGCTCTACAATTTTTGGATTTGAGACATTCTAAATCTCAGTATAAGTTTTCTCCAATGGTGCATGTGAGATAGAATGGGTGGGAAGGGTGGGTAAATTTTGCAGTTCAACACTGTAAGCATGTTGTATTGTTTTATTATGGTGAGGGTGTGGAATGAGTTGAGCAGGAAATTGTGTAGGGAATGGAACATTTTGATGATGTAGTTGATTGGGTTGAATGGATGATTTTAATGGGAAAGCAAGATGTTGTGGAAGAGTTGGAAGATGTGTTTGTGCTACAAGATGAGGGAGAGTAGTCATGCAATCATAAGATGAACCATGCCAAACTTGTAGACAAGATTGGTGGTGGTTATATTGAAATTGGCATGGCTACCCTAACATATGAGTATTCCATAATGGATTATGCAAGTAAGAGAATGGAGAGGAAGTGTTTTGAACCATACATGTAGGCCATGATTTCCATGGTTTTTACCTTGTTTCAGCTTCCCCATCTCTTTGATATGCTATTTCCATCCTAGATAAGGAAGAACAACTATCTATGGGATGCTCTTTTCGGTAATGAAGGCAAAAAACTTCATCAAATTCTTGATTTTTCTGAACCTGCAAAACATTCAATTGTGAATTTAGATAGCTAATGAAATCATATTTAAAATTTTCAAATAAAACATTGATTTCAGCTCTTATGTCTCTTGTTCTTGTAGTAAATTTGGAAAAGAAAGAAGAAACTTCTCTAGAATTCTTACCATCCTTGGAAATTCCTCTTGAATACCTTATGCACAATTCACAAACATCATCATATGATAACTGAAAAACATCACCTTTTCCTCTCAAATTTAAGAGTTCTAAAAATTCATCTTTGATTCCTTTAAGAATGGGTGTTTTCAAGATTTCTTTTTCCAAATGCTTATGCTTTGATTTTTGAAGGTTATATTGAAATCACTCTACATAGTCCTCCAAGCTTTCATATTCCCCTGGTATCATACCGAAAATATCTTCATTGGATTTGCAATAGTCTTGGTACTTCTTCAAGAATATGTTTTTCATGTCCTCCCATGTTTGGATGCAATTCCCACCTAGGCTCATGAACCATTGAAGAGATGCTCCTTTTAGAGTAAGAGGAAACACTTTCAACCTTTGATCATTAGTACAATAATCATATCCTCTACAAATTATTTCAAACTCAAATAAGAATATATCTAGATCTTCATTTGTCAAACCATGAAAATTTGGTAGAGACAATGGGGGAATTATGTGCATTTGTGTCACTCCTCCTAGATCTTTGATAGGGAATTCAAAAGTTAAAATGTGAGCCATTTCTTACCATAATAGAAGATGTTCTTCATATGTTTATTTAAGGATCCTCCTTCCAATGTTCCTGTCAATAGGTTAGTGAAATGGGTGGTGCTTACATCACCACTCGAGTGGAATTACAAGATTTTTAAAAAAATTCTACCTCTAAAATTCCTACTTCAATTCCTATGCAATTTTGCTGAAAAGCTGGTGGAGGAGCAAGCATTTTACTTGCTCGATACGTAGGTTCTTACCTTCCATTTTTAATACCCAATTATTTGACAGTAGACAAACATCAAACATACATCACTCTCTGTCAAATAGCAACACTCTCCCCGGCAATGGCACCAAAATGTTGGGTGCTAAAAGGTGCCTTTTAAAAATCCTATTTATCCCACATTAATTATCAACCCGGGCAAGTCCTCTTATTTCAAGAGTGTACACAATATGTGCACGCTATAATCCCAGAGAGTAATGTTTCTTAAAATGTAGTATAGATATTTCAAATATAAGAATAAATAGATGCTTTTAACAAATTCCATTTGCAACTAAAGGAAACTCAATGCTCTAAAACTAAATCATTCATTCAACAAAGTAATAGCAAATATCAGTCGATCATATAGTAGCAATAACTCATTCCTATTTTAATTGATGTAAACTAATAAAGCATAAATAAGATCCTCAATCTGAGAGCTTTCATAGCAATAGCCAATTTTCTTTACAGTGGTTGATCTCACACACAACACACTAAATAACCAATTGGAAATGGCAATAAATTAAATCAATAATGCTACTGCAACTGATGGAAATGAGATAATTATGCTAACTATAAGAATGCTAAAAGGCAAAACTAAATGATTGCAGAAAGTAAATGAGTAGCAAAGCTATATAATAGAAATAGACAGCAAAGCTTATGTGATTGCTATGAACAACAAAACTAAGTTACTGAAATGAACAGCGAAGCTCTGTAAATAGAATGAGCAACATAACAATATACTTGCAGAAAGCAATGATCTTGTTATGAGGGAAAAGAACAGCAACACAATTCAATTGCAGAAAGTAATCATTAAACAAACCACACTTGCAGAAATCAGAAATAAGGCAAACCACACTGTATGGTATAGGAACGACAAGTAGATTGGAGTGTAAAAAATCTGGTAAACTTTATAAGTATATATTATTATTGATAAAAGATGAGAGATGATTATAATGGGGAATCACCGAGGCTTTAAATATAGCCTCATGGTGCCCCTTGGTGAAGAGGCATGATCTTTGGTCATGCCCTTTCACTTAATAAAACCTAAGATAACTATATCTAATTAATAAATAATAAAATATACATAACATTTCCCCTCTCTTAAAGATGCTTTGTTGTCAAAGCATACGTAATGATGGACAATGTTGGCGAATGCCTAGGTTTCTTGAGCGACAGGCTCTTGCTTCCCACATTTTAAAAATATCATGGAGCATCTTCTCGAGTTCAATCTTTGGGTGATGTGGATAGCGACAAGATTTGATATTGACAGGGTCGGGTCCTTTCTTGACTTCTATTGGATGTTCATGTTCCTTATCAGGAGGTATTTTTATTGGCAGGTCTTGGAAGAATTTTTCGTGTTTCCGAACTATTCCTTGTTCTTCTGGTGATTTTTCGTGATTCCTTTTTAGATTTAGAGGTAACTTAACAAAAATTATCGTTCGATGCAACTTCTCCTCATCATCAAACGCTTCCTTCTTTTCAACCATATCTCCTTCATCATCGAAGGCCTCAACAACTTCTAGCACTATATCGGTGGCTTCGGATGTGTTTGTCTCTTCACATTTTTCTTTCAATTCCGGGGATGAAACATTTTGTTGTTTATAAGCATCTGTATTTTCATGGTTTCTTTCATTTTCAATGACTATGTATGTTGTTTCATCTGTGATAGCAATCACGTTGAATACCAACATTGTTTCTTTTTCTGCCATTGGATTTTCATTTATATAAACATTCTCAATAACTTTTGTTGCTGCATTACTGGCTTTATTAGTGGATTGAGTTGCATTTTCTTCTCTTGGTTTCTCAACTCTATAATTTTCATGGTTGATCTCAGAGTCTCTACTTCTAGGTGGTTCAACACTATAGCCTTCATGTGAGCTAATTTACAATTCAACCTCATTTAATTTCTCTTTTTCAAACATGTTATATTCATGATGATGATCTGAATTAGCTGAATTGTTCAGTTGATTATGTTCGACATTTGGGAATATTGGAGGTTGTGTCTGACTTAAATTATCTATCTTATCATTTAGCTTATCAAAGAGTTTTGTCATCTTTCCTCTGGCCTCGTGATGATTTAGCCACATTTTTCTTTCTATTCGATTTGTTGTCTCATGAATCTTTTTGATGTCGTTGGAGTGTCCTACAACTGTACCTCCAAGATCTACTAATATTTTTCCAAAGTCATATGAATTATTATTGATCTGTTTCTTGAGATCCAACATTTTTTTCTGGAATCCAGTCATCGACATTGATGATGACATACTCCTCATACTCCTTGTTAGGGCTTATCCCCTCTTCCTTAAAAGCTTTGTCCTCAAAGCTATTTTTTTTGACAAGTTTCTTCACTTAAAATTTATTTTCTTTGGCGTATGTCATTCACCACTAGTACCTTCGCTTGTAATGTTGTCTTTGAAAATATGATTTTTTTTTTTATTAATTAATTAATATTTAATTAATTAATTAATTAAATTAAATTTTTTAAATAATAATAACAATAATTATTTTTATTATTATTATATTATTTGAATTATATATATATATATATATATATAACTATGGGGATTTTTTTTTTTGTTAATTTAGAAAAGTCACATTGTTGAAAAGTCACGTTGTTTTGAAAAGGGGGAATGGGTTTTAATACCATGGGAAATTACCATGGGCTCCAAAAACCATGAGCTTGTAAACCATGAGAAATTACTCTTCCTTATTTCTTTTTACTTCTTTATATATATATATATATATCTTTTTTTTTTCTTTTTCTTTTTTTCTTTTGGAACTATTTCTTTTAAATATATATATTTTTTTCCTTTTAATTTATTCCCCCCTTTATGTTAACTTTCCTTCTTTCTTTTTAAAAATTTCTTCCTTTTTAAAAAAAAAAAGAAAAAAACAAATGTTGCTGCTCACAAGCACTTGGTTTTTTAAAAAAAACTGCAATTCTGGAATTTCCTTGTAATTCCTTAATTCTTGGTGATCACACAGATCCTGAAGAGCCATGGCTCTGATACCAATGGAGTGTAAAAACTATGGTAAACTTTATAAGTATATATTATTATTGATAAAATATGAGAGATGATTACAATGGGTAATCACCGACGCTTTAAATATAGCGTCATGGTGTCCCTTGGTGAAGAGGCATGATCTTTGATCATGCCCTTTCACTTAATAAAACCTAAGATAACTATATCTAATTAATAACTAATAAAATATACATAACATAGATCCACCAGGAGCCGGGCCCTTAGCCGCCAATGAATACCGCTAGATTACTTCAGGAGATGCGAAGGAACTGCAATTGTTTTTATACATTCATTATTGCATAATCATTACATCAAGTTCGTGCTCTGCTTCAACAGTGAGATTCGATGATCAAAGTTACAATTTCAATATTAATTCTCCCATTCCTCCTATCCTATCCTATCTATCTCTAATCTAATAATCCATCTAATTCTCTCTCTATTCATCCATCATGAATCCCCATAATAAACCCCCTTTCTCTGATTTCTGTTCTGATTTAAATACACATAGAGAAAAGAGAAGTTACAACCGATATGATTAAAAATTATTCCTATTACAAGATTGGATTGCTCACAACCAATTAATCAGTAAGATCATATCTGAAATATCCTTCCATCAATCATTTAACAGGAACAGGTCGAATTTGGTATTGCAACTGGAAGAATTTGGAAAACAGCCACAACAACGAATCTGGGAAAATCGTCCTGTGAGAACCTTCTGTTTCTCTCAATACAGGCTGAATTTGGGCAAATTGTTCCCTACTAAAGTTAACTTGGTCCATTTTGGACAAAACCCATGTTTCAGATTTTCCAGATTATTCTACATTTTCCCAATACGTCTAATGCAAAACTGTCACTTCTTATTCCAGCGAATTTATGAGTTGGCATATTTAATGATGAGCTGGAGATCAACTCTGCAATATGGAAAAAATCTTGGAGGCTAAAATGGTGAGTGATGTTACAAAAAATTTATTAATAAACCTACATTGATAAAATCATGCATAATAATCATCAATTTAGTAAAAATAAAGGAGAAGAAATAATATTTATCCATAAGAGCATAAAAATTATAAAATGGAATTATATGATAAACCATGATAAATGACGGGATAAAGAATGGTAGAAATGGATGAAATGGGTGTTAAAATGTGATAATAATAATGACAAACTAGTGGCCCAACACCAGCCTAGCATCAACCTGTATCTCTCTCAAAGTGGCGGGCCTGACGCCCTCCTCCACACTGAAGTGCATAGAGTTGGTCACCCAAATCCATCCTAAATCTAGTGTCAAGCCTACACCTCACAACAGCCAGTACTGGCGCAACATGAGGACCAGGTCTGTCTACACTGGGTGCTTGATCCTCGACATCTGCCATCTCCTGATCGTCATCAGGATCTACAACTGGATCATTTGATGGTGGTGGAATCTCATTGCCATCAAATGACCCAATGTCTGCAAAATATATACAAGTGCACAACAATAATTAGACAATTTCATTAAGAATTTTAATAAAAACAAGTTAAAGAACATGTTAGAATAAGTTTAAATAAAACATTAATATTACATCTATCATCTGGAGGCTCATCATATATGAAGAGGATGTTGGCACACCCTCACCAATCCAAACTAGCATATAGATAGGGGACCAGAACAAAGGGATTCTCATTAACACCGGCGAGCAACTCTAGTGCATCATGCGATATCCTCGCGGAAAACTATGACCCGCCCTTTTTGGGCATCATCTATCTCCACATCTGCATCACATGCAACATCTTCCTACGAGGCTGCCAAACAAAAGTAGGCCTCATCTATGGAAACCTCTCAATAAATAAACAAAATAGATATGAAGAAAAAAGTAAGTTCACCCTCCCTTGTGCCTGAGCACGACATCTATCTAAAGCTGTACAGAATTGCCACAAAAAAATGGTAGACCACCTCAAAAGTCGTGGCACCTATAATAATGAATCAACATAAAATAGAAGCGGAAAACTAATGCATTTCTCGTTGCTGGTATAGTGTGAAATGGTCGAAATTAGTAGTGATAGGCACCTCACCTCCTCTCCACCAAATGAAGCAATACGTAACTGACCTCTAGAGACTTGAAAATCTACAGGAGACAGTATATCCATGCTAATGTATCTCTGGGAGTACACCAACTGACTCCTTGTTGCATAGCCAATGGGGACCTCTAGGAACGAGGGAAAATCCACCCCTCTCCTTGATAGGCCTGTAATGAAATATATGTCCTCCTGAGTGGGCGTATACCACAGGTTAGGACTAATCCGGAAAGCCTGTCGGTCGGCATTCCACCTGTGGATAAGCTATCACAAAAACCCACTATGGCCCTTTAGGGATGTAGCCTCCTCATAGAACTTGAGGAAGCCTATCTCCCTTAGGAGCCCCTGGGTGGCTGCTATAATAGGGCGAGGGTACGTATCTCTCTCCCTCTCTTGTGCCTCCCACAGGCGAACCACATTAGACTGGTTCGCCTGTTGTTTTTGTTGTTCCCTCTCTTCTCTCTTTTGACGTCGCTGAATGATTGACATATTAAATACAATTTTTTTATTAAATGATACATGTATTTAGGAATATACATATATAAATTGTTTTGAAAAAATAAAAAAATAGTTGGTGCGGCACAAAAAACAAGCAGGCACCGATAACGATGCATCTTTTTTTATCATGCATCGGAGGCGGTGCACCTGGAAATTTTTAGCGCACCGCACTCCTAGAATTTTTATAAGGTCAACGGTGTGGTGGTATAACAGACCACACTGTTGAATATATATCGGTGTTAGGAGGGTGCTGCGCTAACCAAAATATACGCCCCGGGGCGTATAGTTTATGAAGTGCACCGCCCTCCTGACATCACTACATAGTCAACAGTGTGGTCGCTTACATAACTGCACTGTTGACTATGTCTAGTTCGGGAGGGTAGTGCGATGAAAAAATTACCTGCCTCGGGGTGGATATTTACTTCAACGCACCACATTCCCACAATTTGACATGGTCAACGATGCGGCCGGGTAACCAACCTCATCGCAATTTTTTTAATTTTAAAAAATCAGGGTGCGTCGTTTCGGTATCGCCCTGGAACTGGTGTGGATTGTAGAAATTGTATGCGCTAAGCATGCATATTTCCAAGATCCACCTGATCTCACACTATTTAACTTTATGCAAGATACTGAATCTATTCCACTTGTTAATCTTTTGCGGAAAAATTAATTGCACACACATGTGAAGCATAAACAAAAAATATTCAATCGCACATAACACCATTTTTAATCGGGAAAGCCTGAAGCTAAAAACCCCAACTATATATTATGTAACATGGAGATCATATGACAATCTCATACAAACATACAAAGCTTATCACAAGCCCTCAGTATAGTACAATCGTCATACACTAATCAAGCCTAATCTTGCAAATCCATGCACCAATCTTTGCCACCTGCTAGCCTGCCTCCACTGTAAAATATCTGCTAAAGAATAGCTCCGAATGAATTTGAATTACTCCATCCTTGACTGTGCAATCCTCATTGGCATCTCCACTGAGTGTGTGATGCGATCAATGCATCACTATAGTCACAACAGATAGTCTATCTTGCCCTTTCACCTATCTCTCCATTGGTCTCCACTGAAACTGCCATGCACTGTAGTTAACTGATGTATTGTTCAGCTGATTAATGAGTTATTATTTATGAATTAATTAACTAATTAATTCACTCCACTCTCACTAGTGTATCATTCAGTTAGACTAGATACAAGTAGCTCAACTGAGTTTAACTGAGTTAAACTGAATACAACTCCATAACTACTTCTTCCAACTGTGTCATAACTCTGCCACTTGAGTTCTAACTGAGTCCTCCATGCATTAGCTCCAGTAAACCCTTAGGAATAGCGTAATTCCTTCTGTCAGCTGATGTGCCACATATGTGCACTGAACTGAAGTGCTCCAAGAGAATAAGTTGTTGTTTAGAGTCTGATTATTATTATGAGTTAATAATAATTGACATGCATCTATTTTTAGATTGACGATCTATAAATATACTTCGCCCAATATTCTAAAAATATAATTTCATATATTTTTCCAACTTTATCAACCATTCACAAATAGCATCCTGTAACTTCTGAAATATGATCATCATGTCTAAAAATAGATAGTCTAAAAATAGACTTGCGCAAAAAATAGCCTGCGGGCCCACTTAGTGAAGGCGACTCTTTTCACTATGCTCATCATGTTGTTGAATCTCAACACCAATATTGTTAGCACTAGTCACAGTGCGACCTGTAAATTTATAGGCAACACCATGAACCGGTGTGGGCCGAACGCCTGGAGTGCACCGCGTGAGATTTTTGTTCTTTTTAAATAAGGTGAATTTTAAGTTATATGAAACTAATCTGTTAAAAGGTTTAATTATGGAAAAACAAGTAAAATACGTGTACATTTGGCCGTCGAGGAGGCATATCGGTTGGATAATTTGAAAAACTAAATTTTCCCATCATTTTACAAAATTCGAAATGGAGTGGTGGGAAATGGACAGCAGCAATGCGTGCAATGAGAGAACTGATAGCAAGGAACCTCACACAAGGTAAATTTGCACCCGTGCTTGAGAGCTATGGAGCACTAAGAAGTGAAAAATGCAGATTTTTGGCCATTAATTCCTTTTTATTTAACCTTGTTCCGGTGCACGGGTTTTATATGCGCACCGGGTGGTTTCTTAAAATCGCACTAGGCTATTTCAGTTTTGGCGCGGGGTTTTAAGACGCACCGGTGTAGAATCTTTGTAGAGCACCGGTGCGCTATAGTAATGAGATGCACCGAGAAAGTTGTACTGAGCACACAGTGTCCCGGTGTGCCAATATTTGTATGCACTGGTGCTTTCTCTATTGGAACGCACCAGTGTGGTTTAGGATGATAAATGCACTGGGAACAATACATCCTCAAAAACCTCCACCCACCAACCTCCTTTAGTAACCTCTGCTAGAAGAAGATGTCTGGGCTATTTTTATAAAGGGTTCCTCAAAAAATCCGCTAGAGGGTCTTGTCCTTGTAGTGGGTATATTTTCCAACAATTTTCCTCGTCACGTCCTTCTTTCTCACAATGGGTACACGAGATATTTTCCCCTCTTCTCTTTGCTGTTGCGGCTCTTTTTGGTTGGTAATTTTGTTCATATGTCTCTTTGTTTTCAATATGCATGGCCTTCACGCTGGCCTCATCGATGGTAGTAGGCTCAAACAATAATAATGAATGTCTTATGTAACCATGTAAAGAACTGATATACTTACTCACAATCTCTGGTGATTCTAACATAATATCTAAGTTCAATGCTTGTTTTCTAAATTCTTCAGTGAAGTTTTGCGCGTTTTGGTATTTTCCTTAATTTAGGTGTTGCCACTCCATTAATGATTTTTTCTTATATCTAAATGGGTAAAACTACTTTTTTAATGCAAAAATAAAATTTTACCATGAGGAGAGAAGGTTACCCAGACTGTTGTTGCCCTGCAATTTTCTCTCCCACCAAACGAGAGCGGTGCCACTCAGTCGAAGGGATTCCAACTGGATCTTTTCCTTGTCTTTCTTGATCTTTTGAATCCAGCAGTAGACCTCAATCTGTCTAATCCAATTGTTGAGATTTTTTGCATAACATTCTCCTGTATACATAGGAAAGTCAAACTTTACATATAGTTTAAGGAAAGGTTTCTTAGATGTATGCCTATGACATCTGCGAGAATGATGATAATAAGAATAGGAAATATCACTAGAATATGGAGAGGGAGTGGGATCTTCTCCACCATATCCATGTTTTAGTGAGCCATGGTCATCTGCATTTTTCTTCTCAGACTTGACGGTCTTCTCATACTCTGCAAACAATTTGTCTACTTTCTCTGACATGTTGTAGAATGCATTGCGGTAATTCCGCTCTTCTTTCCAACAAGATTCCTCATTTTCCATGTTTCTTCTTCGTCATGCATCATGCTTCGGGATCCAAAGAGCTAAGCTTTCCTTCGCCTCTTTGCAACTTGTTTCTGGTTATCATATACTCATGAAATTCACATCGACAAAGAACTTCTCTGATACCACTTGATCCAAGATATTTTTATTATAGATTCATTAAGGAATTACATATAATAGAGCATTTGAAATGATGAAACATAAACACATAAAAAAAGAAAAAGAAACCATGACACGCATGAGACCAAGACACCAAAAATTGATTACGGAGTTCATCCAATTCGGACTACGTCTCCAGGCCCTGCTCAATAATGGGGAGGCCTTCATTCATTAAGTGGCGAGAAGAAGAAGAAGTATAAGAAAAATTATATAAAGAACCCTTATACCTCCAATCTCGAAAATGCCAAAAAAATGGGGACCTCTGTTGCAGAAATGGACAACACCATAAGATTCCTGTCACTGAGAGGTGTAGAATCCAAATAAAATTTGCCCAATTAGGGCACTGGAAAATTGTGGGCCCTTTGAAAATGTGGCTTATATCGTGGTTCCTCTGCCTCCCTAAATGGCTCAGGGTTCCACCTGCAATAAAATAACGTTTATGGAAATTTGCGTCGGGTCTACCTCCTCCCCGCACTATGCAAACAAGTTTATATTTATGTATGGCAGCATATTAACCAGCATGTAGGTCGTTGGTGTGGTGGAAAAAGGAGGAATTAGTTGAGGAGGGATCGGGGGGATCAAATCCCCACCCTTCAATTTTAGTTTTCCATTGTGTATTAATATAAGGCTATTGGAGTTCGAACTTTCTGGGTAGTGGGTCCGGCGGCACGGTGGCTTGCCCCCGTACTTTACATTGGTTTATATATATGTTACATGGTGTATCTGGTGGCGGCAGGAGTGATAGCCCACCCCCAACCCTTTTTGGTTGGTGGTTCTCGAGGGTAGTGGGGTCATGGCAGCCAATCCCCATTAAATTGTTATTTTGAATAGTGGTGGATAGTTGGGTGGCATGATTGTTGGCCCCACCACCCATTTTTAATACAAAATTTGTTTATACACTAACATTGGACAATTTATCGAACCTTAGGGGTTATTAGAAATTTTATCCATCCCACTATTTTTCCAGGAAATTGGCTGGATTTTGACACCGAAAAATTGCAAAAGTGTTTCCTTCTTAACCTTCCACATCACCAAGTCAACCCAAAAACTTTGACTCACTCTAACTTCTCCATACAGGCTTAGATTGATGAGCCGTTTTCACTGCTATGATCAGAACGACGAGATCTTCAAATTGACACTAAGTTTGCCACATTTATACCACTTTGAATTTTGACCTATCATCAACCTCCTTGGTCTCCTAAGGGTGTTTGCAGCAACCTGGACCATGCAAAGGGGCTACCTCTCCACCTGTTGTGGTCGACGCAACATAACAGATAATGTAACTACTTGTGGAAAGAATATAATGCATACCCAACATTCTGTTTCCACACACGGGGACGAGGAGTGCATATTCATTGCTATGGGGTTGCAACACCCATTGTTTCTCCACACCAAGAAAACTTCTCAGTGCTCACAGACTTTGTCAATGCATCTACAACATTATTTGAAGTGTCCACCTGTACTAGCAACACATTTCTATCTTCAACCCAATCTCTCACAAGTAATACTGAACATCAATATGCTTTCTATTTGAATTATAAGTGAGGTTATTTTCCAAGAAAATTATAATTTTTTTATGGAAATTTATCCTTACAGCTCGTTGTACCAACCTCATACTTGCACACAACATTTGCAACCAAATTTCTCCCTTTCTTGCATGAGTGGATTCCATGTGATGAGTCCCATCAATAGGTATATTTTGAATTCCATTTTTTTATCCTCCAGCCCTTAAAACTCTCCTTTTCTCACATCAAATCACATTTCTAACCATAATATGCTTCGTAAGAAGACTAGAGTGTTCTTGTTTTTTTGCATGGCCTAAGGGATTGGTGGAGACATCCAGAGAGAATATAGGGGGCTTGTACACTTCATTTACTCTCCAACTCAACTTGATATCAAATATTCCTCACCAACAACTCGAATTCACTAGCAGCTGAGGAAATCTAATACATGTGATGATCAAAGGGAACCTGATCAGGTGCTCAAAAATATGCTCAAAATGAAAGTTGTCGGAATGGTGTGGAACTTGAATGACCACGTAGATGTCGTTGTTATGAATCCTACGCATCTAATTTTGTGGAAAAATGACACCATATGCTCCTAGAAATGAGTTTTGTTTGTTTCTCAAACAAACAAATTTTTTGTAAAATGGTGCAGGCTACCCATTCAGCAGTCCATACAGCTGACTGGGCCTACTGACTGGCATGGTTGACTGGACTCATTATGCCAATCAGGCCTTGCCACTTGGATAATTCTATTGGTGCTGTCGTGTTTGAATTATATTGGTTGGATGGTGGCCAACCACATGCTGCAACGTCGCCCAACGGGAGACCGCCACGTGGCAGTCGCGGGGGCCACCAAAATATGGTTAAGTTCCAAACTGAACTCCAGAGGAATCAACCATAGGACTTCCACTTCACAAGTGTCTGGCCTGATCGCCCGCCCTATGTAGTGTTTCTTAACCTTAGGGGCAACGAGTTCTATTTAAATATGCATAGGTCGCGCTTTGGGGGGATGGGTCAGGCTAAGGCCTAGCCCCCAGCCATCCTAATGCCACGCAACCATGGGCAAGGGGCTAGGGGCTAGGCCCTAGCCCAGCCCTGCCAGATAAATGTTAACCACTAACCCGCGGGCAAAACCCATGAGAAAAACCACTAGAAATCGCGTTGTAAATGGTGGCGCGAAATGTATTAGGCGCAAAGAGTAATGCCCCAACCCTAGACACGTGGCCCCTATGTGACCTAAATTTTCATATTTAAGGCCTTAATGGCCAAATTAGTGTGCCCACAATTTGCGTCGGCAATCTGCCAAAATGGCGCTCGATTAACAGATTTTGGGGCGAATTTGTAGGAATGATGCCAGATTTTGGGAAATTTGTGGTGCGATTAGCAGCCAAGTTAGGGGAACTCATAAATAATGGCGTTTTGACCAATTTTGGGGCATAAAGAGGCTAGAAAAGAATTTTTTACAGTTCTGAAGCTAATGGAATAGATTTTGAAGCCATTTGAGCACTGTAAACTGATGTAACCACAATTTTTTAGCATAATGATTTAAGGCCAAGCCATTGGAAGCTGGACCAAGGAGACGTGGCCCAGGAGGGGTGAAGTCCTTCATCATTTGCTATGTTGTGGTTATTTTTATGGTGTATTTGTCTATTGTTTTATATTTTTCAAAGTTTTAATTCATGATTTATGTGTGTAAAAATTTAACATAAAAGCTCACAAAAACTCAATTTTATCATTTGAAATTTATACATCCTCAAGCACATTTACATTAAGATCTCATACAGATCAGAACCAGATCCACCAATTTCAGGATTTTGGAGGAAGCATTCCTCCTTTCAATGGATTTTCCCCTCAACTACTTTTTGTATAAATAAACCATCCCAGAGGCTCATTAGGATTCGAATTATTGTGTAAGATAGGAGTGGCTACATATAGCCTTGTGCTTAGTACTGTTATTTTCATCTTTCATATGATGTATGTGAATCTTTTTTTTTCTGTGAATGAGAATTTCATCGTTGGCTTGCATATGAGTTATTTTTGGAGGGCTGAAACCCTTAGGTTTGGGCCCAACCCATAGGCTTTAGTCCCTCTCTTGTATTTTTTCCTTTTTTTATTGTTCAAGTTAGTACAATTATTTTCTTGTTTAAGTAGAAATTACATCACAAAACTCATAGTTGCAGGTTTTCCTATCACCTCTCTTATGGGAAGAGTGGTTGGAATATCTACAAAAACAACCTAAAAACATGTGTTTATGATTTCTTGGAAAAATTTTAAGTGTTGGTTTTTCATCCTTCTACTTACTTGGGTTTTGTAACTTAGAAGTTAGTAGCATTGGTTTAGCAATTAGAGTTGTGTTGAAGGGTAGAGTAGATTTTAATAAAATTAATTTATTTTTCTATAAAATTGATCATTTGATGCATGTGCTTGATTAGGCTGCAGGGATTGTGTTGAATTTCATGGGTGGGGAAACTCTTCTACATCCACCTAGACCATCCCATATCTCTCGTGGACACTTCACAGTGCTCCCAAAATATTCCACTGAGGTCACTTTTTTAGTGAAAATGAAGGACACCATGGGCATAAAATTTGGTGCAAGATAGGCCTATGATGGGTACTAAGCTTGGCCAAGGGGATCCAACACCATTCATTCACCTTCATCCACCTTCCTTCACCTTCAATACACTAGTCTCATCCTCAAAAATCTCTCGGACCCCCTCCTGTATCAAAACAAGGCCTCATCTAGTACTTCCTGTAGCAATCATGTAGCTTTGCTTGCTTCAACTAGATTCGATCCAGAATTTGGCCCTAGAAATATGAATTTGAATAATGGACCTCAAGATCTGATTTGATGATTAAGGAAGACTCTAATACCATTCCAACCCCATCCTTTTGTCACTACAAACATAAGAGAACAAGTAGAATTAGACTTAACATTTTTTTTTTTTTTGGTTGAAGTTTGAATTCCTCATTTTCAAGCAAGTTACAAATATATAAATGATTCATGCAAATAGACTATTGATTTGATTAAGTGTGAAATTCGATGTAGCACAACTTACTTATGCAACTAGACGAACCTCTTCCTTTCATGCAATTTCAATTAGCATTTACATTTAATGAATGAAATTTTCATTTTTGTAGTTAGAATCATGTTCATTTCATTGCAATCATGATATGATTTCATAAGAGATTTTCTTTTTAGTTAGTTGAAGGAATGGTATCTGAATGCCTTGATCTGATCTAATGACTAAGGGTGACATGAGTAGAACCTAACCTGCTATGGATATAAATTTTCCACCTCTATGTTTGTACGAACCCCGGGTTGATAATTTAAGTTGAGAAGCCTTGGGAGTTGCAACATCCTTGGTTAAATACTAGAGCTCATCACCATGTATTCAAACTTTGGAGTTGAAAGTAACACTATAGGCTGTCTCTTGTTCATGCAATTGAATTATCCTCCAAACAGGTTAAATACATACCCACTTGTAGATGATCTCTGATCCGGATTCGCAACCCAGACTGCATCAACAAAGCCACATATGTCCAAAAATATATTCAATCATGGTATTCCTTGGTAGCACAAACCATAATCACTGGTGCCATGCAAATAATTGAAAACCCACTTCATTATTTTCCAACGCTCCTTCCCTGGTTTTGACATAAAAATTCTCAATAATCCCACTACATGTGCAATGCTTGTTATGGTATAGACCATTGCAATACATCATGCTACCAACTACTCTCACATAAAGAACACGAGGCATGTCCTCTTCCTCTTCCTATGTCTTGGGACATTGGTGGGAAAATTTTCAACATATAAATTTACACTTACAAGAATAAGAATTGTCGCTGGTTTTCTATTCTCACGCTATTCTACATATTAAACCTCTGTAATATTGTCTTGACATACTTCTTATGATTTAACCAAAACTTCCTCTTTGCCTGATCTTATTTAATTTCCATGCCCAAAATATAGTGTATAACACAAAGATCCTTCATGTTGAATTCAGAAGTTGACAATTGAGTATTCACATCCTAGATAATTTTTGTCATTTCCAATCAACAATATATCATCCACCTACAAGACCAGATAAATAACACATTCACCAATTAATTCAAAATACACATAGTGATCCACTTTTCTCTTTTTGAAGCCAAGTCCCCACATTTATGTATCAAATTTTTGATACCACATCCTTGGTGATTGATTTAACCCATACTTAGACTTCGTTTAACCTAAATACCAGTTTTTTCTTACCCTATATCGAAAATCCTTCTAGTTGCTTCATGTAGATCTCTTCTTCCACCTCCCTATGAAGAAATGTTGTATTCACATCCATCTGTTCATTAGGGAAATTTCGAGGTCTAAAATGGGCCTCCTAAGAAAAATGTACAACAAAAATAAAATTTATAAGAACCAATAGGATTCAAGATGATGATGTCAACCATGGGGGATGATTCGCCATTTTTGGAGTAAAAAAGTAAAAATAATAAAAGATAATAAAAAATAATAAAATAATAAAACTACTTTTTCAACTCGTATTTTCAACTTATCTCCCTAAGGTTTTGCTAAAATGTTTTTCATGTATTTCTCATTTTCTATGTAGCAGGGTCCATCGAAAGTATGCAACATGGCTACGCCTTGGATGAGAAATCAAAATTTTCATCCAACGGGTGTTTCTGCTCGAAATTTGAGCAAACCCATATGGAGATAAGTTGAAAATACAAGTTGAAAAAAGAATTTTTTCTTTTTTCCCTCTTAAATTTGAAGATGTAATCAAATCTTATTTTATTATATCCACTATTATTTTATAATTTCCTTAGGAGGCCCATTTTAGACCTCAAAATTCCCCTAATTCTACCTCAACATCGAAATTAGAAACAATAGTAAAAGTAATATAATAGAAGCTAACTTGGCAACAATAGAAAAAATATCACCAAAATTCATTCCTGGCACCTTAGAATAACCTTTTACCACTAACGAAGATTTGTATTTCTCCATTTTTCCTTCTACATTCATCTTCTTCTTAAACCATTTTATGCCAATGGGCTTCCTTCTAGCCAACATCTCCACCATATGCCAAGCCTCATTTTTGTCTAAAGTTGTCATTTCTTCAAGCATGAACATCTTCCAAATTTTCCATGACTCTGAATCCATGACCTCCCTGGTAGTTATGGGATCATCATTAGTAATAGATAAAGAAAAATTTGAATAAAAATCAGATGGGCTATACCTCTCTGGTTGTCTTCTCTCTCAAACTGATATCCTCAAAACCATATTGTGTGGTTCTCCCTCTTTTCATTTTTTTCTTCTATAACTTCCTATTCTTCCTCCTTCAGTTCAAACTATATCTTGTCTGGTTCCTTTTCCTATAATAGGAATTCGTATTTAATAAAATTTTTCAGTTCTCCAATCACCACATCTCTATTATACACAACCTTCCTTGTTTTTGGGTTCTAAATCTTGTAACTTTTTAAACCATCCTTATACCCAATAAATATGCAGCTTGCAAATGTACTATCCAACTTGGTTCTTTTCTCATTTCAAGCATGTACATACGCATCGAAAAAAAATACCATGATATGTGAGAGAGGGTTTCTTACCAATCCATACCTCATGTGGAGTATTATCCTCCAACACTGATGAAGGTGATATGTTAAACAAGTAACATGCAATATCCATTACCTCTGCCAAAAATTCTTGTCCTAACCCAACACTATTGAGCATGCACCTTGTCTTTTCCATCAATGCCATATTCATTCTTTCTGCAAATTTATAATTTTGAGATGTGTATGGAGTATTATTATGTTGTTCTATACCACATTTATTACTAAAATCTTCAAATTACTTCTTGCAAAACCCTCCACCATTATCTTTCCTCAACATCTTGATCTTCTTCTCTATCTAATTTTCCATGGAAGCCTTAAATTATTTAAACCTGTCAAAGATTTCAAATTTCTTCGTGAGGAAATATATCCATGTAATCCTCGATAATTCATCTATAAATGAGACCTAGTATACACTTACCCAGTTATGGAACCACCACAGGTCCAAACACATCACTATGTACTAGATGTAATATCCCTTTTTCCATTTTTCTTCCCATTATGTTTCACCATATTTTGCTTCCCGTATACACAATTTTTCTTCTGATATACACAATGTTCACATAAATAAAAAACTAGAGATCAATTAGAAATATCTTCTATCATACAATTACTATGTAGTATTCGAAGGCCCTTCTCTCCAATGTGTCATAGTCTTTTCACAAGATACTACAAGATTTTCTGCTCCACTTTCAGGAGCGAAAAAATTGTTGCACTCATCAATAATATTATTTCACAGAAAATTGTACATAGTTATGATATGAACCCCCCTCATCTATACTAGTTCTCCTCAAACCATCTTGCAGGTATAATTCTCGAACACTATTTTTACACCTCCATTATCCATTTTGCTTACAAAAATTAGATTTTAGGCTAATGTAGGAATGTGAAAAACACTAGGATGTGTTTTAATCCTTCAAAATTGCAACTTAAACTTCAATTTTATGTGTCCTATCATTATGGTCTTCCTGCCATCACTTAAGAAGACATAACCACCATCATATTTCTCATATTTACAGAACCACACCCTATGGGGATTCATATGAAAGGATGCACCTGAGTCAATCAACTATGCCTTATTATATATGTGTGTAATTGAAGAAGAAGTCAAGTACACATCCCCACCTTCATCTAAGGTGGTTTTCACCTTTTCAGAAAGAGCATCATCAAATCCCTTTCCTTTTTTAGGATTTTTAGATCTACAATCATTTTTTTAGTGTCATTCTTCTCTGTATTTCCAACATATCTTTAAAAATTCTCCTAGATATTAAAATATCCCTCTATATTTAGATCTCCCACTTGAGGAATTATTTCTATTTCTGTTCTCAGAGTATCCTCTTATAGATAAGGCATTTCCATTAGGGATCTCCATATTTTTCTATCTTGTCTCATCTGACAACAAGGATGTGTAGGTTTTAACCCTGAACAGAAATTATCTACACACGAATCTTATAACAGAAAATAAATAATAGTGAGAGCATAAAACATAAAACAGATAAACACAGAGATTTTCCCCTGGATCCCAAATCGGGACGACCAACTTGATTTTTCATTATATTCCTTTTAGTGTTACAACACACATATATACATGCCGAAGCATACATAAACCCCAATCCATTAACCCTGGATTAGAACATAATCGTAGTTCCCTTGACCGGATCTAAAAAATACCAGGGGCCGAAAACCATCGTACCCCAAAACCATGTGAAAACTCATGCACAAAACATGGGTGGGTCCGCACACCAAAAACAATTTCGCTAGGGCGCTACCCCAGACCCCAATAGTGGGGGCTGCTTCCCACCTTGTGACCCCCCTACTGTGCCTGGCACAACGTACAACGGGTGGGGCTAGTCATGGAAAGAATATAACACATGCCCAAAATTCTCCCACTTGTTGTTTTCTTTCCACAGGGGGCCACATGAGAGCTTAGTCATTGGGCCAATTCTTCAACATCCACTGTTTCTCTACACCAAGAGAACTTCTTAGTGCTCACAAACTTCATCAATGCATCTGCAACATTCTTCAAAGTGTCCACCTTTACCAGCAACACCCTTTTAGTCTCAACCATATCTCAAACAAAGTGATATTGAACATCAATGTGCTTTTTCTTTGAATGGTAAGCAGGGTTCTTAGCCAAGAAAGTTGCACTTTAGCTATCACACTCTATCCTTATAGCTTGTTGTACCAACCCCATACTTGAACACAATATCTACAACCAAACTGCTTCATTGCTTGCATGAGTGGTTGTTATGTATTCTTCCTCCGTAGTTGAAAGAGCCACTATAGACTGTCTTTTACTCATCCAACTCACTGCGCCTCCAAATAGGCTAAACACATACCCACTTGTAGATCTTCTTTAGTCCATATCTCTAACACAGTTTGCATCAGCAAAACCACAAATGTCCAACATTCTTTCCAATCTTGGTCTTCCCTGGTAGCACAATCCATAATCACTAGTGCCACGTAAATATCTGAAAACCCGCTTCACTGTTGTCCAATGCTCCTTCCCTGGGTTTGACATAAACCTGCTCAATACTCCCACTGCATGTGCAATGTATGGTCTAGTACAGACCATTGCATACATTAGGCTACCCATTGCACTTGCATATGGAACATGGGACATATCCTCCTCTTCTTCTTGTGTCTTGGGACACTGTTCAGAAGATAGCTTTACATCTACAGGAATAGGAACATTCACCGGTTTACTATCCTGCATATTGAACCTCTGTAATATAGTCTCGACATACTTCCTTTGGTTTAACCAGAGCTTCCTCTTTGCCCGATCTCTCTTAATTTCCATGCCCAAAATATAGTTTGCAGCACCAAGATCCTTCATGTCGAATTTGGAGAACAGCTGGGTCTTCAAATCTTGGATAATTTCTTTGTCATTTCAAATCAACAACATATCATCCACATACAAGACCAAATAAATAACACGGTCACCAATTAATTTAAAATAAACACATTGATCCTCCTTGCTTCTGGTGAAGCCAAGTCCCCGTATATAGGTATCAAATTTCTGATACCACATCCTTGGTGACTGTTTTAACCCATAGAGAGACTTCTTCAACCTGCATACTAGTTCTTTATTACCCTTCACCATAAAGCCTTCAGGTTGCTTCATGTAGATCTCCTCTTCTAGATCCCCATGAAGAAATGCTGTCTTCACATCCATCCGTTCTATCTCAAAATCAAATGCAGCAGCAACAGATAAAAGTAATCTAATAGAAGTAACCTTGGCAACAGGAGAAAAAATATCACCAAAATCAATTCCCGGCACCTGGGAATAACCTTTCGCTACCAACCGAGCTTTGTATTTTTCCACCTTGCCTTCTACATTCATCTTCTTCTTAAACACCCATTTTCTCCCAATGGGCTTCCTTCCAGCCGGCAACTCCACCAGATCCCATGCATCATTTTTGTGCAAGGATGTCATTTCATCAACCATGGCCTCCTTCCAGAGTTTTCCATCCTCTAAATCTACTGCCTCCCTGACAGTTCTGGGTTCATCATCAGTTATAGTTAAGGCAAAACCTGAACAGAAAGCAGATGGACTATACCTTTCTGGTTGCCTTCTTTCCCGAACTGATCTTCTTAAAGCTGGAGTTTGTGGCTCATCATCTTCTGAGTCTTCTTCTGTTGTAGAGTCCGATTCATCCTCCTTTAGCTCAAACTCTATCTTCTCAGGTTCCTTTGGTAGGACTTCATGTTTAACAACATCTTTCACTTCTCTAAACACCACATCTCGGCTGTACACAACCTTCCTTGTTTCTGTGTTCCAAAGCTTGTAACCCTTTAAACCATCCTTATACCCAATAAAGATGCACCTTTCAGATTTATTATCCAACTTGGTCCTTTTCTCCTTTGGAACATGTACATATGCATCACATCCAAATACCATTAGATGTGAAAGAGAGGGTTTCTTACCAGTCCATACCTCATGTGGAGTCTTATCCTCCAACGCTGATGAAGGTGATCTATTAACTAAGTAACATGCAGTATCCACTGCCTCTGCCCAAAATTCTTGTCCTAACCCAGTACCACTGAGCATGCTTCTTTCCTTTTCCATCAGTGTTCTGTTCATTCTTTCTGCAACTCCATTTTGCTGAGGTGTGTATGGAGTAGTCTTCTATCGCGCTATACCACACTTCTTACAGAACTCTTCAAATTCCTTCTTGCAGAACTCCCCACCATTATCTGTCCTCAGCGCCTTTATCTTTTTCTCTATCTAGTTTTCCACCAGAGCCTTAAATTCTTTAAATCTGTCAAAAGCTTCAGATTTCTTCCTCAAGAAATATATCCATGTATTCCTTGAGAATTCATCTATGAATGAAACATAGTACACAGACTTTCCCAGTGAAGGAACTGACATAGGTCCAAACACATCACTGCGCACAAGTTCTAATATCTTGTTCGCCCTCTTAGCACCAGAAGGAAAGCTCACCTGATTCTGCTTCCCATATACACAATGTTCACAGAAATAAAAATCCAGAGAGAAATTATACATACCTTCTACCATACCATTTCTATTTAGTATCCGAAGGCCCTTCTCTCCAATATGTCCAAGCCTTTGATGCCATAGCATGGTATTTTCTCCAGAGATAGCTAGGATTTCCACTCCACTTTCAGGAACCACATAACTGTTACACCCATCAATAATAGTGCTACCTTGTAGCTTGTACAGAGCTCTAGTCCGAACTCCCCGCATTAATACCAGTGCTCCCCGAACCACTCCTGATGGGGAGTGAAGTGAAAGAATGCACCTGAGTCAATCAACCATGACTCATGATCTACATGTGTACTTGAAGAAGAAGCCAAATACACATCCTCATCTTCATCTGAGGTGGTTTTTGCCTCTGCAGAAGGAGCATCATCAGATCCATTTCCTTTCTCAGGAGCTTTAGATCTGTAGTCCTTTTTGTAGTGCCCTTCCTTTCCGCATTTCCAGCACACCTTTACAAAATTTCTAGGAGATTTAGATCTCCCTCTAGATTTAGATCTCCCACTCGAAACCTTATTCTTGCTTCTGTTTTGGGACCTTCCTCATACAGATAAGGCATCTCCATTCTGGCCCTCCATATTTCTCTGTCTAATTTCCACCGACAACAAGGCTGAGACAATGTCATCAAAATTCAAGGTAGTTGTATTGCTACCTATTGCAATAACCAGACTGTCCCACGAATCTGGTAGAGAACAAAACAAACTAATGCACTTATCTTCATCTAAGATTTTAATATCAACATATGACAACTGACTTACCACAGTATTGACGACGTTTAAATGCTCTGTCACTGAGTCTCCATCCTTCATCCTAAGGTTATATAGCTTTTTCCGCAGGAACAACTTATTCACCAGAGACTTAGATTGGTACAAAGTCCCAAGTTTTTCGCACAAATTCTTCGCCGTAGCTTCCCTAGATACATTCAACAATACTGAATCTGAGACACACAACCGTATTGTGCTCTTAGCCTTCTGATCCAGTTTCTTCCAGTCTTCATCTGACATTGCCGTTGGTTTAGTACCTAGATCTACTGCGATCCACTAATCTTTATCCACCAGCAGAACCTCCATCTTGAACTTCCATAACTCAAAACTCTGACCATTAAATTTCTCGATCTCCATCTTCCCACTGCTCGCAATCTTCTTCCACCGCAGGAATCGATCCTGCAGATCTCCCACTGAACAAGGTCTACCTTAGGCCCAAGAAAAAAACCCTTAGCAGTAAAGGCGTCCCCTTGAAGCTGAAACAGTTCTGATACCAAATGTAGGTTTTAACCCTGAACATAAATTATCTACACACAAATATTATAACTGAAAATAAACAATAGTGAGAGCACAAAACATAAAATAGATAAACATAGAGATTTTCCCCTGGATCCCAAATTGGGATGACCAACTTGATTTTTCATTATATTCCTTTTAGTGTTACAACACATATATATACATGCCGAAGCATACATAAACCCCAATCCATTAACCCTGTATTAGAACATAACCGTAGTTCCCTTGATCGGATCTACAAAATACCAGGGGCCGAAAACCATCGTACCCGAAAACCATGTGCAAACTCATGCACAAAACATGGGTGGGTCCACCTATGAGTGGGTCCACACACCAAAAAAAAAATCGCTGGGGCGCTTCCCCAGACCCCAACAGTGGGGGCTGCTTCCCCCCTTGTGACCCCCCTGCTGTGCCTGGTGCAACGTAGAGTGCGTGGGGCTAGTCGTGGAAAGAATATAACACATGCCCAACATTCTCCCACTTGTTGTTTTCTTTCCACAGGGGGCCACATGAGATCTTAGTCATTGGGCCAATTCTTCAACACCCATTGTTTCTCTACACCAAGAGAAATTCTGAGTGCTCACAGACTTCATCAATGCATCTGCAACATTCTTCAAAGTGTCCACCTTTACCAGCAACACCCTTTTAGTCTCAACCATATCTCTAACAAAGTGATATTGAACATCAATGTGCTTTGTCTTTGAATGGTAAGCAAGGTTCTTAGCCAAGAAAATTGCACTTTAGCTATCACAGTCTATCCTTATAGCTTGTTGTACCAACCCCATACTTGAACACAATCTCTGCAACCAAACTACTTCCTTGCTTGCATGAGTGGCTGCTATGCATTCTACCTCTGTAGTTGAAAGAGCCACTACAGACTATCTTTTACTCATCCAACTGACTGCACCTCCAAATAGGCTAAACACATACCCACTTGTAGATCTTCTTTGGTCCAGATCTCCAACCCAGTCTACATCAACAAAACCATGAATGTCCAATATTCATTCCAATCCTAGTCTTCCATGGTAGCACAATCCATAATCACTAGTGCCACGTAAATATCTGAAAACCCGCTTCACTGCTGTCCAATGCTCCTTCCCTGGGTTTGACATAAAATTGCTCAATACTCCCACTGCACGTGCAATGTCTGGTCTAGTAAAAACCATTGCATACATCAGGCTACCCACTGCACTTGCATATGGAACACGAGACGTATCCTCCTCTTCTTCTTGTGTCTTGGGACACTGTTCAACAGATAGATTTACACCTACAGGAATAGGAACATTCACCGGTTTAATATCCTGCATATTGAACCTCTGCAATATAGTCTCGACATACTTCCTCTGGTTTAACTAGAGCTTCCTCCTTGCCCGATCTCTCTTAATTTCCATGCCCAAAATATAGTTTGCAGTACCAAGATCCTTCATGTCGAATTTGGAGAACAGCTGGGTATTCAAATCTTGGATAATTTCTTTGTCATTTCCAATCAACAACATATCATCCACATACAAGACCAAATAAATAACACGGTCACCAATTAATTTAAAATAAACACAGTGATCCTCCTTGCTTCTGGTGAAGCCAAGTCCTCATATATAAGTATCAAATTTCTGATACCACATCCTTGGTGACTGTTTTAACCCATACGGAGACTTCTTCAACCTGCACACCAGTTATTTCTCACCCTTCACCATAAAGCCTTCAGGTTGCTTCATGTATATCTCCTCTTCTAGATCCCCGTGAAGAAATTTTGTCTTCACATCCATCTGTTCTATCTCAAAATAAAATGCAGCAGCAACAGATAAAATTAATCTAATAGAAGTAACCTTGGCAACAGGAGAAAAAATATCACCAAAATCAATTCCCAGCACCTAGGAATAACCTTTTGCTACCAACCGAGCTTTGTATTTCTCCACCTTGCATTCTACATTCATCTTCTTCTTAAACACCCATTTGCTCTCAATGGGCTTCCTTCCAGCCGGAAACTCCACCAAATCCCATGCCTCATTTTTGTGCAAGGATGCCATTTCATCAACCATGGCCTCCTTCCATAGTTTTCAATCCTATGAATCTACTGCCTCCCTGACAGTTCTGGGATCATCATCAGTTATAGTTAAGGAAAAAACTGAATAGAAAGCAGATGGACTATACCTTTTTGGTTTCCTTCTTTCTCGAACTGATCTTCTCAAAGCCGGAGTTTGTGGCTCTTCCTCTTCTGAGTCTTCTTCTGTTGTAGAGTCTGATTCATCCTCCTTTAGCTCAAACACCATCTTCTCAGGTTCCTTTGGTATGATTTCATGTTTAACAACATCTTTCACCTCTCTAAACACCACATCTCAACTGTACACAACCTTCATTGTTTCCAGGTTCCAAATCTTGTAACCTTTTAAACCATCCTTATACCCAATAAAGATGCACCTTTTAGATTTATTATCCAACTTGGTCCTTTTCTCCTTTGGAACATGTACATATGCATCACATCCAAATACCCTTAGATGTGAAAGATAGGGTTTCTTACCAGTCCATACCTCATGTGTAGCCTTATCCTCCAACACTGATGAAGGTGATCTGTTAACCAGATAGCATGCAGTCTCCACTGCCTCTGCCCAGAATTCTTGTCCTAACCCGGTACCGCTAAGCATGCTTCTTGCCTTTTCCATCAGTGTTCTGTTCATTCTTTCTGCGACTCCATTTTGCTGAGGTGTGTATGGAGTAGTCTTCTGTCGTGCTATACCACACTTCTTACAAAACTCTTCAAATTCCTTCTTGCAGAACTCCCCACCATTATCTGTCCTCAGCACCTTTATCTTCTTCTCTGTCTAGTTTTCCACTAGAGCCTTAAATTCTTTAAATCTGTCAAAAGCTTCAGATTTCCTCCTCAAGAAATATATCCATGTATTCCTTGAGAAGTCATCTATGAATGAAACATAGTACATAGACTTTCCCAGTGAAGGAACTGACATAGGTCCAGACACATCACTGTGCACAAGTTCTAATATCTTGTTCTCCCTCTTAGCACCAGAAGGAAAACTCACCTGATTCTGCTTCCCATATACACAATGTTCACAAAAATCGAAATCCAGTGAGCAATTAGACATACCTTCTACCATACCGTTTCTATATAGTATCCGAAGGCCCTTCTCTCCAATATGTCCAAGCCTTTGATGCCATAGCATGGTCTTTTCTTCAGAGATAGCTAGGCTTTCCACTCCACTTTCAGGAACCACATAAATATTACACCCATCAATAACAGTGCTACCTTGTAGCTTGTACATAGTTTTAGTCCGAAATCCCCACATTAATACCAGTACTCCTCGAACCATCTTGCAGACATCTTTCTCGAACACTATTTTTACACCTGCGTCATCCATCTTGCTTACAGAAATCAGATTTCTGGCCAATGCAGGAATATGTAGAATACCAGGAAGTGTTCTAATCCTTCCACATTGTAGCTTCAGCTTGACCTTTCCACGTCCGATGATTCTGGCCTTCCTATCATCCCCTAAGAAGACATCACCACCATCATATTTCTCATACTCGCATAACCACTCCCGATGGGGAGTGAAGTGAAAGGATGCACCTGATTCAATCAACCATGACTCATGATCTACATGTGTACTTGAAGAAGAAGCAAAATACACATCCCACCTTCATCTGAGGTGGTTTTTTCCTTTGCATAAGGAGCATCATCAGATCCCTTTCCTTTCTCAGGAGCTTTAGATCTGCAGTCCTTTTTTTAGTGCCCTTCCTTTCCGCATTTCCAGCACACCTTTACAAACTTTCCAGGAGATTTAGATCTCCCACTCAAAACCTTATTCTTGCTTCTGTTTTGGGACCTTCCTCATACAGAGAAGGCATCTCCATTCTGGCCCTCCATATTTCTCCGTCTCATTTCCTCCGACAACAAGGCTGAGACAATGTCATCAAAATTCAAGGTAGTTGTATTGCTACCTATTGCAATAACCAGACTGTCCCACGAGTCTGGTAGAGAACACAACAAAATGATGCACTTATCTTCATCTGAGATTTTAATATCAACAGATGACAGCTGACTTACCACAGTATTGAAGGCGTTCAGATGCTCTGTCATCGAGTCTCCATCCTTCATCCTCAGGTTATACAGCTTTTTCCGCAGGAACAACTTATTCACCAGAGACTTAGATTGGTACAAAGTCCCAAGTTTTTCCCACAAATTATTCGCCGTAGCTTCCCCAGATACATTCAACAATACTGAATCTGAGACACACAACCGTATTGTGCTCTTAGCCTTCCGATCCAGTTTCTTCTAGTCTTCATCTGACATTGCCATTGGTTTAGTACCTGGATCTACCGCGATCCACTGATCTTTATCCACCAGCAGATCCTCCATCTTGAGCTTCCACAACTCAAAACTCTGACCATTAAATTTCTCGATCTCTATCTTTCCGCCACTCGCCATATTCTTTCACCGCAAGAATCGATCCCGCAGATCTCCCACTGCACAGGGTCTACCACAGGCCCGAGCAAAAAACCCTCAACAACAAAGGCGTCCCCTTGAAGTCGAAACAACTCTGATACCAAATGTAGGTTTTAACCCTGAACAGAAATTATCTACACACGAATCTTATAACGGAAAATAAACAATAGCGAGAGCATAAAACATAAAACAGATAAACACAGAGATTTTCCCCTGGATCCCAAATCGGGACGACCAGCTTGATTTTTCATTATATTCCTTTTAGTGTTACAACACATATATATACATGCCCAAGCATACATAAACCCCAATCCATTAACCCTGGATTAGAACATAACCGTAGTTCCCTTGACCGGATCTACAAAATACCAGGGGCCGAAAACCATCGTACCCCAAAACCATGTGCAAACTCATGCACAAAACATGGGTGGGTCCGCATATGAGTGGGACCGCATACCAAAAAAAATTTCACCGGGGTGCTTCCTCGGACCCCGACAGGGGCGGCTGCTGCCCCCCCTGTGACCCCCCTACTGCGCTCGGCGCAACGTACAACGCGTGGGGCTAGTCGTGGAAAGAATATAACACATACCCAACATTCTCCCACTTGTTGTTTTCTTTCCACGGGGGGCCACAGGAGAGCTTAGTCATTTGGCCAATTCTTCAACACCCATTGTTTCTCTACACCAAGAGAACTTCTGAGTGCTCACAGACTTCGTCAATGCATCCGCAACATTCTTCAAAGTGTCCACCTTTACCAGCAACACCCTTTTAGCCTCAACCATATCTCTAACAAAGTGATATTGAACATCAATGTGCTTTGTCTTTGAATGATAAGCAGGGTTCTTAGCCAAGAAAGTTGCACTTTGGCTATCACAGTCTATCCTTATAGCTTGTTGTACCAACCCCATACTTGAACACAATCTCTGCAACCAAACTGCTTCCTTGCTTGCATGAGTGGCTGCTATGTATTCTGCCTCTGTAGTTGAAAGAGCCACTACAGACTGCCTTTTACTCATCCAACTGACTGCGCCTCCAAATAGGCTAAACACATACCCACTTGTAGATCTTCTTTGGTCCAGATCTCCAGCCCAGTCTGCATCAACAAAACCATGAATTTCCAACATTCTTTCCAATCCTGGTCTTCCCTGGTAGCACAATCCATAATCACTAGTGCCACGTAAATATCTGAAAACCCACTTCACTACTGTCCAATGCTCCTTCCCTGGGTTTGACATAAGCCTGCTCAATACTCCCACTGCATGTGCAATGTCCGGTCTAGTACAGACCATTGCATACATCAGGCTACCCACTACACTTTCATATGGAACACGGGACATATCCTCCTCTTCTTCTTGTGTCTTGGGACACTGTTCAGCAGATAGCTTTACACCTACAAGAATAGGAACATTCACCAATTTACTATCTTGCATATTGAACCTCTGCAATATAGTCTCAACATACTTCCTCTGGTTTAACCAGAGCTTCCTTCTTGCCCGATCTCTCTTAATTTCCATGCCCAAAATATAGTTTGCAGCACCAAGATCCTTCATGTCGAATTTGGAGAATAGCTGGGTCTTCAAATCTTGGATACTTTCTTTGTCATTTCCAATCAACAACATATCATCCACATACAAGACCAAATAAATAACACGGTCACCAATTAATTCAAAATAAACACAGTGATCCTCCTTGCTTCTGGTGAAGCCAAGTCCCCTTATATAGGTATCAAATTTCTGATACCACATCCTTGGTGACTGTTTTAACCCATACAGAGACTTCTTCAACCTGCATACCAGTTCTTTCTTACCCTTCACCATAAAGCCTTCAGGTTGCTTCATGTAGATCTCCTCTTCTAGATCCCCATGAAGAAATTTTTTCTTCACATCCATCTGTTCTATCTCAAAATCAAATGCAGCAGCAACATATAAAATTAATCTAATAGAAGTAACCTTGGAAACAGGAGAAAAAATATCACCAAACTCAATTCCCGGCACCTGGGAATAACCTTTTTCTACCAACAGAGATTTGTATTTCTACACCTTGTCTTCTATATTCATCTTCTCCTTAAACACCCATTTTCTCCCAATGGGCTTCCTTACGGCCGGAAACTCCACCAAATCCCATGCCTCATTTTTGTGCAAGGATGCCATTTCATCAACCATGGCTTCCTTCCATAGTTTTCCATCCTCTGAATCTATTGCCTCCCTGATAGTTCTGGGATCATCATCAGTTATAGTTAAGGCAAAACCTGAACAAAAATCAGATGGACTATACCTTTCTGGTTGCCTTCTTTCCCAAACTGATCTTCTCAAAGCTAGAGTTTGTGGCTCTTCCTCTTATGAGTCTTCTTCTGTTGTAGAGTCTGATTCATCCTCCTTTAGCTAAAACATTATCTTCTCAGGTTCCTTTGGTATGATTTCATGCTTAACAACATCTTTCACCTCTCTAAACACCACATCTCATTTGTACAAAACCTTCCTTGTTTTCGGGTTCCAAAGCTTGTAACCTTTTAAACTATCCTTATACCCAATAAAGATGCACCTTTTATATTTATTATCCAACTTGGTCCTTTTCTCCTTTGGAACATGTACATATGCATCACATCCAAATACCATTAGATGTAAAAGAGAGGGTTTCTTACCAGTCCATACCTCATGTGGAGTCTTATCCTCCAACACTGATGAAGGTGATTTGTTAACCAGATAGCATGCAGTCTCCACTGCCTCTGCCCAAAATTCTTGTCCTAACCCGGTACCACTGAGCATGCTTCTTGCCTTTTCCATCAATGTTCTGTTCATTCTTTCTCCAACTCCATTTTGCTGAGGTGTGTATGGAGTAGTCTTCTGTTGTGCTATACCACAATTGTTATAGAACTCTTCAAATTATTTCTTGCAGAACTCCCCATCATTATCTATCCTCGGCGCCTTGATCTTCTTCTCTGTCTAGTTTTCCACCAGAGCATTAAATTCTTTAAAATGTCAAAAGCTTCAGATTTCTTCCTCAAGAAATATATCCATGTATTCCTTGAGAATTCATCTATGAATGAAACATAGTACACAGAATTTCCCAGTGAAGGAACTGTCACAGGTCCAAACACATCACTGTGCATAAGTTATAATATCTTGTTCGCCCTCTTAGCACCAGAAGGAAAACTCACCCGATTCTGCTTCCCATATACACAATTTTCATAGAAATCGAAATCCAGAGAGAAATTAGACATACCTTCTACCATACCATTTCTATGTAGTATTCGAAGGCCCTTCTCTCCAATATGTCCAAGCCTTTGATGCCATAGCATGGTCTTTTCTCCAGAGATAGCTAGGCTTTCCGCTCCACTTTCAAGAACCACATAACTGTTACACCCATCAATAACAGTTCTACCTTGTAGCTTGTACAGAGTTCTTGTCCGAACTCCCCGCATTAATACCAGTGCTTCCCTAACCATCTTGCAGGCATCTTTCTCGAACACTGTTTTTACACATGCGTCATCCATCTTGCTTACAGAAATCAGATTTCTGGTCAATGCAGGAATATGAAGAACACTAGAAAGTGTTCTAATCCTTCCACCTTGGAGCTTCATCTTGAACTTTCCACGTCCGACGATTCTGGCCTTCCTATCATCCCCTAAGAATACATCACCACCATCATATTTCTCATACTCGAAGAACCACTCCTGATGAGGAGTGAAGTGAAAGGATGCACCTGAGTCAATCAACCATGACTCATGATCTACATGTGTACTTGAAGAAGAAGCCAAATACACATCCCCACCTTCATTCGAGGTGGTTTTTGCCTCTGCAGAAGGAGCATCATCAGATCCCTTTCCTTTCTCAGGAGCTTTAGACCTGCATTCCTTTTTGTAGTGCCCTTCATTTCCACATTTCCAGCACACCTTTACAAACTTTCCAGGAGATTTAGATCTCCCTCTAGATTTATATCTCCCACTCGAAACCTTATTCTTGCTTCTATTTTGGGACCTTCCTTGTACACATAAGGCATCTCCATTCTGGCCCTCCATATTTCTCCGGCTCATTTCCTCCGAAAACAAGGCTGAGACAATGTCATCAAAATTCAAGGTAGTTGTATTGCTACCTATTGCAATAACCAAGAGATCGTCCTGACGAATCCGGTAGAGAACAAAACAAACTAATGCACTTATCTTCATTTGAGATTTTAATATCAACAGATGACAACTAACTTACCACAGCATTGAAGGTGTGCAGATGCTCTGTCACCGAGTCTCCATCCTTCATCCTCAGGTTATACAGCTTTTTCCGCAGGAACAACTTATTCACCAGAGACTTAGATTGGTACAAAGTCCCAAGTTTTTCCCACAAATTCTTCGTCGTAGCTTTCCCAGATACATTCAACAATACTGAATCTGAGACACACAACCGTATTGTGCTCTTAGCCTTTCGATCCAGTTTCTTCCAGTCTTCATCTGACATTGCCGTTGGTTTAGTACCTGGATCTACCGCGATCCACTGATCTTAATCCACCAGCAGATCCTCCATATTGAGCTTCCACAACTCAAAACTCTTACCATTAAATTTCTCGATCTCTATCTTCCTACCGCTCGCCATCTTCTTTCACAGCAAGAATCGCTCCTGCAGATCTCCCACTGAACAGGGTCTACCTCAAAGTCCGAGCAAAAACCCCGGCTAAAGAAAGGCGTCCCTTGAAGCCGAAACAGTTTTGATACCAAATGTAGGTTTTAACCTTGAACATAAATTATCTACACACGAATCTTATAACAGAAAATAAACAATAGCGAGAGCATAAAACATAAAACAGATAAACACAGAGATTTTCCCCTAGATCCCAAATTGGGACGACCAGCTTGATTTTTCATTATATTCCTTTTTAGTGTTACAACACATATATATACATGCCGAAGCATACATAAACCCCAATCCATTAACCCTGGATTAGAACATAACCGTAGTTCCCTTGACCGGATCTACAAAATACCAGGGGCCGAAAACCATCGTACCCCAAAACCATGTGCAAACTCATGCACAAAACATGGGTGGGTCCACCTATGAGTGGGTCTGCACACCAAAAAAAAATTTCGTCGGGGCGCTGCCCCAAACCCCAACAGTGGGGGCTGCTTCCCCGCTTGTGACCCCCCTGCTGCGCCCGGTGCAACGTACAGCGTGTGGGGCTAGTCGTAGAAAGAATATAACACATGCCCAACAGGATGAGACTATTTCATCAAACTTCAAGGTAGTTGTATTGCTACCTATAGCAACAAACAAACTATCCCACAAGTCTATTACAGAACACACCAAACTAATGCACTTAAATTCATATGAAATGTTAATATCAACATATAAAAACTAACTTACCACTGTATTTAAGGCATTAAGATGCTCCATCATTGAGTCTCCATCCTTCATCCTCAATTTATACTACTTTTTCTGCAACAATAGTTTGTTCACCAGGGACTTAGATTAACACAAAGTCCCTAGCTTGTCCCACAAAGCCTTTATCATAACTTCCTCCAATACATTCAACAATACTAAATATGATAGACACAATCATATTTTTATCTTTTCCTTCTGATATAAATTTGAATAATGTTTTGTCGGCATTCATGTTGGTGTCATATCTGGATCTACAATGATCCAATGATATTTTTTCCACCAACAGATCCTCCATCTTTAGCTTCCACAACTCAAAAATATATGCATTGAATTTCTCAATCTTTATCTTTCCACTATTCACCATCTCCTTTCACCACAAGAATCAATCTCGTGGATCTACCACTGTAACAGGGTCTACCATAGGCCTGATTAACCAACCCCTCAGTCGCAACAATATCCCCATGAAGCCAAAACAACTCTAATATCAAATGTAGGTTTTAACCCTATATAGAAATTACCTACAAACGAATTTTTAAAAACATAAATAAATATACAATGGCAAGAACATATAAAATCTATACCAATATTTTCTCTTGGAACCCAAAACTGGGAAAACCAGATTAATTTTTCATTATATTCCTTTTAATGTTATAATATAATATACATGCTGAATCATTCATAAACCCCAATACATTAACCTTGGATTATAAGATAAATGTAGTTCCATTGACTAGATTTTAAAAATACCATGGGCAAAACCATCATGTCCAAAACCATGCATAAAATCCAGGTGCAAAACCATGGGTAGATTTGTCCAACCATTATCGAGTCTGCATAAATAAAAAATCTCGGTTGTTGCCTCAGACTCTGTGCAAGGGTGCAATACTGTTGTAGGCACTACCCCATACTTTGTGTAAGGGGGCGATACTGTTGCACTTATCGTAACATAACAACGCATGACACTAGTCATGGAAAGAATATAACACCTACCCAACATATTTTACATCAATGTGTTGGAAATCCACTCTTCCCATTTTCCTTACACAATCATCTATTAGTTATTCTCAAATGTTTTACCAAAATATAAGTTTCAGAAAATATTAATTTTATAAAAAAAACCATGCTTTTAGAAAATTATATTCTTGTGATTTAAATCTATCATATTATTAAAACATTTTCCTACGTCATTATATTGGGAATTCACTCTTCCCATCTTTCTTCCAAAAATAACTATGGCCCAATTAATCAATTTTGACTGATCTAGATATATGCAGGAATGCAATAGAATACACATATAACCATAATTATAAATGCAGCGGAAATAACGCTTCATTTCATTAATATCAAAGAACTGAAATTTGTTTACAGACAGAATGGAAATAAACTAGCTAGGGCGTTGGTATCTTATCTCTGAGAATATATGTGTTAGCTACGAGCCTCTGAAATCTTTGTTACAATGAGGCTCAAAGGCCTATATATTATTGAGAAACAATGGAAAACCCTAAACATCCAAAAACCTAACCCTAGGAGATGAAACACCAGAATATGGGCCCTGTCAGGGTAAATTGGTACGTCAATTTCCCGGGATCGTGACTTTGGCACACTATCTCTGTTTGATGCACATGATACATAGTTAGAAATATATATCCGAGGACTAGAATTTCTGACCACAAATATAGAGAGTCTAAAACAGAACCATTTTCGTTAGGGTTTGATGCCCAAAAAACGTCGTTTAGGGCCTCAAAACATCTCTAGAAGTTACAGACCCAAAAAACTGCCAAAAATAGTAAACTATGCTATAATTAAAGAAATTGAAAAACCGAAAGAAAAAATGGTGGGGCCCCAAGTGGAATAGGCAGGTGATCACAAATATCCACCTGGATCATTCCTACCCCCTTAGGAAGAAATGGTCCCCATTGATTTGAGTTCCTCCATGAGATGAGGAAACTTCTGTTGAACTTAGTCCCTGGTGAACCACTTGCCTTGGAGCAGGGGCTGGCCAGCTTTGACAACTCGATATAGTTCGATATTCTATTGGCGAATGTTCTTGAGTTTCATGTCCATGATATGATCTATGGTGGCCTGTTCCATGCAATCTGGGTTTAACTCTGTTGGTGTGAGTTGTTCTGCAGTGTCAAAGGTGTCCAGTAGAGGTGGGAAATAGGGCTGAAGGTGGTCCACGTTGAATACTTGGTGCAGACCAAGGAATGGTGGAATAATGAGCTCAAAGTAATTTTTCCCTACAGCCTTGGTGATGGTGTATGACCCATATCAGAGCGAGCAAAGCTTGCGGTGGGGTCCAGTGAGGCGCTCCTTCTTCAAATGTAGCCACACTTTGTTTCCCACTTGGAAGAGGTGTGGCACTCGATGTTGATCATGTCGTTGCTTGTACTTAGCATTGAATCTATCCAATATTTCATGAACCTCCTAGCGGATGTGCTAAATGTGCTCAATGAAGTTGTTCTCTTTGTCACCTTTAGACTGGACATGAGTCGAATTGACCTCAGTAGCCACAAATAGCATGGCTACGTCAATGGGACATAGTGGCTGGAACCCCAGGCCCAATTGGAAGGGGTTGTGGTCGGTTCAGATGTGGAGAGCCTGGTTATAACTGTGTTGTACATAAGAAAGGCTCTCATCCCATGTGCGTGGATGCTTTAAATTGTACATGCATAGAATGTGCACAATCATCCTTTTGATGACCTTTGTTTGGCCATTAGTTTGGGGATGAAGAGTTGTGGACTTAGTGAGCTTGGTGTCCAAAATTGACTAGAGGTTGGACCAAAATGTGCTGAGGAACCTGCTGTCCTAATTTGATATGATAGACCGTGGGATCCCAAAGTGCACCCACACTCTTTCAAAGAAGATGTTAGCAGTGGCTTCTGCTGTGATATTCTTCTTGTAGGTCGACATAATGGCCATCTTTGAGAATCTGTCTATGACCACGAAAACATAGTTGTTTCCATTCTTAGTAGAAGGAAGGCCCAACATGTAATCGATGGAGATGGATTCCTAAGGTAGACTAGGGGATGGTAGTGGATTATAGAGGCCTTGCTTCTTGATGGTCAGTTTGGAAATTGAGCAAGCAGTGCAGGATATGATGTACTTACCAACATCCTTTCGAAGGTTCGACCAATATAAATACTTCTGCAGTACTGCCACTATTTTCTTGACCTCGAAATGCCCAGCGACTCGACTGTAGTGTGATTCCAAAATAATTTTGGCACGCTCGCTTGAAGGAACACAAAGGTGTCCCAAGTGACATAGCAGTGGATCCTGGAGGTAAAAATTTGGAACTTGCGTACCTTCCAAGATTGACTTGTGTGCGTGGCTGAATTCCGGATCGCTCTTGTAGAGAAGCGGCCAATCAGAAGTCTTGTGCCCACAAGAGTTGAGAACGGTGGTGTTTAGCCAATTTAATGTCTTAAATTTCTTATCATAAATCATCAACCGAGGTTAGTAATCTGATGAAGTGTGGTGCACTATATATTCTTAGTTAACCTTCTTCTTACTTCGTTGTGCATGTTTTTATATTGTTTTGGGGGGTTTTGTTTCTTTATGTCTAAAGGAGTTAATCTTAAGAAATGATAACTATGAAATGAATAAACTAAATCTAATGAAGTTTTAATGTTAATAACTAGTTTTGAAAGAAGGAAGAAAAGAAAATGTTCCTTACCTATTCTAAATTTCATAAAAATGAATCAAACTTTAAATGGTTAGAATCTCATCTAGAAAACAGAGTATTTACTCTAATGATTTTGATCCTTTTAGAATTTAAAGCTAATATTAATATGACTCTACTCCATGCATTAAAAACATAAATCCTATGACTAAGAATTGAAATGACAATGCTATTCTAAATGGAAAGAAAATTCAAAGGAATTGAAAAGAAACCAATGCATGACCAATTTCTCAATCATCCAATTTTGGAAGCATGGAAAAGCCACCTTCTTGACATGATTTACAAGAAATTGATTATACTTTAGTTTAAATATTTAATCTAAGAAAGCATTTAAAAAACATTTAAAGGAAACTCAACTACTCAGTCATTCAATTTGGAAGTATGACAAAGTCATCTTCTTGACATGATTTACAAGCATCTAATTACACATTTAATTGAGGAATTAATATAAGAAAGCAGTGTAAAGACATGTAAAGGAAAACTCAACTACTATATATTTTAAATACTCAAGCATCCAATTTGGAAGAATGACAAAGTCATCTTCTTGGCATGATTTACAAGCATATAATTATACATTTAATTGAGGTTTTTAATCTAGGAAAACAGTGCAAAAACATGTAAAGAAACTAAGATAAATGTATTCTCTAATGCCTCAAACAAAATCCAATTTTGGAAAATAGAAGAAATACTTTCTTGAGATATTTTTGGTAAGAAAAATATTACACATTCATTATAAAACTGATTCTAATAAAGCATTCATAAATTTAATCTATGAAATGATAAAAAATCTAATCTAAAGAACAACTGCAAAGAAATATAAATCTAACTCATGAATTGAAAAAAAAGAGCTAATGGAATGAAACTAAAACAACTAATGAAACCTCCTTCTGTGCAGGGGCCCTCTAAGATAGAATGAGTTGAGATCCTAGCAGAATATATGCGCATCAAGAAGAAACTAGAAAAATGAACACGGTCTTCGTATTATGAAAAAGAACAGACTCTCAAAGCACACAGAACATTCACACAATTAAGATTGTTTTCAGTTTTCAAACAATCAATATTTAAAAAAATTAAATGTAACTCTCTGTAACTATTTCTGCCTACAGATGGTCATTACAACTGAAACATAGAAGAAAAATATAAGTGGTTAACTCTCGATTTTCTACGTTAGAGAAAATCGAGTGTTCTTTGTTCTCAGATCACGTCCTTTGACCGCACTTTGACCACGGGCATAGGCACCTTTTTCTGTCGAATTCAACTAGGTGGATAGGATGAGATCCATATATGGATCATTCTAAAGATTCCCATGTGACTCATTCCTTCATTCGCTTATTGGAACCTGTCAAACCTTTAAAGTAGTTGCGGAAACAACAATTAGCTGCCTAATAGGATGCATTTTGTAGCTGAGCTACAAATATTCATTCAAATAACAAGAACATAAAAATAAAACATAGAGATAATTCAAATGCATTATCTGAGATAAAGCATGCCATTTATCATTTATTGGAGTTATGGATTTATGAAAAGGTAGGAAAAAGTGAGGAGAAAGGATGTCAGAGAAAGAATAATTTTGAGGTTCAACATACCCCAACTAGGAAGCCATTGCATGTCCTCATGAAATGATAAAAAATGTGAACTTGCTTCTCCTGTTGTATTTGTTCAGACACATCTGCTAATACATCCAGTTTTCTTTTCTTGCTTTTCATTGAGGTGACTTCCATCCTGGGCTTCCTCGTAAGGAGTTTGTATTTGAGATTGATGACTGTACTGTTCAATTATTTGTTCTTTCTTTTTAACTTTCTGTTATTTTTGTACCATAATCCCAAATGCAAGATGGTGTTATCACTAATGAATTTATCGAATTGGTTCTACTTCTTTAAAGCTTCATTCTCCTATTTAATATGCCTATTCAGTAACTCTAGCTCATATATTTCTTGCTTGAGGGTGTTAACTAAAGGTTCTTTTGGATTGATGGGTTGTTCTTACATACATGGATTCACTGTTGCATTATTTTTATCCAATGACTCAATATAGTCATATATCTCTTTCTGCGCTGGGTCTATGCCTGGAGATCTTCTATTGGGACTGCCTTCAAAATTATGTACAGAAGAATTTATAGGACTATGTGGAGGAGACACATTGATAGGTGATGGAACTTGAGGTTCCTCCTCTAAATTCACAAACTCTATTTCTTATGATGGTATTTTCTTCATTGACCCTCAGAATATAGAGCTTCTCCTTGGCTATGGAGGGTTTAAGTTTCTTCACTTGTAACATTGCTCTTCTTTTCTGTTTTACTTCTTGTTTTAACTCCACCCTGCTTCTTATTTTTCATCAAATTTGCAAGGGTAAGTTCCTCTTCATCTTGTTGTAGTGGAGGTGAAGGTATGTCTTCAATGCTTGTATTAGTCTTCCTTACTGGCTCGTCTTGGAAATGGTTTCTGATTAGAAAATTCTCCCAATAATCTCCTGTCCTTTTCAAATGGAATTCAAGAAGTATTTTTACCAACCCATGATGGCGCATAGTGTTGTTTGTAAACTGAATTCTCTTCTGTACATTTGTAGAAATTATTTTTAAACTATTTAGTAGAAATAAATGGAGGTTTATTTCACTATCCTCCAAAAATTTTATCAACAACCAAATATGATACACAAACTTGCAGCCAAATCTGCCTTCACACGTGATAAACTTTTGTAAAATTAAAAGCATGTTTCTCCATTTGTTCTTGAGTGCTGAGCTAGGAATACCCTTTTTGTAAACAAAAGTATCCATACCTGGATTTTTGAGGAAAAATCTCCATGCTTCATTGTGAAATTTTTTTTTTTTTTGAACCATCTCTCGCCAACTCTTGGGGGTTTTGTAGCATCAACTATGAATGCCTCGATCACTGAAAATTTTATGTCTCCTATTTCAAATTTTGTTTGTTGAAATACATCGCAAAAGACTTAGTGATCTCTTTGTGGAAACCATAAATATTTTCTATAAACCTAAGCCACTTATCCTTCTGCAGTATTTCTTTGATCTGAGGATAACCCTCCATGTATTTTTCTGCCGTTGGTTCAGTCCCGACTATCAAACCCATTTATTTTGTCGTGAAGAGTCTAGTCTTTAGAAGTATTATTCTTTGTATGAAGTGAATTGGGTTGCGGATCTGGTTAAGGACGTAAAGGGTATGAGTGAAATGAATACTTGATGGGGTTTTAAGAAACGTAGATGAATAGGTTACGACAATAGGATATGGTCGTTTAATCATAAATGGGAGAATCAATTATGGATTGTTATGAAACATGATGTAGATGATGTGGTTGATTTATAACATGATGTGAGTCCAAATCAAATCAAATGATGACATATTGAGTCATCATGTGATCATATACATTATATATGCTAATGTTTTTAATCTTGTTATTTAAACAAATTTATGTAATCATACCTTTAGAACTAACCTTTTATTAATATTTCCTTCTTGTTGCTTCTTCAAGTATCCTTTAGCATGATGATCTTCAAATGGAGTTGTTAATTTCTTGTGCTCAAATATTCTTGCTTCAACAGGCTATAAAAATGTGACAGAGATGCATAATGTGGTATCAGCTGCAGAATGGAATGTCAACTGCAAAATGGAATGTTAGCTACAGAATGGAAGTAGTTTTGTACTACTTTTTATTTCTTTAGAAAAAAGAAAGGGAACAAATATTTTTGGGATTTTTAGAAATGGAATGGAAAATATAAGATTTTAGAACTTTGATTTTCATCCTATATTTTCTGTATAAGGGTGCCAATCATTGACTCGTTTTTACACTTATACAATTATATATATATATATATATATATATATATATAGATATATATATATATATATATATATATTATTCTCTCTATTTTTTTTTAGATATAAAAATTAAAAAGACTAAGTTGGGGAAGAAGGATTCTTCTTCACTAACTTCATATCAGTATTATCTTGGAAATTTTTGATAAAATCCTCCTTTGAAATTGGCTTATGATAGACTTTTAATTGATGTCCATTCACAAGAAGAGGTACCTTTTCTTCATCAATTTTCCTTATCCTGACTGCTCCATTGTCAAAGAATTTTTCAATCTCATAAGGCCCAAGGCAATGAGTCTAAAACTTTCCTTAAAATTATTTGAACTTTGAATTGAACAAAAGTGTCCAATACCCTGCTTGAAACTTTTTCTTCTTTATATATATATATCATGCATTTTGGACCTTTGCTGTTGGACTAGACTGGTTCTTTGAATTGCTTCTTTCCTGATTTCATCAAGCTCATTAAGTTTCTCCAATCTGTGCTTCTAGGCTTCTGATAAGTCAAGTCCTAATTGGATCTGAAAGGCTATAGGAAATAGGAATTGTTTCCCATAGACAAGTTCATAGGGAGTATGTCCTGTTGTATTCCTCCATGTGGTACGGTAGGCCCATAAGGCCTCAGTAAGCCTCTCTGCCCAATCCTTACTGTGTAGATGTATAGTCTTAGTGAGAATTACTTTATCACTTTATTGGTAGAATCCACTTGACCATTTTCTTGTGGATGATAAGGAGTGGATTTTCTATGTTTGATCTTGTAATTATCCACAAGCTTTTCCACCAACTTGGATGTAAAATGGGTTCCCTAATTTGTTACAATTTCCCCTGGGACACCAAAATGAGTGAAAATATCCTCAAAGAGAAATTTAACTACAACATTTTCATTATCTAAATAAAGTGATTTAGCCTCTACCCATTTAGTCACATATTCGATACATACCAGAATATATTTCTTTTGATTAGATGGTGGATTGATTGGTCCAACAAAATCTAGGGCCCATTTTTCAAATGTATTAATGAGTACCTAAGTTTGTAATGGAATTTCACCTGTAGGAATAGGTTTCCCCATTCTTTGATAGTTGTCACACCTTTCAGGTTTCCCCATTCTTTGACAGCTGTCACACCTTTTGACATACTCCCTGGTATCTTTAAAGATGGATGGCCAAAAATATCCTAAATGGAGGATTTTATAGGTAGTCCTCCTATCAGCAAAGTGTCCACCACAATGTTCATCATGACATGCCTTGAGAATCTTAGGCATTTCATCTTCTTGAACACACCTTCTGATGATGAGATCTGGACCTGTTTTATACAATTCATCATTAACCCATGAGTAAAGTGAACTTGTTTGAATAATTCTTCTTTTCTCTCTAGGAAACAAGTGTGCAAGTAACTTTCCCGTGACTAAGTAATTATAAATATCTACAAACCAAGGAGTTTTAGTAGTTATTGCAAAAATATATTCATCAGGAAAATTATCCTTTATTGGAGTATCATTTTTGACATTTTGAATTCTAGGCAAGAAATCAACAACTGTGTTTTGTTTTCTAGGTCGGTCTAGAATGGTGATATTGAATTCTTGTAGGAGAAATAACCATCTTGTGACTCTGCCATTAGTAATATATTTATTCATTAAATATCTAATTTCAGAATTATCTTTATGAATAAAGGTTTCATAGCCGGTAATATAATGTCTAAATTTGTTAATAGCATGAACAACTAGAAATTCTTTTTCAGTTACAGTGTAATTTAACTTAGCGGGAGTCAAATTTTTTCTTGTGTAATAGATGGCATAGGGGATCAAATATTTTTTTCCTAATACAACTCCCATAGCTGTATCTGAAATATCTGTTGAAATGTGAAAAAGGTATTTTCCAATTTGGATCTCTTAAGATGGGTGCTTCAGAAATTTTTGTTATTAAAGTTTCAAAAGCCAATTGACAATCAAGATTCCAATTGAATTCACAATCTTTGGTAAGAATTTTGAATAGCGTGGATGCTATTTTAGTGAAATTTTCTATAAATCTTCTATAATACCCTGTGAATCCTAGAAAACTTCTCACATCCTTTTGACAACTTGGAATTGACAATTTTGAGATGACTTCAACTTTAGATGAATTAACTTTAATTCCATCTCCCAAAATGTGATGTCCTAAAACAATTCCTTTAGTAAACATCATAAAGCATTTTCATGACTTAATGAAATAGTTGCTTCTTTACATATTTTAAGAACCTTTTCCAAATTTTATAAATCTTTTTCAAATGAATTCCCATAAACTGTAAAATCATCTATATATACATCCACACAATCATGTATTAGATCAACAAAAATTCCTAATACTACCATTTGAAATGTTGTAGGTGCATTGCACAAACCAAAAGGAAGTGCTCGGTAGACATAGGTTCCCCATGGATAGGTGAATGTGGTTTTATCTTGGTCTTCAGGTGCTACCTGAATCTGATTGTAACCACTAAAACCATCCAAGAATGAGAAATACGTCTTCCCTCCTAATGTATCCAATACTTGATCTATGAAAGGTAATGGAAAATGATCTTTTAGGGTAGCTTTATTTAAGTATCGATATTCAATGCATACCCTCCACTTACCATTATTTTTAGGTACAATCACTAAGGGAGAAACCCACTAACTGTTTGAAATTGGGTAATTGAAGTTTACATTCAACAATTTTTGCAATTCTTCTTTCACAATTTCCCGAAGATTTGGATTCATCCTTCTTTGAGGTTGTCTGATAGGTTTACAATTTTCCTCAATGTATATGTGATGTATACAAGTCTTAGGACTAATTCCTTTCATGTCAGTGTATTCCCATACATATGCAGAAGAATTTTGTTGTAATGTTTTGATTAACTTTTCATGTTGTAATCTTTCCAAGTTTTTATTTATGTTCAAAGATTTTCCCAGAAGATTTCAACTGTAGAGTTACCAAATTATTCCATAGAATATAGAAACATCTTCCTAAATGACAAGTATTCAATATTTAATTGTTCTTGAAAACGATCATGTTCATATTTTGAAGATGATTCAAAGTTTTCTATTAAATTTAAGATTTGACTATCTTCACTAATACCAGAAATAGTAAAGAGAGGTTGTATATCATTGTCATCATCAATCCATTCTTCATCTTCTAATTATGTGATTGTTTTTTCTAGAGGATATAGAGTGAATTTCTTCAATGAATTACCATCAAAGATATACATGTCAGCAGATCTACAATTAATGAAAGCATCAGCTGTAGCAAACCAAGGTATTCCTAATATTAGTGTATGTGCTCCTAGATTTTTCTTGGGGGTTAAAATCATAAAATATACCTGGATACTCCCAAGAGTCTAAGGATACTGAAATATCTTCTAATAGACCATCTGGGTTGATTACTAATATGTCTGCTAATTGTAGTAATGTAGGTGTATACTAAAGATTTGGAAGCTTGATTTGTTCCATGGTTTGTTTTCTCACGGTGTTTATATCTGCTCCTAAATCAATCAATGTATTTGGAATTTCAATATCATTGATATGTGTTTTTACAAATGGACTTCCTGGATCTAAATATTTTTGTATGGAAAAATTTCCCATCATAATGTCTGCAGTTTTTCCTACTAGTTGAATTCTTTTTATTTCTTTTGTTTTTCTTCCTAGTTTCTTCATGCTCAACTCTCTTATTGTTTTGGCAAGAATTGGAATATCTTTAATGGCCTGTAGCAAAGGAATTTTGATATAGACATTTTTCAATTCATCTAGAAAATCATAATTGGGCAACATTATATGTTTTTATACCCCTCTATCAACTTGTAATCTTTCAGGAGAAGGAGGATTAGAAATAGATACTGATGGTTTCTCTATGATAGGAGTTGAGTTTATTGATTTTTCTTGTTTTCCATTTTCATAATTATGAATTCGTTGAAGAGATGTTCCTTATTCGGAACTTTGATTTGGCTATAGAGAAATTTCCTCATCAAAATTATCTTGTTCTTGAATAACAACAAAAGGATTTTCCCTCTCTAATATTCTACTAGATATAAGTTGAACATCATTAAGATCTAGTGGAGTAATCATGTAAGCTATAAATCGATGTCCTTCTATAATGTAAGCATTTTGAGGACTTTTATTATTTGGGTTTGGCAATGGCTGGGAAGGTAGTTGGTTTGGTCCTTGTGGAAATGGTAATGAAAGTTGTGGGTTTGGGTTTTGGAGTTGGGGTTGTTGATTTTGTTGTGTAAATTGTTGGGGAGGATAGTTTGGAGGATATTGGTACTATTGAGAATATCTACCATATGGATTTTTCATTCCTTGTGCCCAATGTTGAGGTTGGGACCAAGGTTGCTACCAATAATTCCAATTATTTGGTGGGGGATAAGTATACATTTGGTTGTTAAAACCTTGAGTTTGTGGCCCCTGCCATGGTCTTCTAGAGACAAAGCAAAGAGGTTCTACTAGATTTGAAGTTACTTCTTCTTGAAAAACAACCTTAAGACCTGCGATTGAAGGACAACTCTTAGTTTCATGATTTTCTGACCAAATCACATAGGTCTCTATGAATTTTACATCAAGAGGGCATTACCTTAAGGAATGCTTCTTTTTGTATTTAGGATAGAAAACAACTAAGGCATCAGTTTTGGCTTTTTGCTTGTTTTGTAATTTAAGAGTGTCTATCTGTTCACTAAGACTCCCTAAAATATATATTTTAAATTCATCAAGCATATTTTCAATTTCTGCCCTACTTATTGTTTTATTTGCATATTTATTCACTCTAGAGAGAGAAGGATCTCTTGGATTTTTCCCAGTTTTTTATTTTCCCCTAGAGAGATGAATACATAATCCATCAATTTCAGGTAATGTGAGTTGAGAAATATCTCCCCTACCCATCATTTTGAGAATGTCTATCCACTCATCTCTAATGGCTTTTAACAAGAGAGATTTTAAAGTATCTTGATCTAAGTTTTCCATTTTATCTATTTTTATGTTATAATTGAAACAATTAGATCATCCAGGTTCTCATCCTCTCTTTGCATCATCTTGAATACTTCATCCTTCCGATTGATAGGTATGCAATAATCCAAATATATTTCTTAAAATTCTATTTTCATATCATTCCATGTTCTAATAGATTGTGTGACTAAACCCATGAACCATTTTAAAGCTCCTCATTTAAGTGTTGCAAGAAATAGCTTTAGTTTTTGAGAGTCTTGTAAGTAGTCATAAGATCTACACAAAACTTCAAATTCAAACAAAAATGTTTCAGGATCTTCACTCTTTAATCCATGGAAATTTGGAAGAATGGAAGATGAAATATTTTTCATTGTGACATTTTTATCCTAATAAATTATAGTAAATACAAAAGTATTATCATCTCCCCTATTTATTCTATTTCCTTCACCTCCTCCTCTGTTTCATCTACCTCGTCCTCCACCTCTTCCTCCTCAAAACAGTGGATTTTCTCCATTTAAAATTTCTCCTTCTCCTTCTCCTTCTCCTGCCATTGTAGATTCCTCAGATCTAATATGAGGTTCTAACTGTAAAGTAAATTTCTCTTCCTCTAGTTCTTCTATTAATGGGATATTGAAGAAAGTTTTTTCTTCTTCTTCCTCACTAGGAATTTCTATTTCTTTAGCTAGAATGTGTTCTCCTGTAGAGGTGAAGAAGGTTACTCCTTCTGTTGGAGATCCAGGATCTTCTTCCTCTAAGATGGCCTCAGTGGATGAAGTAGGAGATCCTCCTACTTGGATTTATGACCTTAATACTTTAGGAAGTCTATGTCTAGTAAAGTATGGAATATGAGTTTGAGATGGTGGTGTAGCACTACGTGGTCTAGGTAGGGTGAGTGGTGTTGTTGGAATTAAAATCTCGCCTCTAGCTATGAATCTACCCCTAGAATATCTTTCTCTATGCATGCCGTTTTTTTTTTTAGATGTAAGAAATAAGGTTAACTAGTTACACTTCCCCGGTAGCGGCGCCAAATTTTTTAGCCAATTTAATGTCTTAAATTGCTTATTAGAAATCATCAACTGAGGTTAGTAATCAAATGAAGTGTGGTGCAATATATATGATTAGTTAGCCTTATTCTTACTTCCTTGTGTATATTTTTATATTGTTTTGAGGGGTTTTTGTTTATTTATGTCTAAAGGAGTTAATATTAAGAAATGAGAACTATTAAATGAATCAAGTGAATCTAATGAATTTTTAATGTTAATAACTAGTTTTGAAATAAGGAAGAAAATGAAATGTTCCTTAACTATTATAAATTGCATAAAAATGAATCAAACTTTAAATGGTTAGAATCTAATCTAGAAAATAGAGTATTTATTCTAATGATTTTGATCTTTTCAGAATTTAAATCTAATCTTAATCTAACTCTACTCCATGGATTAAAAACATAAATCCTATGACTAAGAATTGAAATGACAATGCTATTCTAAATGGAAAGAAAATTCAAAGAAATTGAAAAGCAACCAATGCATGACCAACTAATCAATCATCCAATTTTGGAAGCATGACAAAGTCACTTTCTTGACATGATTTACAAGAAATTGATCATACTTTAGTTTAAATATTTAATCTAAGAAAGCATTTAAAAAGCATGTAAAGGAAATTCAACTACTGTATATTTTAAATACTCAATCATTCAATTTGGAAGTATGACAAAGTCATCTTCTTGACATGATTTACAAGCATCTAATTACAGTTTTAATTTAGGAATTAATCTAAGAAAGCAGTGTAAAGACATGTAAAGGAAAACTAAACTACTGTATATTTTAAATACTCAAGCATCCAATTTGGAAGAATGACAAATTCATCTTCTTGGCATCATTTACAAGAATCTAATTATACATTTAATTTAGGTTTTTAATCTAGGAAAACAGTGTAAAAAAATGTAAAGAAACTAAGATAACTATATGCTCTAATGCCTCAAACATAATCCAATTTTGGATAATAGAAGAACTACTTTATTGAGATGTTTTTGTTAAGAAAAATATTACACAGTCATTCTAAAACTGATTCTAAGAAATCATTCATAATTTTAATCTATGAAATGATAAACAATTTAATCTAAAGAACAACTGCAAATAAATATAAATCTAACTCATGAATTGACAAAACAGAGCTAATGAAATTAAACTAAAACAACTAATGAAACCTCCTTTTGTGTAGGGGCCCTCAGCGACAGAATTAGTTGAGATCCTAGTAGAATATACGTGCATCAAAAATAATCTGGAACAACGCACACGGTCTTCATATTATGAAAAAGAACAGAGTCTCAAAGCATACATAGCATCCACAAAATTAAGACTGTTTTCGGTTTTCAAACAACCAGTGTTTAAATGTAACTATCTGTAACTATTTTCGCCTACAGATGGTGATTAAAACTAAAACATAGAAGAAAAATCTAAGTGGTTAACTCTCGATTTGCTACGTTAGAGAAAATTGAGAGTTCTTCGTTCTCGGATCACGTCCTTTGACTGCACTTTTCTGTCAAATTCAACCAGGTGGATAGGATGACATCCATATATGGATAATTTTAAATATGGTGACTCATTCCTTAATTCGATCCTTGGAACCTGTCAAACCATTAAAGTAGCTGCAGAAACAACATTAGTTGCAGAATAGGATGTGTTTGGTAGCTAAGTTACAAAAATTCATTCAAATAACAAGAAAATAAAAATATGACATAGAGATCATTCAAATTAATTCTTTGAGATAAAGCATGTCATTTATCATTGATTGGAGTTATGAATTTATGAAAATGTAGGAAAAAGTGATGAGAAAGGATGTAAGAGAAAGAACAATTTTGAGGTTCAATAGGTGGTTAGTGCCACGATCGGTGGTCGGCTGAGGCAGTCTGCAACATTATTGGTGCTGCCCTTCTTATACTTGATGTTCAAATGAAATTGTTGTAGATATGTGGACCACTTCTAATGGTGATCGTTTTATAACTTCCCTTGTGTCTATATGAATTGCAGGGGTTGGTGGTATGTGTGGATGACTGTTTCCTTCCCCAAAATGTAATGCTTCCATTAGCGGCACACCTACACAATGGAATACATTTCTTTGTCATAAGTGGGATACTTGTGGAATGTGTCGGGTAGTGTCTCATTGTGATATGCCACTGGATGCCCCTATTGAGTAAGAACTGCCCCAAAAGCATAGTCAGAGGCATCTATCTCAATCTCAAATGGTTTTTTCAAGTCTGGTAATGTGAGAACTGGGGCAGAGCAGAGGCGATGTTTCAATTCTACGAACACCTTCTGTTGATATTCCGACCAAAATAATTTTTCTTCCGCTCCTCCCTTGGTGACTTGACTCAAGGGACAAGTGATATGAGATAATCCCAACATGAACCTGTGGTAGAAATTAGCAAGACCCAGAAATATACGAAGCTCTATTGGAGTGGTTGGGGTCACCCAATCCCGAATAACTTAGATCTTGGTTAGATCCACATTGTCAAACAAAATTTTGTCACCATCCCCACATTCCCCATCCCGAATACTGGAGGACTATTATAGTGACCCCTGTGTATTTTCACACATCATAATGAATGTCATTGCATCCCTTAACATGTTAGGAACATAATTTTTTTTGACTATTCTAGAAGTTGACCCTTTAAAACATATGCTTTCAAGTCGGTGCACCTGTGTAGTTATGACCTCGCACCAATGGCCACATTTACACTAGGCCTTGAGCCATGGTCGCTCTATCTCTGAAGATAACCCACGCCGAGCTAATTTTGGAAGGTTTATTAATATGGAAACAAAGCTTCTAAGATGTAACAGCTTCATGAGCGGAGTCATAGATTTTTTTCGACTAGATGAGGTCGAGTTTCTCCCTTTGGCCTTCTAGTTCCTACAAAAATGCAACTTCCAAAAGGGATAGAAATTTCCTCCACCATATTCGGATCTCAAAGCTCATCCTCCATTCCTATAAATCCCTCTTCATTCCATTGAATCAGCTAGCCATACATAGCTATAATAGCCCAGGAGTTGATATAGAGAATAGTCCATAGTTGTGAGAGAGAGTTTGAAACTTTCGCCTCTTCGAGCTGAATTGACGAATGAATGCTTTGAGACGTGCCTGAATGAACCCATCAAGGGAGGTCTACAACGTCAAGGTGAAGGTTTTAAACTCCATTTTTTATATATTAATATGACATGAATTATTTCAAGTTCCATCTTTGTCTATGTTAGTATTCAAAGTTTCTGACTCTCCTTGACTAGTTGGATAGTTTTAAATGAACATGTATGCTCGTATGCTTTTAGTGTTGGCTTGATCTTTGTGCAGGTGTATGAACGTCGCTACCAAAGGAGCGCAAGGCTTGAAGGACGAAGATCGAGGGATCACTACAACATACTACATCAAGAGCATTGGATGGAGGTAGGAAATCTATCCTAATCCACATTTCATTTATAAACTGGGAATTTAGAAACCAACATGTTCCTTGTTGCTAGACCCACTTTAGGGATAGAGGGATCACCTCTGTCCACAGAGGGGATTTGCATTCATGACAAGTTGGCGACTCCATTGGGGATTCAATGCCTGTTGTCTCTTATTGTTCGTTTTGAGTTTTTGATTTTCTGTCTCACTTTGGTCGAATTTTCGGTTCTCTGCTATTTTTGGCTTGTTTGACTACTTCTGGTTGTTTAGCCATTTCCTAAAGTGATAATATTTGTTTTTCTCAGATAGTTCTTTATTCTATCCTTCCTTTTCTTGCTCGACGCTACTGATTTCCTGACATTCGCACCCATAAGCGTGGCTTGTATTTTACATAGGTGTGATTTTTCCTACTCGGCGTTGGATACAGCTAAACAGTCGTGCTGATTCCTGTAGGGTTGGATTTTGGGATTTTACCTTGAGTTTCAAGTGTGTCTTGTCCTTTAGATTTGTTTTTTCCCTTTGGATTGATCCATTTGGATTTTTTTACTGACTTGGTTGTATCATTTGTTTCAATTTGTGTTATCTCTCATTCGAACAGTGCGACTTATCCATCCTAGGGTTTCTAGGTGTTTTGAATCATTCATTTGGTCGTGTGTTCATTGGGTGTATGATCTATTTATGAATCAGTTTGGTCATTTATTTTCAGTATTTTATGTGGTTTCTTGGTCTTTTCAAGTTGATTATATGTGAATTAGGGTTTTCAAGCTCTCATTCTGTGTTTGTTTGATTGTCCCTCCATCACCCCAAGCATAGATGACATTGGTCATTGAGTCAACTTAAAATCCATTTATCTTGCGTAAGGAGATGCATGCCTAGTTTTGAGTGTGTGTTTACATTTTCTTGGAATTGGTCTCTTCATGTTTTGATGATTTCGTTCGAAGCTATTCGAAACTAGTATTTGTTTTTTCTTTTGGTGTAGCATTACATTTTTGCTTATCACTTATACAAAATAACAAAAATTTTGCATTCTTCCTTCTCATTTGGAAATGAAAATTTCTCTTTTGCGTTAGTAGGTTTCTTCTTCATTGGAAAGTGAAAGACAAAAGAAGATTTTTTGTTTTCTGCTTTGGCTGTGTTAGTAGCATAAAGGAAAGAGTAATTCTTGCATTCGTTTGACTGTTGCTTTGTTGCGAACCTCTATCCCTCACTTCGATAGATTTTCATCGAAATGAAATGGTATTATTTCTGTCATATAGTTGTGCATTAGGAATTTGAGATAACATTCAGTAAGGCCTTGAAACTGAAACATAATTTGAAGATAAACCATAAAATTAACTCAATCAACTTAAGGAAGCATTGCAACTTCACAATCACACTTAGAGGTCTAAGCTAGTGATGTGTTTCAACATCATTAAACCTAGAAGTTGTCGCTCGCAATCTAGAATTAGATAATGCTAGTACAAACTTGTGCTCCTTGTACCACTGCATATATAAAGGGAGACCCTTTTAGGTTGCAATACTTTATCCATAGGAAGCCTAGTCTGCCACCGTGTAACCGTGATACACCGAACACAACATTTGTGGAGACTGCCTGCACGTATGTTAAGTCCTTGGTCATTTCTCTTTCATTTGATCACCAAGGTGTATATTTTAGTTCATGAGAGCTTGGTACACCCTTTTTCTTAGAGTTCCTAAGTAGTAATTTTGATCTTTTCATGACTCTTTAAATTTGAAAAGATCATCGAGCACATGTCCTTTCAAGCTCGTTCAAACTGAAAGTGACTAGAATCACTTTTTGTCCTTTTCTCCACTCTTAAAACATGAAATGACAGAGTCTTGCTTCAATGTTATAAAATTAACTTCCCGCAAAATATTCTTGGTTAGAGTTTTATTCCTTAGTGATTCTTTAGGGTGAGATTGATGACAACGTTCCCAGAATTTACCAGTCAATGATTCCCCTCCGATGGGAATCTAGGTCCTTTTCCTTCTTATGGAAATGTTGGCTCCCCTTATATGGCAACGTTTTCCCTTCCTGGGTTAACTATTGGTTTACCCTTTTGGTTATTTTCGACCTCAGCGGTCCCGAGTGTTCTAATCTCTATCCAACCACGGTCTCCTCTGCCTAAACCATGTCAACCCCATGTTGATCCTAAAATTTACCCCTCACCTTCTTCGCCTATTTCTTCACCTCGTTTTTCCTCTTCGCATGGTGAAAGTCTGGATTCTACTAACCGGGTGGCTAAGAAGAAGAAGAAGTCGAAGAAGAAGAAGGAAAATAAGTTAGGGGGGAAATTAGCAACTATTGCTACCCATGTAGCTAATATTGAGAAACCTCCTACTTCTTCTTGCAGAGTCAAATTCCCTTGCAAGTTATGCAAGGGTGATAATTTTCTTAGAGACTGCCCTGGTATTCCCAAGGTGTTGGAAGTATGTTATGTTGGCCCAAACCACCCTTTGTCATTAGCCTCCGATGGTCATGATGGTGATGAACCTTCAAATAGTGATTGTAAGACTCATAAAGAATAGGGTGAGATCAGATTTCCCTGTAGGTTATGTGAAGGGATTCATCCCATTCACCTCTATCCTAATCTAGATGAAGCCTCCAAGGTGTTGGATACCCTTTCGGTTTCTGAATCCTGTCTTCCTGTTGGTTACCAAAATATTTCTTCGAGTCCTTGGCTAGCTGATAAATTTATTGATCGATATTCATCTCCGGTCAATTCCGCTCTCTCTGAAAGTCAGTCTCATAAGTCCATTCCTGACCAGTCATTGGTTGAGGGAAAGGTTGATCTGATTCCACCTATGTTCCATCAGGTCTTTTCCATAGAGAGTGGATCTCATATCACTCAAGTTCTCTTTGTTTCCTAAGATTCTCCGAGATTGAAGGGAGATCATCCCGTTCCCACGGTCGAGGAAGGTGATTCTCCAACTCCCGTTCCCGTTATCCAGGAGGGTGATACTCCTTTTCCCTTAACGCAATGGGATAGTCGTCCCATTCATATGGTCTCCCCCTCCATGTATTTTGGTCACTTCCTTTGATTGGAGTCGACTGGCAGGATATTGTATTCCTCCTTACGTTCCTTTTGAGATTAAGGTACAAACCTATAATGTGGTCGTACCAAGCACGATTATATATGAAGGTGCATCTACTAGTATTTTTTCCTCCACTACCTGGAAAGCTTTCGGTTCTCTACATATTGTGCCCGTTACCCAGAATCTGTTGGCATTTGAAAGAGGATCGATTCAACCGTTAGGGATCCTTCCAAAGTTTCCTATTACTTTGGAGGTAAGATTGTCTATAAAAACTTGATGGTCAATCAAGGCCCTTTGGATTTTAATTTTCTCCTAGGGTGTGACTACACTTATGTCATGGTAGCACTTGTCTCTTCCCTTTTTCATGTGATCTATTTCTTGCATGAAGGTTGGATTGTGACCGTTGATCAACTTTACTTCATTAGTCCTAACATGGAATCTGGTCTACCGTCATCCCTTAATGGTCCTTATGTCTCAGTGGTATCCTCCCAGCCACAGGTTAATAATGTGGCTACCTTTCCCTTGCCCACATCCAGTGACAGTATCATCAGTGATGTCATGAATTATGTACTGGGGGCATTGGATTCTGATTTCAAGGGTGTTTTTCTCCCATCGAATGAGAACCTATTGGAATCCATGACCTCTTAAAATTTATAGAGTTCATCGGAGCACGGTTCTTTTTCTTGTGTCAATCTCCTTAAAAAATGAAATAAGTTCACCAGAGCATAGTTCATTTTCTTGTCTAAAACTACTTAAAAAATGAAACAAGTTCATCGGAGCATAGTTCATTTTCTTATGTCAAGCTCCTTAAAAAATGAAACGAGCTCGTCGGAGCATAGTTCATTTTCTTGTATCAATATCCTTAAAAAATGAAACAAGATCTTCAGAGCAGAGTTCTTTCTTGTGTCAAGCTCTTTAAAAAATAAAACAAAGTGTCATGAGGATAGTTATTTTACTATGTCAACCTCATTAAAAAATGAATTAGATATTGTGAGGATAGTTATTTTACTTTGTCAAACTCGTTAAAAAAATGAACCAAGTTTCCCGTTCAATTCAAGTCTTTGGCTAGATCTCGTAAAATCCAAGTCGAGTCTTTCACCTGATCTCATAATTGAGGCTTCATTCCATCCACCTATTAGTAACTAGTAGTATTCTCAAGTGAATTACATGAATATGGGGGGCATGTACCTCGAATTGAGTCACCATGCTGGGGGCATGCAAACTTATTTAAAGCATGGTTCATTTCCGTTTCAAGCTTGTGTAAAAATGAAACTGGTTTCAAGCATAGTTTTCTAAAACATTTCAAGCTTCTGTAAAAATCAAACCAACTTCAAGCAGAGTTTCTTGATTTCAAGCCTGTGTAAAAATGAAACCAATCTTATTTTACCTCTCGTGATTTCCATTTTGTTAGCCTGTTTTGTCAGATGAGCCTTGGTTTTCTCATTCCATTGTCACCATGTTCTTGGCCGATCATACAACTTCACTTGGTTGTTTTACCCATTCCCGAGGAATCGCTGCAATGAGTGCTCTTGTTAGTCAACCTCTTGACCTTACTTGTTCTAAGTAGTTCCACCATCACTGGAAGCATTTGCTACCCTTAATCCCACTTGTTCCTCCAGGAGGAATCAAATTTCAGCTCTTTTTTTACTCTGAAAACATAAAAAGATTTCCAAGACTCTTGTTGTTTTGAACTCGGTAAAGGCTACGAAACGTCAAATGCCTAGTATAAGTTTACCCCTTTTTCAAGCTGGGATAGATTATTTACGAAAAAAGAATACCTTGGTCGAATGTGACTAATAGGTTCTCTCGGATATTGTTTTCTACCTTTTCGGATCTGAGAGACTACCTACGAAAAGGGACCTGCCGGAGTTTTCTTTTTCGCTTCTTTTCAAACTCTCTAAACATGAAAAGATGCCAAGTTTTCCATTTTTCAAAATCGTTAAAACTAAATGCCATTGGAAACCGTCACCATGAAATTAACGAGTTCCTCCTTCCTAGGGCTCGTAAAAGGTACTAGGATGGATTTGTCCAAAAGAAAAACTTACATGAAAAGTTTATGATATCCCCTTCAAGCTTGTTTCCAAAAATAATTGGGGTACTCGCTTGAAATGGTGGGGGAAAATGAAACTAGTTATCAGTTGTGTCGGAGGTATGTCGCTCTTGAACATGACACTTGTCTGCAGTTCATGTTGGGTTGGGCACATCCCACATTTGTCGTTTTTCCTCCATGGGTTTGGGTTATTCATTTTTTACCTCTCATCTTCTCTTTGCCTTGTCACCATGACCTCAGATCCCTTGATGTTAAATACTGCCAAATTCCAAAGTCGTGTCACTGATATATTCAAGAGAATTCCCTTCTACATTTTTCAACCCCTGATCCTCTGTTTAGTCTTGATTCACTATCATATTATTCCTCTATCTCGTGTTGATGATGTGGGAAACATTATGGCCCTCGTTCAATCGATCACTTCCTATCGACTTCAACTCATTATCTAGGAAGCTAATCCAGAGACTCCCTTCTGGTACCTCAAAGCTTGCATGCCTCAATGGTAAGTTCTTCACATTCAACGACAGGTTCTTATCATTGGCCTTCGAATGGGTGATTTCGCAAATGGTCGACTCCAGCTCATTGTTCACATTCTGTGGATTGTACTAGCAGTACCTTGAGAACCATTATCATTATTTATGGTTTCTCTCGTGCCTATTAACAGCTTCCATCATTGGCTAGTAATTAGGTGACTTTATTACATGTTCGACTTTAGCTTGTTCATGCACATGCCTGAATTTGTACTTGTTCGGGTCGAGAGGGAGTGCAAGACCCTGGGTTTTGTCTGAGTAAATCCAGGCTGCAGGATGATTTGGTTTATCATGACTATTCTAAATTGATGGTTGTGACCATACCTGAATCTATTTGATGATCCTTCTCACTGGATGGATGTATCCATACCTTGGATCTTATTACATGTTCTCTATTATGGATGGTTGCACCCATACCAGATATTCATGTATCAGAGATATCAGTCGTACTTGATCTTGAAAGTCCTCTGACGACGGTGTTTTGGTTTGGGCATGTTCTCATAAAGCATTTCACCCCTCCCTCTCTCTCGGACTTCATGCTTTAAGAGGCATATGTTACATAACATTTTGTCACCGTCCCTGCATTCCCCATCTCGAATCTAGAGGAATATTATAGTAACCCATGTGTACTTTCACACATCATAATGAATGCCTTTGCATCCCTTAACATGTCAGGAACACAATCAATGTTCACTATTCCTGAAGTTGACCCTTTAAAACATATGATTTTGGGTCAACGCGGCTGTGTAGTTATGACCTCGTGTCGATGGCCAGATTTACACTAGGCCTTGTGCCATGGTCACTCTATCTTTGAAGAGCACCCATGCTAAGATAATTTTGGAAGGTTTTTTAAAATGGAAATGAAGCTTCTAATATGTAACAACTTCGTGAGTGGAGTCATGGATTTTTATTCGACTAGATGAGGTCGAATTTCTCCCTTTGGCCTTCTAGTTCCTACAAAAATGCAAATTCCCAAAGGGATATACCTTTCCTTCACCATATGTGGATCCCAAAGCTCATCCTCCACTCCTATAAATCCCTCTTCATTCCATTGAATCAACTATCTAGACATAGCTAGAATAGACAAGGAGTTGATAGTAGAGAATATTCCATAGTTGTGAGAGAGAGTTTGAAACTTTTGCCTCTTCACGCTGAATTGACGAATGAATGCTTTGAGACGTGCACGTCTGAACCCATCAAAGGAGGTCTGCAACATCAAGGCACAGGTTGTAAAATTATTTTTTTATATATTAATATGACATGAATGATTTCAATTTCCATCTTTGTCTATATTAGTATTCAAAGTTTTTGACTCTCCTTGACTAGTTGGATAGTTGTAAATGAACATGTATGCTCGTATGATTTTAGTGTTGGCTTGATCTTTGTGCAGGTGTATGAACGTCGCTACCAAAGGAGCGCAAGGCTTGAAGGATGAAGATCGAGAGGTCACTACAACATACTACATCGAGAGCATTGGATTGAGGTAGGACATCTATCCTAATCCATATTCTGTTTATAAAATAGGAATTTAGAAACCAACATGTTCCCTTATTGCTAGTCCGACCCTAGGGCTAGAGGGATCCCCTCTGTCCATAGAGGGGATTTTCCTTCATGACACACATGCACCCACTGTTCATCAATAATGTATCCTAGATACTGAACTTGGGTCCTGCCAAAAGTGTACTTCTCCAAATTGGCACACAACTTGTGTTGCCGCAGTGTTAGGAGGACTTGTCAGATGTGGTGGAGGTGATCTTCCCAAGTCTGGCTAAAGATTATGATTTCATCCAAGTACACTACTACAAATGAGTTGGTGAATGGCACAAGATGTCATTCGTTAGCCTCATGAAGGTTGCAGGATAATTTTTCAACCCAAAAGGCATGACCAGCCATTCGAAAAGGCCCTCCTTGGCTTTGAAGGAAGTCTTCCACACATCAGAGGGTTCGATTAGTACCTAGTGATACCTAGACTTCAAGCGGTCTTGCTGAAATATTGCGCCCCTTTTAGTTGATCCAGAAAGTCATCAATCCATGGGATTGGGTACCTATTCTAGATTTTTATCTTGTTCAACACCTGATAGTCAATACAGAGTCTCCAAGTCCCATCCTTCTTCTGCACCAACACAATCAAACTCCCACAGGGCGATGAACTCCGCCTGATGTGACCTTTCTATAGTAGCTCCTGAATCTGCCTCTTGATTTCACCGTTCTCCAGAACATAGCCCCGATAGATTGGTCCATTGTGCAGTGACACACCTAGGTTTAGATCGATGGGGTGTTTGACCTGACAGTGCAGAGGCACCCCTATGGGTGAGGTGAAGATGTCCCCATACTCCTCCACGACCTTGTCCATTTGTTTTTGTCGTGCGAAGGAGCCCTGTCTGGAGGTCGTGGTGACAACCTTCTTCTTGCCTTGGGGGCGGATCGTCAGGAAAACAAATTTCCTGGTTTTGGAAATGAGCTTACTGCATTGTTTTGTAGTAACCAAAGAGATAGAAACAGGCGGTGGTACCTCTAGTATCCTGTACAACGTATTGCCCAAAGTAATAATAATAGTACAAGGCCGTGACTCATACACCTCATGTCGCTTCCATAAGTATGGTTGGCCTAATAATACATCACAAACATCAGGAGGAGAAATGTCACATAATACCTCATCTGTGAAGGGCTTGATGTTGTAGGGAAGGTGACACTGCTGGCTGACGTGGAGATCCTGTCCTTGGTGAAGCCACCCGATGGTGTATGGATGTGGGTGTGTCAGTGGTTGCCAAGCCCAAGCTCTTCACGACCTTTGCTAAAATGAGGTTCTTTTGGCTCCAATTGTCGACAATGAACTATAGCGGGGAACCCTTTATCCACATTTGAGAGTGGAAGAGACACTCCTCCTCCTCTGGATCTTTCGTTTCCTCATTCTTGATCTTTGTAGTGTTAACAGTGGCGCCAAGCTCTACATCAATAATATGATTCCCCTTTTCATTCCCCTTGTCGTGTTTTGATTCAAATTTAGAGCATGCATCTGATTCAGAAGCCCTCATCTTGGTCACCTATGACTACTTGGCCCGACACTCACTTGTGTTGTGAGTGGAGCTCTTATGGAACTCACACCACTTTCTCGTGTCCTTCTTCGGCTTTCTGGGGTTTTTCTTTTCTTGTGGCTTCAGTAGGTTATATTGGGCTGCCATGCCTTGGATTTTTCCTTTGTTCTGCAGTTTGGGGGCACCTTTCCCTTTCTTTTGATTCACAGATCCAAAGTCTCACTTCTTCTGTTTGATTTTTTGCTCAATCTTGGCAGCATACCGGTATGTCGTACCAAGCGAGGAGATGTTGAGGGACTCCATTTCCTTTTGAATGTATCTATTCAGAAAACTGTGGTACTTCAGCAACAATTTTCTCTGAATCTTTGATACCCAACTTTGTGCGCAGGGTATGGAACAGATTCGTCAGCTCATGCACATCTTGATCCCTTTGTTGCCGCAACGTAGTCCATTGTATGTACTTCTCCTCATATCTCCCAACGGGATAATATTATTCCTTGATGGTGTCTCGGAAAGAATTTGATGCAGGGGCATTAGGCACTAGCCAGTAATGTAGGAGTTTTGTCCACATGTTGTGGCTAGGAGGGTTTGAAAACATTTGAATTGTTACAGCTAGGTGTCGATACCTTAGCTGATTGTATTATTAGATCAGTTAGAGTTGTAGAAGTCGAATAGTTAGTCCATCTATCTGTTTTTAGTTTTCAAATTATTGTAATAAGACTGTTGAATTACCATAATGGTCCTCACAGAAGAACCGAAAGGACATATATTGATGTATATAGATGTAATCCCTCAGATGTGTAGGGAGGGGGGCAAGAGAAAAAAGAAGAGAGGAGTTCCTATAATAAAACTCTGTGTATTGAGCAATTGCTCCGGGTGAAAGAAATTCAAGCCCTGTTGATTTCTAAACTGCCTGTATTTATAATTGTGAAGAATTGTTTAACTGTGAGGTGATTGTGTAATGGTAATTCTGTTCTCTATCCTTGAATTCCCGTAATTTGTCAGATAACCCTGCGAATTCACCACAACCGCAGGCAAGGCCTGTGTAGAGAACCCTGGTCGTGGAACTCTGTTTTATGGTAATAGAAGCCCGCGAAATAAATAAACTCACGTTTTTTCGTAGTCAATTGGAATTCCTAACCAGTTCAGAACCTTAGTTAACAAACGGAGGATAAACGAAGAAGAACACAAACCCGACGCGGAACCGTGGTTAGTCACTATACCAAACCCATAAGCAGATTTGCAAAGGTGGATTGCCCATATCACACCGCTTTTGTGGAGTAGGTGGTATTTCCTAGTCACAGATCGATTCCATAGAGCTGTTGACGCGTGGTGAAGTGGACCCCCAGAAAACCACCAGTTGAACCGTGCCATCGCACGTTATCAATCGTACCAGGACGCCGAGCGATATTGACGAGAGTCGTTGATTTGGAGAAGGGCCATCGGACGGTGATCATCTGACGGAGATGCGCGGGATTTAACCCAGGTACGACGAGCGCGTTGATTCTGCGATTGAACATAGACGCGGGACCCAGAGCCAAGGTCTGTGTACGAGCCATTTATTTGGGAAGCGTTGATTTTAATATAAGGTCCAAATATATATATAGTTAATCGCCGAAGGTTTAACATTGGTTATAAAGTGTGTGGATCATATATATATATATATATATATATATATATATATATATATATATATATATATATATATATATGCTGAGGAATTTATATAAATTTCAACCATTGCGGATAGTATTATTTATCAAATTATACGAATTTGATAATTAATAAAAGAAATAGACCACGGGGAGAAGGGAGAGCTCAAACAGAGCCACGTCACCATTGACCAGCTCCCTGTAGAAAAACATTTCAACGTTGTTGCGTCGTTTGTGGTATCAGAGCGTGTTCTGAATTGTTTTGCTGACATGGCAATCCAAGTGGGTAGAGGTGCTGGGAGAAGAAGAGTTGTTGCCAATGCTGAGGTGTTGGGGATGTTGCAGAGGGTCGAAGCCAGAATATATGCCATGGAGAGAAGACAACCTAGAGATCCTGAAGACATCAACGAACCTGAGACAGAAGAAGCAGAAGAAAATATTGAGATTCCTCCTGACATGAGGCTCCTTAGAACTGTTCTAGGGTCTGTAGTTAAACCCAGAATTGAAGTGTCAAGCTATGTAGGGGGACTGAATCCAGAAGAACTGGTAGACTAGATAAATGAATTGAACAATTTCTTTGATTATGAAGAAATAAGTGAAGATAAGAAGGTCAAGTTTGCAGTAACAAAGCTGAAGGGACATGATGCACTTTGGTGGGATGGAGTGCAGGCAGAAAGGAGGAGAGTTGGAAAGAAACCTATTAAGAGCTGGACCAGAATGATGGCCAAATTAAAAGGTAAATTCCTGCCCAGTGATTACCAGCTGACATTGTATAAACAAATGCAGAACCTGAGACAGAGGTTGCTGACAGTAAAAGAATACACAGAGGAATTCTATAGAGTAAGCATAAGGGCTGGGCAATTCCAAGACACACCAGAGAAGACTTCCAGATATGTGAATGGTCTCAAGCTGGAGATCCAAGATGAGATTGGTCTCCTTTCTCCTAAGACAATGGAAGAGGCCTACCAGATGGCCTTGAAAGCAGAGGATAAACTCATGAGGAAACAGTCTGCCAAGAAGAGAGGTACTTTCCATGGAAAGGGAAGTCAGGGTGGTAGAGGAAAGCCTACTACACCCAAGGATGGAGCTAATAGTAGCTCACCTCATAATGCATCTACAGAGGATGATGCAAGGGGCATAAGGGGTTCTTAAAGATGAAAAGGAAGAGGAGGCAGAGACAAAGGCATGGTTAGAGAGTTGAGGTGTTATAGATGTCAGCAAGTGGGACACAAGCACTATGAATGTCCAGAGAATGTGGGTGCTGGCCCAAGGAATGTTGTTGTTGCCCAAGCTGGAGAAGAGACATAAATTGAAGAAGAAATTCTTCCAGAGAGGGGAGAATCCTTGGTGGTAAATAAGGTCCTATTGAAACAAGCCAAAGAGGTCACTGAGCCTGCATAAAGGAAGACTTTGTTTAGGAGCATATGCAAAGTCCAAGGGAAGTGCTGCCAGCTATTCATTGATAGTGGCAGCACAGACAATATGATTTCCACTAAGGTAATAGAGAAGTTGAAGTTGAAGACAAGGGAGCATCCAAATCCCTACAGGGTGTTCTGGCTGCATAAAGGACATCAGCTGGTTGTGAAAGAACAGTGTGAGATAGAGCTGCAAATGGGAAAATATAAAGATAAGGTCATGTGTGATGTAATGCCCATGGATGTATGTCATATACTGCTGGGTAGACCTTGGCAGTTTGACAGAGAAACAATGCATGATGGAAATAATAACACTTACAAGTTCTTCAAAGATGGGGTACATCATACATTAATACCCATGGAAGAAGGAGAGCCATCCAGCAGAGTGATTGATCCAAAGACCTTGTTGCTGAGAGGGAAGGAATATCTGCAGCAGATAGAAGAAGAAGAGGTAAGCTTTGCTTTAGTTTGCAAGCCTAAAGTAGTTCTTACTTCTACCAAGATTTCTGATTTACCAGTAGAGATACAAGATATGTTATATGATTACTGTGACATTGTTGTGGATGATTTACCTGATGAGCTGCCACCTATGAGAAAGATCAGCCATCAGATAGATTTTATCCCTGGTTCAAATCTGCCAAATAAGGCAGCCTACAGAATGATTCCCAAGGAAAATGAGGAAATCAGGAGACAAGTACAGGAATTGGTGGATAAGGGGCTGATCAGAGAAAGTCTGAGTCCATGTGCAGTACCAACAATATTGAGCCCAAAGAAAGATGGAGGCTCGAGGATGTGTACTGACTCCAGAGCAATTAATAAGATCACAATCAGGTAGATTCCCTTTGCCCAGAGTTGAGGATTTAACGGACTGTTTGAGTGGTGCTAAATATTTCTCAAAGATAGATTTGAAGAGTGGATACCATCATATTAGAATAAGAGAGGGTGATGAGTGGAAAACTGCCTTCAAAACAAATGAAGGACTGTATGAATGGATGGTAGTGCCTTTTGGGTTGTCAAATGCACCTAGTACTTTTATGAGACTTATAAATGAATTATTGAAAGAATTCATTGGTAAATTTGTGATAGTGTATCTGGATGATATATTAGTTTTCAGCAGAACTAGAGAAGAACATTTAAGGCATCTTAATCATGTCTTGAAGAAGCTGCACCAAGAGAAAATGCTGATAAATCTGAAGAAATACTCATTCATGAAGGAAGAGTTGGTGTATTTGGGGTTTGTTGTTTCTGCAGAAGGATTGAAGATGGACCCAGAAAAGGTTAAGGAAATTGTGGAGTGGCCTTCACCCAGGAATGTCTTTGAGGTAAGAAGTTTCCATGGACTTGCTAGTTTTTACAGAAATTTTATAAGAAACTTCAGTAAGATTAATGCGCCCATAATTGAGACAATGAAGAAGAGAAAACAACCATTTAAGTGGACTGCTAAAGCAGAAAGAAATTTTAAACTATTGAAGCAAAAGATAACTGAGAAGCCTGTTTTGATTCTGCCTTATTTCACTAAACCATTTCAAGTAAAATGCGATGCCACTGGAGAGGCCATTGGAGCTGTGTTGAGTTAGGATAATAGGCCTGTGGCATATTTCAGTGAGAAGCTGAATGACACCAGGAGAAAGTATTCCTCTTATGAGAAGGAATTCTATGCAATTGTTTAGGCACTGAAGAAATGGAGACATTACTTGATGTCCAGGGAGTTTGTATTATATTCTGACAATCATGCTTTGCAGTATATTGTACAGCAGCCCAAGTTGAAACATAAGCATGCTAAATGGGTTGATTATCTCCAAATTTTTAATTTTGTTTTAAAAAATATAAGTGGCCAAGCCAATAAAGTAGTTGATGCTTTGAGTAGGAGGCACATGCTTGTTCAAGAAACTAATTTTGAAGTTGCAGGATTTGATTTTCTCAAGGAATTGTATAAAACAGATCCTAACTTTAAAGGAGCATTTGAGGCATGCAGTAACCCTGTTTTAACAGATAGAAGCCAGTGGTTGGATTATTTATTGCAAGAGGACTTGTTATTTAGAAGAAACCAACTGTGTGTACCAAAATGTTCCATGAGAGAAAATCTGATCAAAGAGAAGCATAGTGGGGGACTTGCTGGACACTTTGGTACTGATAAGACTTATGAACAGCTTAGTCACTTTTATTTCTAGCCCAAGATGAGAACAGAAGTGGATAAGTTTGTGAAGAACTACAAGATTTGTCAATATGCCAAAGGAAGGAGCCAAAATGCAGGATTGTACACTCCCTTGCCTATTCCAGACAGGCCTTGGGACATGGTGAGCATGGATTTTGTTCTAGGATTGCCCAAGGCTCAGAGAGGGAATGATGCAGAATTTTTTGTGGTGGATAGATTCTCCAAAATGGCACATTTTATTCCATGTTATAAAAGTAGTGATGCCACCCATGTTCCTAACTTGTTCTTCAAAGAAGTTGTTAGATTGCATGGGTTGCCCAAGAGTATTGTTTCAGACAGAGATACCAGATTTGTGGGTCATTTTTGGAGGACACTGTGGAAGAAACTTGGTACCAAACTAAGTTTCAGCTCAGCTTATCATCCTCAGACTGATGGAAAAAATGAGGCTGTGAATAGGAGTCTGGGAAATTTGTTGAGAAGTCTTGCAGGAGAGCATCCCAAGCAGTGGGACCATATTTTTCCCCAGGCAGAGTATGCATATAATGACTCACCAAACAGGAGCACAGGGTAGAGTCCATTTCATATTGTTTATGGAATGCACCCCAGAGGAATATCAAAGTTGAGAAATCTGGGAAAGGCAGAACTGAGAAATGCAGATTGTGAGGAATTTGCTTCAGAGATCCAGGCCATACATGAACAAGTGAAACAGAAACTACAAGGAAGCAGCATCAAATACAAAATCAGAGCAGACTTGAGAAGAAAGGAAGTTCACTTTGAAGTAGGAGATCTGGTTTTGGCACACCTGAGAAAGGAGAGATTCCCAAAGAAGCAGTACAATAAATTGAAGTTCAAAAAGATTGGGCCATGCAAGATACTTAGGAAGTTTTCTGCAAATGCTTATGAGATTGAATTACCTCCTGATGTTGGAATATCTCCCATTTTCAATGTTTCATATTTGTAAAAGTATGAGGATGATGGTGCAGAAGAAAGAACAGCAGACAAGGAACAGATTGAGTGGAGAGAGCAACTGCCTCCAGCACAGCCATTGCAACCAGAGAAAATATTGGATAAAAGACCATTCAGAAGGACTAGAGGATGAGATTACTTTCAGTACTTGATCAAATGGAAGGATAATCCAGAGGAAGATGCCACTTGGATGACTGAAGAAATGTTGCAGAAGATAGGCAGATCCATGGAGGAGCTCATGGACAGGAGCCCATGAATAAAATTGCCCTCGGGAGTCTGATGCAGGGGCATTAGGCACTAGCCAGCAATGTAGGAGTTTTTTCCACATGTTGTGGCTAGGAGGGTTTGAAAACATTTGAATTGTTACAGCTAGGTGTCAAAACCTTAGCTGATTGTATTATTAGATCAGTTAGATTTGTAGAAGTCGAATAGTTAGTCCATCTGTCTATTTTTAGTTTTCGAATTATTGTAATAAGACTGTTGAATTACCATAACGGTCCTCACAGAAGAACCGAAAGGACATATATTGATGTATATAGATGTAATCCCTCAGATGTGTAGGGAGGGGGGCAAGAGAAAAAAGAAGAGAGGATTTCCTGTAATAAAACTCTGTGTATTGAGCAATTGCTTTCGGGTGAAAGAAATTCAAGCCCTGTTGATTTCTAAACTGCCTGTATTTATAATTGTGAAGAATTGTTTAACTGTGAGGCGATTGTGTAATGGTAATTCTGTTCTCTGTTCTTGAATTCCCGTAATTTGTCGGATAACCCTGCGAATTCACCACAACCGCAGGTGAGGCCTGTGTAGAGAACCCTGGTCCTGGAACTCTGTTTTATGGTAATAGAAGCCCGCGAAATAAAGAAACTCACGTTTGTTCGTAGTCAATTGGAATTCCTAACTGGTTCAGAACCTTAGTTAACAAATGGAGGATAAACGAAGAAGAACGCAAACCCAACGCGAAACCGTGGTTAGTCACTGTACCAAACCCATAAGCGGATTTGCAAAGGTGGATTTCCCATATCGCACCGCTTTTGTGGAGTAGGCGGTATTTCCCGGTCACGGAGCGATTCCATAGAGCTGTTGACGTGTGGCGAAGTGGACCCCCAGAAAACCACCGGTTGAACCGCGCCATCGCACGTTATCAATCGTACCAGGACGCCAAGCGATATTGACGAGAGTCGTTGATTTGGAGAAGGGCCATCGGACGGTGGTCATCTGACGGAGATGTGCGGGATTTAACCCAGGTACGACAAGCGCGTTGATTGGGTGATTGAACATAGACGCAGGACCCAGAGCCAAGGTCTGTGTATGAGCCATTTATTCGGGAATCATTGATTTTAATATAAAGTCCAAATATATATAGTTAATCGCCGAAGGTTTAAAATTTGTTATAAAGTGCATGGATCATATATATATATATATATGCCGAGGAATTTATATAAATTTCAACCATTGCAGATAGTATTATTTATCAAATTCTACGAATTTGATAATTAATAAAATAAATAGACCACGGGGAGAAGGGAGAGTTGAGACAGAGCCACGTCACCGTTGACTAGCTCCCCGTAGAAAAACCTTTCAACATTGTTGCGTCAGAATTCCAAGTGGGTATGGCCGAGAACAAAGAGGGTTCCACCTCATCCTTTTTCTCATAGTAGGTTTCCCGCCAGTCCTTGACATGGGGGGTAGCTTTAAGGAGTGCAAAAATAATCTTCTCCTGGTCGTAAAATTCATGAACTAAGAAATATCCTTCTAATATATTCAAACATCTATCTATGGTGTCTGCATCTATATTTTCCTCAGATATGGGAATGTCAAAGTTTACTTATACCTTAAAAGGAGTTGCGCCTAGAGAGTGGCTGCTAGATGCAGATGCGCCGCCAGTGGGTAGTCATTGAAGGATCTGGGAAAAATTATCCATCATTGTGTTCCTTTGTTTTTCAAGGGCCTCCTCAAACAATATTTTGATAGGATATATTGCTCCCTCATCTTTCTTTTCCTCCCCCATGGGTAGTGGTTGGGGTTTGCGAGGCTGATCTTGCAAAGGTTCAACCAGATCGAGCCCTAACTCCTTATACCCCAACCTCGTTGGAGACATGCAAAGAAGGATCAAGAAAGAACATACCTCTCTAATAACACTGATCCGGATTTATGTAGGAACACAACAAAATATACATATAACCATAACTATAAAAATGCAATAGAAATAACACTCCATTTCCTTAATATCAAAGAACTGAAATTTGTTTAGAAACAAAATGGAAATAAATTGTCCAGGGCATTGCTAGCTTATCTCTGAGAAGAGATGTGGTGGCTAAAGGCCTCTAAACTATGTGTTACAATCACTACAAGGAAAATACCCTCTAGCAGAGGTTATAAAGAAGGTTTTTAGTGTTATAAAATTTTCCAAAATTGTCAAAAAAAACATTTTCTACAACATTTGCTTTTGGTAATGGAGGTTTTGGCGAAGTTTGTAACGGAATTTCAACACAACTAAAAACCTTGGCAGGTGGAGGTCATTACAGATGTTTTTTTCATCGGTGCGCTACTAAGGTGTTAACGCACTAGTGCGTGTCATATAGATGGTCGGCCCGGGGCAGTCGAAGGTGCATGCACCGGGCCGTAAAGGTCTAAAACCGCACAGGGTGCACTGTAGGTGATACAATGCACATGGCCGTTCTAATTGGTATTGGGATTTGTGCAGTGCCCATAGGTCGTATCAATGTACCCGTACGTAGTCTTATAGAAACGAACTAGTGCATAGTGTCAAAAAAACACAGCGCTTGTTCTAATTCTTATTGGTATTTGTGCGGTGCCCATAGGTCGTACAAACACACCGGTGCATAGTCTCACATAAACGCACTGGTGCACAGTATCGCACAAATGCACCGATATTTATAATTGGTATTATATTTGTGCAGTGCCCATAGGTTGTAGAAATGCACCGGTGCGTTGTATCATACAAATGCACCGGTGTACAGTAACTGACACACACCTATGTTCATTTTGTATTTTTTAGAAACATCGACCTGTGACAGTGCAATTATTGTGATTTTTAAAAATTCATTAATCATCAAAAGTCGACACATCTTATAACAGTATTCATGTTAATTAAATTTCTATTAATGCATTTGAATGTGATGTTTGGATTAATTTTTTATATCATATCATAATTATTGTGATTTTTTTAATTCATTATTCATCAAAAGACGACACATATCTTATAACAGTATTCATATCAATTAAATTTTTATTAGTGCATTTGAGTGTGATGTTTGGATTAATTTGTTATATCATATCATCAGATTTCACATCCCTTCATTATAATATTTAATCATCCATAAATTTAATCAATGGTGTTACATTTCACAACGACAATGGAGAAAACAATAGAATAAATTAAAACATATATATATATATATATATATATATATATATATATATATATATATATATATATATATATATATATATGACTAAGACAATATTTGTCATACAAAATGGGACAGTTATTGGTATCCCTTTGCCTTTCAATTGGGACACTATGTCCATTACATTAAACAAAATGTATGATTTCACAGACAAATATTTCAAAAAATACAACGCCTTGCTTTGATATCCAAACATAATGATCTTCATTCTTCGCTTGAACTGTTATCACTGCTCGAGCTACTTCCATGACTTTTTTTCACGGTGTTGATTGTTTTCTTCTTCTTCACCTTCCATCTACAAACATAAAAAGAAATTGTAATGAGTGTATATACATTGGTGAGAATAATGAAAATTTCAATATTAAATAATATACATCAATGTAAATCGAAAATAAATGACGTACCATAGCAACAATTGACTCATGAAATATACACATTCTTTCAAAACCAAATTTCATGCCATCTTTCAAGATTTCATCTATTGGCACAGTTCCATACTTTGTTTCCTGCAAGTTTTATACCCCATAAAAAATCATATATTTAATATAAAATATTTTTTTTCTATTAATCATATATAGAGCTAAGTAAAACAAGATCGATATATGCTTACAAATTCCACAATTAATTTCTGATATGCCAACATATACTCACAACCCATATTTAACCCAATGTCAATCAATTCATCTAATGGTTCTTCTTTGTATGTTAGCACCTATTTGAAGACATTCAATGATGATTTTTGTAAAAGAACTTAAAATATACAAAAATGAAATCTAGTTAAGTTGTTATAAGGAAGTAACAATTACTCATAAACTTAGATATCAATCCTTCTTCCTTGTCGTCCTGTTTTATGTGCTGAATGGGTTCCATTTTCTTTTCTTTTCTGCAAGAAAATACTTGAAAATTAATATTTAATGCTAAATTGATTATTTATTGTACCTAATGATCGAAAAATTAAATGATTATATATTACATTAGAAGCACGTTGTTGTTTAGATGGCTCCTCCTGCAATGAAATATTGTCCACTTCTTTGACCATCTCTTTGTAATCCTTTTTGGACATTCCTACCGGCATATTTATGATATCAGCTCATTCATCTTTTGAGATTTTCATTATCTTCCTGAAAATGTAACATGACAATAAATTATTTAATTTTTAAATTGATATATGAAAAGTAAATATAACAAAAGTGATATTTATAAATAATTCTAGAAAAACATTTAAAGGAATATTGCTTTTTCATTCATTCTTCTTTGTTATTGTATGTTTTTACTATTAAAAGTCTGAGATGTCTCATTGACCAATTCTCTAGAAACTCTTCATGTAGTTTAGATAAAATTTGTTTCTTGGAATGATTGGATTGATTTTTGTATTGTAAGTGGAAAGAACATCTATACATTCGTTCCACTATATCCCTCAAACTTTTGTAAAATTCCCCCCCCCTTTCATTAACCTCCAACACCACTCTAGATGAGCTAAGGAGCAATTCATTTTCCTTTGCATGTTCTATTTTTTTTCTTTTCTTAGAAAAACATTCCTTTTTTGATTTGTTGGTCCCTGTTAAACATTAAAAATATGTGAATTAATAGATTTTTTTAAACATGTTATCTAATCATTTTAAGTATATTATTAATGAAAATTAAAAAAAGAAACTCATATTTGATCAATAGTATTTTTCATTCACCTGATTAATCCTTTTGCAATTTTTCCATTAAGCTTTTACACTCTTCTGGTCCTAGACCAGAAATAACCTTATCGAACTTCATTATATTGTGGCTCTACATGATACACAGTAAACAAAACATATTAGTTAAACTTACATATAGTTCAAAAATAAAAAAAATTGTAAAGAATTTACAAAGAACTTGTCTTTTTTTCTTTTCTTGATGTGTTATCAGTATTTTTGTTACTTGATCTCTTGTCAGAAATTTCTTTATCAATATGAAACCTATACCATATCATTCATTAATATATTTTATAAATAAATTATCAACTTTTCAGGTAAAAAAAAATATCAAGAAATCGGTGCGCTTTTCATGGTGTACGCACCGACGTCGGTGTGTCGTGTTCTTATAAATGCACCGCCCAAACAGTATAAAACACTGTACGGTGCTCTATGTCAACAAAGATCATCGGTGTGTTACATGTGTTTGGTAATCTAATTGCTCTTAAATTGCATCATTTATTGTCAACCAGGGCTAGTATGCTTGTGAAGTGTTTGTGCACAATATGTGCTAGAAATCCTCTCTTACTCCTATTTTAGTATTGTGATTGTCAATTTATGTTTTGTTTGTCGTTTTTGATAAAATGTAAAATATTGTGATGATTTAATTCTATTTAAATGAGTTAAAACTGCTCCTAAATCTCAACCAATTTTCTTATTAAAATTTTAGGAAAAGAAAATAACGTCAATTTTTTTTGAGAATTTATATATATATTTATTTTACTTTAATGAAAATGAACAACTGCCTAAATTATTGAAATCATTAGAAAGCAATTACAAATCTCTAAATTACAGTGCAAGATCAACTACTTAAATTGCAAGAAAAAAATCTATTTGAAAGAGAATTACAAAATTATCTAATTAAAAGAAATATTATATTGTTTATATGAAAGAAGGAAATGTGATCTAAGATATACATTCACGATTTTTTTTTTCTTTAGCTCTAGAAAATAAATCTATGCTGATTTGACATCTAATGAAAGAGAATTGCTGGAAATGAAACAAACTAAAAAAATAAGATCAAAACTATTCTATTTGAATTAAACACACCCAGACATAATATGATTGAAACTAAAATATACTCAGGAAAAATAAGGTTGAAACTAAACTATTTGAATTAAAATACACTCAGACAGAATGAAGCATTCAAACCAAAACTACACTATTAAATCAAACTATAATTGAAAGGAAAACTATGAATAAGAAAAAAAAAACCTTCAGCCATAGGGGGCCCTTCTGCACAACAGTCGGCACACACACTTCAATTACACAAAAAAATATGCATTGAGATCATCTTCAGGCTTTATTCATGAAACATAGTTGCTTTAACAGTCATAACAATAGTCGTGATGAAAAATAGAGATATCCATCTCCTCGTCAAACACAAATTTAAAATAAGTTTTGAGTGCAATGTTTCAAACTAAAGGTACGTAACTGAAATATAATTCAAGCTTAGCAAATCCTTGATCAGATTGTCATCATGGATTTCGAATCTTGCTCTATCATCTCAAATATGTGGAATTCAATCCCTTGGAGCATTCATTCGAACCTTCGATTGATGATTTGAGTTGATCACATGGAATTAAATCATTAAGAGGATGATTTACCAGTTGCTCATATCTCTCTTTCCTAATTTGGCGTTCATTGAACTTTCAAACAACGGAGGTAGCTGCAAAAACAGATCATCTCACGCAATCTACAAAATAGGGGTTCACAAAACTTGAAATATCTCCCAAATGGAGATGAATTTGGAAAAACTGCTCCTTAAAACATTAATTGGGCCTGTTCCGAACAAAACCCATGTTTTTTTTTTTGCCTAATTCACTTTTGTTTGCTCAGAAAATACATTTGAATTTGACTGGTAAAAACTTCTATGATTTTCCCTTGATCTTTGCCTGGAGGTCCACATGTGTGAGCTGGGTGAAATTTGATCATCAAAATCCATATTAGAGCTTCTGGAAACCATGTCCAAGTGTCTGATTTAATTTTAGAGTGGTGCTACTACCTTAACCATGGAGATGGCTACAGAATCTTGGCTGAGCTGCAAAATCTAGAACTTGTCAAACTGTCATTAGCAAAACCATGAAAAAATCTTCTTAATTCATTAAAAATAATGGAAATAATAATATTAAACCATGTAAACATGTATACGGAAATTTGGTTCATTTATGAGGAAAAATGGTAAATAATGATGGCAATGGGTGAGGGGAATGATGCAAAAATGGATGGTTTGATTAGCAAAATCATGATAAATTGGAGGCCAATTGGAGGCCCAACATTCCCCCATGCCTGAGCTTTTTCATGTCCTCATGCAAACAAAGCTTTGCAAAATTTCATAATCCAACCGGTTCCTTGTGTTCCTTTATTCTTCCATTTTAACTAAATCCTTAACCAAACTTCCAAAGGATTGGTGTAGATCATCTATCTTGGTAAGACTTGTTTTTTTCTCTTTTGTTTAATGAACCAATGAATTCATTCTCCAAAATTACATATTTGATAGCACCAAATCTTTGTTTCCATACTTGTTTGTTATATCACTAGAATAAGAAAGAAGCACTAGTAAAAAATGATGAAATTAGTGACTAGGTGACTAAAAAAGTTAGTCACCACAATTATTTCAAGTGAATTACTACTAAATTTGAGCAACTTAAAGTGACCGAACTAAAAATGACTAACTTAAATGACTAATTTAGTCTAGGGATAAAATAAACGACTAGATAATAAGTGACTAAACTAAAAACGACTAACTTAAATGACTAATTAGTCGTTTAAGTTAGTCATTTTTAGTTTGGTCACTTAAAATTGCTCAAATTTAGTAGTAATTTACTTGGAATAATTGTGGTGACTAACGTTTTTAGTCACCTAGTCACTAATTTCATCATTTTCTACTAGTGCACATGGCACTGAGTGAGTGATTGATGACTACCTAAAGGACTTAAACCAAATTAACTGTGGAGGTTAAAACTACAATTGAAAAGAGAAAATTAGCACACACGTGATAATTCACAGTAGAATTCATCCTCTCATTGTCAAGAGTTGATGAATAAAATGTTAATTCTTTGATGAAACCAATGAAACCAAGAAGATACTTATCAACCCTTACTTAATGAAGTAAAGAAACTCTTCACAAGGAGGATGTGTATTTCATCCAATTAAAGATTGAAAGACATGCTCTTTTTTTTATTTCAAGGAAAACTTTATGGAGAAACTTGAGATCGACAACTCATTAGAGTGACTTGAGCTACACTTGAGATGTACTGAAATGATTTCCATTAATTTGCAACCCAAGAGTATATTCAATATGTTGTAAGTCTATAGTAATAACATACGATTTAGCAAGGGTCAAGACATCTCTAAATACACTTGTGGGGTGGTCACACTCCTTGGGGAAACTACCCTTCTAGATTAATGAAAGTCGTGTTCTTTTTCACTTCTAGGAAAAGTTTATAGAGAAACTCAACACTGGTAATTAATCAAAGTGTTTTGAGGTACAGTTGAGATGAAATGGAATGATTGCCACTATAACCCAAAAGTATATCCAATATGCTGCTAGTATACACTAATAACATGTGATTTATTAAGAATGGTCAAGACATTTTGAGATACACTTGTGTGGTGGTCCTACTCCTTGGAGACTTCTACGTCCTTTCCGGTGTTATAAAGATAAGACAATTGTCTTAGTAGAAATTTGAACCTAGATAGGGGAAATAAAAAACTAAACAAATACTACAACATTGATAATAACCAATTAAGCCAACCAACCTATTACTCTTTTTCCCTTAATAATCCTTTTTACCCTAATTTATTACTTCTCTTATTAAAATTTCTCCACAAAATTCTCTTAAAAAACCCCTTATTGTAGAATTTTTTCTACTATAAATATTACCTCTTCCTTATATATATATATATATATATATATAGTGATTGTCCCTTTTTACACATAAAAGTTTTATTTTTCCACATCTCAAATAAAACACACATTCAAATTTTGTTCAAAATAAACAATAAATGATACCCTATTTGAAAATAGGGAAAATAAAGACCATGGACATTATTTTTCAAATCCACTAACACAAAGAGAGTCCTGCCATCAGAAATAGAGTTTAATACCTTTCAAAAGTCACGCAATAATATGTGCCTTGTGAAACCACAATCACATTCAAAAATTCAGGAGAGTGGCGGGAAGCGGGAAGAATGAGGGCAATATTGGCATGCCCACGATGCACCCACAATGCACAATTCAGGGGACAACACAGTCGTATTTGAGGAGACTATTTTACGTCTGCCAAAGAAATGATAAAATCACGCCCTAATTCATGCCTTTTTTGAAGCCGCAATCACATTAAAAAATTCAGCCCACTATGTCTATGGAGAGTGGCGGGAAGAATGAGGGAAATGGCATGCCGACGATGCACAATTCAGGCGACAACGCAGTGGTATTTGAGAAGACTATTTTGCTTCTGCTAAAGAACTGATGAGACTAAATGGTGCAACGAAATAACCCATTGCAGATCATATTGGCAAGTCCATAGCAAGAGAAATGACCATTAGGGCTTTTAGGGTTGAGGATCAGTTCTTGAAGAAGAACTTAGACTTTATTGACAAAAAATTGAGCCCTTTTTTCCACAATTTCTGAGCCACTGAATGGTTGATTTAGCGTCTAAAGGTGCTAAATGCAACTGTTCTTTTCTCCTCTTCTCTTGCTATGGTTCTACTCCCATAGGGCAGCTTCAATCCTGGTATGAACAATGAAACTAATTGTCAATTGTGGGTGATTTTTGTTGTTACTGAAAGTTTTTATGTATAAGATGGTCATTCCTAACAATTTGAAGTGGTTCAGGTTTCATTGGGATGGCCTTCTTTTACGGTCTATCATTAATGAATAGATCGTTTGCTGAAAGTATACAAAACCAATTTACATTTGTGAACTGCATTGTTTCTGTAGAACACATCAAACAATACATGCACATTCCTAGTGAGGACCGAACTGTTATAGAATATTACAGACCACTGGATAATGGAGAAATTCGTGGAAAGATGGAGTACCTAGCACAAACTGCCCCATACCACCAGGAAATAATTTTATGTACAAGTTCCAAGTGAAGGACGAGATAGGTAGTTACTATTACTTCCATCATTGTATCTGCAAAAAGCTGTAGCGGGCTTTGGAGGACTAAGTGTAGCTTGCAGGGCACTGATCCTTGTTCCATTCCCTCAACCTGATGGTGATATAACTCTGCTTATAGGTGACTGGTACACAACCAACATTTCAGTAAGTTATTAAACCATCCCTAAAACATGTACATCTCTTGGAATTAAAGAGTCTTGCTATGTTCAACTTCAGCCTGTCCACCAGAATGTTCTCTTGCAATGCATCAATCTTTGACTATATTCTATCTTTTGGCAGATCCTTAGAAGAACACTTGATGTGCAAAGATCTATTGGTAATCCTGATGTTCTTCACATTAATGGTCGCGGGTTACCAAATGAAATAGCAATTGCAGTGGAACAAGGTACTTATCACTGATCTATATAGGCAGTTTATTAGATTTAGTGGTGTGTCTTGCCTTTCAACGATTCACAAGATCCTGTTTATTTTGATTTTATCTCATGGCTATTGAATCCATTGCTTCTTCTCTTAAGATGTGTCTAAAATGACCCATCTTTTCATTAAGTTTTTTGTGCCAATATTTCAAAGTGATAACAAATGAATTCGAGATAATGACTATGCACCCATTTAGTTGGGATGCATTTATTTGATTAAACGGAGTTTGAGAAGTCATTATTAGGAATATTATGATGTGAGAAGTAAATACTATGTTTAAAGCTACAATATTGTGAAGAAATTGAAAAGAAAACATGCAACAAGTTTTCAACAACATGGTAACAACTCATCCTCTTATAATGATCACAATCATGCAAAGACATTTCACACATGCTAAATATTTTCCAATCCATATGAATATGTGTAAGAAAATATAATGAGTCAAGCACAATAGGGTGGAAAATACTAGCACAACTTGAATTTTGCCAATGTAAGGATTCTAATGCAATCCTTTAGCATAGGCACAAAATATTTCATGAATCCAACACAATTCACAACCCAAGCCCCAAAACTGACTCGGGATTGTTACTGAACAAATAAACACATAAATCCTCCCTTTACAATGCTAGTCCTCCATTGAACCTAAAACTACCATGGCATATGCATCCAATTCTCCTCCTAGATAGAAGTACCAAATGTCCAAAATTCTAGAAGCACTTCTTGTGAAAATTTGAGGGGCCAGAATAATCATATTCTGATTTTGAAATCCACATTTGCAATACACATAACAAGTGCAGATTTTTAGGCGAATCCAAAACTTTTTCCTTGATAAAAAAAAATATTTATCAAAATTTAACTTTATCAAATTGGTCTTGATGTCATTCTTATTATGCTGGGCCAACTGTTGGGGATCTTGCTGTGGTGGAATTGTGTTTTTGATACAATCTCCCACCCTATTATCCTCCAATAATATCATGATCCTCCCTTTCCAAGAGACGATGTTAGAGGCTCCTTCTAAGCATTGATCTACTCTCAATACTTGGTAGGCCATCCTGCTTCCCATAAACAACCTTGTAGTCTATTTGTAGGTGAGGAAAAGAGTGGAGAAAGGAAAGAGACCCGGATAACTGATATAGGTCCATAGACAAATAGATCAATCACTTTAAACTCAGTATGGGAATCCTTGTGGGCTCTCATGAGTGAAACCCTTAGTATGGGACTCCTTTGTAGTCCTTTACCATTTACCGGTGAAACCCTCAGTATGGGACTCCTTGCGGGCTCTCACAAGTGGTTTCTGCAAACCATAGCTAGTGATGTTGTGTTTCTGCAAACCATAGCTAGTGATGCATTTTAGAACACTATAAACATTTGTATTAAGGGTTATCCCGATAAATCTAGGGTTAACATGCATAGGTTTAGGGTTCGAGTTCCTCTGAGCATGGCTCATGTTCTGAAGCATGAGGCACACTTGATTTCTAAGGCAGTGGAGGCCTTTTATGACCAGGACGTGGATTCCTTGAAGGCGATGTCTTGGATGGAGAAGTTTTTGGGCAGTAAGGAGATGGTGGATGTCTCTGTGAGGATGTCAAGGGCCATGTACGCTCAGCTCATGCAACAAACCTTCCAGGCATCACGTTGCTATCAAATGCCGCCTCTATCATCTCCAAATTACAAGGAGGAGGAAATGGGTATGAAGATAAGTTGTGGATGATGATGTATCAACAACGACTGCATTATTAGTTTGAAACGGAAAATCCAAAACTCGGATTGAGTGGCTCATGGGTTGCTGGAGTCCAAAGCTCGACACTAAAAGCAACAAGGAGTAGAGACATTGGATGGGAGGCATTTAGGAGAAGCTTAGAGAATAGGGGTTATTTTAGGGGTCTTCTAGAAGGATTGAAGGAGCATAAAAAGCTCATGGATGAAGCATTGGACTATTACAGAAATACCACACTCTTCTCTAGAGTCAGGTAAGCCTAATTTTTTTTCACATGACACAGATGATCCATATGATGCACTACCACCTCAATTTAAGTATGCATTATCAACAATGAGAACAGTTCATAAACAAAAGAAATTCTTTTATTCATTCTATAACTGGAAACCTATTTTTTCTACATGGATGGTAAACCTGGAAAGAATATCTACCCACCCATTTGAGCGAAGAACTGGTACCTTTCCAGCACCATACCATAATATGTCAGTAGGTTAAATAATTCCTTTATTTATTCGTAAACGAGAACCTATTTTTTTTACATGGATGGTAAACCTGGCAAGAAGCTCTACCCACCCTCAACACATTTGACCGAAGAACTGGTACCTTGCCAGGACCATACCATAATCTGAATACGTCAATATTATTCAATATATTCAAGAGCCACACCTGGAAAACCTCATGCAAGGGAGGACTCAGGAGCATGCCTGTTAGGATTTGAAACTGTGTCATTGTCACAAAAACTTCTTTAAGTTTCCACTAGTCCAGAGCCTGATGTACAAAGCAACATAAGTTCTTGTAATCGAATTCAAAATTGTATGCATGCTTCTCTAATATTGTTAGCATGGGGGTTGTTAAATTCAATTTGTGTCTACAGGAGGGAGGCCAAACACACATACATGTGTGCCTCCAAGTTCTATCGATAAAAATATATGAGTACAATGAGCATATTATGAAAAAAGGGTGGATAGCACAAAGGCTTTTGCCATAGAAACATATAAATGGCAGGTGATGTTGGGACTAAGTACTAAAACATGCTACCTATGAGCTAGTGAATCCTGTGATTTACAAAACATCATTGTATAGACACAATCAAATTCCACCCCCTAATGAAGACACATGCCTTCATGCAAGAGTGCAACATGAGCCTGGCAGTGAAACATAAATCAAACTATTCCTTTGTAACTTTTCAGGCATCATGCGAAGGAGTGACATATTTTTGGTCAGGAAGCACAACTAACCTATATTACCTATAAAATGCTGAAAGGGTGTGAGGGGAAACACCAAACCCCCACAGGATATGTAGACCTGAGACCACTGAAGTCCAACAGGCCCCAGCCAACAAGAGCACCCTTGATGGGCCACAACAAGTCAACAATGGCATGGGAGTGGCAGAAAAAGGTTATTTCCAATGCCTTGCAAACAACATCACACACACTAGTAGGAAAATTGAAATGGAGAAAGCCTTTTGCACTAAAGCAATTGTGTTGTGGCTGGAAATAAAGAGCATCATGGCTTTTTCCCATTGCACACAAAAAATTGAAACTGATATGAAAAGAAAAATGATATCAGCTCTTCCATATCAGGACAAGACAGATAAGGTCAAATTAAAATGGTTATAAAATGCAAACCAATAGTGCATCTGCCATATCAGGATTCAGGACAAAGCAAACAAGATAAAATCTTCAACAGTCTCTAGGTTGGTTAGCCTTTGCAGGAGATTATTTAGTTTTGGAACCTTCTCCCTTAATGATGTTCACATGGTTATGTTATGAAACGTTGTATTTAACTCTAACCTCCCGAGGTCTTGAGTTAAGTCTGTCAAAGTGTGTGGTTGTCTTATGATGTGAATTAAATCTACATTTTTTATTGATGTATGACAAATCATGGCCGTGTTCAGTTTGCAAAATAGCAAGGTGTGATCAAAGATGTTCACTTACTCTCCTATGTTAGTAGTCATGATTAGAGATTCCAATCAAATAGTTGATAAACTTAGTAATGATCCAATTTCAATTAAAACTACACGACCAAAATGGAGTTTGTGATTGATATTTTGTATACTTCTTCGAGATAGGGAAGCGTAATTCATTCCCTAAGGTTCTTGAAGATGGCTGTATTTCCTATTATGCTTGGTTTATTGTGATAGTGACCAATGTGAAGCACTCAATTTCTTTGTGAAACATAGAAAAGTATGTTTAATGGAGTAGACAATTTCTTACTTTGTGAAACATATAAAAGTACGTTTCGTGGAAAACCTTCAAAGGAAAAAACATTTTTTGTTTATTTGTTGATCCAAAACAAATTCAGGCAATTCACTATAGGGATAAAGATAGTATGCACTATGACTTCTTATTTACTTATCATGAATCTATTTTTAACATGAAAGGAAATTATTTAGTGTAGTTTTAAATAAATGTTCAATGTTGAAATTTGAATGTAGTCATTGGAAAATGACAGTTAAACAAACCAATTTCTAAATGATGCCTTGCAAGATTAAGGTTTTTGCTGTTGTTTTTGATATAATGAAAGATATATACTTCAGTAGGTGCAAAAGGCTTAAAATTGGAAACTTGAGCACTGAAACCTGCTAGTTAAATTTTCCAATCTTTTATTAACCTATTTTTTTGGAGATTGATTGTGTTCTTGGAGAGTTGTCTTTTTTTTGAAGGATATGTACAACTTATTCTTTTCATATTTAGTATACGATTTAAGAAATAGACTCTGTTCTTTGGTGCATGGCCATTACAACAAGTACTTGTTTTCACTTTCGAAGGAGTAGGTATGAAAGATAAGTTTTCTTATTTGATTTTGATATGATGTTTTTCTTTTGTTTCAACAAAGTAATTCATGCTCCGGTTGAATGCATTGATGAAATTTTGTCCTTGCCCCATTCCTCATCCGATTTTGTGGGTTTGGACCTTCCACCGGATGATGATGATACATGGCTTTACAATGGAGAAGAGGATATGACTGCTGCCATGCTATAGAGACAGAAGGAAATAGATTCATATGAGAGAGATTGACTTAAGCAGAAGCAATCAAAGAATCTTACAGGGAATTACTCTACCTCAAGAGAGACTATGAATGATTTTAATGTGGAAGATGTAGCGAAGAATATGCAGGAATTTGTGGATAAATTTCAAGTTATGAAGGAGCTGAAGCTTGAGGAAATGGGCAGTGCTAGTTAATATGTTTCTTGCATGTGATTGGTTGTCCTATTGCTAAATATCATTCAATTTAACCAGAAACATGCATAAAGCAATCATCCTACCAACCTCTATAGTTTCAACACAATTCTTTGGGCACTTATGTCTTCTAGATAGGGCTGCCATTTATGGATAGGAGTTTTTCTTACGCAGAAATAAAAAATGTGTATCCTTATCAAAGCATTAGTATACAACACATGCCCTTATGTGCATTGGTCCTTGGATGTTCTCATGAACCAAAAAAATATTGCCTGGATGTTGTAGAAGAATTGACATTTTCTAGCAGAGAAAGCTTGTTACACCTTTTTAGCTTTCTGATCTATCTCTTTGACAAATCATTTATAGATTATAATGCAAGTGTCTGTACACGATGTTTTCAACATATCATGGATCTAGCATCATTTACAATTTTTCCATGTAGGTGAAATATAAACTAATGTAACAATAGGAAGGTGTTGTCAAAAATAAGGTGATACGAAGGGAAGCATTGTTAGATTTAGCTTCACAAGGTATCAAGAATTATACTTCCTTGTTAGTCAGATATGATGTTTTGTCGTAGGTGAGGATTCCAGTCCCAAGCGTAGCAAGAAGAAGAAGAAGAAAACACGGGGCAACGATGTCGAAGAGGAAGAAGAAGAACAAAAGGAAGAGAAAGAAGAGAATCCCAATGCAGTTTCTAATTTCAATATCTCGGAGCCACTGAGGAAGAAGCTCAAGTCCAAGGGGATTGAGTCACTCTGCCCCATCTAGGCAATGACCTTTGAGATTATTTTCAATGGCTCGGACATGGGTGTTCGAGCTCGTACAGGCTAGGGTAAAACATTGGCATTTGTGTTGCCTATTGTGGAGTCATTAACCAGTGGTCCAAATTCCAAAGGTAAGAATACAGCCTATGGGAGGGCCCCCGGTGTGATTGTGTTAGTTCCAACAAGGGAGCTTGCAAAACAGGTCCATGTTGACTTTGAGGTTTATGGTGGAGTTGTTGGCCTTCATTCATCCTTTGTATATGGAGGTGCTCCCTATGGTCCACAGGAATATGCATTGCGTAGAGGTGTGGATAAAATTGTAGGTACACCTGGGCGCATTAAGGATCATATTGAAAGAGGGACGTTGAATCTGAAATCCTTGAAATTTTGTGTCTTGGATGAGGTTGATGAAATACTGAACATGGGCTTTGTAGAACATGTTAAGATCATTCTTGGAAAAGTTGAGGATGCAAGGTTCAGGCGCTTCTTTTTAGTGCAACAATGCCAGATTGGGTATAGAATATTGCATCAAGGTTCTTGAAAAATGACATAAAAACTACAGATCTTGTGGGAGATGATAAGATGAAAGCTAGTAGAGGTGTGAGACACATCGTTCTTCCTTGTTTCTATTCAGCAAGACCACAAGTTATACCAGATGTTATTCGCTGCTATAACAATGGGGGAAGTGTGATTGTTTTTACTGAGAAAATTAATGACGAATTTGAACTCGCTGGATCTTTGCCAAATTCTCGTGCTTTGCATGGAGATATACAACAATCACAACGTGATGTGATTCTTGCTGGATTATGTTCGAGAAAGTTTTCACTCCTAGTTGCAACTGATGTTGCGGCACGCGGTTTGGACATCAATGATGTACATCTTCTAATTCAGTGTGAACCACCAAGAGATGTGGAAACATACATTCCTACATAAACTACCCATGGAGACTCTTCAGTACAGTATGGATTGAGACCCCTACCTTGCTCTATGTTATTGAAACGATACTTCTTCTACAAGCCTTCATAGAGAAAGTCCTTGTAGGATTTCAAAGGCTTCTTGACTTCTTTATTCAATGGCCATCTCTACCCATCAACTCCCGCCTTTAGGTATCCTTTAGACACACCAAGGTAACTTCCTATCATCTAAACATGACTTAATCCAAGTGAGTAGCGAGAATATCTATATGAAATACATTTATGCACGTGGTCATTTGTTGGAGAAGAGTTTCGCAAAAAAATCTAGAAAATATGGCAAATTATAAATTTTTCGTAAATATTGCATTTATATTAAGGAAATGCATGTTTTTCCTCGCACTAGTGAGTCAAATTCAACAAGAAGTGAAAAACTCATTAAGTACTTATGTGTCAAACTTTGACAATTAAGCAATCACAATTCAAACTAATGTCAATGAGTAATCCAAAAGACATCCATAAGGATCATCTTCCTAATGTGACGATACATTTTTAAAGTGTATGATATCAATTGACCTATGTTCAAGTATGAATAATCCAAACAAGTCTCTTTTAATTTGGAATAAAATTTTCGGCAACATTCCTCCTTTATTTTATAAAGATAAACCTATTTTTCAATAAATAGACACAGAATACAATTTATAACAAATTTCACTTATCAATAAAGTTTCTCCTCTGTTTGGGGAAGAAAGACCTATTATCCAACATGGATAATAGTAAATACATACACCATATACAACTTATACAAAAAATTTGTAGAAAGATCCACAATTCTTTAGTTTCTTGAAATCCCACTAATAATGCCAAAAAACAACAGTTAAAAGTTTTATTACACGCTCCATAATTTAAAAACAAAAAAATTCCATGATCCAAAACATTAGAAAACATCTTAAACTTCCACCCCATTTCAAGGGCTTCAAGCCACTTCTTACCATTTTTCTAAACTTCAAGTATCACAAGGCCATTGTTGGATATTACAAAGAGGGTTAACTGTTTGAAGCCCATAAAAAAACAAAAAATGTAATTTTCTCTATCGTATAATGTTCAGTGAAACAATGAATTTGAGAAGAGGATCCTATCTCATTTGAATCCCTTTGAACTTTGTGGTACATCTGAAGAATGAACATGAAGAATAAGGAATGCTTGGTCTAGGTCTGCTAACTCTTATTCCAATAGACAATTTAAGAAATCAGAATGAACATATGCATACACACATCCATATATTTTCTTATGTAGTAACATACAGTTTTAACTAATAACATTAGCATAAAAATAAATATAAGAAAAATATGCCACTTGACTGTGCCTCCATTTAGCCATAAGAATCACATGCAAGTTGAATTTGCCTCCAGTTTCCACTAGAAATGGAGGACCTGAAAGGTCATTGGAATAACTGGAATAACTGGAATAACTAGACCATCTTATCAAATAATTTACTAAAAGCAATCATACAAACAAAATATATTTCTGACAATAAGTAGCTAGAACCATGGTTCAATGCTTTGAAACTCTTTAAAGCTAACCTCTGCATAAATCAACCCCGGAGCTGGAATACAACAGTCAGATTTCATATCGTGCTTCCAATGTAATTTTCTGCATAGGGGTTCAAAGCAGCTAGGTAGTGAGGTTGACCTGGTGCTTCAAACAAGTTTTTCCACATTGTTATCAATAAATCAGTCTATCAATGGGTCTTCCAACTTCAATATAAAAAAAATGGAGCATGGGCATGGGGGTGCACAGATTAAAAAGCCAGCTGAAACCTACATTGAGCCTTCATTTTCAAGTAAAGGAAGCCTTCTATAATCCACCACTTTCTGTTGATTTCTGCAGATCTAACATAAAAAATAATTCATAGATATTATAAAAAGGAGTTGTCACTGTATATCTATATATCCAAAAGTTAAAATGTTTTTCCGCATCCAGAGGCATTAACATTCAAACCCATGGCATGCCAAGAGCACATTCAAACTCCTTAGCTCTCTCTTGCATGATACAGTTACTAACACTGAGATCTTTTACAAAATCAAGTGTGGATTCTACATGACAAAGGACATTACCTCGTTCATAGTACCCAACATTAGTTTTTTTTCAAAATTAAATTTAGATTCACCAATAGGACCTCTTTTCACTGGTGAGCTTGACAGAGCATTAAACCATCTACCATAGTTTCATTCTAACATTACCTCGTTCACAGTAGACAATATTAGTTTTTTTTTCAAAATTAAATGTGGATTCACCAACAGGACCTTTGTTCACAAGTAAGGTTGAAAGAGCATTAAACCACCTACCATAGTTTCTTTCTAAATGTGGTCTACCGCACCATAATGACACATCAAAGCATTGAGGAAGGGTGCAAGTTCCAGAGGATTTTCGTGGAATTGTTACTCCTCAGACCTGGTCCCTTAGTGAAAGTATATGTGTCTCGTGGTGCATATAGGAAGCTTAGTGCATGTTAATGTGTGTTCTACCTGACAGGGAACATTGTTTTGTCCATATAAGTCTAGCTATAATATTTCTACCTAACAAGAGACATTGCCTCATTTGAAATCTTTGCAAAGACATTACACAATTGTGTTTTTTTTTCTAAAAATAAGTGTGGGTTAACCAACGGGGGCTTGATTCATTGGTGAGATTGACTGAATACCAGGCCATCTGCCCTTGTTCCATTCTCACTGTGGTCTGCCCTATAGGAATGGCATGTCAAAAAAGGCTGAGGCTGAGCTCAATCTCTGGAAGATTTTGGTGGGACAATTACTTGACCATTACCTGAACCAAGAGGAACTGGGTTTTAAGCAATACAACCATCAAGATCAAGGACTGATAAAATGTGGGTTCTACCTGAGAGGGAGCATTTGCTTTGCCCAAAATTCCACAATTTAAGGGTCAGTCTACTCTTTGATGACAATTTTACTGTACTTCTGCAGAAGGTAGAAGTCATGCGAACCAACTGTTGAGCAATAGATGTGAACCATCATAATTAACATTTTCCAAAACTTTAACTCCAGTTATTTTTCAAAGAATTTTGGGGCGTTGCTAATGAACAATCGGTGAGTTAAACCATCCACCAAGATTTCTGTTCTGGCCATGGTCTACCCCAGCCAAATGGCATGTAAAAAAGGATGAGGCTACATTTGCGCAAAAATAAGCCCATCAGACCTGTGTCATAAGCCAAAGAGAGTCTGTATTGTGTCGTAACACTGTCGGCACCAAAACATATTTTCCAAATCTAGGTAGTGACTATTTTCTCTGATCAGAATGAAATGAAAGAAGTCCTATAATTCCATTATTTATAATCTCTGGCACACGAAAAATAGGAACTTGATCAAGATTTACCAGTTCTTCGAGTGCAATAAAAGACAGTAACATTACTAAGGATAAAAGGTTTTTCAATGCGTGATAGAAAGAAATATATGATTTCTCAGATAGAAAGGCAGACTGGTGTAAAATTTGAGCATGTATCTGCTCCTCAGCCAGGAGAGGGTTGCTAAATCTACTGGTTCAATTGCTGCAGAAAGTATTACGAGTGTCAGTGACAATGTGCTTCCCATTTTTTGGCAATCAGTTGAGGACCTGGTGAAGAAATCTGATCTTTCACCCTGTGGATATCATTGCAAAAGAACTAGCCAAGATTGCAAATACACAGAATTCAAGAGAAGATCATTACTGTCCTCTCAAGAGGGTTTTTCAACCTTAATTCTTAAAACTGGAAGGATTATGCATACACCAACATATGCTTTTACCATACTAATAATGTTTTGATGAAATTCTGTCCTTGCCCCATTCCTCATCTGATTTGTGTGTTTGGACCTTCCACCGGATGATGATGATACGTGGCTTTACAATGGAGAAGAGGATATGACTGCTACCATGCTAGAGAGACAAAAGGAAATAGATTCATATGAGAGAGATCGACTTAAGCGGAAGCAATCAAGGAATCCTACAGGGAATTACTCTACCTCAAGAGAGACTATGAATGATTTTAAATTTTAATGTGGTAGATGTAGACAAGAATATGCAAGAATTTGTGGATAAAATGTCGAGTTATGAAGGAGCTGAAGTTCCAGGAAAAGGGTGAGTGCTAGTTAATATGTTTCTTGCATGTGCTTGGTTGTTCTATTGTTAAATATCATTCAATGTAAGCAGAAACATGCATAAAGCAGTAATCCTGCCAACCTCTATAGTTTCAACACAATTCTTTGGGCACTTATGTCTTCTAGATAGGGCTGCCATTTATGGATATGAGATTTTCTTACACAGGAATAAAAATTGTGTATCCTTATCAAAGTAGTATTATACAACACATGCCCTTATGTGCATTGGTCCTTGGATGTTCTCATGAACTAGAAAAATATTGCCTTGATGTTGTAGAAGAATTGGCATTTGCCAGCAGAGAAAGCAGAGCATATATTTTTAGCCTGGATTCATCTCTTTGACAGCTGCTAGAGATTGGCAATGTAAGGCCCATGTTGGTCGAAGTTTTCAAAATATCATGGATTTGGCATAATTTACAATTTTCCATGTAGGTGAAATATAAACTAATGTAACAACAGGAAGGTGCTTGTCAAAAATAAGGTGATATGAAGGGAACCACAGTCATATTTAGCTTCACAAGGTATTAAGCATTAGACTTCCTTGTTAGTCAGATATGATATTTTTCTTTTGTTTCAGCAAAGTAATGCATGCTCCAGTTGAATGCATTGATGAAATTTTTTCATTGCCCCATTCCTCATCCAATTTTGTGGGTTTGGACCTTCCACTAGATGATGATGATATGTGGCTTTACAATGGAGAAGAGGATCTGACTGCTACCATGCTAGAGAGACAAAAGGAAATAGATTCATATGAGAGAGATCGACTTAAGAGGAAGCAATCAAAGAATCCTACAGGGAATTACTCTACCTCAAGAGAGACTATGAATGATTTTAATGTGGAATATGTAGCCAATAATATGCAGGAATTTGTGGATAAAATGTCAAGTTATGAAGGAGCTGAAGTTCCAGGAAATGGGTGAGCTCTAGTTAATATGTTTCTTACATGTGATTGGTTTTTCTATTGCTAAATATCATTCAATGTAAGAAGAAACATGCATAAAGCAGTAATCCTGCCAACCTCTATAGTTTCAACACAGTTCTTTGGGAACTTATGTCCTCTAGACAGGGCTTCCATTTATGGATAGGAGGTTTTCTTACACAGGAATAAAAATTGTGTATCCTTATCAAAGCAGTAGTATACAACACATGCCCTTATGTGCATTGGTCCTTAGATGTTCTCATGAACCAGAAAAATATTGCCTAGATGTTGTAGAAGAATTTACATTTTCCAGCAGAGAAAGTAGAGCATATATTTTAGCTTGGATTCATCTCTTTGACAGCTGCTAGAGATTGGAAATGCAAGGCCTGTGTTGGTCGATGTTTTCAACATGTCACGGATCTAGGATAATTTACAATTTTTCCATGTAGGTGAAATATAAACTAATGTAACAACAGGAAGGTACTTGTCAAAAATAATTTGATACGAAGGGAACCATAGTCATATTTAGCGTCACAAGGTATCAAGCATTAGAATTCCTTGTTAGTGTTCTGGTTGAAACAGGAATAGCACTTTTGAGCATTTTGACAATGTTTGCTGAAGATAACTGGTAGCTAAGTCACTAGTAACTTGGGAGGAGCATACAACTGCTAGAACAGACAAACATATTTAAATGTTTGGAATTAAATATGAGTGGACTGAGAACTAAAGAGACCTGGTTAGCTTAAATAGTCTCTATATGGAAAGGAAAAGAAAACAAAATATCTATTCCATAAGATAAACATGCAAGACATTTGCAAGCACTAGCAACTACTTCCAAACCTGGCACTCAAGGAACTTCCACAGTAAGACATGTTGCTGATTCAACACATTTAATTGAGTTTTATCTTGCGAGTAATGACTATTTGAGAGATGCGAGCAATACACATAACAAGTGCAGATTAGGGTGATCTAGCGCATACTCTCCAAGGAAGTAGCCAATTCACCCATTAAGAATACACCCCAAAAATGTGTGCAGGATGGTCAACTTGGCCATTGTAAGTTACAACAAGCTCTAGAAAAGGGAGTGACCTTAGATAATGTGCTAAGGTGCCAACTAAGGGAGCACTCCTTCGATCTAGGTGATTCATCACTCATCATAAATGCAAACCAATTACAATCTCAAAATAGAAAAGGCAGCTAAGTCTCTTTCTCCAATGACCCAACTATCTCTCCAAGAATAGGAAACAATGGTTAAGGGTGTAATAAATAAACTTAGGTTACTATAACTACCCCCCATAAATGCATCAACCACAAAATAAAAAATAAAACAATTACATTTGTTAGGAAATGAAGCAACCTAGGATTGTGTGCCAAGTGGAATCCCCTTTAAAACATACCTCTTGACCATGGCAAGGAGCTGCACCCTACACAATGAGGCCAATCATATTTTATGCCATAAAATGCTTCCCTAGAACAGATCACTCCTTGTACAAAGTTCAAACAAGTCAGATGAAGGTGAACACAAGGAATAATACACTACTTGCTGGTTTTTTCTTTTTAAATCTGGACTTAACTCTTTCTTAATTTGATGAGTATCACATTGGAGAAGGGGATATACCAACTAATGAAAATGACTTCCATTTTCTATTCTAGAATAGCAATAGTCCTATGCAAAATAGGCCTCAAAACCTTGCATCAGGTCACTAGCTAAGACTGCCCATCATATAGCATAATAGCTCTAAAGGAAAATTTTCCTATCATGAATAAACCACACCATGAGGAAGTACTTATGTGCTGTTTTATATTCATAGCAGTATATATCATGCTTTGCTGTAAAATTGTATATATCATGTTTTGCTGTAAAAGGTGTTTGTTGACAGATAGTCAGGGTCACTATCATCATATTTTTCCCTAAGGCTTGAATTCCAACCATAAAATGTTTGTTCTTTGGAAATTACAAGATCCGCCATGGTTGCTCTCATAAGATGGTTTAACAATATATTGGCAGAATTAATGCTACGATGCACAATTGGTGGCACAACCCCATAAAATAGTAAAATACTCAACCTCAGCTGATCAACTGCTACAGGCTAGCCAAAAAAACTTGACTTTGGACCCATTTCAGGAGTTATTCAGACCTGTAGATGTAATTAGCTGGCATGATATGAACAAGTCTCAGAGTGCATGCTTTGTTGCTCCAACAAAGGCACTACGTCAAGCCCTACAGGAACCCATTTTAGCATGTTCATCTTCCATATGTGATGCCATTAAAAGCCTCTGAAAAATCTCAGCCTAGTCTCCACCTCCAAGTTTCACATCCTAATCACTGCACTGTTGGAATGAATGCCCCAAAATGCAAATGCATTTTGAGGAGTAACAAGAGGGTTCCCTTAACTCTTACCTTGGTCCCCAACACCATATGACACTACACCATGTCCCTATCCTTGGCACCTGCCCCATGAACTGTTGGTTTGACAAAGAGGGAAAACTCCATAGACATCTCCATTTTTCTATTTTTCATGATCAGTCCATTCCTCACAGCTTGAAGGCCTCCACCACCCACTAAGTGTTATTTTTCCTATCTAGGGTGCTCTTATGAGTCATTACTTGTTCTTGCATACTACCACCCTCTATGATATTTGTGGACAACCTCTAGTGTGCATCGCTTCACTTCCTTTTTATTGTTATATATTTTCTAGTTCCTCTTTAGGGGGGTCATCAGTATCATGAGCACTAATAGCACTGCTGATGGGGAAGCCTCTTAGGCTGAGTTCCTCAAGCGTGGTATTCATCCCCTTGACTCCCACATTGTTGATTTTTTTAATCATGTTGTTTGTTTAGGTTTTTCTTTTTGATGGCCCCACCATATCATCTTGTGGTAGGGTGGTAGGCTAAAGCAGGTTGGTGGCTGGTAGAAGAAATATTAGGTTCATTTCAGGAAAATTCATGGTTGTAGAGTGAGTAGACAGACTGGGATACTTGAATTACCATTACCCACTTGTCTTATTTGACCATTGATTGCAAATGACTAAATGAACCAAGGTACACTGGTTTCAGGTATCCCCAGAGAGAATCTGCAGTTTAGACTCTTCATGCCTACACTCGAGCACTAGAGGGATTTTTGAAAGATAGCATAGCAGAGAAATGATATCCTGACCTTGTGTTTTCTCTGGCCAAGAGGAAGAGGGTTGTGGCTGATTGGAGGTTAGTGAACACATTCATGTTAAATGATAAGAGTTTGGTTTTGTCTGTGTATGGTTTATATCTGTGTTCATATTTTTATCAATCAGACACTGTCAATATTTTGACAATGTTTCTTATTGGGTATACTATAAATATTGTAGCCTTCTTCACTTGCATACATATTGTTTAAATCAATTCTAAATACATTATATATTTTAATAAAATTTCCATATTAAGGACAATAGATTCCTTAAAATTGAGTAAACTTGGACACCAAACTTAAACCAGCTAAACATTTCCTCTATATGATTTGGTATTTTGCCTCTGCATGTCTTGAAATATGGTGTTTTTATGCTTCATTTGGTCTTCACTGTTTGTTTGATAGAATATTGTTTAAATAAATTCTAAATACATTATATATTTTAATAAAATTTCCATATTAAGGACAATAGATTCCTTAAAATTGAGTAAACGTGGACACCAAACTTAAACCAGCTAAATATTTCCTATATATGATTTGGTATTTTGCCTCTACATGTCTTGAAATATGGTGTTTTTATGCTTCATTCGGTCTTCTGTTTGTTTGATAGAGCTTTGTTGTCTAGATGTAACGAGTTTTTTATTCCTTTCTTTTCTTTTCTTTCCCTTTTTATTTAAAAATATATTAGTTGTGATGGCATAGTATTTTTTTGTGACATCAGGTTCTTTTCCTCCCTGCTCCTTTTGGTCCACAGCTCCCAAATTTGGGCATGTGTTTATACATTATGTATTGGGGTTCCCATGAACAGAGATGGTGGAAAAAGTATTGGAGACTCACTGGGGCCCTATGTTGGAGGAAGCTGGATTCTCATTACCTCCCGAAGCTTCAAGCGAGGATAGTGGAAAGATGTTGGAGGATGGAACTGAGATCAGTAATGAATATATGGGCAATCTTAGTTTGGTGTTTTCGCTTTTGATTTCTTGGGATTTTGACTCCTAGGTTAGCATCACCAAATTATTTTGTCCTCTTCACTGCATTATGTCTTGAGAGCGTGTTTTACAAAGTATTCATATAGCAGTCTTATCTATTTTTAAGTTTATGACTTGAGGATTATGGTTTCTTGACAATTTCTCTAGGTTCATTTTTTCAGCATATTTAAGGTTATTGTTATGTTGCTAAATTTAACAATTTGATTACTTACATGCGAGAGAATGGAATTTAGCATTTTACAGTGAAGAGCTGTTAAAATTCAAAGTATTTTTTTTTAACATCTTCTTTCTTTTCCACCTTTTCCCAGGTGTGTTATTTTTGAATGAGTTATATTGTTTCTTTGTTCAATTTGTCCAAGGGCAGCAAGGGTTTGTAGAATCCTAGCTTAAAATGGTGCAATTAAAGCCTGATGCATAGTTTGATATTATTTCTGCAGAAGATGGAATCATACCTGGCAGGCCACTTCCTTCTGAATGCCATGCAGAACCACATACAGACTATGACGGAGCGACAGTTAAATGGGGTCTGATGCACCATAAAGAAAGTGTTGCAGATTGTTGTCAGGCTTGCTTAGACCAATCAAAAGGTGAAAATAAGTGTAACATTTGGGTTTACTGTCCATTTGAACCTGGTTTCTATTCTCCATGTATATATCAGCACAAGCATCAAGAATGTTGGCTAAAGCAGGTAGAATTCTCATGCTTCCTCCAAAACTCTAGCTATAAATTTTAAAATTGCAATATGTTAAAACATATTAACATGACTGTTTATTTTGTTTAAAATTACGCAAATTCACAACATATATATGTATTATGTAAAGGGAGAAAAACAGAAAAGGAAAAAGAAGAACCTATGTTTTCATTTAAAACAAAAATCCAATACATATTCATATTAAGCTTAGATCCAAACAGAAAAGGTCGAAACATCTAGCCCCATTGGAAAATTTTCCACATAGAAAGACACCAAATACTGCCTGAAACATGGATGCTGAGTGAGCTATTATCAAATGGCTATCATATAAACCACAAAATTGAAATTTTGTGTTTGTTCTTATTCAAGTTCGAGTTTATTTCAAGACTGGTACAGTCTATGGTCATGTGCGATTATGAATTATATGTTGAGAATTTAAGGGCTATAGATTAATACAAATTCTCTTCTTGATAACTACTTGTGAGCTTGCCGAGTTAATCCTTCATCAAGTCAATTATCAAAGTGCTTATACAAATGTAGAGACAAAATTGATCTTTCTTGTAAAAGAGTATTTTGCAATATAGTTAGGAAGGTAAATCTTTGATTTACCTTCCTTACTTGAGGTTTCTGACTTTTACAATTCTTTCTTCGGAGATAACTTAATCATATCCTTTAGTCAATATCTCAATCTTTCAGTTACTTCAGCAATTACTAACCTTTAGCTGCTTATGTAGAATACGTCCTTTAGTTACCTTGGAAGTTGTATCATTCAGTTCTTCCTTTAGATAGGTCTGCAATCAAAACTGTTCTTGTATTTACTATCTTTCAAACGATGTCACCTTCAGACTTATACGTAGACAATCTTGTCCTTAGATATTATTTGTTATACCTTCAAACTAGTTCTTTCTTTTAGTTGGTTCTTGCACTGTCAACTTCATAGGAAAGAATTCATATTCTTTCAAACTCAATGTAAGCAGCTATTCCGAGATCCTCGAATGTACTATTTCACTGTGTATACATATTACTGTTTTGACCTTATTTTGTGCTTCGATTGTAAATACTTCACTGTACATGTCTCTGACTTCTGTTGACCATTTCTGTGAGACCCTATGTCATGATACCATCAAACTGAAATGGCATACTTCTCATCAAGTTGTGATGGCACTGAACCAGTGAGACCTTTCTCACTGTGGTAGCACGAAACAATGATAGATTTTTTACTGTGGTAGTTCCAAATTGTAGTGTCATACTCATCATGTGATTGATTATACCAAGACTGTAGTTGACCTGTGATTATAACACTGAATATCTTCACTGTAATACGGATTATACTGATATATTTTTGTCACACCGAGCCTTAACTGTAAATACACCTTTATAACTCATTCTCCTCACTGCTGTGGTATCAAAATAATCTTATAAGAGTAGTACTGAATTGAGGCAGAGGTAATTTCAACACTGTGATGTCATTGAGATTGACCTTTCTTGTGAACTTGCACCTAGTTTAATTATTGGACTGCCTTACTATGATTTGAGCCCTTTTGACATAGGTCCTTTTAGAATGTTTCGAGTCCTTTCAAATTGCCTTTGATCATAACCTAGCTCTGATACCATGTCAATAATTTAAGGGCTATAGATTAATACAAATTCTCTTCTTGATAACTACTTGTGAGCTTGCTGAGTTAATCTTTCATCAAGTCAATTATCAAAGTGCTTATACAAATGTAGAGACAAAATTGATCTTTCTTGTAACTGAGTATTTTGCAATAAGTTAGGAAGGTAAATATCTGATTTACCTTCCTTACTTGAGGTTTCTGAATTTTACAATTCTTTCCTCAGAGATAACTTAATCATATCCTTTAGTCAATATCTCAATCTTCCAGTTACTTCAACAATTATTAACCTTTAGCTGCTTCTGTAGAATACGTCCTTCAGTTACCTTGGAAGGTGTATCATTCAGTGCTTCCTTTAGATAAGTCTGCAGTCTGCAATCAAAATTGTTCTTGTATTTGCTATCTTTCAAACGTTGTCACCTTCAGACTTATACGTAGACAATCTCGTCCTTAGATCTGATTTGTTATACCTTCAAACTAATACGTAATTCCTGTTCTTTCTTCCACCTTTTGTTAACTTCAAACATGATTGTAATTGTTACTTAAATATCTGCAGTACCTCAGAGACAGATCTGCAAATCTGTTCTTTCTTTTAATGTGTTCTACCCCAGACGTTAACTTAATCTTTGCTCCCTTCTTTATGTTGTATTGCCTCAGTAGAATCCACAAAATTTTCTTCTTTTGCACGTTGTATAACCTCAGTATCATTCGCAGATATGTTCTCTTAACCGTAGCATATGTAGGGTATATATAGTAGTTCTAGCCAAGTAATTAAGTCGACCTTATAGCCATTAAGTAGGCCGACTTTAACATTTGTTTGTAGGCCAACTTCATAGGCATATCTTCAACGTTTGTAAGCCATTCTTCTGCAACGTCTTCGAGGTTATTCTTCACGCCTTTTACATGACTCTTAATTACACTTATGTACCTAATAGACATCAAGAAGAAGTCTATAGACCTATACTAAGAATCTTGCTCATGAAACCCATGAAGCAAGTAAACCAAAAATTTATTTTATTATTATTGACTTCATCTTTACATAAGTACATAATTACATAGTCATTATAAGGAAGACCTACCTAGTTACACTCTTCAACATTATAACTATATATAGTTTTGATGTTTCTAGGTTGGAGATTGTACTATTTTCATTGGAGGATGCTACTATTGATGCGCACAAGGCTCTTGAGTTACTTGGTAGGATTCTCGCAAAATTGGTTGTTGAAGGGATATTCTTTATTCAAGATACAGCAAGGGAAATCAAGGATGGAGGTACATAGCCAGGAAGCTTATTAGAAACGAGGGGATTTTGAGGTATTTCTCAAGAAGAAAATTTCAAGGTAGTCTGCTCACAATTTTAATGCCTGATCAATTTTGTGGTTTATTTGTGATATCTCATGTTGACAAGTGAATGGTTGGTTAATTTTTAGCTCGTGCTCACATTAGTTGGTTCTTGAAGCTCGAGCACTTTATAACAAAAATAGGCAAAGTCAAACAACACAAATGGTCCACTAGCTCTCTTTTCATTTGCTAATATTATAATGAAGTTTTATTAGAGGCACTATTTGTTTGTTTGTTTTGGTTAGAAAAGGGTTTTCTCTTGGTTTTATGTGATTTTCAATTTATCGTATGTAGCATGTTGAGAAATGGGAAAGAATAACGTGACATTTATTTTGCAGAAATTGATGCTGAAAGAAAATTGCTTTGACATTGTTGATGTTAAGGTATATGTTGTATAAACTATTTATAGTCTAATTTATGTTATATTCTAGTGTTCATTGTCTTTCATTTCTTACAGTGCATTGTATTTTCTTTTTTTCTTCAGAAAATGAAATCAGTATTGATGGTAAGAAGCATGAATTGAAAAAAGAGAAGAGAAATAACATTGGAGCGACAAATGCAAAAAGAGAGAGGAGAACTGGTTTGGTGATACCCTTAGAACCAATATCTCGCATAAGACACACATATAAAGACTGATGATCAAGTCTTCAGAGTTGGTGAATTCACCTGTAATGCCTTCACAACACAACGATAATGTTTTGAAGTGATGAAACATCATTTCATGTGTAAATTGTAGTCCAACTAACATAAAGTTGGAAACTCATATTGTAATATTTTAACATTTCATATAATATAATTTATGTGGTTGAAATTATTTATAGTTGCACTTGATGTTGTTTAGTATTGTAATTAAAATATGCGACTTTGTGTTTTCATATTAGATGAACATGCACATTGTATGAAATTTTTTAAATCATACAGCTTTGTGTTTTCATATTAGATGAACATGCACATTGTATGACATTTTTAAAATCATACAAATTAATTTATGTTGATTAATAATGAACACAAATAAAATGAATATGCGACTAAATTAGTCATTTATAATGATTATTAATGAAATGAATATAAGCTACTAAATTAGTCGTTTATATAATGAATAAATGGCTACTGCAAATGATAAATTTGTGACTACAAATGATGACTAAATTTTGCATATATATGACTATTAGTAGCTAATTTACAGTATCTTATAACACGACTAAAATTTAGTCACATTTCTTCGGTCATTAATTGGTTTCAAACAATGACTAAAATTTTCATATATGTGACTATTAGTAGCTAATTTATAGTATCTTATAACAAGACCAACATATTGGTCATAGTTCTTTGGTCATTAATTGGTTTTCTCGGGTGATCATATAGTAATATATTTTGTTGTATATTTGGTCATTAATTATGACATTTAATGACCAAATAAAATACCAAATCAATGACTAAAATAATGACTAAATCAGTGACCAAATGAATGACTAAATGAATGACTAAATCAGTGACAAAATGAAAGACCAAATGAATGATTAAATTAGTGACCAAATCAGTGACTAAATCAATGACCAAATCAATGACCAAATATACAACTAGATAACAAAATTGAGATAACCAATTAATGACTAAGCTAAAAACGACCAAAAGTTGGTCACGTTATAAGATACTGTAAATTAGCTACTATTGGTCACCGACCGAAAAATATTCGTTTATATGCAAATTTTAGTCATTTTTTTAGTAACAAATTAGCCATTTTGTACTAGTGAAGAGTTACCTATCTCTCCCTTGAAAGTCAAAGAACTTGAAGTCTTCACATACTAGGCTGCTCATGGATGCTATAAAGGTAGAAGCAATGCCTGCTAATTTGTTCTTCTCTAATAAAATAAATTTCCCTGCATTACTTATTAGCCCCTTTCATATTATCATATACAACTTGTGTGAATGCCAAGGGTGCCCACAAAGTAGTACATCCAAGTAATTTTTCATTATTTTCAGAGCCTCTGCAAAGTAGCACAAAGTAGCACATGCTTGTCTTCATATCATCATGCATAGAAACATTTTTTTATAACAACCAATCCTCCTTCAACAATGTTGTCAAATAGCTTCTTCAAAATCTCAGCAACTAATAAATGATCTTCATGCAAGTAGAATCCCATTATGAATTCAAGAGTGTGTGAATAAAGCCTTGTTTCAAACCCATTTTTTTTGGCTTTGTAAACATCACTTCTTGGCTTCCATTAAAATTTGAAGATGAACCAATTTGTATTGCAGAAAGAAGAGAAATTTAATCATGAGAATGGTGGGAGACAACATTATTACTAGGGAAAACGTAAGACCTTTTGAAGGAAAAGATTATGCAATCATGGGATGGGGTTCAACTATAACAAATTTGGTAGATCATCCAATATGGTATGAGGGCTGAAAATAGTAGAATAAGGATGAAGGATAAGAAAGAATGGTTTGAAGAATGTGAATATGATAGGGCGAAATACATAGATCACATGTTGTACAATAGCTTTCTTATTACAATTTCCAAAATTTTTAACAAGTTAAAAAGTTTAAGGCTAGTTTTACCTCAAGTTTACCTTTTGAAGAACTTGAAATGTTGAAGTAGGAGTTGTAGGTGTTAATTTGGCTCAGGTACGCTGCTCCATTGCTTTGAATTTGCTCCACGAAATGTACCATTTTCATGTAGCAGAATTATTTTTCCAATTTCTCTAAAATGGTAAATTGGATTCTCTTGAAATTTTATGAGGTTGTTATCATTAATATTATGCATATTCCCACAAAAATATCATCCAATGGATGCACGGAGCTTGAGAAAAATGAGAAATGGTTGCAGGTGAAAGTGGCCAATTTCTTGAAACATACACTCTGGAATTTTGTAACTTTTGTGTGTTCATTTACTGTACCTCAATACATTTACCATAAAAATTTTAGGACCAACGGATTCATGGTCTGAAAGTTATGATAAAATCAATTTATGTGCTATTTCACCCTTCATGTTGCCCAATGTTGCAACAAAAACTTATGCCGTGAACTCATTTTAAGGTCAAATTGAGTGATTCAAAAGGGAAACCATGTATTTTTACCTTTTCTACTTCCACATGCTTTCATAATTTCAATTTGATGAAGAAAAGGCACTGTAGTGAAAAAATACCAAAATCTGCCCTAATCTGTCCATAATGGTGAAAAATGAAAATCTGCCTTAGAAACCCACTTGAAATGCCCTTCAAAATTATTCTTTTTTGAATTTTGTCTGCATCTTACTCAATCTATCATATTCTGAGAAAATCCAAAAGCTCAAATTTTTTTATTCCTGCTCCAATTTCTTGCAATATTTGTGCCAAAACTGCCTTTGGAAAAAGATGCAACACCAAAAAAAAGGTTGCTCTTGCAAAAAATGTCAATTTTTGCAAAAAAAATATTTTCTCCGATTTTGAACTGCTGATTTGAATTGTGTACTGCACGCTGAAGTAGAAACCATGAAACATACTGCATATTGACTGAAATAGGCCCAAATTTATTATTTTGCTTGAAAATGAAAATGAATGAAAAAAAGGTTGTAATGGTGCCATCATGCTACTATTGAATGAGAAAGAGATGAACATGTTGCTACAAGAAACCAATAAAATGTACTACTGCAAGTTGTTGTTGATTCCATAGAACCATTAGTCTTCATCGAAGCCAAAATTCATGGTACAATTCTTACCATGCAAAGGAGAGTGTCGAAGTCAAGCATGGGAAGAAATCATTGGATTACCAATCAATGATGAAAATCGTTAACCAATGCAAGAAAACTCACCGATAATGTAAATGAGTGTTAAGGTACCTGAGTGCATCTTGACAGGGATGAATGAATGTGTCGAAGTCGAGTCACCTGCAATATTTGACAATCAAGAGACATTATTGTATTCCCATTGTTATCAACGAGGAGGATTGCCCTTGATGTATTCAAGTTCCAAGGCACTCCAAATGATCTCTGATCTTGATCCCAGATAAGGTGTTGAGGTCGATGGGACAAGATCTATTGGAAGGTGGGCCTTAAGGAATCCCATATCATCCAACTCGAGCAAAGAACCAAAAATTATTTTAAGAACCATACTAAAAGATTGAAATCATCATGAAATTACAGAACTTATTGTGAACTTTTCTCGCCAATTGCCTAGTTTTCAAGCAAAGCTCATGTCCAATTGTGCAAGCAAGCTGGTTTTCACAATAAGACTTTTTTTTTCTTAACTTTTTTTTTTTTTATATGTCCTACTCTACTTGAAAAATAAAATCTTTTTCAAGTATATGAATACTTCCAATGGAACCATGTTTGCAACAAGATGATAGATAAACTCACATTCAGGTTTTAAAGATACTCTTTGATATGTACCAGTATATGAGATACCAACTGTCTTGATTTAGATGATGTCAGAAGATATTGAAGAATTGAGCATTGGGATCTGATGACTGACTTGATCCACAATTCAATGTAATCTTGTATTCCTTGGCTTTCCTCTATCATGCAATGCAAGTCCTCAAATATGTGATATCCATTCATAGGATCTAGTGATAGGCATGCATGAAACTTTTCAATATTTGATTCCAACAAATTATCTTTATCGATAGGAATCCATGATTCTTGGACCTTCTCTGAATCTTCTTCTTCTGGTTGTTGTTCTTCAATGATAGCTGGTGAATCATTTTGCAATACCTCAAAATTGTAAGTTGATTGAGGTGTTTTATTGATGGGGATATGAAATGGTTGTGCAGGTAGTGGAGTGGGAATGGATATTTGGGGTGCTTGTGTCGATGATAATGGGAAAGGTTGAATTGAGGTCAAATGAGGGCGATATTGATGTTGTGGTGGAGGTGAATGGTATGGATAACATTGATGATGGTATTGAGGATAGAAAGGGAAAGATTGAGGATATGGTGGATTTCCTTTGTAGGGCCTTTGCCAAATTTGTTTCCAAGATTGGTTTTGAGGTTGGGATTGAGATGGCCAAGGTTTCCAAGGTTGGTTTTGAGGTTGGGATTGAGATGCCCAAGGTTGCCAAGGCAAGGGTGTTTTCCAGTTACCTTGAGATTGTTGTGCATAACCTTGAAACTGTGCATAAGGATATTGCATCATATAGGGTTGATGAGGTTGCCATAGTCCTCTTCGAGCTACATAACAAAGTTTCTCTTGTGCTTGATTTGCTCCATTATCCTTTTGGTAAACTGCCTTCAACCCTGGTAATGATGGGAAATCTTCAGTAGTATGTGATCCTGCACAAATTTTACAAATTTTAATGTTATCAAGTGGAGATTCATGCAAAGCATGTTTCTTTCTACATTTAGGGAAAAATATAAATGAGGCAAATTTTTCTTGTTTTGCATTCTTAGCATGTCAGTTTGTTCATTTAAATTACCAAGAATGTTTAGCAAATTGTTAGGTTCAGTTTGACTTACCAATCAAGATGCCGACTTACTTACTCTTGCCATAAATGGATCTTGAGGGGATCTTACATACTTTTCTTTTCCTCTTGATATGTTCTTGCACAGTTCACAAATATTTTGAAATGAAAATTGATAGACATCTCCTTTTCCCACCAGATTAAGAAGATCAATCCATTCATCCTTTATAGCATTTAGTAGGAGAGTTTTCAATGCATCTAATTCTAAATTATGCAATTTAGATCTTTTGATATTATAAGTAAATCTCTCCACTAAATCTTCTAGGCTTTCATCCTCTTTTTGGTTCATCTTAAAGACTTCATTTCTAAGGTCATGGTGCATGCAGTAATATTTATATTTTTCCAGAAATACTCTTTTCATATCATCCCATGTCCTTATAGAATTTGTTCCTAAAGTCATGAACCATCTAAGAGCTCTATCCTTCAATGTTGCTGGAAACAAATTCAATTTTTGAATGTGCAATGAGTAGCCATAAGATCTAGAAATTATTTCAAATTCAAAAAGAAAGGTTTCTAGGTCTTCTGATCTCATACCTTTGAAGTTAGGAAGTACAGATGGATGGATGTTCTTCATTTGAACGTTGACATCAGTTTCTTGAATGGGAAATCCAAAAGGATCTTCTTCATTATCATCGTCTCCATCCATTTCTTCAACCTCCTTTGTCACCTCTTATTCTACCTGCAAAAATATGAATTCACGATGTGGATGCGTGGCTCTTATTGCACCACGTGATATAGTGGGTGTGGTAGGTGATTGAAGTTTTTTTGTTTTTTTGTTTTTTTGTTTTTTTTTTAAATGAAAATAAAAAGACTCCTATAAACACTTCCCTGGCAATGGCACAAAAATGTTTGGCAATATAATTGTTCTTAAATTGCATCATTTATTGTCAACCAGGGCTAGTATTCTTGTGAAGTGTTTGTGCACCATATGTGCTAGAAATCCTCTCTTATTCCTATTTTATTATGGTGATTGTCAATTTATGTTTTTTGTTGTTTTTTATAAAATGAAAAATATTGTGATGATTCAATTCTATTAAATGAGTTAAATCTGTTCCTAAATCTCAACCAATTTTCTTATTAAAATTTTAGGAAAAGAAAATAACGTCAGTTTTTTTTGAGAATTTTTATATCTATTTAATCTACATTAATGAAAATGAACAACTGCCTAAATTATTGAAATCATTAGAAAGAAATTACAAATCTCTAAATTACAGTGAAAGATCAACTACTTAAATTGCAAGAAAGAAATATATTTAAAAGAGAATCACAAAATTATCTAATTGAAAGAAATATTCTATTGTTTATATGAAAGAACGAAATCTGATCTAAGATATACATTCATGATTTTTTTTTTTTCTTTAGCTCTAGAAAATAAATCTATGCCGGTTTGGCATCTAATGAAAAAGAATTGTTGGAAATGAAACAAACTAAAAAAATAAGATCAAAACTATTCTATTTGAATTAAACACACTCAGACATAATATGATTGAAACTAAACTATACTCAGGCAAGATAAGGTTGAAACTAAACTATTTGAATTAAAATACACTCAGACAGAATGAAGCATTCAAACCAAAACTACACTATTAAATCAAACTGTAACTGAAAGAAAAACTGTGAATAAGAAGAAAAAAACCTTCTGTCAGCGAGGGAACTTCCGCATAACATTCTGCATGCACACTTCAATTACACAATCAACTATGCATTGAGATCATCTTCAGGATTTATTCATGAAACAAAGTTGTTTTAACAATCATAACAACAGTCGTGATGAAAAACAAAGATATCCATCTCCTCGTCAAACACAAATTTATAATAAGTTTTGAGTGCAATGTTTCAAACTAAAGGTGCGTAACTGAAATCTAATTCAAGCTTAACAAATCCTTGATCATAATTTCCTTGATTAGATCGTCGCCATGGTTTTTGGATCTGGCTCTATCATCTCAAATACGTGGAATTCAATCCCTTGGAGCATTCATTTGAACCTTCGATTAATGATTTGAGTTGATCACATGGAATTAAATAATTAAGAGGATGATTTATCAGTTGCCCATATCTCTCTTTCCTAAGTTGGTGTTCACTGACCTGTCAAACAATGGAGGTAGTTGCAAAAACGGATCAACTCACGCAATCTACAAAATAGGGGTTCAAAGAACCTGAAATATCTCCCAAATGGAGATGAATTTGGAAAAATTTCTCATGGAAAACTTAATTGTCTCTGTGCCGAACAAAACCCATGTTTTTTTTTCCTAATTCGCTTTTGTTTGCTCAGAATATGCATTTGAAGTTGACTGGTCAAAACTGCCATGATTTTCCCTTGATCTTTGCTTGGAGGTCCACATGTGCGAGTTGGGTGGAATTTGATCACTCAGAATCCATATTAGAGCTTTTAGAAACCATGTCCAAGTGTCGGATTTCATTTTAGAGTGGTGCTACTACCTTAGCCATGGAGATGGCTACAAAATCTTGGCTGAGCTATAGAATCTAAAAATTGTCATGCTGTCATTAGTAAAACCATGCAAAAATATTCTTAATTCATTAAAAATAATGGAAATAATAATAATAAACCATGTAAACATGTATGTGGAAATTTGGTTCATGTATGAGGAAATATGGTAAATAATGATGACAATGGGTGAGTGGAATGATGCAAAAATGGATGGTTTTATTAGCAAAATCATGACAAATTGGAGGCCAATTGGAGGCCCAACAACATGTTAACCACTGCACCAATTAACACATATAAAATAATAAAAAATGTCTAGTGTTAGTTTTTGTAGCATATGGTGTCGTGGAGGGGGCGGTGCGGCCTATTCTTATAAATGCCCCGTGCAAACAAGGGACCACTGTATGATGTTCTCTGTTAACTAGGAGACCTGGTGTGTTATATGTTACATGGTGCACCGATTAACACAAAATAAAAAATTGTTTTTTTCCAAATAGTACGTGAGTGGTGCACTATAATAAAATAGCGCACCGATGCCCTATTTTACATATGGTGCATGGATTATAAAAATAAATAAATAAATAAATTTATCAAAAAGTACGTGCGTGGTGCACTGGGATAAGCTAGTGCACTAGTGCAGTAGGTTACGTAGGGCCTACCGATTAAAAAAAATCTTTTTTTTTTTAAATTCACATAAGGGCCGACATGGATTGGGGTCTGACTATGCAAGTCGCCCCGTGGGTTGGATGTCATAGGCCTATATATATAGCAATGAAAACCTTGTACATCTAAAATGAAAAGCCCTAATTCTGAAATCACATAAACATGAAGGAGCAAGGGCAGAAACAAAAAGAATGAAGGGTTTAGGGTAAAAATGGATTTTTTTTGTTTATTTATTTATTTATTTGTGACAATGAACAAAAAATTGAAATTTTTTACTTACTGCGTAAAACATATTGCAGGAAATGTAAAAAATAAAATAAAATTTAATCGCGAGATTGTTTGAAATTCTATGCTAGAGGGTTTCAATCACCAGAGGTTTGGAATTCTAATTGTCTGAATAGTTATGTTCAAAAGTATTTCATTGCTCCACAGTGCTCTCGTGCTCCCTTGCTTCAGGTATGTCTCGTGAAAATATCTGGCTGAATTTTTTTGCAAAAATAGTGAAATAATGAAAATTGTTTAGTATTTAAAGAATTGTTTTATGAAATTAGATTTTCGAAAATATTTTTCTGCCCATTTTTCAATTTATTGCTTTTTTTTCACATTAAAAAAATAAAGATACATTTTTTTATTTGTGCCTTTTCGTCACCGGTGCAACAATTAATAACACCGCACCAGTGCATCAGTTAATAACACGTCACCAGTGCGTATTAACTAAAACAACACTGGTGCGGTTATCTGTACATAAGCACCGAAAACAATAAGTCCATTTTTAAGGCACCGAAATTAATTTTAGGTGTGTGCACTAAAATTTATTGTTGATTTTTCTCAAATGCAGGAGACAATATCATAATTATATCGAATGGGAAATTCTTCAAAATCCATCTCATTCCATAATATTTCTCAAAGTCCATCGCGGAGTTCTCCCTATCCATCTCGAGACGTAATATTTACTTCATATTTTATTTATATTTTCATGATATAATTGAATTTATGTTTTTTATCCATGTCAGCGAGCTTAATAAAATTTATAATCTATACAAATTTGCAGGTTCATGTAGATTCAGAATTGAGTTCAAATGCACAAAATAATCAAACAACTCCAAAACGTCAGAAGCTCTTATCAGGAGAAGCATACCGCAAGGCACATTTGGTAAATGAAAATGGACAACCACTTCACCCTGCCAATTGTAACAATATTGCATCTTCTAGCCACAATCTTGGGACAATGATGGTAATAAAATTGTTTGGTATATTAATCTAATTATTTCAACGTCAAACAAATTAATCATGCATTTTCAACATTCTTACTAATTGATACCATAGATTTTGTACTAATCATGTTAAAATATATTTTTTAAATTGTTAGGATTCTAGTGATGATGAGTGACCTACCTACCATCTTCCGTTGCACCCCACGACAATGTCAAATCAAGAGAAGGTTGAATTAAGAGAAAAAATCGGAGAGGAATGATACCAAGAATGGTTGAATCAACCACTGATTCAATTCCCACTACGTCCATATTCACCAATTAGGAATGACTAAAACAATAGTAATTCTTCACAAGCTAGAAATGGAGGCAATCAAATAGAGGTTGGTAAGGATGATTACTTAAGGGATACGACTGCCATGGAGACAATGTTGTTAGGTGCATTCCAAAACGATGATCAACTAGGGGATGATGCTCATATCACTAACACCTTTTTCAAAAGCCTTAAATTTGCTTCCACCACCCCTCTCTTTGGACCTAGAGGTCAGTCAAAGTCTACCTAGTTGGGGACAATGATGTTATTGTACAACTTTAAAGCAAAGTTTGGCTTGTTGAATGCATGTTTCTCGGAAATTTTGAGGTAAGTTACCATAAATTCCTCCGTTATATAAATTTGAGAAATATAATCACACATTTAACATTACAAATGGTGAATTTTATGAATGTTAATAATTATATCAGAATTAATGTACATTCAATATTTTCCGTTGTCACCAATTACAGGTTATTCAAATATTAGGTTCTTCCGAGTGATAATGTCTTGCCCAGTAGCTACGAAGAGGCAAAGAAATTGTTGAAAATGTTGGGTGTTGAGTACATATAATATCATGCATGTCCAAATGATTGTATTCTATATAGAGGAGAATATGAAAACAAAGAGATATGTTTTAAATGTGGGCATGAAACGTATGATAGATAAAAAAAGAAGGGTAAATCACATAGTCCTCCTTTTAAGATATTGAGGCACATGCCAATAATCCCAAGGATTCAAAGGTTCTTTCGTTGCAAATAATTAGCTATGTTGCAGGGATCGCATGCCTCACATAGAAGTGTGTTGGGAGTTATGCGAATTCAAACCGATTCAATATCCATGAAGCATATAGAAGATACATGGAACAAAAAATTCAAGGATGAATTACGAAGTCTATGACTCAACATATCCATGGATGGTGTTAACCCATATTCCCTATAGAACACCAACTATTGTGTTTGGCCTATAGTAGTGATCAACAAAAATATCCCCCCATGGTTTTTTGTGAATAATGAACATTTAATGTTGGCTCTCATAGTCCCTAGTAGAAGACAAGTGAAGAATATGGATGTCTACTTACAACCACTGGTAGATGAATTGAAGGAATTATGGGATGGGATAAATGTATACGATATATCAAGACCCATCACAACAGAGAGGAGTTTTACATTGTATGGAATATGTTCTTACAATACACATAATTATCCAGGCATTCTTTCACATATTAGTTATTTAATTCATTGTAATTGTTCTAATATTCATGATATTCTTTAACGTGTCATGCATATAAATTGTATACAATAATCTTGTAGGTCTTGTAACAAAAGGTTATTTTGGATTTAAATGTTGTGGACCTTCTCTGAAAGCTAGATGGTCCAACGACCTACGAAAGCCAGTGTATGGTTTCTCCAGGGTATTCCTCCCAGAAGAACACCCTTACAGAAGAGCAGCATCTTCATTCAATGGTAAACAAGAGAGAACCCAAAGGCCTCCAATAACGACACCAGCTGAATGGCTTAGAGCATATGAGAGAGATAAGGAGAAGGAGTTCATAGAAATGTTCGATTCAAATGGGGAGCCTATGTTCGATGATCCAGAATTCTTCAAAACCTATGTTGATAAATTTCCCATTAGGATGAAAAGGATATCTATATTTTATAACCTCCCTATTGTAGCCGCTACAAAACCATCCAAAAATTTTACCCTTTAAAATTTTTTGAGCCCCCGAGCATCAAGAAGCGAAGTCTAAACCTTAAGTTCAAGTCTTTTCAAAAGACTTAAGTTTCTAAGTCGCCAAATAGGTCTTTGTCTTCAATCAGCAACCTAGCGACCTTGCGACCTATCAGGTCGCCAAGTCGCTAAGTCGCGCATTGCTTTCAAAATTAAAAAATTTCGACCTAGCGACCGGTCGCGAGGTCGCACATGTCATCAACGCAGACTATTTGCGACCCAGAGACCTCATTTAATGCCTGCACGCACGACCCCTTTATAAATAGAAAGGTCACATAGGTCGCATTTCACTTGCGCAATGGAGAGAAAAAAAAATGCTTCTGACAGGCCAACTGGAGCGTGATTTTCATTGGTAAGTTGCCTAATCCTCCTAATGTTTCCGTTTTTTCTATGTGTTTCCTCTTTCCCCTTATCTTAGCCCTTTTTAAGCCACCAACTATCCTCAATTTCAGATACTCTTTGAACCTGATTCTTCTCTAAACCCCCAAACCCTGCCATTTTTATGCAGACTTGTAGATGAAGCCAACCAGCCTCCCTTGTGTCTGTCTCTTCCTCTAATGACCACTTCATCTTCAAGTTATGGTTTTTCCTCACTGTCTCCCTTTATCAATTTAAGTTAAAAATTAAGCAAAAGACCGTTTCGCCGTCAAATTCGTCCGCCCAACCCTAGCACGACCTCCGACCCTGCGACCTTGCAACCCCTGTGACCCAACGACCTCGATCCCTGATTGCTAAGTCGCACCTTGCTCGAAACTGAACTTTTGTGACCTTACGACTTAGCGACCCAGTGACCCAGTCGCAAGTCACTAAGTCGCAAGGTCGCATCTTCATGAATATTTAGACCAGCGTGACTTAGAGACCCCACGACCTAGTCGCAATTCGCCAGGTCCCAGGGTCGCTTTCCTCTGAAGTTTTAAGCCAGCGCGATCTGGCGACCCAGGAAATGGGTCGCTAATTTGTAGTTTCCCCCCTTCCTTGACCTTATTTGGGCATAGTTAAAAGTAGTATTGAGAATTCATTAATATGGAATCTGTCTTATCCTGGGACTGTTTTATGAATATGCCAGGGAACCTCGAAGTAGAGTTAGAGTGCGTCTCCATCTCTTCAGCCTCAAGTGACATGGGGCCCTCGGCAGTTCGCAGGAAAAACAAGAGCCCAGAGATAGAGATCACAGAAAGTGAAGTACTTGTGTCTCCTCCCCCTATCTATGGGGACACCACATGTGTATTCAACAGAGGAGAAAGCATGAGTTGGTATCAAGTATACCAAGAGTTCGCACAACCTGAGTTCCCAGAGGACCTCCTAGACCGACAAGTATATGTTCAAGTTAAGAGGTCGAAGATTCACTACGCAGGGGCCCACCCATCTCTCTTCCCATGCTCCAAAATTATTAAATGGATCATGAAAATATCGACCCCAGGATGTGGGTCATTCGGGATCATGAGGGGAAAGCTTTTGCAAATATAAAAGGCTAGGATGCGGAGTACTATTATGCACTTCTAGAGCGGGAATAGACGTTCACAGAGGAATGGGCCACTACCCATGCAGTTACCATAGCAGACACCCTGAGAGGATGATGGGAATAACTGGAGAAGTTCAAAGTAAAAAAGGACCAGGATTATCAAGTAGCAGGCCTTGGAAAGGTCTATAAGCTCGTATCAGCTATGCTTGGTAGAATGTATGGTTGTCCTGATGCCACCACTTTCAGTGGTTCTTGGGTATCCCTGATGCACTTTGTTACCATATATGGCACCCGTTTCAATTGGGCCAGCTTACTAATAGCGGCCCTCAAAACCAACATATCTGCAGCACTAGCACTCGAGGAGGGATACTCGTCCGAATTTTACATGGCCCCCTATCTATTAGATGAAGTTTGTTCCAGGTGCCACTTTTAGGGATGGGCTCACAACTAGGATCAAGAGTGAGCACACCCAATTCAAAAAGAGTTGCAGGTATTTTGGGACTCTAAATATAAGCATAATATAGATCCAATCACACACAGTTTCATCCCTGTACTCTACGGGAAATTGTTCAGTCAGGATACCCCATGCATGTCCTGGAAAGCCATGGAAATGATAGTCAAGGTAGCACATTGGTTTCCATTTGCAGGAGGCACCTTCATCCGAGTCTTCGGTTCCTTCAAGTCTCCCCATGCTATGCCCCGATTCGTCACTGACAAGATGCTACTTCAGGAAGTATGTTCTCAGATGACTTTTGGCTTCTCGAAGGTCCTTACTAAAGGTAAGAAGAAGCCATGGCCCACACTGTTGCTCACCATTGGTGCTTATACCATCAAGGATTTCAGAGAGGTGGAGGCAGAAGCTAAGAAAATCAGAGGATTCTTCCTAGCGCCTTTGGATTACCGGACATACGATCTTGAGAGGATAGTCCTTTCCCATTGCAACCGGGCCAAGTTCAAATGGAGCTACCAACATACCGAATGCCCAACTAAATATGGGGCAAGAAACTGGTACAACAAGGATAGGGAACTTGCCCCAGAAGAATTGACCGATTAGGAGGACCAAGATGATCAAACTCTGGAGGAGAGAATCCACAAATTTGGAGGAGCCTCGTCTTCCTAGGCCAAGAAGCCCTGAACTAACATAGGCCCTAGCTCTTCCTCCTAACAAAAAGAAAAGGAAGTAAAATCTCAGCGATAAGCTAAAAAGAAAGAAAAAGAGGATGAAGATAAACATAAGAAACACCTGAAGATAGAGTAGACAAAGAAAAAGGTAGAGAATGCCTGAAAAAGAAAGGAAGAGCAGGAGGTGAAAGCAGAAGCTAAGCGATAGCTCAAGAAAGAATTAGATCAGGTGGAGGCTGAACACAAAAGGAATGAAGAAGAGGAAACAAAAGCAGAGGCTGAACAAAAATGGAAGGAAGAAGAGGAAACAAAAGTAGAAGTTGAACACAAAAGGAAGGAAGAAGAGGAAACAAAAACAGAAGCTGAGCACAGATAAAAGGAAGAACATGATAAGGTAGAGGTGGAGCAACTATTGAAAGAAGAAGCAGAACGGAATGAAAAGGAGGAAGAGGATCGAAGATCGAAAGACAATTCTTCCAAAGACACCGAGACACCTCCTCCACTAACAGGGGTACAGATAGAGTTGCCACCCATCAAAGTTCCTGCAATCAACACGCATTTTGCACCCTCAGAATGAGGTACCTATGAAGGACAGGAGGAGGAAGTGTTCAATCTGACGAGACTCACTTATGATTAGTTCACTTTCAAAATTAGGCAGGAAAAGAGGAGATGCCTAGCACGGAACCCTGTCGTGCCATTCACGACCATGACGGAAAAGGATATAGTCCTGAACACTAGGACCAATCCAGTGATGATAACATCAGTCGGCACTACTTTCACTGTAGCCACAGAAGAAAAGGTGATCCAGATGAGTAGGGAAATCCTCTCCCTACAAAATAGATTGCAAGACTCCGAACAAAGGGAAGCTAGGTCAGAGCAAGAAAAAAGATCACTAAGGGAAGAATTCCAATAGCTCCAAGACATGAAAACCCTTATTAACGAAGTACCACTCACTATCCAAAGGGAGTTGGTGACACTCGAAGCCACCATGAGGTAGGTCTACGAGGAAATGTTCAACATAAAGAAAACAGTTGCACCTCTATTGAGAGCTCAAGCAGAAACTAAGAAAGGAATGAGCAACTGAGAGAAGCCTCCACAGCCTTGGATAGAATGTTAGAATGGAAAAATAGATATCTGCAGGCTCTAGAAAATTTTCCTATGAAATATTGGATTCGCACTTAGAATGACAAGGTCCAAATTCGCATGAAGGTGCAATCCAAGGAGAAGTTATCCAAAGACCTAGAGAAGGTGATGACCGCTTATGAGCATTTGATAAGTGGTATTAACTCGATGGCTGAGCTACACCATATTCCTTCTCTAGGTACATTGGGTGAAGAAAAGACATGGGAATAGGTAAATTAGGAAATTCAAGCATTCCTGTAGCCTATTAGACAAACCGCCGCTACACCTAATCTTCTGGCATCACAGGGAAAATTGGTTAAGTTCGTCGTGACACCAGTTTGGATTTACACCAAACTGGCTTCCTTATCCAACCAGGTTACAATAAAGAGGGAAAATATGATCCTGAATGCCTTAGAATGCATGCACAAATTAAGGGAAGATACTCCTCTGATCTACCCAGTTGCTACAGACTATCGTGCATGGAATAATTTCCTTAAAGAGCAACAAGTAGATGTTCTCGACCTCCCAATCACACACATGCTTCCATGATCAGATCTCAAGGTACAACCTATAGGAAGGGTCGCAGGTCGGATATTACATGGTCAGGTCGCAGGTCACATCCTCCATCAGGTCGCAGGTCGTATCCTCCATTAGGACGTAGGTCTCACCTTCCATCCAGGTCGCAAAGCATACCAACAGGCGGGAAGGCAAAGAGTCAAGACACCCAAGGGTCACTTTTGTCTTATATATACTCCCTTCGGGGACTTGTACGAGATCTTTTTTTGGACTCCAAAGGAGAGAGGAGAGTTGTAAAGAATTGAACAACCCCTTATGAATGAATACAAGCATTTGTCTTCAATCCACTATTGGATCTCATGAGAATCAATGTGTCAATACTATGAGTATTTTTTCGTATATGTCTAATATCTTATGATTAATTGATTTTCAATTTATGCTTATACTCTTTATAGGTTTCAGCTCACTGAATTTGTTAATGATGGTATGTTGTTCACATAGGAGATGTTTGTAACTTTATTATTGACATCCATCTTATTCGTGAAAATGCCCAAGTACGCATAAGTTTTTCTTGCCAGGTAGAACTGTTTCTTCTATGGTTTGAACAACTTTTATAAACATGACCTTAATGACATGTTGCTAACAACATCTCCTTCAGTTGCGTGTTTCCTTTTATCTTGCTATTTGTAGTATTTATGTTCATTGACAATCATCGATATTTTGTCTTGTATCATCCGATGATTGTATTCCCATAACTTTGCAGGGCTTATTTGTGTCCAGGAGAAGGAGTATTCAAAGGTAGCCAGACCCACACCCCAGACAGGATCCCTTTCACAAATGGTTTAGAGTCTAATTGGGACTTTTTATCGGGGAGATCCTCTACTGTTGGCTAGACAAATTTTCCTGTCAACAGTCCCATATTGGGAGCATCTTAAGATTACCCACTTATATCCCATGCATATATTTAAAAATGTTTCATCTTCTTTATGGAGGTACATATCATCGAAAAAAAGTGACACATTAGTTGTTAGGAAATATCTTATTACTTCAAAAACTAAAAAGAAACATTGGCGAAGACGATTAGAAATTATAGGATCAGAGGCAGGCGTCGGTCCCTCTAATTCATGGTATTTCAAATAAGGTGATGTCACGTTGATTTTTAAAAAAAATGATCTTTATTAGGCAAAGGAAGTTATAGTGGGTGTGAGGGTTCCATCTTCATATGGGTCTTCACTACGACGTTGCTTCACCGTGGATAACCATTTGTTGGGATTGAAATCACATGACCATTTGAATCTTCTAAGAGTACGTATAATGTCAAAATCATGCTATTATTATTTTTTATATTAATAAATTTTATCCCATGCAAGGATCATAAAACAAAACTAATTTTTTATATTGTTTCACGTGTTTATAACTTTGCAGTGTCATTATCCTTTGTTCGTGTGTGGGTGTGTGAAACATGAATTCCCTTAAGACCTAGAACGTGCCATATCTAAATTATCTGCATTTGTACGTTGGATCACGTCAAAGGAGATTAATGTGGCTAGCATTCCACGGTGGCGTCAAGAGATAGTTGATGGTTTGTATGTTTGAGAAGGAACTGCCAACGAGTTTCATGGACTTGCAGGTTCATCTTCTAATCCACCTAGTAGATGAGGTTGAATTAGTTGCGGTGGTTTCTCGTCGTTGGATGTTATTCTTACAGAGGTACATGAAGAAATTGAAAGGTTTTGTTTGACTAAGGGAAAAACCTGAGGGGTCTATGGCAGAGGGGTACATATTGTATGAGTCTTTCTATTATGCCAGTGATTACATCAAGTAGATCGAAAACAGACCAGGTGCGGTGATTTGGGACGATGAAGGGGATGAAGACAAAAGAGAAGGGGAGTTGCTACAAACGAATGGAAAAAAGCAGTTGATAAAGAGTAAGCGACTTATAATTTTTCAAATTTACACAAAGTAAATATTCATGTTGAACTTGGATATAATGTACATTTTGATCTGTATGTACTATATAATGTCAGTTTGATTTCATCAGTGAATGCAGAAATTGAAGCAATCAATAAATTTGTTCTTTACAATTCCGAAGCGACACAACCATGGGTCGCATTGTGCGAACAAAAGAGGATGAAATGGGATAGTGACAAGAAAGAATTCAGAAGGTTTGAATCGTATAAGTGTGCCTTATCCCAATCATTTAAAAGAAAATATGCCAAAAATATGCTCCAATAGTTGGGTTGCTCACCAAGTCAGAGAGAAATACGGTGCAACCGGTTGTTATCCTCATGCTGAAGAGGATGCGCTAAATGTAGGGATTGGGTGTCACAACTTGGAAATAATCTATTTAATTTATATTTACATTTGAAACTTAATAATGCACCTTTAAAATGTTATTACATCTATATTTCAAATTTTAACTATTGGGTTATTATAAGGCACATGACACTATGATTTTTTAACTTTTTTATAGATGCATTTGTTCCCATCTTTTTGGGCATATGGGCACCATTTTCACACAGAAAATGTCGATGATGGACACATCACACAAGACTATGGAGTGGAAGTCAAGTTCAATCAATCTAGTCGATCTAGCCACCGTGATCAAAACCTAGTACGAGAGACATTAGGTTATATCGGAAAGATACAAGAGATCATTGAAGTGGATTTCTCTTCTTTCCAATGTGTTATTTTTAGGTGCAAGTGGTGGGACACATTTTATCGGAACAATGTAAAGGAAGATCGAGATAGTATGCTGACATGTATCAACTCTAGAAAGATATGGGATGAAGCTAAGGAGCCCTATGTTTTCCCCAAACACTACAACCAGGTGTTTTTTTACCCATATGTGTTGGATAAGGATTGGTGGTTCATATTGAGACATGACCCTAGATAAAAACATATTTTTGAGAACAATAGTGTTATCATGCTATGCGAGCTGGAAGATAATGAGGGTGATCATGAGAACTGAGAGTGATATGGTACATGTGTTATTTCATCAATATTTATACTTTTTAAGATGGGTTTTTATAAAGAAGAGGACTTAACTACCTTATAACTTATAAGACTTTTTTTTTGAAACATTATAATATGTATTTTGAATTAATTGGTAATTTGCATTGTGTTAATGTTAAAATCAAAATTTCAGCCCACGAGGCGTAGAACAGTCGGTGATGGGGTGCACTGTTAAGGCACTCCGTTCTGCAAGGTCACCGGTTCGAAACCCGTGGGTGTAGGATTAGTCTAAACTAGCAAAAAAAAAATGTTAAAATCAAAATTTCACTTGATAATTTGCAATTATGTTGATCTCAAAAAAAATGGTGTATTGTATAAATTTCTTTTGTTTTTGTATGTAGGATCATAATAAAATAATGATAATTCTAAAGTAAATGAATTTATTTGCATTATTTTCTAAACTTTATTATGTTACAAAAATTCATATTATTCTAGATTTATTATTTTACAATTATTTAAAATTTTACAAATTTACAAATTTAAAAATTTTATTAAAATCATTTCACATTAATACAGTTAAAATTTTACAAATATTTTACATACAATTACAATTATAATGAGAATTACAATTACAATTTTACAATTTCACATACAATTACAATTAAAATTACAATTACAATTTTAGAATTTTACATACAATTACAATTTTACAATTACAATCATTTCACAGTAATAGAATTAAAATTTTACAAATATTTTACATACAATTACAATTTTACAATTTCACGTACAATTACAATTACAATTTTAGAATTTTACATACAATTACAATTTTACAATTTCACGTACAATTACAATTACAATTTTAGAATTTTACATACAATTACAATTACAATTTTAGAAATTTACATAAAATTTACAATTACAATTACAATTTTAGAAATTTACATAAAATTTACAATTACAATTACAATTTTACAATTTTACATATATACCATTACAATTACAATTTTAGAATTTTACATACAATTAGAATTACAATTACAATTTTACAATTTACATATATACAATTACAATTACAATCATTTCACAATAAATTAGATATTACAATTACAATTAAAATTTTACAAATATTTTACATACAATTACAATTACAATTTTAGAATTTTACATACAATTACAATTACAATTACAATTACAATTTTACAATTTGTCATACATAAAATTACAATTACAATCATTTCAAAATAAATTAAATATTACAATTAGAATTAGAATTTAAAAATATTTTACATACAAATACAATTACAATTTTAGAATTTTACATCCAATTAGAATTACAATTACAATTTTACAATTTTACATATATATATATATATATATATATATATATATATATATATATATATATATATATATATATATATATATAATACAATTAAATTACAATTACAATCATTTCACAATAGATTAGATATTATAATTACAATTAAAATTTTACAAATATTTTACATACAATTACAATTACAAAGACAATTACAATCATAGAATTTTACATACATTTGGAATTACAATTACAATTTTACAATTTGTCATATATAAAATTACAATTACAATCATTTCAAAATAAATTAAATATCACAATTACAATTAAAATTTTACAAATATTTTTCATACAATTACAATTACAAATACAATTACAATTTTAGAATTTTACATACAATTAGAATTACAATTACAATTTTACATATATACAATTACAATTAAAATTTTACAAATATTTTACATACAATTACAATTACAAATACAAATACAATTTTACAATTTTACATACATTTAAAATTAAAATTTCAATTACAATCACGACATGATATTTAAAAAATATCATGATCATTTGATATTAAATTAAATAAACATCACGATCATGATAACCATCGTACAAACATCATATTCGACTAAAAAATACATTCAAATTCGCTAACATCATCTAATCATCGCGATCATGGTCATCTAACAAAACACAATTAGCATTGTATAAAATCATCACTACACAAACATCAAATATACATCTCATGTCAAATAACTGCTATCACATACACATCTATCTACAAGTTGCACATTAAATGAACATATCTAACATGACCTAACAATATACACATCATGATGATCACCAACATGTAAATTAAGTACAACTACAACATGAACATAAATAATCGACCATATATATATATAACTGTATAATGTCAAAAACATACAACTGTAATATAAATGTCAAATATCAGCTGGTAGTACATAATCAATAGTAGCACTAGTCGAGGCCTTCTCAGTCAATGGTGCAACCTCGATATGCTCAGATACATGCCGATCATCACGTGCATGTTGATCTAGCACTAGTGCCTCATGCTGATCAGGATCAACTATCAGTTTCTCATCATGATGACTTGACATGGTCGATGGTCCATCCTGCTCATGATCATGAGTACTGTTGGATGTTGCAGGCTGCTGACTCGACGTGGTCGATGGTCTAGCCTGCTCTCCATCATGACTATTGGTCATTGCTGCAGGCTGCTCATCTGGTACAACGCGAGGTGAACGATTATCACTCCCCTAATCATGATCATCAGATGATGCGTCGTTGATCACCGATTGTCGACGTACTGCATCTTGACCATGCCTATAACGTCAAAGGGCCCTCCTCAACCACGTAACTAAGCTCGTAGCTCCTATGACATGTCGCATCTAGCTGAACATGCCACACAACATGCCTGTCCACATCTATACCAGCCTAGCATCAGGCTATATATTTCTCATAATGGTGGACCTTATTCCCACCTTCACAAATAATGCACAAATTTGGTCACCCAACTCCATCCTCAATCTACTGTCAAGCCTACGCCTAGCAAAAGGCAGTACTGGAGCACCATGAGGACCAAGTCTGTTTGCACCGACCTCATGATCCTCGGCATCTGCCATATCCTGATCGTCACCAGGATCCACACCTGGATCATTTGGTGGCACTCGCATCTCATTTCCATTAAATGACCCATTGTCTACAAAATATATATAAGTACACAACAATAATTAGACAATTTCATTAAACAGTTTAATAAAAACAATTTAAAGAACATGTTAGAATAAATTTAAATAAAACATTAATAATACCTCTATCATCCGGCGGCTCATCATTTGTGAAGAGGATGTTGGCACACCCTCGCCAATCCAAATGAGCATAAGGACATGGGACCATAACAAAGGGATTTTCATCAACACTGGCTAGCAACTCCAGTGCATCATGCGATATCCTCGCGGAAAACTCAGACTCGTCCCTCTTGGGCATCGTCTGTCCCCACATGTGCATCCATACATGCAGTATCGACCTACGAGGCTGTCGAACAAAATTAAGCCTCGTCTCTATAAACCTCTCAAAAAATAAACAAAATAGCTCTGAAGAAAAAGTGAAGTTCACCCTCCCTTGTGCATGAGAATGACATCTATTTAAAGCTATACAAAATTGCCACAAAAAAAATGGCGAACCACCTCACAAGTCGTGGCTCCTGTACTAAAGAATCAACATAAAAAAGAAGCGGAAAACCAATGCGTTGTATGTCGCTGGTGTTGTGTGAAATGGTCGAAATCAGTAGTGAGAGGCACCTCACCTCCTCTCTACCAAATGAAGCAATATGTAACTAACATCCGAAGACCTGAAAATCTGAAGGAGACAATATATCTATGCTAATGTATCTTTGGGAGTACACTAACTGACTCCCTGCTACATAGCCAACTGGGACCTCTGGGAATGAGGGAAAATCCACCCCTCTCCTCAATAGGCCAATAATGAAATAGATGTCCTCCTTAGTGGGAGCGTACCACTGGTTAGGACTAACTTGGAAATCCTATAGGTGGGCATTCCACCTGCGGATAAGATTTTACAAAAGCACACCATGGCCCTTTAGGGATGTAGGCTCCTCATAGAACTTGAGGAGGCCTACATTCCTTAGGAGCCCCTAGTTAGTTGTTGTAATAGGGAGAGGATACACATCTCTCTCCCTCTCTCGTGCCTCCCACAGTTGAACCATGTTATACTGGTCCACCTGTTGTTGTTTTTGTTACCTCTATTCTCTCCTTTCACATCACTGAATGATTGAAATATTAAATGCAATTTTTTTACTAAATGAGACCTTTATTTAGGAATATACATATATAAATTGTTTTGAAAAAAAAAACATTTGGTGCGCCATAAAAAACAGGCATGCACCGGTAACGGTGAGTCTTTTTTTTTATCCCGCATCGGTGGCAGTGCACCATAAAATTTGTAACGCAAAGGAGGCGGTGCACCTACAAATTTGCAGCGCACTGCCCTTCTGGAATTGTTCGAAGGTCAACGGTGTGGTGGTATAATAGACTGCACCATTGATTATGGACCAGTGTCGGAAGGGTGGTGCGCTGACCAAACTATATGCCCCGGGGCATATAGTTTAGGAAGCGCACTGCCCTCCTGACATCAATACATAGTCAACGGTGTGGTTGTTTACCAAGCCACGTCGTTGAACATGTCGAATTGGCGGAATGCGGTGCACTGACAAAATTACCCGTGTTGGGGCGGATATTTCCGTCAACACACCGCATTCCTGCAATTCAATAGGGTCAACGGTGTGGTCGGGTAACCGACTGCACCACACCTTTTTTAACTTAAAAAAAACATAATGCGTTGATTTGGTACCGCCCCGAAACTGGTGCGGATACCGTTAGCACCATTCGCAGTGTGGCCTGTAACTTTACAAGCATAACCGCAAATTGGTGCGAGCCGAACGGCTTGAACGCACCACGCGAGAATTTTTTTTTTTTTTAATAAGGTGAATTTTAAGCTGTTTTACAAAAATAATCCTCTAAAAGGTTTAATTATGGAAAAACAAGGAAAATACCTGTACATTTGGCCATTGAGGAGGCATATTGGCTGTAGAATTTGCAAAACTAAATTTTCCCACCGTTTTTCAAAATTCAAAATGGAGATAGTGGGAAATGGATAGCAACAGTGTGTGCAATGCGAGCACCAATGGTAGGGCACCTCACACAAGGTAAAGTTGCACCGGTGCTTGAGAGCTCTAGAGCACTGAAAAGTGAAAAATGTGGGATTTTGGCCGTAATTTTTTTATTATTTAACCATGTTCTGGTGTGTGGGTTTTATAGGCGCACCGGTGCGATTTCTTAAAACTGCGCTGGGCTATTTCAGATTTGGCACGGGGTTTTAGGACGCACCAGTGCAAAATCTTTGTAAATCACGAGTGTGCTACAATAATAAGACGCATCGTGTGGGTTTGTACCGAGTCCACGGTGTCCTAGTGTACCAAATTTTTGTGCGCACCAGTGCTTTCTCTAGTTGAACGCACCGATGCGGTTTAGGATGATAAACACACTGGAAGAAAAATATCCGCAAAAACTCCACCCGCCAACTTCCTCTAGTAACCTCTGCTACAAACGAATGTCTGGGGTATTTTTATAAGGGGTTCCTCAAAAACATCCGCTAGAAGGTCTTTTCCTTGTAGTGAATGAGGCTCGAATGCCTATATATTATTCAAAAACAATGGAAAACCCTAAACATCCAAAAACCTAACCCTAGGAGATGAAATGCCAGAATATGGGCCCCATCGAGGTAAACTGGTACATCAATTTCCCGAGGTTGTAACTTTGAACAATGTAAACTTTGAAACAAGAACAAGTATGAGTACCTGCTTTTTTTAGGTTGAAAAAAATGGTTTGATTTTGAAAAGTGACGATTCAGAATACTCTTAATATTTTTTTAGCATGTTTTTTACACATTAAATTTTCTTATGTACCAAGTATAGGCATTATTTTTAAATGTTAGAGTTTTTATGTTGATTTTGAAAAGTGCTGATGCCAACATCATCCCCTATTTTTAGAAGACTTATTTTTTATTTAAATTTTTGTAATCTATTAAATGCTAATAATTATTTTCACTTACATATTTTTTTTAAGTGTTTTTCACGTATTTGTTTTTTTTGTTTGTTTTTCTTTTAATTTTTTTTTTTTGTAGTGAGATATTTGATTTTTTGCATGGTTAAAAAAACAAAAAAGGTCAAAAATTTAAAGTGCCAATCTTCTATCTAATTATATATTGTTAAATAATATTTCATTGCACATGAAATAATTGCTACGAAAAAAACAAGAATTTTTAACAATTTACATAAAAAAACACATTTTGAATATAGAAATAACTAAAAATATACACATTTTGCATCTTTTTTCCTAAAACTGACATGTCAAATAAACCATTTTTATAGAAAAAAGTAATAAAAAAAGTATAAAAATTAGCATTTTTTGTTAATTTTATGTGGAAAGTTAATAATAATTACATTTTTTTTCAAAACTCAAATTATTCACATAAAAATGAAGTGAAAGTCACATTATACAAATATTAAACATATAATAACAACAATTGAATATTTTTTTCTCTCATAAAATGTCAGAGTAAAAAAATTACAAGTATAACTTATGAATAGTTACAAAAAATGAGCTTCATTTGGAAGCTTAACTTAATATTTAATCAATAAAATCATATAACCCAAACTCTTCATCTTCAAGAGTATCATTATTTTCCTCTTCCACAATATTTTCATCATTGGCTTCATTTTCATCATTTTCCTCTTCTGATGGATCTTTGATGTTTGCGAATGTCCCAAAGTATTCCTTTCCAATCATTCCATCTAATGGTGGTTGAGGTTATTTTTCTTTTTTTGCCACCCGAGATTCATTAAATCCCATTTTCTCAAACCAACTTCTTGCATTTCATCTGGAAGAAATTTAAGAGCATTGATTCTTTGATGAATAAATTTGCATTGCACTGGGTCTTTTTTAATGGAAATGCAATTTCTTCCTTTTTGTAAGCAACATGCTAGTGTTGTACCTAATCATCAAGTACAAAAGAAAAAATTTAGTAATTTAGTATAAACACAAAAAAATTAAAAAAGATAACAGTGAAATTTATTCTTATATAATAAAACTTACCTGAGCCTGAAAATAAATCCAAAACCAAATCTCTTTCATTTGAACATAAATCTAAAATATAGTTAATCAATGACTGTGGTTTTTTATATATGTTAACTATCTCTCCTTTTGCTTCTTTATCTCCATATGTTAGTTTTATTAGAACAACATCATGGACTAGTACTTGGCTATGATTCTTTCCATCTACTTGATTGAAAAGAATAGCCTTGTAGCTATCATCTTCTGTCCAACTTTCCACATGAATGAAATCACAGTCACTTCTAATTGGTTGATTTCTACCACAAATAATATTTGGCTTTTGCTTGTAACATGAAATAGTAAAATTTCAATTAACTTGTAAATAAATGATTTTTTAAACATTAATAAATTATAAAATTTCAACGTCTTACCATGTAAGTTGCATCATTGAATTTTCTTTTGAATCTTGATAATAACAACCGCAATTGCGTGTCTGAATGAAATGTTACAAATCTTCAAAATGGTGATTTTGTGACTTTTATAAAATAAATCCTGCAACCACTTTTCTAAATGCGTGATAAGTATAAGGGTCACTATCATATTCAATGTTTGGGATATTGAAACCATGAGGAATATCTGCAATAACTAGGGAATAATACTTTTTAGGTATGAGTTTTGTAATGTCTTCACAATCACCTGATATTATTTGATATTGGATAGTGTGGCCCATTCCAAATTAAATGATTAAGACTGGGATCAAGTTCAAAATCACTAAGACATTGTTTTCTTATCCTTTCCATTTTTATTTTTTCAATAAAGCTTCTGAAACTATCTGGTGCTCCATTTGCATCCTTGCTCATCTTTAATAAAATAAACAAAAGCAATGTATAAGTTATAAATTAAAAATATTATACATGTGAATAGACATGAATGTATGAATGAACATACTTTTTAAAATGCAATATAAAAAAAAAATTAGCACTGATGTAGAACTTTAATATGGGTAGTTGCGTACAACATCATCCCAACTATCTTCATTCAACAATTTAACCATTTTTTCATATATTCTCATATAAATCTTGTGACAAAATAAATGAAGTAAACAATGTTGATATAGTGTTATGTATAACAAATAATACCAAAAAAAATATATTATATTGAACATAAAGTTATAATAATAAAAAAATTAAAAATAACAAACTTACTTTAGAAATTCCTCATACATTTCATCCATTGATAATTCTCCTGACTTTACACGAGATAATATTGTTTTGACAAGCTTTTCATCCTTCACTCCTTGCATTGATCTCCAAGGTTTGATAGTCATATCTTCTAGAAGGAACTTCATTTCAGGACTTGATTTACTGTTGGTACATATCAATGGTTTAGACATTTTTACCTTTTGACTTTTGATGCCAATGTTCTCCCACAACTAAAAAATTTGATCAATCAATTCCCATATCTCTCCCGTTCTAAATGCCAACTATAAAATGTTATCCATACCATTGAATATTTCATAATTTACTCTGCCACCTTTTGAACTTATTTTTTCTTCGATTTGATAACTGATTTCCATACAGCACTCCTTCTGGAATGCATGATCAACCTTTAGCTTATCACCACCACATTTTTATTCAAATTCACTATGAATAAATCTGACCCTTTGGATGAAATTCATAAACATCCTATACTCATTATCTGAATTATGATCTCATGCCAATAAATTTTCTTCTGTATCTATTAAACCAACATAAATGATATATTTCATTGTTTCCAAATGCAGGTTATTGGGATATTCCTCCATTAATTTCCTTTGAGCTTCTATAGAATGGTTTCCCCCAAGTACGTAATATTTGTATGCAAAAAATTTTGACTTACCAAATGATTCTTTATTAGGAACCTAACTTGGATCAACAAGAAGAAGATAATCAACCACATGTGCAAAAGGGTTGTACCTCATCAATGTTTTCAAATTGTGAACATGTAAGTGGTGTGGCTTTCTAATTTGATATTTGAATTGTCCTTCATCTGGCTTGTAGACTTGAATGACATTAAGTTGGAATGACTAACTACCCTTAATTAAATTTGTCTTCGCCAAATGATGTTGAATGGAATTTTTTTTTGTTTTCATAACGCCATCCTCTAAATCAATTCCTAGTGTAATGATTTCCCTGCTTACTTTGGAGTTTTCACTAGGCCCTTCACTATTGTCCATGATTTTTTTTAGAATAAACAATTCTTTTGTTTCTTCCTCCTATGGATTATGATATTTTCTTTAACCGAAACAATATCCTCATCATCAACTGTAAGGGAGACATTCTTGGGCATTCTTGTTTTAGATATCGCAACACATTCTTCATCTTCAGCTTCAGCTTCAGCTTCAACTTTAACTTCCTCATTTTGAAAAGTAACATGTCTACCTTTACTAGATTGATCCCTTTGATACAATATTGTAGCATCATGAAGTATTTTTTTTCTTCTTTCCAATATCTTCTACTTCATGTTCATGGAAAATGGAGACTAAATTCATAATATCTCGCTCTATATAATAGATTCCCCCCAACATAATTGAAATTCCCTCAGCAAAATCATATAAAACAAAATATAATATGTCAATATTAACTAAGTTATTAAAAATACAATGACATAATTTGAATAACGCAAAATAGTTAAGTGTAAAATAAAATACTTACAATCTTCTGTGCAATATTTTGTACAATTTGTTTGCATATCTTTGAAGAATCTTCCCCCCCCTGTCATACATTGACAATGTAAAATGATATCTATGTTTATCATGTGACTTGGGCGGTTTTGATAGTATATAAACACTTTAAGTATTTGGAAGAATAGATAGGTATAATACTTTTCCCACCAGATCATAAATTTAAATCTCAAAATTCTTACTGGAATATAGATATAATTGCAGAGATTTGTCTTCTACATCATTCAGAAACCATGCATATTTTGAACGATTCACTTATATTGATTTCTTCCAGTATGAAACCAAATTCTGTTCTTTTGTGGATGCATCTCCCACATTTTTGGTAATTAACTGAGGTGCAGTTCGTCCAACAATGTTTTTTGAAGGCCCACCTTTAGCTTTACATGATGAAAATGTTGACTTGGGTCCAAAAATATCGACAAAAACCTTCCTTGATGCCATTTTCCTGCAAACAGATATATATACACATAAATTATTAAATCACAAAAAACAAATATCTTACGTAAACAAAATAAAAAACTTGTTTAAAAAAATGATATTTTTATACATTTTTTCCTCGACAGAAACTCTAAAAGATTTTTTTTTACATGACATCTACCCAAGCCCCCTAAAAAAAAACATTATAATTTAAAACAAGTTGTTTTAAAAAAAATATTTTTTTTTTATATTATCTCCCCAACCCCACTGTTTTTTTTTAAATGTATATGCCCAAAGAGCTGATTCTGAGAATCGTCCCGGATTCTCAGAATCGGCCTCGATTCTCAGAATCAGTCCTGATACTCAAAATCGACCTCGATTCTCAGAATCAACCCTTTGGGCGTTTAAAAAAAAAAGAAAACAAATTTATATTCTTAGAAGCAACTCCTTGGCCATATAAAAAAATTTAATTTTTTTATATGCCAAAGGGCTGATTCTGAGAATCGACCCCTTGGGCTTATAAAAAAAAATTGTTATCTTTTATATGCCCAAAGGGCCGATTCTGAGAATCGGCCCCTTGGGCATATAAAAAAATTTAATTTTTTTTTATGTGCCCAAAGGGTAGATTCTGAGAATCGACCCCTTGGCCATATCATTTTTTTTATATATGTGCAAGGGGCCAATTCTCAGAATCAGCCTCCCTGCCTCAGATGCCCTCGGGATCGAGCGGATGCCGCCCCATGGGCGCGTCCACCCGTAGCACTATGCCCTAGCCCAAATGGGTGTGCCCACCAGCCCCATGGGCAAGCACGGGGGCAGATTCTTTATTTTTTATTTTTTTAGATACGAAAAAAATTGTTTTCTACCTAAAAGAATTAATGGAAAAAGTTGGTAAATTTTTAACGGAAATAAATAACTTGAATTTAGTTAATTTTAACAGCTTATAATTTCATAATAATAGAAACAAAACTAGCCTTTAAAAAGCGAGAATCTGTCGTTGACAATGTTGCTCTGCTAGAAAATTGTTCCAAGCTTTTAAACAAACCTCGAGAAACCTTGACGTCACGTGTGGAATAGTGAAATTTACTTTTCTTATAAAGATGAAATAAGAGAATTGTTTATGGCAGGGTGAATGTGGGATAAAAAATATTGATGAATATTACAAAAATAAATTTTATAATGTAGTCAAACTTATATAATATAATTAAAATTATTTTAGTTTGAATACAATTATTAAGGGAAAATTGTCTACGAAATTTAATTCGAAATTAAGGACCATATTATGAGAATATTTTAATAACTGATTTTTAAATAAATTGTTTAAATAAAATTTGGAGGGAATTTCTCATTGTCTTAGTTATATATTATCATTGCGAGAGAGATCATTTGCATCATTCACCATTTCTTATTTGAGTGTTATGGATTCCTCTGATAGTGAAGTTACGTTTTATGAAGCATAAACATCTTCATCACGTAACAACTCTATTCATATTGATGAATATAACGAGAGGAGTGACAAACTAACTACTGAAGATTTTCAAATGAATAGAGAGTCTAAATGTCGACTTATTCCTAATCCTATGGACTATGAGAGCAACAATGATGAATGGCAAGATGAATAATTTCCAAAACTAGAAACTCACATTTTCCACTTACTCCTAATCCTAAGGACTTTGAGAGAAATAGTGATGATTGGCAGAATGACAAATTTTCGGTGGATAGAGAGCCACAATTTCCACTTACTTCTAATCCTAAGGATTATGAAAGCAATAGTGATGAATGGTCGGATGACAAATTTTCAGCGTATAGAGAGTCACAGTTGCCACTTCAACCTAATTCTAAAGCTTATGAGAGCAATAGTGATGAATGGCAGGATGAAAAATTTTCAGTGGACATAGAGTCACATTTTCCACTTACTACTAATCCTACGGATTATGAGAGAAATAGTGATGAATGCAAGGATGAAATTTTTTTAGTAAATAAAGCGTCGCATTTTACAGTTACTCCTAACCCTATGGACTTTGAGAGCAACAATGATGAAGAGAAGGATGAAGAAAATCCAATAATAGAGAGTCTCAATTTCCACTTACTCCTAATCATATGGACTATGGGAGAAAAAGTGACGAAGGTTGGGATGAATAATTTCAAATAAATCAAGAGTTGCAATTTCCACATAGTCCTAATCCTATGAACATTGAGAGTAGCAGTGATGAAGGGAAAGATAAAGATGGTGAAGAATATCCTTCAATTCAGTATTTAAAAACCTCAAATGATGGTATTGAAAATTTTCATGTTGCCGAAGACGGTAATGAATATTTTTCAAACAATGATGGTGGTGAATTTCCTAACTATACTGCAAATGATCATAGTAAGAATAGTATTCCTCTGAATGATCATGGAAATTCTTGTTCAGAGAATGATGAAATGATAGGGATGTTGCCATCAAATATTGTTTCTAGGGGTAGGAGTACACATTTCCGTATCAATCCAAGATGTTCTAGTTATAGAAGGGGTAGAGTAGTATATCTCAAGTGACTGTTGTAAAAAGGACTGCTTGAAACATATGGATTTCAAATTTTCTTTAGAGAAAAGGAAGAACTATTTATCATTGAATAAAAGCATGCAAAATTCATATTTAGTGGGGTGATGAAATCTACACTGGCATGTTATGATTATCATATTAGGTCTTTGTTGCTTTGTAGAAGGGCTTTAAAAATGATTCATTCAATTGGAAATTTTTGTCTATCAAGTATCCAAGATAATTTTGAAAAGGATCCTACATATTATTCAAAAGTTCATCATAAATGAGAGATTGGGCCACTAGCAGACACTGCAATGCCATGGTTGCAAGAATTTTTTTCAAAACATGGAGAGTGTATCCAAAATAGAGATACCATACATATTCCAGATAATTTCTCAAGACGAGAAATATATAACTTATACAAGGAATATGCAGAAGGTGTTGAAGGAAATGGTTATTTTATTACATATCAATATTTAGTGTAGATATGGAGGAGATAATTCAACAATGTTCGTATCCCTAAGAAGACAAGGATGGGGGTTTGTAGTACATGTGCTTCTCTAAAATAAAAAAAGGGATAAATGTCAAGGAGAAGAAAGAGGTAAGCATTCATAACATTATTGTTTTAAAGTGTATAGTGATCAACTATGAAAATTCATTTATTAATACATTTATTTTATGTTATGTGTAGTTTCCATTTTTAAAGCCCTTCAAGAGCATCATGAACAACAAAAAAGTGAAAGTAAAAAGTTGTACAAGCATCGAAAGAAGTGTTATGATAATCAAAATAAAGATTTTGGTTTGATAATTGATGGTATGGGCCAGAAGAAAACACTTCTACCACATTTTGTTCGCACACCAAAAAAAATGCAAGAGGAAAATTTTATCTAGTTTCACTTGGTCGGTTGTATGGTCTTCAATGCGAAAATGTTGCCAAGAGTTTACTTCACAACTCCAAATATTCATAATGATGGAAATCTGAAAATAACCATAATCCATGATGTGCTTTCTAATTGGGGTGGTAATATTCCTAAAAATTTGTATCTACAATTAGACAACACTTGTCGTGAAAACCAAAATTAGATTGGTTTTGGATATCTAAACATGCTTGTTGAATTGAGAATTTTTCATAAGGTAAAGGTTGGTTTCTGTTGGGGTTCCCATGTTTTGGCCAGATTGGCAAGACCAAAAGATGAGACAACATCATAACAACTTTGGGGCCCTAGGATCTAGCCCTCCTGGACCCAGAGAGGGATCTCTCCAATAAAACAAAGAATGGTATATCTTTGAAGCTCAAATTGAGATATTAGGCTAGTTATGAAGCACAACGGGGGGTTTTAAAATGATTTGGTTGGTTGGTTGTTGGGTTGGTCATGAGATCATAGACTGAGAAAGTAATGGAAGGAAAGGAACAAAGCAAGATTTTTCAACAAAAGAGGATAGGTTAGGAATGTGCCATCCATTGGGCTATGGAGTCATGAAAGGAGAATTACTTGCAACAACTAGCCAAGGCTTTCAGAGGGTAAGTCATCTACACTAAAGGATCTTTTAGATATATTATGGGATGGAAACATTAAGGATTGAAAGTGAAAGAAGGAAATACACCGCATTTCTGTCTATATATCAGGTCAGAGGTCATTTAACTCCAGACCTGCTTGGACATACTCAAAGGCAAATTTCAAAGGAGGGACAAAGGGGCAGCTTGTAGATCGGACTAGAGGTCATTTAACTCCAGGTCAGCTTTAGCATGCTCCAAGAAAAAACAGAGATAAGTTTAATAGAGCCAGGGTCTGTAGATCAGAGAAGGACTTTGAACCTTCAATGCTTTGACACTAGCAAGAATATCCAAGCAGCAAACCCCGAATTCATACATCAGCTAGCAGCATATGGAACTGCTACAATGGTTAAATAGGCTGAACTTACTCTTAGATTCACTATCAGTAGAAAAAATTAAAGGCAAGGAGAGCAGAAACAAAGGGTACCTAAAAAGGGTAAATCCTATTCCAATATTCTGATGCGAGCCCAGAAGACCAATGAACAGCATGAAAGTGTAATAAAACAATAAGACAAGAGAAACATCACCCGTAGTAATAGACCAGGATCCAAAGAAATGTGCTTGATTAATTGATGCAAAACTAGTCACATACACTAAGCTAAAGGGCTGAATACAATCCAAACTTCTCCTCCTAGCCTACTACATAACAACTACTCTACCAATCCCTCCCAAGACTATTCTAACAGTCCAAACGAATCCCTCTAACAACAATCGGCAACAACCGAACAACAACCTTTACAATATGTTCTCAGGAACTCTTATAGGAGAATGAATGACAGGAGTAGATACAAATTAAATGGATCCATTAAAAAAAAGTGGTGAAAGAGTCTGAGCCCACTCTGCTTAATAGCTCTGCATTGTACTCTGTAGACTGCTTCGGGAGTCTTTGTCAGGTCGAGATTAACCTCAGGTGTTTCTTGAATTCCTTCTGGTTGTTTGGAACTCTGCGCTAGCTTTCTGGAACAAGAGACATGGCGAAAAAGTCTGCAGGTCTCTCCATACCTCATAACTGTGGTCCTGACAGTAATAGAAACTTCTTCCAGTGTATTTCATTTGTTTAAAGGCCCGAGGATGGATGGAGAACATTGAAAGGAAGTTGTCCTTTTGGAGAAATGGTGCTCTGCTGACATTAACACAGATATGGCTTGTTGCGTGTGCATTTGGTCTTCAAACTATGCCTCTTCCTTTGAATGCGGGGTTAAGCGTTAATTACATCAATAATAAGAATTAACCCCATTTAATCCCTGCTGCTGATATGCTGGCCGATGCTGAAAAATGGCCTCTCTGTGATATCTGCATAATAAAATAAACCTGTCACAATCTCGGGCAGTGGTGGAGAAATGCTGCGGAGGCCCGTGGAGTGGTGGCGCAACAGTGGAGGAATGATGAAAAATGCGGTGGAAGCGGAGAAATAATGCATTAGTGGAAAACCAAAAGTCTTAAGGTTTGGGTAATTTACAAAGAGAAACGATGAAAACAAGCGAGGTGGAGCCTTTGGATGGTGGGACCTGGCTAGGGCGGAGGGAAATTAAACTTAAACTGTTGGATCTTAGGAGGAGATCAACGGCGGAGGTTAAAGGATGAACCTTTGGGAAGGTCCAATGGGAGAGACATGGGGGAAGACGCGATGCAATATGGGCCGTTGATCTCGGATGAACGGACGGCTATGATCAGATCAGGGGGATTGCAATCGGGGCAGGCAGCGGGGTGACACAATGAAAGTTCCAATTGCGATCGGAAGTGGGAGCACGATCGAGAACTGGCCGTTGGATCCGGGGACCAGATCAACGACCCACATTCAATCGGAGGGAGATGGAGAGGGGCGACGGGGCGCGTAGCAATTAGCGTTGGGCTGTTGGATTTGCATCAGATGGACGGCTGGGATTCAATCGGGGGATCGCAATCGCAGGGGGCGGAAAGTGGCATCGATTGGAATTTGCGATTGCGATTGGAGCGGGAGTGCGATGGCCATCGGATTTAGAAGTGGATCGACGGTTTAGATATAATCGGAGGGGTGGAAGGGGACAAAGTGACAGGCGCACAATGATTAATGTCGGGCCATTGGATCCATATAGATCAACGGCGGGGATCGCTGCAGGAGCCGATTGACCAATACTCCAATCACATCGGAGTTTTTTAGTTAACACAGAGATGCGCCCGTCCGCGAGTTGCAATTGCGATTGGCGCTCGGACCCTTAGCGCTTGGTTCTGGCGCTGGGTTACGTGGGGAAGTGGTTAAGGGGCTTAGCCGAAAGGTGCTTGGGCCTATTCTAAGGTGGAAAGTGGGGTTTTTGCCCATTTTAATGCAATTTTGAGGTTAGGAAGGGGAACGATAGAGGGAAAAAGGGTGAATTAGACAAAACAAGGGGTATGGGTAGAATTTGAAAGGGGTTTTGGGAGGATTTAGAGGGTTAATAGGGGGAAATAGAGAGGAGTAAAAAGGGGATGAAATAGGGGTTTGGAAGGGATGAAATAAGGGGAAAAAAGGAGGCCTTTTGGGCATTTCTTCACAATCAAAGAGGCTTTACCACTGGAAGTAGCAGTGGGGATTTATTAAAGGACAGGGGCATAAGGAGGCTTCAAGGATGATGTGTTTTCAGAGGGAAATGCATTCCTTGAAGGCTCAAAAACATTTTAGCCCCCTGTTTGCTTGTCAAAAATTTTATAGGGGGCTAATAGTTTCCTTATTCTTTGGCACACTCACGAACATATTGATCATATGTTCAATACTTTTTTCAGTAACATTGAGGAGGAAGAATGTTGGGAGCATACCATCATTAATTGAATGTATTAAGAAATCATATATACCAGAGCCTATTTTTCATGTGTTAGAAGAGACTGTTGACATGCAAAGGTTTATTCTCAGATCGCATGGTCAAGATAAATTCATTGAACAACTTAATGAAATTAGCTTCCAACATCAATTTCGTATCAAACAAATTGATGGGAAAACACTTATATGGGGCAAGAAGTATTCAACAACTGCAGAATAAGCACCATCCTCAGGTTTGGAATTTTTGAAGTTCATTCTAGATCATCTAATATTTGCGTCTAATATATTGTTATTACATTCAGTTGGTGAAGTTCATAATGCGCGAAGGAAAAAGAGAGATATAGATTATTCTAAATGCCTGGAAGAAATTAAAAAAACCATTAGATATACATATGAGTACTTTGAAGTTACTGATTCAGTTTGGTGGGAGTCCTTTTTCAATGATCAGAGCAATATCCTTTTAATACCAGCAAATGAAGATATTCTTTTGAAGATTCCATTTATTTGGCCACAAAATGTGTCAAATGAAAAGGAGGAAACAAACATTATTGAACAATGCCAATCACATGGTATTATTAAATCTACACAGGTGGAGGAAAGAGAAATGTATATTGGTTCCAGAAGATCTCATGCACAACGTGAAGCCATGCAACAATTTTACAAAGGTTCAGTGCATGATATTAATGAGGGTTGCATGATCGCAGTCTTTGCACATGAAGATCTACATGGATATCCATTATGGGTTTCCAAGGTTATAAAGGTGATTACAAAAAATGAGGATGTTACAGGTGTTGAAGTACATTGGTATGCCACAAACACACACCCATTCAATGGTGTGTACAAGCCAGAGATGGTAGTTGATAAAAAATTGGCGGAAAGAGAAAAATAAAAGGTACAAATATAAATCGTCGCCGCACAAACCTCTTAAAATTGAAAGAAGGTGGCATACTTGTTTATGACTTCAATTTAACAAAGAGAGGAACTCTTCGCTCCAAGACGATAGATATTCTTAAGAGGTTGCTACCACAAGAAACAATGTTGATATGGAAGTCTATTGAACCCAGTCATAGATCTACAAGAATTTTGAAACCTCAAGTGGTGGGCATGTATGTTGACTCAGATGGGGTACTAGTTGATGAAAGAGAAGAATATGGAACATCTTCATCTGCATCGAGTCATTCATCTGAAGATGTGAATTCTGATGGTGTGCAAGAAAATATCAATGATTTTGAATAATTGTGTAAGACAATTGATATAAATTGTGTTTTCATTGAGAAATTAAAATGATATTTTAAGTTATGAGTCATTTTTATGTTTTTTGGATTATATGTTTTAATTATGATGAATTCATTTGTATAAAATATTGACAATGCAACAATAACTTGGAGAAATAATTTATGTTTCATTGGGTTGTTTTAGTCATATAATTTGTTCATAATATCATGGTTGAAATATTTTGAAAAGTTAATATTTTTTAGTTCTATGGGTGAAAAATTGTGAAATATATTTTATATTTAACATTATGGTTGAAAAAAATTAGAATTTTAGGGATTTTTAGTGTCATGATATTATATGTTAAATGACATGTATAAAAATGATTAGAATTTTAATGTGTTTAAAATCTCATTATTTTATATATAACATCATTGCTAAAAATAGGTTGAAATTGTACCCGGAAAATAAAAATGGTATTTTAGCACCAACCATTGTGTGTTTTTTCCATTTTTTTGGCACCTGAAAATTGGTTTTACTGCCATATTTTAAAAATGTTGCAAATTTACAAACAAACAAACAAACAAAAAAAAAAAAAAAAAAAAACCTCGTTCTAGAATGCACCCTTTTTGTTTTTGGGTCGATTTTCATGTTTTTTGTGGTCTTTTTAGCTAGAGTTCTCGTTTCAAAGTTTACCTTGTTTTTGGCATACTATCTCTATTTGAAGCACATGATACATCGTTAGAAAGATATCTCTGAGTACTACAAATGCTAACCAAGAATATTAAAAGTCTAGAACAGACTCATATTCATCGGAGGTTTGATGCCCAAAAAACATCATTTAGGGCCTCAAAACAACTCTGGAAGTTTAGGACCCGAAAAATTGCTAAAAATAGTAAATTGTGTTATAATTAAGGAAACTTAAAAACTAAAAGAAACAATGGTGGGGCCCCAAGTGGAATAGGTGAGTCGCCACCAATATCCACCTGGATCATTGACTCACTTAATGACCCAGGTGGATATCAGTGACCATCTGCCTCTTCCATTGACTCAATTGTTCTCTGTATGCTTGGCAATTTTTCTACAATTTTTCAGGTCCCAAACCTATGGGAACATTTTGAGATCTTAAATGGTGTTTTTTGGCCAATTGAAGACCAAGGATTACTATGAAATTCCCTGACACAAGCCAAAAGTGGTAATCCTTGGATAGTTCTTTCCAACGAGCTATCATGCACCCCAAATGAACATTGTATCCAAAAGTTGCAATGTTAAGAAGTTGATGTATCAACTAAACACCTAAGGGCCTACAAATTATTTATGGTTTCATGTTCTAGGATTAAAATTTTTTAACCTTTAAAGTTATTTATTTATGTTAAAAGGCCAATCTTTCGACCTCTTGTAATATCTTCTGCAAATAAGTGTAGTTACCAACTCTCTCTTTTCAAAGATAAACTATTGCCATTCTAACCAATTTGTGTTCCATAGTATTATTTTATTTTATTAATTAATAGAAATTAGGTGTTAGCTATATCACTAAGTTTATCTACGATATTTCATTGTGTTCCATTTGCTTTGCTACTTTTCATTTTGTTCCTTATACAACCATGATCACTTAATCAACAAACACATATAACTCACTTAATCTAAATTTTCTTCAAATACTACCAAAAAAACACTTAATAAAAATTAACCCACAAAATCATTAAACACCAATAACCCAATAAAGTTGGTTCTCAAATATTAATCAAAATTTAAATTTTACAAAATAATATTTAAAAAATAAAACCATAAAATCTTGTGCTTATGATTTAGATTAATTCTTATAAAATCTTATTTTTGAAAATTAAAATTAATTCTTCAAAAATACTATTTTTAAGAATAATATTAATTCTTATTTTTTTACTTGTAATGAAGTGTTCACTACATAGTTCGTTGGTGTTTATTTTATATTTTATGTTGTATTTATCTATTTTTCTTTTAATTAAATTGTATGCTGGTCTATATTAGAATTGGTTTTGGGTTTGAGGACTTTTGGTTTATACATAAATAAATAGTCAGAATTTGATTTTACGAAAATATTCCTAGTCTAATATATCATTTTAATAACTAAAAAATAATACTCTTAATCTCATACATTCCTATATATATATATATATATATATATATATATATATTTATATATATATTTATATTTCACCACCTGTGATTTCCCCAAGGTATCTCCTCTTGCCCATTACAAATTAATTTAATAATTTAATAATTTATTTAATAACGTGTTTGCAGGAGGAGCGGATTAACGGGCTATCCAATTAATCGATCTCAATTGTTTGATCTTTGTGCTACCTGTTGATGTTGAAGCTGCTGCCACTAAGTCAGAAGCTGACAGATCCTTACAAAAACCGAATAATATTAACGTTTGAATAGTCCTAGGGTTTGAATGGGTTGGAATAATATATTTTAGTTTAAAAAATTTACAGAATAATTTAGAAATTTTGATAATATTATGAAAAATTTCAGGAAATTTTTCATAATATTAGATTACAGTGGTTAAATTTCAGTATTTTGGATGCTTTAAGGGTTTTTGATGATGCTGAATCAGTATCCACCATAAAAAATGCAACTCAAACACTCCAACTACCTTATTTTTTGAAATTTTGTTTGTCCAGGCTAATCTCCAATAATATATAGGCTTACCTGCATGCAAAATATTAATTAAAACATTAATTTAATTAATTACTTTAGGTTGAAACATTAATTAATTAATAAAAAACAATGTTGCTAAATTAAATAATTAAATAATTTATTATTATAATTAATTATTAATTAATTAAGTCACAAAATTAAAATATTAATTAATTAATGTGTTTAATTGGATAGCTACATAATAAAGATTTGAAATTTTGAAAGAATAAGGTTTATAGAATTATTTCCTTAATAATCACATGCAAATGAATTTCGTCCACGAGTTTCTAACCAACCAGTTTTTTTAGAATTTAAATTTATATATGTTGCTGAAAAATTTACCTATATGACCACGGTTTATATCAACCACATTTATTAATGTGGTTGTGCTAGTTATATTTTAGTGAAAATTAATGGTCAATTACAAACTTGTGTGAAAAGACATGCCCCATGTGCTTTCCATTTATGCTAGTTGGAGAGTCCAAATGACTTTTGTCTATTTAAATTACTATTTTTTTAATATAATTCAGATAATTCCAAATATATGGTTTTTATTGGAATTTCTTTTAATACAAAAATGACTTTTGCTTATTTGGATAACTGATTTTATTTTTTTAATATAATTGGAATTATATTCCAAATGAGTTGTGTTTATTAGAGTTTTTCGCAATAGAAAAGTGCATGCATCTTTAGACTTGAAAGGTATTTTTGCAATACAATAGTGCATATGTGCATATATTGTTAGACAAATCCACATACACATGGTCATGAGGGCATTGAAGCTTTTATGAAAAACCACCCTATGAAATGGAGAAAGCTACTATAATTATAGGAATATTTTGTACTAACATTTAATATGTTATGTTGAAGAGGATAAAGACCCTGATAAAAAAAACTAGTAACAAAAACACTAATTCATGGTTTTACTTATTATTATAAAATTTACAACTTTGAAAATAATCAAATAAACATTACTCTAAATGAAAGATATAAAAAGATAAATACCATTAAAAAAAATTTCAGATAAATATTAAAAAAAAAAAATTCCTCGCTGATTATATTTACAAAAAACTTTGTATATCAAAAAGTTGCTTGGTATCTCTACAAGCAGCTTACTTATTCTTTTGATTCTTTTGTATAGGAACTAAGTAGAAAAACATTCATGTTGAACAAGACTCTTCAACTGACATATTAATTATGAAGTGACATTAGTTAACAATTTTTAGACCAGAATTTTACTTTTAACTAATCCAAATTTAATTTTTTCCTTGGTGATAATTTAGAATATTCCAGATTTATTATTGTTATATTGTTATATATTTGTTATAATTTACAATATTCCAGAATTATTATTGTTATATATTTGTTATTATGGTTATATCATAGAAATATTATTTACTAAATAAATAAATAAAAATTAATGTTAAGAGATTTGCAAAAAAAATTGTAGAAATAATTAAAAGATGAGAAGAGATGATTAAAAGTATTGGCTTGCTTAATGGAAATATTTTGAGCTAAATTCATGTGTGCTCTATCATTTGCTAATGTATTATTCTTCAGTTTGATGTCAAAGCCTGCGCTCAGAGGGTTTGTGAAAGTTGTGAGAACTTTGATGTGCGAAGGCATACGAGACTGTGTGGAGCGTGGAATATTGGGCCACTTGCACTATTGGAGCTGTTGCGTTGTTTAAAATTTTGTACGTGATCTTCACTATATTTGTTGTGTGGAATAGGCACTCCACGTGGAAAACAATTTGAACCAGCGTTGACCCACCTATGGACAAGCAACTGCACCAAATACACAAGGTTGGTATATTTTTTATTTTGATTGGATTGCTCTACAATATCATTTTAATTATCACTGTAATTAAAAAGAGATCCAAAGGTTAGAAGTGTTTATTTAAATTGCCATTTGAGTCAAAGCTCTTTTAAAAGGAAAAATGTGTAAACAAGAGAGTGCAAAAGGTTTTTAAGCGTGGCAAAGAGCATTAGTGAATTAGAGTCTCATTGTAAAAGAGATTATATTATATTTTAATTTTATTGATTAGGTATAAAAAAGTATTTCTTTTTTCATATTGATTACGTATAAAGAGTATTTCTTTTTCAGGTTTTATTGGGACTACATTCTTTTATATAGAGAAATAGGATGTCATTGGGTGTCTTTTGTGTCATCTTTTACTTAAATTTAATAAAAAATGATTTTTTCTGTGGTGGTTGAGTTTTATTTTTGGGACAATTGTTCATGTTTCTAGTTGAAGTCCAATATTGGTGTTTGAGTGGTGGTTGAGTCTTATTTTTGTGACAATTGTTCATGTTTCTAGTTGAAGTTTAATATCGTGCATGTTTTTTTTTGTTTCTTTTGGAATCCTAATCAATTTCCACAATGGTGTCAAACAATATAGTACTTCTAAAACTTATATGTGTTAATTATATTTAATGGAGAAAAAGAATGCAACCAAACTTTATCAAGAAAGATCTATAGGAGTTGCTAATTAATGGTTACTTTATGGATTTTTATGATGAGTATAATGCACTAGATACAAATGGAAAGCAAAAATTAAAGAATATTATCAAGAAATATAATGAGACATTTTCATTAATTGGCATCACATATGAAAAAACATTTTTCCCATAGATTAGTGTAGCACAAACTTCTAATAATGCATAGAAAACATTGAAAAAACATATGAAGGAATTGCAATAGCTAAATTACAAACATTAAGGACTAAGTTTGAAAATACAACTTAGATACATAGTAATGAATCAATGAATGATTACATAACAATAAATTGGATCTTGTAAATCAAACTAGGACATTAGGGTAGAAGTTCCAAAAAGAAGAATTATTGAGAAGATATGAAGAAGTTTAGTACCAAAATTTGAAATGGTATCCACAAGTATAATATTTTCTAAGGATATTAATGTCATGAGGATAGATGAAGTAGGTTGATATTTGTTAGTTGTTGAAGAAATCTCTTCAAGTGAACCCATGGAAAATGCATTCTCCACAAAGTAGAAGAGAAGGTGAAGAAGCTAAGGATAGTTCCACAATCAAGATTCACATAATCAAAACATATATGAATAGAATTCACAAGGAAAAGCATCCCATTCAAGAAGAAAAGGAAGAATTCCAAGTCAATTTAGAGGAAGAAGAAGAGGTTAATATTAAAGACAAGGACCACTTAGTGTGACAAATTTGGTCATCTTGAAAGAGATTTTTATGAAAAATCAGAGAAATTATAAATGTTTAATATCAAGTTTGATCAGAGATAACGAAGAAATCAAATGGTATATTGATTTGGGATATTCAACTCATATGACATCTCAAGAAGATTTGTTTACTAGAATAAAAAATACTTATTATGGTAAATTTATATTTGGTGATGATAGTATTTCAAAAGTAAAATGGAAAGGTATAGTTACAATTCCAAGATTGCATGGGAAGAAGTTTATTGATGACACATTGCTAACACCAAAGTTGAGGAAAATTTTACTCTTTGTTGGATAAATGATGGAGAAAATTTATAAGCTAGTATTTGACAACAAAGAATGTTTAATCATGCCTAAGTTGTATAAATAGGCAGTGGTAGCAAGAGGAGAAATGGATGAAGATAGGATTTTCAAACTCTCCTTTAATTCAAGCAACTCACATAATTTGAATGTTACATAGGAAGTGAATGGTAGGTTTTGGCATTTAAGGTTGGGATGTTTTAATTTTCAAAATTTTCTTTTATTAAGGAAGCATAATTTGGTAAATGGTCTTCCTTATATTAGAGTAGATGATGAAGTATGTGAAGGTTTTATATTTGGGAAACAACATAGAGGAATTTTATCAAATAGAACATGGAAGACTAAAGAACATCTAGCATTGATACATTTATATTTTTGTGGTCTGATGGAGAAAAAGTATTTTAGAAAGGCACACTATTTCCTTATTTCTATTGATGATTATTCTAGGAAGAATTGGGTGTATTTTTTCCACCAGAAATCTAAAGTGTTCTCTTATATACTTGAGTTCAAGGAAATAGTATAAAAGCATAATTGTTTGGAGATTATTACCCTAAGAACAAATAATGGGTGAGAATACAAATCAAACGGATTTAGAGGTATTGTAGAAGAAATCGAATAAAAAGAGAGTTTACAAATCCTACTCTCCCCAACAATGGACTTGTTGAAAGAAAAAATAGGATAAATGTAAAAATGGCTAAAAGCATGTTAAATATTAAGTCTCTAAGAAATTAATTTTGGGGTGAAGTAGTGCACACAACAATGTATACTCTCAACTGATGTCCTATGAGAGTAGTGTTGAATTTGACTCTCGAAGAAGTTTGGTGAGAATACAAACCTAGTGTTGCACATATGAGATTATTTGGATGCACTGCATATGCACATGTGCCTAAGGGAAAGAGGAAAAAGTTGGATCATAAAAGTGTAATGTGTATATCTATTTGATATAGTACTGAAACTAAGAGTTAAATGTTATTTGATCCTCATGAAAGAAAAATCATAATAAGTGGAGATATTGTCTTTGGTGAACAGTCTTTACAAACCAGAAAATGTATAAATAGAATTAAAAAAAAATGAGGTAGAGATTGGCCATCAATTCCGTGTTAAGTAAAATGATGATAAGGAGAATCCTAAGTGACTAACTAGAGGTCCTTATGAAAGTGATAGGTTGGATGGGAAATTTTAAAAAATGATTACTATATCATAGATTTTAGTTATAATTTTTGCATTGATGGATAAACTAATGAAGTTGGATTATCTATATACTTATGTAGAAGCATCAATGAAGAAAAAATGGAATGAAGCCATGGAAGAAAATTTAAATGCCTTGGTGAATAATAATACTTGGGATTTGGTCAAACTACCTAAAGGTAAAGATCTAATTGGTACTAAATGGACATAAAAAAACTAAGTATAAATCATATGGTTCAATTGATAAGTATCACGAAGTCAATTTAGTTGCCAAAGGGTATGCTCAAAAAGAAGGGATTGATTAGAGAGAGACATTTTCTCACATAGCTAAGATGGAAACAATATCATTCCTGCATAAGTTGCACAATAAAAGTGGATAATTTATATTGATATTAAATCAGCGATCTTGAATGGTTATGCAGATGAAAAAATATGTGTATAGTAACCTCAAGGTTTTTAGATCCCAAGAAAAAAATATTATGTGTGCAAGTTGAAGAAATATTTGTATGATTTAAAGCAAGATACAAGGGTTTAGTATTCGAGAATTCATAATTATTTCCAAGATGGTGGTTTAATCAAGATTTCATTTTACCTAATATTTATATACACTAGCACAACCACATTAAATTAATTAAATGTGGTTGATATATGCCAAAGGATTCATTTTTATCTACCACACAAGCCATTGATAAATATATAATAATAAAAAAAAAATTAAAAAATACTATTACAGTAAAAATATTATTATTATTATTATAAATAATAAAATTAATTATTTTTATTAAATATTGTTATGATCATTTTAAGATAATTATTGTTATTACTAAATAATTATTACTATTAAGATTATTGTTATTAATTAAATTTTAGTAAATAATTAAATAATAATAAATCAATTTAAATTTAATAATTTAATAATATTAAATAATGAAATGATATTAAATAATTTAATTAAAGAATAATAGTAACAATTACTGTTACTAAAAATATTTATTAATTAATAATTTAATTATAAATTAAGAATAAATAATTAATGTTAAATACTTTTTTTATTTATATTAATAAACATACATAATAATAATTATTTAATTCATTTTTTTATAATAAATAATTGATTAATAAATTTAAAAACTTATAACTCCTCGGTATTAATATTATAGCCGTAAGCTCGCTACCCAAGATTGTAGAAAGCTTCAACAAGGCAAAAGTGCCATGTAGGTCTCGAATTATTCGAGACTTAGAAAAATCCTTCACAGGATAAAACTCCATATTAACCAAGCCAAAGGGGCATCCTTCCATGCTGTCAGGTGTAAATCCAACCAAATGGTGGATACGCTGGCCAACGTAGCTGTTTGTGACAATCTTCACCTCCTCTCCAAAGCATTGGAATATCTTGCACATACAGAATTCAGGGTGACGTGCTTAATTATAATGAATAAGGAAAGGTCGGACAGGTAAAACAAAAACTATTTGATAAGATGCTCCACCATCAAAATCATTATGATCTGTAACAACCATTACCCTGATCCCACCTGCCTTTATATGCTTGCTCCGAGGTTTACCTCTATCAGCCACCCTTCGGGCCTCTCACACTCCAGGGGCACCTTCCACAATTAGTCCCCTCTTCTCTTGGACTGCCAGCCCATCATTTCACTCCCCCTAACATCCCATCAATTCATTCCTTCCTTCGTCTATGTATACCCAGCCTTCAACTCTATCACCTCATTCTTTTGTGTGCTCCCATATCTTCGTTTCCCCTTCCCTTGGCTGCTCGGCCTCAATTATGGCCCCCTGCTCTATATCCCTCAACCATCTTTTCAGATCTGTCCCAGCTCCTTGTTCCAATATTAGAACGAGGTTGGAATGGCTCCCCATCGTTCCAATATTCCTGCTCAAACGAGGAGCAGTAGAGATTGTGGCTCGCGCTGCTCTACTCCAAATAGACCTCCCATAACGAGAGAGGAGACTACGGCAAGAAATGAAACTCTAGTGTATGAAAAGGAAACCAATCAAGACACCAAAGATCAAGTTGAGATGCTCGAAGACAAAGTCAGAACTATTCACAGGAGAGTCTCCACTGAGGAATTTGATGTGGCATTCAATTGGATCTCTGATCTAGGCCTAACTCGAGCAAGAGAAAACCTATTTAGCAGAGTTATTGAGATGGATTGGCAGACAAAAACCCTTCTGGCCTTAGCCCTGCCGGATGAGAGGGCCAAGGCCTAGGGTTTATAATATTAATACTAACAACCCAAGGTATTAATATTATAAACCCTAGGTATATACCTTAGGATTATGAACCCTTATATTAATAAACCCAAGAGATTGATGTTATAAACCCAAAGGAGTAATAAATGCAAGAGATTGATACTAAAAGTGCAAGGAATTGTAAACCCAAGGGAATAATACTAAACCCAAGGGTTTAATGCTATAAACCCAAGGTATATAAATCCTAAGATAAATATTGTAAACCCAAAAATAAACATGGTTGACCATCGTCGACCATGGTTGATTTTCATATTGACATTATCTTTGTCTCAATGTGACTTTCGACCATTGTTAACCATGATTTATTTTCATATTGAGACAATTTTCATCACAAAGCGACATTCGAACATGCTGGATTTTCATAATGAGACAATCTTTGTCACAATGTGACATTGGATTATGGTTGAACATAGTTGACCATGATTTTCATAATGTGACGTTGGTGCAAGAAATCATTTTCATCACAATCTGACCATGATTATTAACCATGATTTATAAACCTAAGATAAACCTAAAATATATAAATATAAACCCAAGATATATAGTTATAATAATTAACATTAATACCAATGGTAATGTTTGATATATATAATAAGGAAATTTATTTATAATAGTTAAAATATTAATGTATATCTAGTTAAAGTATACATGTTTTTTTTAACTCAAAGCTCCAAATATTAAAATTAAAGAAAAGTTGGCTCCAAATATTCTAATGGAAGACAAGCTGGAATAAAAACAAGTAGTTGTCCACATTTTTTTCTTAATCCTTCATTTTTTTCTTAGCTCATGGATTCAAATATTAGAATTGAAAACAAGTTGGAATGTGGCTCCAAATATAAGAATTGAAAACAAGTTGGAATGTGGCTCCAAATATTATAATTGATGACAAGTTGGAAAGTGTCATAAATTATAGATCTTAGAACACAAAAATACTCCTTATCTGGAAAAGATGATCTTCTGGATCCCACAATAATTATAATTATGCATTTTTCTCAGTAACAAGCTCCCACAAATCTATCCACCATGTCAAATATGTAGTTTCCAAACTGAAAATCACAATGGAGTTCAGAACAAAACTAGGCAATAATCTCAAATAGTCTAGTACTGTACCAATTAGATCAGTTATTAAGACTAATTTATAATAAAAGTATGGAATGAAACTATAGTAAGCATATGATTCAAAATTCAGCCACTTAAAAATCTAGCGATACAGCGAAGATGATCCAATATATGCAGGAGGACCTCCAGTGATAGGGGCTCCTAAATCAGGTCGATGTAAATCCCTTTGCAGGCTTTCAATTGGCACATCAACTATCGTCTTTGATATTCCGCCTCCATTAACCTTTGACAATATAAAGATTCAATTCTCAGATAATCTAACTCAGGTTGCTTTGGTAATAGACTACCATATGGATCTTGAGCTCGCAGGGTCGCATATGGATCTTGAGCTTGAAGATTAGCCTGAGGAATATAATCCCTTGCACCTCCATATCGTAACAGCTCTCTCTTAGCTATAGCAGGATTAACACCATAATTAGTACGTGCTGCACGTCTTGCAGCTTCCTCTTGATAAAGACATATCATATCATCTCTCAACAATTCCTCTCGGCCCAACAATTCCTCTCGACGTAGTTTCTCTCTTCGGAGCTCCTCTCGAGGTAGTTCCTCTCTAATAATTTTCTCCCTCATCATATCCTCCCTGAATTGAAGCTCCCTACTACGCTGAATGTCAACTTGAACTCTATGTTCAAGATGGGGAGCCTCCACAGAAATGCCGGGATTTTGAGGGCATGCATTAAACTGTGGTACTTGTTGGAAGAGCTCTGTAAGCTTTTTCACCAGTTGAGGATTGAGTTCAAACCTAAATTTGTTCTTCCCATCATAGTTATCTTTGATTTCTTTCTTGAATATGTCTTCAGAAAGCGGCAAGCAATCACTTTGAATACGGAACCGCACCTGCACAAACATACTTCATTTAGAAAACCTAATCTCAACGGAAAAATGATGTTGTGTGGACATGTATAGAAAATACACGAAACCTAAATTGCATAGGCCCAAAATAAGATTGAATATATAGTCAAACATTGTATAAAAAGATTACCTGTGCGGGGAATGGCCTTTTAGAAATCCAGAAAGCATCTGGTTCCAGAGTCATTCCTCCAACAGAAGCTGCCTTGTAGATACCATACATCATCCTAAAGTCAAAATCATACAAGAAGAGCTTCATTCCGGGCTTGAACTTTTCTACAAGCTCCTTTTTGGCTTCTGGAAAGCCAAACACTTTGTATTGGAAACACTCCTGCTTAGTTTGAGAATTACACATAAAAATCAAGTCGGCAAACTTATCTTTGCCACTACCATCTAATTCATTGTTTGCTTCCTGGCCGCCTTCTTTTTTCTTCTTCTTTTGATCAACCTTTGACACAGCAGGTTTTGCTGAACCAGGCATCTTGTTTACGAGTAACTGGATGGTCGATACTTACTCCGGAATGCAAAATCGAGGGACAAAAATTTAAAAATACTAACTTGTGTCAAATATGATATGCAAGGCTGAGAAGATGACCGAACAACTAAATGGATACACTTTGAACCCAATAATTTTTTTTTCTCTCAAATCGTAATTAAATGGGAATCCTTTTATATAATTCGATGAGGGTTCTACGATAACTAGCCGACTCTTAAAATTCATTATAATTTAAATTTCAAAAGGTGCCAAACAATAAGCCGACTTCGAAATTCGACATGGTCAAGGATTATTAAATTTTGGTCTAATAATGTGTGCCCCAACCAAAAGGCAATTCTCACTTGGTCCAACAAAGTTTTGGAACATAATTTATTATTATTTATTTATTATTGATATTTATAGACAAAGTTCTCATGAAGTCACAAAGAAAGGGTTGCATGTAGTCATAGAGAAAGGCCCAGAATAGGCTAGAGGAAGTAGCACAATATGCCACAAAAAATGCTATATATGAGATTGAGGTAGCAGCATAAGATGTCATAGAAAATGCTACATATGATCCATAGAAAAAGGTCGCATGAAGCCATAAGGAAAGGGTTGCATGTGGTCATAGATAAAGACCACGAATAGGCGAGAGGAAGTAGCACAAGATGCCACAAAGAAGGCCACATATGGGACTGAGGTAGCCACATAAGATGTCACAAAAAAGGCTACATATGATGCCCATTAGGCCGCATAGATTGTCATTGTTAGGCTGTAATAGATGCCACCTCTAAGTCGCAATAGAATGAAACCAAAATTTATCAAGAAATATCTATAGGAATTGCTAATTGATGGTTACTTTATGGATTTTGATTATGAGTATAATGTACTAGATAAAAATGGAAAGAAAAAATTAAAGAATATTATCAAGAAAGACAATGAGACATTTTCATTAATTGGAAACACATATGAAAATTTAGTTTTTCCATAGATTAGTGTAGCACAAACTTCTAATGATGCATAGAAAACATTGAAAACACATATGAAGGAGTTGCAATAGCTAAATTACAAACATTAAGGACTAAGTTTAAAAATACAACTTAGATATATAGTAATGAATCAATGAATGATTACATAACAGAAAAATGGGATCTTGTAAATCAAACTAGGACATTAGGGTAGAAGTTCCAAAAAGAAGAATGATTGAGAAGATATGAAGAAGTTTAGTATCAAAATTTTAAATGGTAGCCACAAGTATAATATTTTCTAAAGATATTCATGTCATGAGCATGGATGAATTAAGTGGATATTTGTTAGTTGTTGAAGAAAGCTCTTCAAGTGAACCCATGGAAAATGCATTCTCCACAAAGTAGAAGGGAAGGGGAAGAAGCGAAGGATAGTTCAACAATCAAGATTCACATAATCAAAACATATACATGAATATAATTTACAAGGAAAATAATCCCATTCAAGAGGAAAAGGAAGAAGTCCAAGTCAGTTTAAAGGAAGAAGAGGTTAATATTAAAGACAAGGACCACATAGTGTGACAAATTTGGTCATCTTGAAAGGGATTTTTATGCAAAAATAAAAGAGAAATGATAAATTGTTAATATCAAGTTTGATTGCACATAATGAAGAAATCAATGCATGGTATATTGATTTGGGATATTCAACTCACATGACATCTCAAGAAGAGTTTTTTACTAGAATAAAAGATACTTATTATGTAAAGTTATATTTGGTGATGATAGTATTTCAAAAGTAAAATGGAAAGGTACAATTACAATTCCAACATTGCATGGGAAGAAGTTTATTGATGACACATTTCTAACACCATCATTAAGGAAAAATTTACACTTTGTGGGATAAATGATGGAAAATTCTATAAGTTAGTATTTGACAATAAAGAATGTTTAATCATGCCCAAGTTGAATATATATGCAATGGTAGCAAGAGGAGAAATCGATGAAGATAGGATTTTCAAACTCTCCTTTGATTCAAGAAACTCACATAATTTGAATGCTACATAGGAAGTGAATAGTAGGTTTTGGCATTTAAGGTTGGGATGTTTGAATTTTCAAAATTTTCTTTTATTAAGGAAGCATAATTTGGTAAATTGTTTATCTTATATTAGAGTAGATGATGAAGTATGTGAATGTTTTATATTTTGGAAACAACATAGAGGAATTTTCTCAAATAGAACATGGAAGACTAAATAACATCTAGCATTGATACATTTATATTTGTGTGGTCTGATGGAGAAAACATATTTTAGAAAGGCACATTATTTTCTTGCTTTTATTGATGATTATTCTAGGAAGAATTGGGTGTATTTTTTCCACCATAAATCTAAAGTGTTTTCTTATATACTTGATTTCAATGAAATATTAGAAAAGCATAATGGTTTAGAGATTCTTACCCTAAGAATAGATAATGGGTGAGAATACAAATCAAATGAATTTTGAGCTATTGTAGAAGAAATGGAATAAAAAGAGAGTTTGCAAATCCATACTATCCCCAACAAAATATACTTGTTGAATGAAAAAATAGGATAATTGTAAAAAAGGATAAAAGCATGTTAAAAATTAATTTTGGGGTGAAGCAGTGCACACAACAATGTATACTCTCAACTGATGTCCTATGATAGTATTGTTGAATTTGACTCGAGAATAAGTTTTGTAAGAATATAAACCTAGTGTTTCACATATGAGAGTATTTTGATGCACTCCATACGCACATGTGCCTAAGGCAAAGAGGAAAAAGTTGGATCATAAAAGTGTAAAGTGTATCTTTATTTGATATAGTACTGAAACCAAGAGTTAAAGGTTATTTGATCCTCATGTAAGACAAATCATAATAAGTGGAGATATTATATTTGGTTAAAAAAGACTTTATCAACCAGAAAATGTAAATAGAATCAAATAAAAAAGAGGTAGAGATTGGAAATCAATTCGGTGTTAAGGAAAATGATGATAAGGAGAATCCTAAGCGACAAACTAGAGGTCATTGTGAAAGTGATATGTTGGATAGGAAATTTAAAATAATGATTACTATATCATAAATTTTAGTTATAGTTTTTGCATTGATAGATAAACGAATGAAAATGGATTATCCATATAATTGTTGAGATTTTTCTATTTTGAATAGAATAGGCAAAAATCTCATTAGGTGACAAAAATTAGGAATTAGTTCCTAGATTAGCTCCAGTTTGTTGGGAGGGAGTTAATGCATCCTAAATTTGATGTGAGAGGATTTATGAGGCGGTTAGATTCTCTTTGCTATATAACAGGCATCCATACGGATTGTTTGAAGGGTGTGTGGAGTGTGAGAGTTTGGGAGGATTTGATTAATTATGTAATCTCCTGTTTTGATTAATAAATACTGCCGATGCCTATGTTGTGTGGACGTAGCCCAGGAGGATTGGGTGAACCACGTTAAACCTCTGTGTTTCCTATGCATGTTTTTAATAGCTGTGTATGTGCTTTTATATTGATGTGCACTGTTTGCTCCAACAATTGGTATCAGAGCAAGTTGGAGGCATGGCGCAGTTGAGCGCTAGCTGTGTTTGAATTGCTGGTGGAGCGCTGAGCCTGCGTGTTAGTGACTGCAGAGCTGGGCTCTGTGCATAAGTGTTCACTGTGTTATGTGAGCGTGGAGCATCTTCTAACGCCGTGGAGGTTGAGTGGATCTGCTGTGAGAAGTCGGCTGTGAGTGCCAAGTTGTGGGCCGAGAACTGAGCTTGGCGGTGCTGCGCTCAGGCAACGGCGTGCTGCGGTTCATTCAAATCGAGTGCCAGTGTTCAGATGAGCAACGACGTTGACAGCGTTGAAATTTAAGTCGATATGCAGTCCTGGTTTATGCCTTTGAACGCCATTTATAAATCTTGACTCTGTGCGCTGAAAACCGAATGGAGAGTGGATTGTTTTTCGATTAGCGCGTGCTGGTGTCGAAGGTATGGTCCACGTTATAAAAATATTGTATCGGCCAATTAAATCTTGCATCGATTAAGTTGTAATATGCCATCGATTTTGAAATGGGTACGCTGCCATATGATTTAAGTTTGGTAAATCGACTTTGGAGTTTATAAATCGACTTTGGAGTTTGGTAAAAAGTCAAATTCACTAAATCGATTTTATTTAAAAGTCCTTTTTTATAATGTAAATGCCATTTACATTTGTTTTTTTAAGTGAAAGGTCTTTTTTGTTTTTTAAGGTGAAGGGTGGCATTTAAAAATTGGTTTTGAATATGCCATTTGAGTGTGCCATTAAATGGTGATATTGAAATTCAAATCGATTTATTCATATGCCATTTGCATATATTTGAGTGGTGGCATTTTGAATGGTAAATTAATTTGAGTGGTGGCATTTTTGAATGGTAAATTACCATTTGCATATGGTATGAAGTTAAAGGTCAAGGATAATTTTTTTTTTTAAAGGGAAGTGAGAGGCACTTAAAGGAAGGCAAGGGCAATTTTTTTTTTAATCACAATTCTTTATTTAAAAGTTGGTTCTGGAGATTACTGTGTTTTTTGCTGAAACAAGATGGCGAAAACTCAAAATGCCCGGTTTGAAATTGAGAAGTTCAACGGCAAAAACAATTTCGAGATCTGGAAGCTAAAGATGCACGATCTGCTGGTTCAACAAGGCGTGGCGAAAGCACTGTTGGGGAAAAGCAAAAGGCCTTCTTCCATGACGGAGGATGAATGGGATGAGTTGGATGATAGAGCTCTGAGCGCAATTCGGTTATGTCTGGCGGATGACGTTCTGTTCAACATTGTGTCAGAGAAGACCGCCGCAGGCTTGTGGATAAAGCTTGAAAAGCTCTACATGACGAAATCCTTGACAAATCGGATTCTCCTGAAGTGGCAGCTTTATGGTTTGCGGATGAAGGAAGGTACCTCGATTACTGACCATCTGAATGTTTTCAATACTCTAGTGGTACAATTACAAAATCTAGATGTAAAATTTGATTCAGAGGATAAGGCAATAACTCTATTGTGTTCATTGCCCGAATCGTGGGATCACTTTGTTACTTCCATAAGATTTAGTACTGCAGCCATCCTTGAGTTTGACGATGTGGTTGGAGCCATGTTGTATGAGGAGACGAGGAAGAAGTCGAATGCTGACACCTCTTCATCAGAGGCAATGATGGCTAGAGGTCGCTCTAGAGAAAGACGCTCTGGTAAGCGCAGCGATTCGCGTTCAAAGTCGAAAGGGAAGAAGAGCAAAGTAAAGTGCTGGTTTTGTGGCAAATCGGGGCATTTGAAGAAGGACTGCTGGAAGCGACAGCAGCAAACTTCAAAAGCATATTCTTCGACAGAGAAGAAGGAGGCAAATGCGACAGATACAGGTTCGGCATCTGGTTCAGGTATGAGCGACGAAGTGTTGTCTGTTAATATGTCAAATCATGATCAACATTGGTTGTTAGATTCCGGTGCATCAAACCACATGTGTATTCATAGAGAATAGTTTAAGACGTATAGATCAGTTAATGATGGAGTCGTGTACATGGGTAATGATGTCACATCTAATATTGTTGGGATAGGAAGCATACAACTGCAAATGTTTGATGGCACAACTAGACTATTAACAGATGTGAGACATGTTCCAGACTTAAGGAAAAATCTAATTTCTTTAGGAGCATTGGATACGAATGGATATAAAACTGTAATTCAAGGTGGAGTTATGAAAATCTATAAAGGTATCTTACTAGTAATGAAGGCTAAGAAAGTAGGAAATCTATTTCAGTTAGAAGGAAGAACAGGGTCAGTTCATGTGTCTACGGTGTCTGAACATGACAGTAGTTCCATTCGCCTATGGCATCAAAGGTTGGGCCATATGAGTGAAAGAGGGTTGAAAATTTTGGCTGATCGCAAGTTACTTCCTAATCTAAGGTCTGGAAAGTTAGATTTCTGTAAGCATTGTCTGTTTGGCAAACAAAGTAAACAAAAATTTAAAACAGGCAAACATACTAGTAAAGGGATACTTGATTATATTCATTCAGATGTTTGGGGTCCAGCCCCTACAGCGTCATATGGTGGCTCGTCATATTTTGTGTCATTCATTGATGACTTTTCTAGGAAGGTGTGGGTCTACATGTTGAAAAGAAAGTCTGATGTTTTTTCAGTTTTCAAGCAGTTTAGAGCATTGGTAGAAAACAGCACTGGTAGAACAATAAAGTGTTTAAGAACTGACAATGGTGGTGAGTTTACTTCCAAGGAGTTTGACAGCTATTGCAAGGATGCAGGGATCGAGAGACATAAGACCACGGTTTATACTCCTCAGCAAAATGGAGTTGCTGAACGCATGAACAGGACTCTTCTAGAGAGAGCAAGGAGTATGCTGAGTAACGCCGGGTTGCAAAAGGAGTTGTGGACGGAAGTAGTGGCAACAGCTTGTTATGTGATAAACCGATCTCCATCGACGGCCATAGACTGCAAGATTCCGCAAGAGGTATGGAAAGGACACCCTTGTGACTATTCTAAACTCAGAGTGTTTGGTTGTGATGCATATGCTCTAGTGCCTAAACATCAGTGAACTAAATTAGATCCAAAGTCTAAAAGGTATATCTTTGTTGGGTATGGTGTTGGAACAAAGGGATATATATTGTGGGATCCTACTACCTGCAAAATCATCATCAACAGAGATGTAAAGTTTAATGAATCCTCTCTTGTACAGTCAGATGTAGATAGTAAATTGAAACAGGATGATGTATTTGATTTTCAGCACATTCAGTTTGATAGCATTTCTAATGATAGTCATGATGACCATAGTTCAGATTCTAGCCATGAACAGGTTTCAGAATCAGATTATGAACAGGGTTCAGATGTAGGTCATGAACAGGTCTCAGATGGTGATCAACAAGAAGTTCCTACAGATGGTAGTCAGCCAATTACAGAAGCACCATAAACATCCTTAAGGAGGTCGACAAGAATCAAACGGCCACCGAGAAGGTATGATGATTATGTTACTTCAGTTGCATTTACTGCTAATGACAATGAACCTCTGTGCTATCAGGAAGCAATAGAAGGTTCGAATAGTGACAAGTGGAAAGCAGCCATGAAGGACGAAATGATGGCCTTAAGTAAGAACGGCACATGGGATCTGGTTGAGCTTCCGAAAGACAGGAAAACTGTGGGGTGTAAATGGGTTTTCAAGCTGAAATGGGGTGTGAATGATACGGAGGATAGGTACAAAGCGCGACTGGTTGCAAAAGGGTTTTCTCAGAAAGCCGGTATTGACTTTCATGAGATTTTTTCACCAGTGGTTAAAATTGTTTCAATTAGAATTGTGTTAGCATTAGTGGCTTTGCTTGATTTAGAGTTGCAGCAATTAGATGTTAAGACTGCATTTCTACATGGAGACTTAGATGAGGAAATATATATGGAACAACCGGAAGGGTTTGTTCAGCATCACAATAAGAAATTTGTCTGCAGGCTCAAGAAGTCATTGTATGGTCTGAAGCAGTCGCCTCGACAGTGGTACAAGAAATTTGATTCTTTCATGTTGAGTCAAAAATATATAAGAAGTGAATATGATCATTATGTTTACTTTAAGCAGTTAAGTAATGGCATTTTCATTATCTTAGTGTTGTATGTTGACGATATGCTTTTAGCAAGAAAAAGCATTGATGAAATCAACAGGTTGAAGACTCAGATGGCAAGGACATTCGATATGAAAGATCTAGGAGCAGCAAGACAGATTTTGGGCATGGAGATTTTCAGAGACAGGAGCAATGGTAAGCTGTGGCTATCACAACAGAAGTATATTGAGAAAATACTTTTGAGGTTTGGAATGAATAATGTGAAGCCTGTGTCAGTCCCTTTAGCTTCCCATTTTAAGCTTTCTTCCAGTTTATGTCCTAATACAGATGAAGAAAAGGATTATATGTCTCGAATTCCATATGCCAATGTAGTAGGATGTTTGATGTATGCGATGGTTTGTACTCGACCAGATATTTCACATGCAGTTGGGGTTGTCAGCAGGTACATGGCAAATCCGGGAAAAGAACACTGGTCAGCAGTGAAATGGGTGCTTCGGTATTTGAGAGGCACAAGTAGTTATTGTATTACTTACAATAAGAGTAGTGAATTTGTTTGCGGGTATGTTGATTCTGATTTTGCAGGTGATTTGGATAAGAGAAGGTCAACTTCAGGGTATGTCTTTACTCTTGCAGGTGGAGCTATTAGTTGGATGTCAAAGCTACAGAACATTGTTGCTTTATCCACTACTGAAGCAGAATACATTACTGCTTCTCATGCTTGCAAAGAGGCGGTTTGGTTGAAAGGTTTGCTTGGTGAATTTGGTAGGTTGCAGGACAACATCAGGTTACTTTGTGATAGTCAAAGTGCAATACATTTGGCTAAGAATCCGGCCTATCATAGTAAATCAAAGCATATTCCAATTAAGTACCATTGTGTAAGACAGGTTATTACTGAAAGGGGAGTCTCTCTTGAAAAGGTGCATACAAAGGAAAACTGTGCAGACATGTTCACGAAACCAGTTTTGTTGGAGATGCTGCGTTGGTGTTTGGCTTCTCTTGGCTTGCAGAAAAGATAAAATAATAAAGAACAGGGCATCAGGCTAATTGTTGTCAAGGTGGAGATTGTTGAGATTTTCTGTTTTATTAAAATTGGCAAAAATCTCATTAGGTGACAAAAATTAGGAATTAGTTCCTAGATTAGCTCCAGTTTGTTGGGAGGGAGTTAATGCATCCTAAATTTGATGTGAGAGGATTTATGAGGCAGTTAGATTCTCTTTGCTATATAACAGGCATCCATACGGATTGTTTGAAGGGTGTGTGGAGTGTGAGAGTTTGGGAGGATTTGATTAATTATGTAATCCCCTGTTTTGATTAATAAAGACTGCCGATGCCTATGTTGTGTGGACGTAGCCCAGGAGGATTGGGTGAACCACGTTAAACCTCTGTGTTTCCTATGCATGTTTTTAATAGCTGTGTATGTGCTTTTATATTGCTGTGCACTGTTTGCTCCAACAATAATTATGTAGAAGCATCAATGAAGAAAGAATGGAATGAAGCCATGGAAGAAAATTTCAATGCCTTGGTGAAGAATGATACTTGGGATTTGGTCAAAGTACCCAAAGGAAAAGATCTAATTGTTACTAAATGGACATAAAAAACTAAGTATAAATCAGATGGTTCAATTCATAAGTATGAAGTCAGTTTAGTTGCCAAAGGTTATCCTCAAAAAGAAGGGATTGATTAGAGAGAGGAATTTTCTCGTGTAGCTAATATGGAAACAAGATCATTGTTGTATTAGTTTCACAATATAAGTGATAATTTATAAGGATATTAAATCACCATTCTTGAATGGTTATGTAGACGAAAAAATCTATGTATAGTAACCTTAAGGTTTTTAGATACTAAGGAAAAAAGATTATGTGTGTAAGTTAAAGAAATATTTGTATGACTTAAAGCAAGATCCAAGGGTTTAGTATTCAAGAACTCATAATTATTTCCAGAATGGTGGTTTAATCAAGATTTCATTTTAACCTAATATTTATATACACTAACACAACCACATTAAATTAATTAAATGTGGTTGATATATGCCAAAGGCTTCATTTTTATCTACCACACAAGCCATTGATAAGTATATAATAATAAAAATAATATTAAAAATTACTATTACAATATAATATTACTATTACTATTATTATTATTATTATTATTAAATTTTATTAAATATTGTTATGATCATTATTGTTATTACTATTAAGATTAATGTTATTAATTAATTTTTTAGTAAATAATTAAATAATATTAAATAAATTTAAATTAAATAATATTAAAAATTAAATAATTTAAAATTATTAAATAGTCACATAATATTAAATAATTTAATTAATAATAATACTAACCATTATTGTTACTAAAAATATTAAGTAATTTATAATTTAATTATATATTAATAATAATTAATTAATTTATATTAAAAAACACACATAATAATAATTATTTAATTCAATTTTTTATAATAAATAATTGATTAATAAATTTAAAAAATCTTTGGATTAATATTATAAACTCTTTGGATTAATATTGTAAATGTAAGCTATTATTAATATCATAAATCCAATTCCGGATGCGTATGTTTAAATGTTTTGATGGGACTACCGTCCCGGAGTACCTCCCAAGGAGCTTCGCATGGGGAGGCCATATGGCCCCCCGCGGCTCCATTGATTTCAAATTAAATGCGCTTGTACGCAGGCCTTTAACTCTCCAGCGACGGCTTAACTCCATTCTCGATATGCTAATTCGATTCATAATGGCTCCTGCTTCGAGCACTCCAGATATTTCCAGCTCTGTGCGCGGCTCCTTGAATCCCATTCGCAGAGTTTGCTCGGCAGCTTGTGCTGTGCCCAGTGCCCGAACTCACACTGGTCAGCGTTGTTCACTTCTCAGTTGTCTTGAAACAATTCCTGAGTGTCACTTTTCTCACAGTGCCTCCTGTCATTCCAATTTGCATTTTCCTCCTGGTTCTCACTGTGTTCCTACTCCCATCCGAGCATATTCCCTTCGTCTTTGGCCTTTTCCTTTTGCTATTACTGCTATGCCTAGGCTAAGACACCGTATGAGGTGCCGTAGAGGCGCCACTCGGGGCAGGCTAGCTAGTGAGCGTCCTTCCTCCAGTCATGGCGACGCTCTCTCCACTGAACACTCTGAGAGACGAAATACTCAGAACTCCCGCCAGCAATGGGATCAGGATAGCCCTCCTGGATTCGCCCAAGATCATCAACCCTCTTCTCATCCTCCTGGAGATATTCCTCCTTCGGCTTGCGTTGGTCCCCGTCCTTCTGGAAGCCACATTCTTCGACAAACTTCGCAGAGAGCGGAGTTGCGCTTTGACTGTAATTTGACCGGCCTACCATCACTACTTATATCACCATTACCCTTCGTGAAGAGTCGACCCTTCAACCCCCTCCTTTGCATGCGCCTCCGTCCATTCCCCTTTTCCCTTGGCCCGCCCCTGCTACTACTTCTTCTACCGATCTTAACACTCCCCTCACCTCTGACATTCCCATCCCGGGTCAGTTTTCTTTGCAGGTGGAAGAAAATCTCTCAGGCACATATGGCGTTCATATGGAAACTGTTGAAGACGCAGAGGAGCATTACGGGTGTCGAATTGAGGAGGAGCAGCCTTCTCCACCTCACACGAATCTGCCCTCTCTGCCTTAGCTCATCATGGTATTTACACTCCAGCATCTGGATGATATTTTGGTCTTTGTTATCTATATTAGCAGAAGCTGCATGATAGAGCCGTCTGTCTTTAGTTCTCTTATGGTGTATGTACTGAACTATCCACCGGTTTCCCTTTCAAGGGCGGTGCACTTTCTTTTGACAGAACTGGTTTCCCGATATGGGCAGTTCATCATTTTGTTAACAGCATGGACATCAAGCCCAGTTCAGGCTCCCGCAGCTGAACTGAGGCAGTTTTGTATCAGTATGTTTATATAATAGAATTAGATTAATTTAGAAAAAAAAAAAAAAATCATAAATCCAAGGCATAAATAAACCCAAGGAATTTACATTAATAAACCCTAAGAATATGAACCCTTACATTAATAAACCCAAGTGATTGATAATATAAACCCAAGGGAATAATGTTAAATCCAAGGTATTAATATTATAAACTCAAGATATATAAACCTTAAGATAAATATTATAAACCACAACCACATTTACTAATGCGGTTGATATACATTGATAGGCGTATATGAAGCACATGTACAACCACATTAGTAAATGTGGTTGATATAGGTCGATAATTTTTTGATTAATATACATTTATTAACATAACTATATAAACCATAAGATACATATTATAAACCCAAGAGAATAATAAACCCAAGGGATTATTACTAAAAACCCAAGGGATTATAAACTCAAGGGAATAATATTAAACCCAAGGTATAAATATATAAACCCAAGGTACATAAGCCCTAAGATAAACCTTAGAAACCCTACAACAAATATGGTTGACCACGGTTGACCACAGTTGATTTTCATATTAACACAATCTTTGTCACAATGCGACATTGAACTATGGTTGACCATGATGATTTTCATATTGAGACAACCTTTGTCACAATGCGACATTGGAAAATGGATGACCATGGTTGACCATGGTTGATCTCCATATTGAGACAATATTTTCCACAATCTAACGTTGGACAATGGATGACCATGGTTGTGACAAATTAATGTTGGACCAAGAGAAAATATTTGTCACAATGTGACCATGGTTAACCATGGTTGATTTTTATATTGAGACAACCTTTTCCAAAATGCGATGTTGGAACATGATTGATCATGGTTTATTTTCATATTGAGAAAATCTTTGTCACAATGTGACGTTGGACTATGGTTGACCATGATTATAAACCCAATGGATTTATATTAAACCCAAATATTAATATTATAAACCCTATGAATACTATTATATCATAGGAATATGAACCCTTAGATTAAAAAACGCAAGGGATTAAAACTAAAAACCCAAGAGATTTTTAACCCAAGGGTCACTACAAGGAAACGACCCTCTAGCAAATGTTTTTGAGGAGCCCCTTATAAAAATAGCCTAGATATCATAAACCATAAACCAAACTGGTGCATTTTATTCACAACGCACCCGTGCGTACTAAAAATTGGCACATCGAGACATAGTGCTCTCCGTAAAAACCCACCGGGTGCATCTAATTACTATAGCACATTGGTGATCTATGCATAAACAAGCCCGGTGTGTCTCAGTAATCCAGTGCACTACAATGACAGTGGTGCGCCATCGCTAATATCGCCCGGTGCACTCAAAAACCTGCACACTGAAATAGGGATAGTTAAAAAAAATTACTGGCTATAAAAAAGACATTTTCACTTCTTCAGTGCTCAACACCTCTCAAGCACCGACGTGAATTTCTCTTGTGTGAGGCACCCTACCATCAGGGCTCCCATCCATTGCCCACCTTGTTGAGTTCAAATTTTCAAAAGCGGTGGGAAAATTTGGTTTCTCCAATTCCTCAGCAAATATGCCTCCTCGACGCGCAAATATACATGTATTTTACTTGTTTCTCAATAACTAAACATTTTAGAAAATTAGATTTCTAAAAAACCTTAAAATTTACCGTTAAAAAATAAATAAAAAATTATGCGTGGTGCGCTCGAGCCGTTCGACTCGCATTGTTCACGGTGCAGCCTGTAAAATTTACAGGCCGCACCGCAAACAATGCTAATAGAAACCGCACTGGGTTCTGGTGCGGTATTGAAAAAACTCGCACCATGATTTTTTTAAAACTTACATGGCAGTGTGGTTGTTTAAACGACCGCACTGTTGACTATGTTCTAGTGTCGGGAGGGTGGTGCATTGACCAAAATATGCACCCCGAGGCGGATAGTTAGGTCAACGCAATGCCCGCCTAACATCAGTACATAGTCAACGTTGTAGTCGTTTACAGGATCGTCGAGGCGGATATTTTGGTAAGCGCATTGCCTGCCCAATAGCAGTACATGGTTAACGGTGCAATCATTTACAGGACCGCATCGTTGACCATGTATTATTGTTGGGTGGTGTGTTGATCGAACATCCGCTCTGAGGCAGATAGTTTTGTCAATGCACAACAGGAAAAGAACATTTTATGTTTTGCGGTGCACGAACAATTTCCATGCACACCGAGTGCGATGCGCAATAAATATGTACACACTAATACTGGTGCATAACTATTTTTTTGGGCGCACTGACTGTTTTTTTTCAAAAAAATATATATATATATTTTAAATACATGTTTCATTTAATAAAAAAAATGTATTTAAAATGTGAATCATTTAGCGACGTCAACAAAGAGAACAAAGGGAACAACAAGAACATATGGAGGACCAGTATAACGTGATTCAGTACCTATGCGAGGCTCGAGAGAGGGAGATACTTATGTACCCTCGCCCTATTATGGCAGCCACCCAGTTTCTCCTATGATAGGTAGGCCTCCTCAAGTTCTATGAGGAGGCTACATCCCTGAAGGGCCATAGTGGGTCATTAGGACAACTCATCTTCAGGTGGGATGCCCGCCGACAGGCTTTCCGGGTCCGTCCTTGCCAGTGGTACGCACCCACCAAGGAGGAAATATATTTTATTACTAACCTATCTAGAAGAGGGCAAGATTTTCCCCAGTTCCTATATTTCCTTGTCATCTATGCAGCAGTGAGTCAGTTGGCATACTCCCAGAGATACATTAGGGACGAGGCCTACTTTTGTTCGGCAGCCTCATAGGTCGATGTTGCATGTACAGATGCATATGTGGGGCCTGATGATGCGTAAGAGGGGCCAGTTTTACTTTCCCGCCAAGATATCTCCTGATGCACTAGAGTTGCTATCCAGTGTTGATGATCACTCCTTGGTTTTGGTGCCATGTCTATATGTCGGTTTGGATTCGTGAGGGTGTAACAACATCCTCTTCACAATGGATGAGCCACCGAATGCGAGAGGTAATATTAGTGTTTTCTTTAAATTAATATAGTTTCATTTTATTGTCTTAATTAATTAATTAGAATTATCATATTTATTTAACACGTTCTTTAACTTGTTTTATTAAATTTTTTAATGAAAATGTCTAATTATTGTTGTGTACTATATATTTTGTAAATATTGGGACATTCGTTGGGGATGAGATTCCACCCCCACCGAATGATCCAGGTGTAGATTTTGATGAGGAGATGGTAGAGGCGGAGGATCAGGGTGACATATCTAATCATGATTGGGTGCAGATACCCGCGGGGGGTGACGCGTAGGTCAGACACCCGATTTAGGATGTAGTTGGACGACCAACTCTTTCAACTACTAGTTGATGAGGGAGTCCGCCCGACTATGATCAAAGAGATCTGGGATGATTGTAGGCTCACACAACTTTGGAGAGGCATGCCCCACGATATGTTGACCCTCATGCGTCATATCGTTGGAGCTTCTAGAACACTGGCATGAGCTAGGAGGGGTATGCGTTGTGGAGATACATGAGAGAGCAACACCTCATCTGATGATCATGATCATGATGGTAGTGATCATCATTATAGTACTCCACCTCCTCCTCCTTCACCTCACGGCGGAGATCATGATGAGAAACGAGCATCCAGTCCTGATCAGCAGGCATCATTTGAGCAGTCTGCACCATCTCACCATACACGTAGTTCTGAGCAGGAGGGTCCATATGAGGAGGAAGGTCCATAATCACAAGCCGCACCATCCACGTTTGAGCAGGCTACTCTATCGATGAGTTATCAACAGGCAGTTCCTGAGCAGACTGCATCATCGACTTATCAGCAGGCACCTCTAGAGCAGGCACACCATCTATCTAAGCATGAGGTTGCACCATAGACTGAGCAGGCCTCAACTAGTACTAGTATTGATATATCACCAGACATTTGACATTTATATGAAGTTATATTACATTTGTATATTTTTGACATTATATATATATGGTCCATGTATTTTATGTTCATGTTGATGTACTTAATTTACATTTTGGTGTTCATCATGATGTGTATATTGTTAAGTCATGTTAGATATGTTCATTTAATGTGCTTGCAGATAAATATGTATGTGATAGCAGTTATTTGACATGAGATGTATATTTGATGTTTGTGTTGTGATGATGTTATACAATGTTTTTGTTTTGTTAGATGATCATGATCATGATGATTAAATGATGTTAGTGAATTTGGATGTGTATTTTATTCGAATATGATGTTTGTACGATGATTATCATGATTGTGATGTTTATTTTTAATATTAAATCATGATATTTATTAAATATTATGTCGTGATTGTAACTGAAATTTTAATTTTAATTGTATGTAAAATTGTAATTGTAACTGTACATAATTTTATTGTGAAATTGTGAAATTGTAATTGTAATTTTATTTTATTTTTGTGCTAGGAGAATCGGCAATTGCAGCAGTATTGTACTCGCCTTACACGGGGTCGAATCTCATTGGCTACCCCTATAAACCTAGGAGGAACTTCCACGCTTGCCATAACAGCCCTCGGGCTATCCGAGACTCAAAATCATGACCTGTACAACAGCATGAATGCCTTACCAAGTGTCTGCTGGCCATGAGCCAAAACCCCAACACGCAATTGTAATTGTAATTTTATGTATTCATGTCATGATTCAATTTTATTAAAATTGTAAAATTTGTAAATTTGTAAAATTCTAAAAATGTAATTGTAATTGTATGCGTCGTGATTGTAATTGTAATTTTAATTCTAATTGTATTTAAAATTGTAAAATTACAATTGTAATTTTAATTGTAATTGTATGTAAAATTGTAATTTTAATTGTATTTTAATTTTAATTGAAATTGTATGTGAAATCGTAAAATTGTAATTCTAATTGCAATTTTATGTAAAATTGTAAAATTGTAATTGTAATTCTATTTATTCATGTCGTGATTCCATTTTGTTAAAACTGTAAAATTTGTACATTTGTAAAATTCTAAAAATGTAATTGTAATTGTATGCATCGTGATTGTAATTGTAATTTTAATTGTAATTGTATGTAAAATTGTAATTGTAATTGTAATTGTAATTTTAATTGTAATTGTAATAGTAATTTTAATTGTAATTGTATGTGAAATTGTAAAATTGTAATTGTAATTGTAATTGTAATTGTATGTAAAATTGTAATTGTAATTGTAATTGTACGTAAAATATTTGTAAAATTGTAATTGTAATTGTAATTGTATTGTGAAATTGTAAAATTGTAATTGTATGCATTTTCATCATTCAATTTTATTAAAATTTGTAAATTTGTAAATTTTTAAATTAATTGTCAATTTTGAACCATAATTACTACCGTAAGTAAATTGTATGCCGTAAATATTGTTAAATTACCATAATTGTAAATTTGTAAATTTATATGAATATAAATAATTGTAAAATAATAAATCTAGAATAATAAAAAAAATTGTAACATAATAAAGTTTACAAAATAATGCAAATAAATTCATGTTTAGAATTATCATTATTTTATTATGATCTCACATACCAAAAATAGAAGTATACATTTTGAAGATATCATTCACACACATTTAAAGCAATAAAGTAGTTGTATTATTTTAGGAATTGGCATTATAAAAAAAAATAACTTTGCTGTACATACCTAAAAGTAATTTCGGTGCCTAAAAATGGACTTATTGTTATCGATGTTAATGTACAGTTAACTGCACCAATGTGTTTTAGTTACTGCGCACCGGTGCTTTTTTATTAACTAATGCACCGGTGCGGTTAGTTAACAAACACACCGAATATCCGGATATAAAAAAAGTGCAACTTTATTTTTTTTAAGTGAAAAAAAGGCGGTAAATTGAAAAATGGGCAGAAAAATAATTTCAGAAATCTCATTTCATAAAAAAATTCTTTAAATAGTAAAAGCTATTCATTATTTCATTATTTTTGCAAAAACATTCAGGGAGGGATTTGCACGAGAGACATACCTGGAGCAAGAGAACATGAGAGCAATGTGGAAAATAAAAATACTTTCGAAGAACAACACTATTCAAAGAATCAAAATTTGAAACATCTAGTGATTCACACAAAAACCCTATAGTATAGTAAAAATGTTAAATTTTACAATAATAATTGTTTTTTTATAGTTTTTGTTGGATTTGTCTGTACGTAGTAATTTTTAATTTTACTGCGTTTAGGAGAAAAAAAAATATCATTCTTGCATTAAACCCTTGCTTCTTCTTGTTTAACGACATGCAATTGTAGCTTTACATTATATATATATATATATATATATATATATATATATATATATATATATATGACATCTAACCCACGGGATGAGTTGAAGAGTGGGATCTCTATCCATGTCGGCCCTTGCATGATTTTTTAAAAAACATATTTTTTTTAATCGGTGTGCCCTGTGTAAAAGAGCGCACATGTGCGTTGTTTTATTATAGTGCACCGAGTGCGTACTATTTGATAAAAATAGTTTTTTTATTAATTTGTGTCTGTGTTAATCGGTGCACTGGTTAACATATAACGCATTGGGTCTCCTTGTTGACAGAGAACACTGTAAGATGTTTCTACTGTTTTGGCGGTGTGTTTATAAGAACATGTCGCACCACTTCCTCCACAACATCTTATGCTACAAAAACTAACACTAGAGGTTTTTTATTAATTTGTCTATGTTAATCGGTGCACCGGTTGAAATATAACGTACCAGTTCTCCTTGTTGATAGAGAGTACCATACAGTGTTTCTGATGTTTTTTGCGGTGCGTTTATAAGAACATGTCCCACCGGCTTCAGTACGTACTGTTTGAAAGACGCACTATTTTATTATTATTTTTTACCTGAATTTTTATTTATTTATTTATAAAATATATTAATGAATGGTATGGTACATGTTTCATATTGATAAAGAAATGTACAAGAGTTCAAGTAACAAAAACACTGATAGCACATTGAGAAAAAAAAAAGGAAAATTATTTGTAAATTCTTTACAAAAATTATTATTTTTGAGCTATATATAAATTTAACTAATATGTATTATTTATTGTGTATCATGCAGAGCCACAAAATGATGAAGCTCAATAATATTATTTCTAATCTAAGATTAGAAAAGCGTGAAATCTTGATGGAAAAATTGCATAAGGATGAATCGGGGGAATGAAAAAATACTATCAATCCAATATGAGTTTCTTTTCTTAATTTTATTTAATAATATAATTAAAAATATTAGTTAACATGTTTCAAACAATCTATTAATTCACATATGTCTAATTTTCTATAGGTACCAAAAACGAAGAAAATGAATTTTTTTCTAAGAAAAGAAAAAAAATAGAACATGCAAATGAAAATGAATTGCTCCTTAGCTCATCTAGAGTGGTGTTGGAAGTTAACCAAAGGGGGAAAAATTTTACGAAACTTTGAGGGATCTAGTGGAATGAATGTATAGACGTTCTTTCCACTTACAATACAAAAATAAATCCAATGATTCCATGAACCAAATTTTATTTAAATTACAGGATGAGTTTCCAGAGAATTGGTCAATGAGACATGTCAGAATTTTAATAGCAAAAAATACAACAAAAAAGAAGGAATGAAAAAGTAGTATTCCTTTAAATGTTTTTCTAGAATTATATGTATATATTACTAGAAAGCAATCATTTATAAATACCACTTTTGTTATATTTACTTTTCATTTATCAATATAAAAATTAAATAGTTTATTGCCATGTTATATTTTCAAGAAGATTATGAAAATCTCAAAGGATAAACAAGTTGATATCATAAATATGCTAGTAGGAATGTCCAAAAAGGTGTACAAGGAGATGGTCAAAGAAATGGAAAATATTTCATCACACGAGGAGTCATCTCAACAACAACGTGCTTCAAATGTAATATGTAATCATTGAATTTTTCGATTAGGTACAATAAATAAACAATTTAGCATTAAATATTAATTTTCAAGTATTTTTTTGCAGAAAATAAAAAAAATGGAACCCACTCAACACATAAAATAGGATGACAAGGAAGAAAAGGGTTGATATCTATGTTTGTGAGTAATTGTTACTTCCTTATAAAAACTTAACTAGATTTTATTCTGTATGTTTTAAGTTGTTTTACAACAATCATCATTGAATGTCTTCAAACAGGTGCTAACATACAAAGAAGAACCATCAGACGAATTGATTGACATTAGGTTAAATATGGGTTGTCAGTGTATGTTGGCATATCAAAAATTAATTGTGGAATTTGTAAGCATCTATCTTGTTTTACTTAGCTCCTTCTATAATTAATAGAATAAAAAATTCTTTTATATTAAATATATGATTTTTTATGGGTATAAAACTTAGAGGAAACAAAGTATGGAACTATGCCATCAAATGCATTATTGAAAGATGGCATGAAATTTGGTTTTGAAAGAATGTGTATATTCCATGAGTCAATTCTTGCTATGGTACATTTCTTTTCGATTTACATTGATGTATGTTATTTAATATTTAAATTTTCATTACTCTCACCAATGTATAGACACTCATTACAATTTATTTTTGTTTTTGTAGATGGAACTTGAAGAAGAAGAAGAAAACAATCAACACAGTGAAATTTTTTTTTCTCAAAATAACCCAAGTAATGGAAGTAGCTTGAGCAGTACCAACAGTTCCAACGAATAATGATGATCAATATGTTTGGATATCAAAGCAAGGCGTTATATTTTTTGAAATATTTTTCTATGAAATCAGACATTTTGTTTAATGTAATGGGCATAGTATCCCAATTGAAATACAGAGGGATACTAATAACTTTCCCATTTTGTATGACAAAGAGTGTCTTATATATATATATATATATATATATATATATATATGTACATATATATATATATATATATATACATTTTCATTTATTCTATTGCGTTCTCCATTGTCGCAATGAAATGTTACGCCACTGATTAAATATATGAATGATTAAATATTATAATGAATATATGTGAAATATGATGATATGATATAACAAATTAATCCAAACATCACATTCAAATGCACTAATAAAAATTTAATTGATATGAACACTGTTATAAGATATGTGTCAACTTTTGATGAATAATGAATTTTAAAAATTCACAATAATTGCATTGTCACAGGTCGATGTTTCTGAAAAATACAAAATTAACACCAATACGTATTAGTCACTACACACCGGTGCATTTGTATGATACTGCGCACTGGTGTGTTTCTACAACCTATGGGCATCGCAAAAATACCAATACCAATTAGAACGCTTGGTGCGCTTTATCGATGACTACCACCTGGGCGATCCAATAGGCGTTGCATGCATCGGTGCAGTTTTCCTTTAACGTGCCGGTGTGTTTTTATAACTTAACAACCTAGTGTGTTTTATCACCTATAGGTCCCGATGTGGTTTTAAACCTTAATAGCCCAGTGCATGCACCTTCCATTGGCCTGGTGCGACTAGCTGGATAACACACACTAGGTCATTACTAAACGCCCCGGGGCATCCAAAATTTGTTTTCAGTCCTAGTGCTTGGTAGGTTTACAATACTGGTGCATTCACGATACAAGGCATTGTTGCGTGGACACCTGATGCGTGCACCAATGAGAAAAACATCTATAAAAACTTATGGCCGCAAAGTTTTTTTTAGTTGTGTTGAAATTTCATTAGAAGCTCCGCCAAAACCTCAGTTACTGAAACAGATGTTGTAGTAAATGTTTTTTGACAATTTTGGCCAATTTTATAACACTAAAAAACATCCTTTATAACCTCCACTAGAGGGTATTTTCCTTGTAGTGGGTATAATATTAAACCCAAGGGATAAATATTATAAACCGAGGGTATAAAAACCCTAAGATAAATATTATAAACCGAGGGTATAAATACCCTAAGATAAATATTATAAAACCTAAAATAAACATGGTTGACCATGTTTTACATCATTTATTTTCTTACTAAGACAATCTTTATCTAATGTGACATTGGACCATGGTTTACCATGGTTTATTTTCATATTAAGAGAATCTTTGGCACATTGTGAAATTGTACCATTGTTCACTAAACACAAGGGATTTATATCAAACCCTAGGATTAATATTATAAATTGTATGGATAATATTATACTCTAGGAATATAAACCCCTAGATTAATAAATGCAAGATATTGTTATTTAAAATCAAGGGAATAATAAACCCAAGGGATTAATTCTAAAACCCAAAGGTATTAAAAACCCAAGAGAATAACATTAAACCCAATGGAATAATATTTTAAACCCAAGAGATTAATATTATAAAAGGAAGGTAAATAAAGCCTAAGATAAATATTATAAACCCTAAAATAAACATGGTTAATCGTAGTTGACCATGGTTCATTTCATATCGAGACAATATTTGTCACAAAGCGACGTTGGACCATGGTTGATCATGGTCGAGCATGATTGATTTTCATATCAAGACAATATTTGTCGCATTGTGAAGTCGGATCATAGTTTATTTTCATATTGAGAAAATCATTGTCACAATATGATGTTGGACCATGGTTGACCATAGTAGACCATGATTATAAACCCAAGTGATTTATATTAAACTGGAGGATATATATTATAAATCCTATGAATAATATTACACCCTAGGAAAATGAACTCTTAGATTAATAAACTCAACAAATTAATATTATGAACACTAGGGAATAATAAACTGAAGGGATTAATACTAAAAACCCAAGGGAGTAATATTAAACCCAAGGGATTAATATTATAAACCCTAGGTATATAAAACCTAAGATAAATACTATATACCCTAAATTAACATGGTTGACCATGTTTTACCATGGTTGATTTTCATATTGAGGAAATATTTTTCACAATATGACATTTGAGTATGGTTGATTTTCTTATTGAGACAATATTTGTCACAATGTGATGTTGGACTATGTTGAGATTGCAACAAGATGATGAGCTTAGTGAAAAGAGTTGCTTTCACTAAATGGGCCCGCATGCTATTTTTGGCGCAAGTCTATTTTTAGACTATGTCTATTTTTAGACATGTCTATCATATTCTATGAGTTGCAGGATGCTATTTGTGAATGGTTGGTCAAGTTGGAAAAATATATGGACTTTTATTTTTAGACATATTAGGCAGAATCTATTTTTAGATTTCCAGTCTAAAAATAGATATGTCGAATATTATTAGCTCTTAATAATATTTGGACTATAAACATTATATTATTCTCTTGTAGCACTTTAGTTAAGTGCACAGATGTGGCACAGGAGTTGACAGAAGGAATTACGCTATTCCTAAGGGTTAAGTGGAGCTATTTCATGGAGACTTCAGTTAGAACTCATGTGACAGAGTTTGGTGGAGTTATTGAGGTAGTTGGTGGAGTTGTGTTCAGTTTAACTCAGTTAGACACAATTGAGCTAGTTATATCTAGTCTAACTAATTGATACACTAGTGAGAGTGGTGTGAATTAATTATTAATTAATTCACTAAATATTAACTCATTAATCAACTGAAGGTGAAAGAGCAGGTTGACTATCAGTTGTGACTATAGTGTTGCATGAGTTTGCACCACACATTGATGGAGATGCCAATGCGGATTGTGTGAGAAAGGCTAGACCAATTCAAGTTCATTCAGAGCCAATATTCAGCAGGGATTGTGCAGTAGAGGCAGGCTCGTAGGTGGCAAAGATCAGTGCATGGATTTGCTAGATCTGGCCTGATTAGTGTGTAGCAATTGTATTGTATTGAGAGCTTGATATGATCAGCTTTGTATGAGGATTTTTACATGATCTTTATGACATATATTATATACAGATAGTTGTGTGAATTTTTATGGTTTCAATGTGTGCATGCAATTGACTTAATTTCCACAAGTAATGATCAATAGTAGAAGAGATTATGTATTGTGCATGAAATCAAATAGTGTGTGATCAGGAGAATATTGGATGTATAACGCATTAGTTATATAATTTATACATGGTATCAAAGTGATATTGATCATTGGAGCAATTGCAAATCATTTAAGCGGTTGAGTTTTGTGTTGGTGGAATTCGAATTTGCAACAGTGTTTTCTTGGTGTCGAAGTTGAGATGTCTTTCAACAGATTACGATTGGAGTATGCCCTTGGGGGTAGCTCAAATTATATTGCATGGAAGGATGGGATGGAAGCGGTGCTAGAGGATAATGGGTTGAAGGAGTTCATAGATGCAGAAATTCCAAAACTTGCTTCTAGCGATGCTGCCGCACTTAACGCATGGCAAAAGAAGACAGCAAAATGTTGAAGGATTCTGTTAGAAGGTGTGAAGGATCACATAGTGTCCAACCTTCATGGTAAATTTTCTCCATTCTTGATGTGGAAAGCTTTGACAGGCTTGTTCCAAAGCAAGAGCGACTAGAGGAAGTTGGCGCTCAAGGATAAGCTCAGGAAAATAAAAATGGAGAAAGGTGACAGTATACCCAAGTACCTCACGAAGTTTTTCCAGTGCAGGGATGAGCTGGGAAGTGTGGGGGTTGTTGTAGATGAAGAGGACTTGGAGAGCTTGGCTCTCCTTAGGCTTCCAAAAAGTTGGCATTCCTATGAGGACTCTATCAATGGTCGGGAGAAACTGCCGGGATGGGAGTGACTTTGGTCGGATCTTGTGCAGGAGGAGATAAGGCGGAGTACCAGGGATGGATCCTCATCGAAGAATGAAGATGAAGAAAATTGTGCTTTGGGTGCCAAAGCAAGGAAGGGGAAGAGAAAGAAGAATACTTCTCAATCCGGTGCGAAAGGCAAGAAGCAGGACATGTCCAAGGTGAAGTGCTTTCACTGTCACCAACATGGAAATTACACCACTAATTGTCCACATAAGAAGAAAAATAAGTAGGCTGCTGGATCTACAGCTAGAGAGGACTTAGCCTTGCAGTTTGAGCTAGATTTTTTGCTGATCGCATGCTTGGTCTCAATTATGATGGGTTCAGTGTGGTTTCTTGACAGTGGTGCGTCTTTCCATATGAACGGAGACAAAGATTTGTTTACTGATCTGGATGAGAAGGATCTTGGAGTGCACATCGAGATGGGCGATGATGGTAGATACATTGCGACTGGTATTGGGACCATTTCCTTTAAGAGGGAGTCTGGAAAACCTTTCATATTGAAGGATGTCATGCATGTTACAGGATTGAAGAAGAATCTTATCTCTGTGGCGATGTTGGAAGACAAGGGATATGATGTTGTCTTTAGCGAGGGAAAGGCTTTCCTACGTAGTAAGGAAACTGGTGAAACCCGGACGATAGGGGTTCGAGTTAAAAACCTTTATCAGTTGCAGGTAGATGACTGCACAGCAATGGCAGGAAAGGCAGAAGGAGTGGTGAGCCGGGATGAGGGCGAGCTATGGCACAGGAGATTGGGCCATCTTCACCATGGTGCTTTGAAAATTTTGCAACAGATTTCTACCGGGCTTCTAAAAGGTACACTTGCACAGTCAGATCAGTACAAGGGATGTATTTTGTGAAAATTTGTGAAAGCCACCTTTCATGAGAAGGATAGTCACGCCACGAAGATCCTTGAGAGAATTCACACAAACGTGTGTGGACCTTTCTCAGTAGCTTTGACAGCAAAGCACAGGTATTATGTGATATTTGTTAATGACTTTTCTCGTAAGTGCTGGATCTTCTTCATGCAGAAGAAGAGCGAGACATTCTCAAAGTTCTATGAGTTCAAGACACTAGTGGAGAAAGAGTCAGGGAAGCAGGTGAAGGCTCTTAGGAGCGATAATGGTGGTGAATTCATCTCTGGCGAATTCAAATACTTTTGTAGCACAGAAGGAATTTGAAGAGAGCTCATAGCGCCTCATAACCCACAACAGAATGGGGTTGCAGAGCGAAAGGACAAAACGATTGTGGGTGTTGCACCGGTGATGTTACATGATTAGGGCCTTCCCATACACTTGTGGGCTGAAGCTTTCAATAATGCGGTTTATATGCAAAAACGTTGTCCTCACAGAGTACTTGGCATGACTACACTTGAAGAGGCATTTTCTGGTAAGAAGCCTGATATTTCTCATTTGAAGATTTTTGGCTCACCTATTTACATTCATGTGACGAAGGATGCTAGGAAGAAGCTGGAGCCGACCGCAGAGGTTGGGATATTTTTGGGGTACACAGAAACACCCCACAACTGTCATGTGTATTTTCCAGACAGTCAGAAGACTGTTTTGTGACGGGATATCAAATTTCATGAGGAAAAAGCCATGAAGTGTTCGCTTGAGAGGGAGCCACACTTGCATGCAGATGAGGACCTATTAGTTCCTAACGATGAGCCCCAGGATGTGGATCAGCCACAAGAAGTTCAAGGAGTGGAAGAAACCACTCATGCAGCGCCAACTATCAGAGGGCAGAAGCGCACTATAGAAGCTAAGTGACTGAATCTTGATGTAGAGAAGATTGTAGGAGCACCTACATCACAACGCAGATAGAGACAGTCACATAACCGATATACTGGATACATGGCTCTGATGAGAAAGTGTATCGTGACAGAGCCATCCTCTTTCGAGGAAGCTATGGAGGACCCTACATGGGTAGATGCCATGGTGGAAGAGTATGATTCAATTGTGAGAAACAATGCATGGGAGATTTTCCCAAGGCCAGAAGGTAAATCAGTGGTAGGTTCGAGATGGATCTACAAAGTGAAGCAAGTAGCTGACGGGAGTGTCGAGAAGTACAAGGCAAGATTTGTTGCCCAGGGCTTCTCACAGATTGAGGGGATCGACTATGAGGAAACCTTTGCACTTGTCGCAAGGTATTCTTCCGTATGGAGTATCCTAGCTCTCTTAGTGCAGATGGGATGGCACATTCATCAGATAGATGTGAAGACTGCATTCCTCAACGGAGTCATTGAGGAGGAGGTGTACATAGAGAAGCTCGAAGGTTTTGAGATCTTCAGCAGTGAGTCACATGTGTGCAGGCTCAAAAGAGCACTATATGGGTTGAAACAAGAACCTCGTGCTTGATACACATAGATAGACAATTATTTCATCGGTCTTGGATTCACCAAGAGTGAGGCGAATCCGAACCTATACTAGATTGTGGTGGAGGGTAAGTTGCTGGTCATTGTACTTTATGTAGATGATTTTATTTTGATGGGTGATGAATAGTTGATACTCTCATGCAAGGCTGATCTTGCAAAAGAGTTTGAGATGAAGGACTTGGGCCTCCATTATTTCCTGGGATTGGAAATTTGGCAGTGCAGTGATGGATTGTTTGTGTCTCAAGGCAAGTATGCCTGGCAGATATTGGAGAAGTTCAACATGCAAGGTTGCAAGCCTATCGACACTCCTCTTCCCGATGGTTGGAGGAAAGAGGATGCTACATCAGCAGAGGTAGCGGATGCCACTATTTACCGACAGTTGGTGGGGTCGCTTATGTATCTAGTCAATACATGACCTGATATATGCTATGTTGTTAACTAGCTTTCACAAGCTATGGTTAAGCCTACCAAGCTCTTTTGGAAGGCGGGGAAGCATGTATTGAGATATCTCAGAGGCACATCAGGATATGGATTATGGTACAGACAGTCAGATGAGGTGAAGTTGCATGGCTTCATGGATGCAGATTGGGCAAGGAGCCCAATGGACAGAAAGAGCACATATGGAGGGATTTTTAGTATCAAGTCGATAGTAGTTTCTTGGTACATCAGGAAGCAGAGATCCGTGGCACTCAGTTCAGCGGAGGCCGAGTACATGGAAGCATGTTTGGTTGCATACGAGGCTATATGGATGAGAAAGATCCTGGTCGGGTTGTTCGGTTCACACTTAGATCCTACTGTGATATATTGTGATAATCAGAGTTGCATCAAACTCTCAGTTAATCCAGTATTTCATGATAGATCTAAACACATTGATATCCGGTATCATCATATCAGATATTGTGTGCAGCGGAAGATCATGTTACTTTCTTACATTCCTATGGAGGATCAGGATGCTGATATCTTGACGAAGGTGATCACCAGAAGAAAATTCGAATACCATAGAGGCAGGATCGGGGTGGTAGATAATACCTATCTTGTTGAGAGGGAGTGTTGATATTGCAACAAGATGATGAGCTTAGTGAAAAGAGTCGCCTTCACTAAGTGGGCCCGCAGGCTATTTTTGGCGCAAGTCTATTTTTAGACATGTCGATCATATTCTATGAGTTGCAGGATGCTATTTGTGGATGGTTGGTCAAGTTGGAAAAATAGATGGACTTATATTTTTAGAAATATTGGGCGGAATCCATTTTTAGATTTCCAGTGTAAAAATAGATATGTTGAATATTATTAGCTCTTAATAATATTTGGACTATAAACATTATCTTATTCTCTTGGAGCACTTCAGTTAAGTGCACAGATGTGGCGCATGAGCTGACAGAAGGAATTACGCTATTCCTGAGAGTTAAGTGGATCTATTGCATGGAGACTTCAGTTAGAACTCATGTGATAGAGTTTGGTGGAGTTATTGAGGTAGTTGGTGGAGTTGTGTTCAGTTTAACTCAGTTAGACACAGTTGAGCTAGTTGTATCTATTCTAACTAATTGATACACTAGTGAGAGTGGTGTGAATTAATTATTAATTAATTCGCTAAATATTAACTCATTAATCAACTAAAGAATACATCAGTTAACTACAGTGCATGGACAGTTTCAGTGGAGACCAGTGGAGAGGTAGGTGAAAGAGTAGGTTGACTATCAGTTGTGACTATAGTGTTGCATGAGTTTGCACCACACATTGATGGAGATGACAATGAGGATTGCGTGAGCAAGGCTGGACCAATTCGAGTTCATTTAGAGCCAATATTTAGCAGGGATTGCGCAGTAGAGGCAGGCTAGTAGGTGGCGAAGATCGGTGCACGGATTTTCTAGATCGGGCCTGATTAGTGTGTAGCGATTGTATTTTACTGAGAGCTTGATATGATAAGCTTTGTATGAGGATTTTTACATGATCTCTATGACATATATTATATACATATAGTTGGGGTTTTTAGCTTCAGGCTTTCCTGTTAAAACATTGTGTTCATATGTGTGAATTTTTATGGTTTCAATGTGTGCATGCAATTGATTTAATTTCCGCAATTAATGATCAATAGTAGAAGAGATTTTGTATTGTGCATGAAGTCAAATAGTGTGTTATTAGGAGAATATTATATGTATAACGCATTAGTTATATAATTTCCACAAAATATGGTTGACCATGAATGACGATGGTTAATAATGGTTGATGATGGTTGTTTTCATATTGAGACAATATTTGTCACAATATGACATTGAACCATGGTTGACCATGAGCGATTTATATTAAACCATATAATTAATATTAAAAACTCTATGAATAATATTATACCTTAGGAATATGAACCCTTAGATTAATAAACACAAGAGATTGATATTATAAACCCAAGGGAGTAATAAATGCAAGAGATTAGTACTAAAAGTGCAAGAGAATAATATTAAACCCAAGGGTTTAATACTATAAACCCAAGGTATATAAACCCTAAGATAAATATTATAAACCTTAAAATAAACATGGTTTACCATCGTCGACCATGGTTGATTTTCACATTGACACTATATTTTTCACAATGTGGCATTCGACCATGGTTAGCCATGATTGATTTTCATATTGAGACAATATTTAACACAATGCTAAAAGCTAAAGAAATTATAAACCGAAGGGAATACTATTAAACCCAACACATTAATACTATAGACCTAAGGTACATAAACATAAGATAAATATTATAAGCCCTATCAATAATATGATATTGTAGGTAAATGAACCCTTAAATTAATAAACCCAAAGAGTTGATATTATAAATCCAAGGCACTATAATTAATATATATATATATATATATATATATATATATATATATATATATATATATATATATATATATATAATTAACATTAATACCAATAATAATGTTAAAATATTAATTAATATTGATATATTAATATATATCTAGTTAAATTAATGTTTAATGTTATTAAATATTTTGAATTATAAATTATTTATAACTCAAATATACAAAATTAAGTTATTAATGTTCTTTAAAATTATTAATATTATAATTAATAAAATATGGTTATTTATTTATAATATTATTATTTTTAATATTACATAATATTGTTATTTATTAATATTTAATAATGGTAGTGTTTAATAATACTTAGTATTTTAATATTTAATATTATTGTTTATTAATATCATTATTAATATTTATTTATTTATTATTATTATTAGTATTTGCAACTCTCATAATCTAATAAACTTAAAAAACAATATAACATGGAGACAAGCAACATCATTCTTGTATTGATTGCACAATATAAGTGGATTATTTATAAGACTCATATTAAATCAACATTCTTGAATGGTTATGTAGATGAAAAAAATTGTGAACAATAAACTAAATGTTTTTATATCAAAAGAAAAAAAAATGTGCAAGTTAAAGAAATCTTTGTATAGGTTGAAATAAGATCCAAGGGTTTAGTATTCAAGAATTCACAAGTATTCGCAGGATAGTGGTTTAGTCAAAATTTCATGTTAACCTAATATTTATATATACTAGTTAGGACAAGAAATTCTAATTTTAGCACTTTATGTTGATTATCTAATATATAGAGGGAACAATTATGAATTGTTTTGTTTCAAAGGCTTAAGTCATATATGACTATAGAACTTGAACTGAAAAAACTTATTGAGTTGCATTATTTCTTGGGTATTGAAGTATGGCAGAAGGAAGATGGTATTCTTATGTCACAAGGGCAAGTATACTCGGGATATTCTAAATAATTTTAACATGTTGAGTTGCAAACAAAATTCAACTCCAATTAAGTTAAAACTACTCTATATCATTAGTTGGTTGAAATTATGATCTACTTAACTTCAACTAGATCAAATGTATTGTTGTACTCAATACATATCCAGGTTTATTTTGGAACCCAAGGAATTGCATTGGGTATTGTTGTAATCAATATGTATTGAGGTTTATTTTGGAAACAAAGGGATTGCATTGGAAGGTAGTTAAGAGAATTTTGAGATGTCTCCATGGTATAGATGTTTATGGCTTAGTATACAAATCAACAATGGATTTCAAGTTGATTGGTTATATAGATTCATATTGGGCATATTGAATGAATGACAAAAAATTAACTTCTGGATATTCATTCAGCATGTGTCCAGCAACGATTTTTTGGAGTATTCAGAAAAAACCTACAATTTATCTCTCTACAGTTGAAGAATAATATAAAGCAACAAGAAGTTGTGAAGTAGTATGGTTAAGAATAATATTGGAATATATACAAGATAAGTAGAGCTAAGTACTTGGTTGATTTGGGATAATAAAAGTTCTATTAAATTGTATAATAATATATATATTTTCATAATAAGGCAAAACATATTGATATCTAGTATCAATTTGTTTGAGATATAGTTCAACAAGGTATGATCAAGATCATGTATTTCAAAACAGAGGACCAAGTTTTGGATATCTTCACCAAGGTAGTACCTAAGGAAAATGAAAGAAAATTCAAAGATGATCTTGGAATTTCTCAAAATAATAATTATGTGGGAGAAGTGTTAGAATAATGATCTTTTCGAGTATTCTAGATGTAAGAAACAATCATTGAAACACAAAATTAGATGATCATTCATTTTAGAATATTAATACATCCTGTAATGGAAATATATTCAGCTTCTCACTTTGTATGTGCATAGGGGGAATTGATGGTCAACTACTAGTTTCAAAGTTATATCGATAAATCCTTAGCCACCATCTAAAACATAGCTCCCAACCAAAGCCTAGAGCTAGGGGCCAAAGTCAGATTTGTAGCTAGAGATTGACTCATGTTCCATGAGAATGATTTGGTTTGTGGCCAAATTAAAAAAACACTTGTAGAAGAATTTGGCTTCTACTTTGCATCTCATGAGTGTAGGTTTTAACCATATACAGAAATTATCTACAAACAAATCTTAAAAACAAAAATAAACAGTAGCAATAGCATAAAACATAAAACAGATAAACACAGAGATTTTCCCCTAGATCCCAAATCGGGACGACCAACTTGATTTTTCATTATGTTACTTTTAGTGTTACAACACATATATATACATGTCGAAGCATACATAAGCCCCAATCCATTAACCCTGGATTAGAACATAATCGTAGTTCCCTTGACTGGATCTACAAAATACCAAGGGTCGAAAACCATCATGCCCCAAAACCATGTGCAAACCCATGCACAAAACCATGGGCGGGACCGCCCACCGGAAAATAAGGACCAAAAAAAATTTCCGGGGCGCTACCTCGGACCCCGACTGTGACCCCCCCGACGTTGCACCCAGCGCAACGTACAGGGGGGGCTATCACCCCCCCGCGCGTGATTATCGTGGAAAGAATATAACACAAACCCAAAATTCTCCCAATTGTTGTTTTTTTTCCGCAGGGGGCCACAGGAGAGCTGAGTCATTAGCCCAGCTTTGCAACCCCCATTGTTTCTCTACACCAACAAAACTTCTGAGTGCTCACAGACTTTGTCAATGCATCTACAAAATTCTTCAAAATGTCCACCTTTACCAGCAATACCCTTTTAGCTTCAACCATATATCTCACAAAGTGATATTGAACATCAATGTGATTTGTCTTTGAATGATAAGCAGGGTTTTGTTGATCAGCGGTTGTCATTGATGTCAACCCAAGCAGCACCAGGGGCTAACCCAATATTGCATGGGAATTTTTACCTACCAAATTAATATATTATGGGTCAATAATGATTTTGATGGTTTCTACTTGTCGATTTGTTTCCGTTGATATATAGCACGCCATGTAATTCTTCACGGTTTGAGAGATATTCATGTTTGAAGTTTGTACCCCCAGTTAGTGGGCTAAAACCCTATGGGGTTGGGGCATGGGTCATTGAAAAGTCATAATTAATATTTTTTTAAGTTCCTAAAATCTCTCCCACGTTCACTTGTTGAACCCCCTGTCAACTTAAGCATTTATATAAATTGTGATCCTCATTTCCTCCTTATGAAAGGGATTCGGCCATCTGAAACAGGTCATCGTGGCATTTTCACTCTAACTTGTTTTCTACAAAGTTTCATTAGCTGAAATTTTTATGAGGAAAATCTGAAATCCTGAGGAAGTTTCAGTAAAAATTTTAGATGAAGTTGCGCAATATTTTTGGAGATATGATCTGTGGAAGTCAGGGTTTTTGCAGACTCCTGAAATTCATCTCAAAGAAGTGACCTTGGTAAAATCGTCATAACTCTCTCTCTCTGAGTATTGGATTAGAATTTTGTGAAAATTGGAAGATAGTGCACAGTATTTAATTTTTTCTCTATCAATTTCAAAGCCAAATGAAGAAACAGTGAGACGTGGCACGCCGTACAAGTGCGCTCTGCTGAAATAGTCCATAATTAGGGAATTGTGAGAGATTGGGCATAAATCTCTCTTGAAGAATCCAAATTTGGTCAGACATGTGGCATCGGAAAGAAGACTCAGAGGACTACTATAGGACAGAAAATCTGATATTGAGGATCTGAAATAACATAGATACACCAGATTCAATATCGAGCTCCTAGAAGGCAAGAAAAAGCTAGATCATGCATTTTCAAGGGTTGCAAAGGACCAGAATTTCTATGGCAGCAAAGCAAATCAAGGTGTAGCAGAGGGTAGCATGACAAGAGTAGCAACCAAGGTGCATAACAACAACAAGAAGTTCATCATATGAAGTCTTCAAGTGGGCAGCACTGCATACAATCATTGTAAAGGTATCATTGTACTTAGTCATTGTAAATACATTATTGTACAAATTGTACTAGTATCTATCTACCAAGGGTTGAAGAGGCAGTGTTGGGAGGTCTAGGATCATAATTAGGTGGTTGTGTCAAAGTTGGGGTTATGGTCTAGTATATCTTCTTCTTCTACATCATTCTATATCATTTTAAAGTGGACCATTTTCCCTGGTACGGGAGTCCATTCTTCTTTTATTCTTCTATAGGGTGGTAGGGTGGTGCTAGGGTGATTTGTAGCTCATTGGGTGTTGGGGCATCCATTTAGTTGACTACTGAAGAATCTCGAGTGTTGGAGCGTCCATCCAGTGGGAGCTGGAGAAGAATGCTTTTCTAGATTCTAGGAAGTTGGAGCTTTATTTTCAATTGGAGTTGAATATTAAAGAATTATTAGAAAAGCATTAGGTGGTTTTTGTCCTGGAGTGGGTTTCCACCTTAAAAACTGTGTGCATTTGTGTTCCTCTTATTTGCTGCTATCATTGTACAAACACTGATAATAATTGAAGATTAACTAATGCTCTAATTGAAAGAAATACTGATTCACCCCCCCTCTCAGTATTTCCAACAATTGGTATCAGAGCTTGGTTCCTTCAATAGCAGTTTAACAGCTGGAAGGAGGTCATGGAGCATACCAAGAATGGTGTACTTCTATTCAATGAAAATAATTATGCACTTTGGAAAGGAAGAATGGAGGTCTATCTCTTGGCGCAAGGTTACGAAGTATGGGACACTGTTCAAAATGGATTTACATCAACTGCGGATGAACAAGGTAAGAAGAATTTGGTAAATGATGAAAAAGCAAAGAATATTATTATCAGTGGACTTATTGAATCTACTTATCATAAGGTGTTGGGTTGTAAAACTTCCAAAAATGTATGGGACAAGCTTGAGAATATATATGCAGGTGACTCAAATGTCAAAGAAGCAAAGCTTCAAATCTATAGAGAAAAATTTGAGCAACTCAGAATGAAAAAGATTGCAACATTGCTGCATACTTCCAATATGTTGATGAAATAACCAATACTATGGAAGGATTGGGAGAGCCAGTTGATGAGAAGAATATTATACAGAAGATTCTTAGAACATTACCAGGGAGATTCAACCCAAAGGTATTGGTCTTAGAATACAGTGCAAATCTGGACAAACTCAGTAAGGAAGAATTACATGGAGTTCTCATAGCATATGAAATGAGACTTGATGAAGAAAATGGTACTTCAAATCTAGAAACTGCATTCGTTGCATCTAAGCAAACCAATAAGGACAAACAACCTTCAATTGAAATGACATGCAACTGCAAGTGTGAAGAAAAGGGACATGATGGAGAAGGTCTTTCAAATGAATAATGTGCTTAATTTATGAGAAAACTAAAACCTGGTAAGGGAAAATTCAAAGGTAAACTTCCATTGATATGTTTCGGTTGTGGTGAGGTTGGGCATTTTGTAGCAAAATGTCCGAACAAAAGTGATGGCAACTCAAAAGGAAAGAAAGGCTTTAAGAAATTCAACAAGCAAGGCAAAAAGAAAGGATCCAAAAGGAACTTTCTCTCTAAAGAAGATAGCTCATCATCCGATGAAGAAAGTGACAGCAAAGAAGAAGCCAATGAGAAAGTATTGTTTATGGCCAAACACAATAAACAAGAAGTATCAAACAATGAAGAAGAAGGGTTGACCATAGAAGAATTTTATGAGGAGGCAATCAAGCTTATAAAAGAGCTCAATGCTGAGAATATCCATTCCAATACTCTTGAAGAACAAGTTCAAGGTCTCAAAATTGAGGTTGAAGAACACAAATGTATTGAAGATTCACTTCAAAAGAAGTTGGAAGAAAGCAACCAAGAAAGGGAAGCATTAGAAGCCAAAGTATTCTCACTGCGTAAGGAAGTGAAGAAGGGAAAAACTATCCAAAACTATGCCAATAGCTCAAGGGCATTGGAAGAACTCATCAACAATAAACGATCTTACAACGACAGAACTGGCCTTGGTTACAAAGAAGAAGAAGCAGGACCTTCTACAACAAAATACAATGAACCTATGAGATCTGACATACATGAAGACTTCATTGGACAAGATTCGCAAGCACATCCTTGGAAGACAATTCCTCAACGAAGATTTTCATCCAGGTACCAACATATTTTTCATGGCCATTGTTATTCATGTGGAAAATCTGATCATAAAGCTGTAGAATGTCGTACGTACCCTAGGAACCAATACAATTCCAAGAGATTCTTCAAATATGAACCTCCCAGGGCTCAACGAAACATTAATAGATTTGAACATTTAATAAATAATATGGAATGTTACAAATGTCAGAACTTTGGACACATAGACAGAGACTGCAGACTTGAAAATCCTCCAGAAGAATCTTCAAAGCCACAGAATGAACGAACATGGAAGAAGAAGAAGACTAATAATTGTGTTCTCGCTCTCAAGGCTCAAAAAAATAAAGATGTGTGTGGTATGTTGACAGCGGTTGCTCAATGCATATGACTAGAGATAGAAAGAAATTTCTATCTTTGAAAGAGAATAAGGATGGAACCATATCCTTTGGAAATGATGCATCTTCAAATGTTATAGGATCAGGTACCGTCACTCTTGGAAGAAAAGATTTTATAGCCAAGAATGTTCTATTGGTCGAAAACATGAATCACAATCTGCTCAGTGTTGGACAAATGTGTGATTAAGGACACACAATGCTATTCAACTCTACAAAATGTGAAATCAGGAAAGGCAGGTATGGTAAAATTGTGGCTACAACAAGTTGAGCTCCAAACGACATATATGTTCTGGATGAAGCAACTAAAGCATGTCTACTAGCTAAAGAAGATGAAAGTTGGTTATGGCACAAACGAATGGGTCACATAAACTTTGACAATATTGTCAAGATAAGCAAAAGGGAAGCAGTACGAGAAATGCCGAAAATCTCAAAACCTTCCAACACACTATGTGAGGCATGTCGGCATGGCAAGCAGACAAAAGTCCAATTTAAAACAAAAGAACAATTTTCATCACATCCATTGGAATTGATACATACTGATATATGTGGTCCTGTGAGAATAAAAGGCTTAGATGGAGAATTATATTTCATGTTAATGATAGATGACTATACCAGGATGACAGCCGTCAGTTTCCTAAAGAAAAAATCTGAAGCATTTGAGTGCTTTAAGATCTACAAGGAGTTGGTTGAAAGTGAAATTGATTTGAAAATAAAGTGTTTAAGATCAGATAATGGTGGAGAATTCACTTCCAAATTATTTCAGCAATACTGTGATGAAAATGGAATAAAAGGGAAATTTTCAACAACACGAACACCTCAGCAAAATGGAGTTGCTGAAAGAAAGAATATAATTGTACAGGAAATGGGTAGAACAATGTTGAAGGACTCAAAATTGAATGAAAAATTCTGGGTTCAAGCAATTGATACGAAAGTCTTCAGTATCAACCGAAGTCTTCTCAGAAATAATTGCAACAAGACTCCATATGAATTATGGAAAGGAAAACCAGCTAATGTAAAATATTTCATAATATTCGGAAACAAATGTTACATCAAAAGAGAAGATCAAAATTTGGGTAAGTTTGAATCACGTGTTGTTGAAGGTATCTTTGTTGGTTACTCACGCAAAAGAAAGGCCTATAAATGCCATAATCTAAGACGAAAACAGATAGTGGAGAGCATAAATGTTACATTTGACGAAGATGGTGTTCTAGCGAGTAATGATGAGGATCTAGAATCTTTGAAACTTGAGACAGAGGTTGAAAAAGACACAGATAAAATTGTAGAACAAGAAGAAACTATCAACGAGGAAGAAGTAAACAATGATCATCAAGATATACCAGAACAACAACAAGAAGCTCCTCCAAGGAGAAAAAAAGAGTGGATTCAAAAGAACCATCCATCAAATCAAATCACTGGTGACATAAATGAAGGTCGATAGCTTCGTTCATCACAACAAGCTCACGTTTCTTTTCTAGCAACCTTTGAGCCTAGTAGTTTTGAGGAAGCCAACCAGAATGAACATTGGGTAGCAGCTATGAATGAAGAATTGGATCAAATTGAGAAGAATAACACCTGGGAGTTAGTTCCACGACCAAAAGATAAGAATGTCATTGGGACTAAATGGGTGTTTAGGAACAAATTGAATGAAGATGGGCAGGTTACCAGAAACAAAGCAAGAATGGTTTGCAAAGGCTATGCACAAGTGGAAGGAATTGATTTCGACGAAACATTTGCACCAGTTGCTAGAATGGAAGCCATCCGAATGTTTCTCGCCTATGCATGTTCAAGAAAAATCAAAGTCTACCAAATAGATGTTAAGTCAGCATTTCTGAATGGAGAATTAGAAGAAGAAGTCTACATCGAACAACCTGAAGGTTTTCTACTATCACAAAAAGAAGACTATGCCTGCAAGTTAAAGGAGGCTATATATGGTCTCAAGCAGGCTCCTAGAGCATGGTATGCTCATCTTGATGGATATATACATCAACAAGGGTTCAAGAAAGGTATTGTTGATAGAAATCTTTATGTACAAATAGATAAAGATAATTTAACAATCGTTCAGGTATATGTGGATGATATAATATTTGGTAGCAATGATGATCGACTAAGTAAGAAATTTTCTACAAAGATGCAAAGTGAGTTTGAGATGTCTTTACTTGGTGAGCTGGCATACTTATTAGGGCTTCAAATATCTCATCAATAGAAAGGAATATTTATATGTCAAGCCAAGTACATCAAGGAAATGCTCAAGAAATTCAAAATGGAAGACTGCAAACCCATCCTTACTCCGATGGTAACAGGTTGCAAATTGAGCATAGACGACTCATCGAAGGATGTGGATTAGAGGTTGTACAAATCTATGATTAGTAGTATTCTATATGTAACAGCCTCTCGGCCAGATGTTATGCAAGTAGTTGGACAAGTAGCAAGATTCCAAGCAGCACCAAAAGAATCACATATTATTGTCGTCAAAAGAATTCTTGGATATCTAAAGGGCACAGAAGAATATGGCTTGTGGTATCCCAAGGGTAACAATCTCATTATTCAAGCCTTTACAGATGCAGATTGGGCAGGAAGCGTTGATGATCGTAAGAGTACTAGTGGAGCAGCATTCTATCTAGGTGGTTGTCTCGTATCATGGTTGAGCAAAAAGCAAACTTCAATCTCGTTATCTACAGTGGAATCAGAATACATTGTAGCAACATCATGTTGTACTCAAGTCCTTTGGATGAAAAAAACTTTGCAAGATCTTCAAGTACAACTCAGTGAACCTATTCCCATATTCTGTGACAACACTAGTGCCATCAACATCTCCAAGAATCCTGTCATGCATTCAAAAACAAAACACATTCCGATCATATATCATTTTGTTAGAGAACAAGTCGCTGAAAATAATACCAAACTTGAGTATGTTTGTACAAAATAACAAATTGCTGATATCTTCACTAAACCTTTACCTCGTGAAGCATTTGAATATCTTCGTCAAAATCCTGGGATTCTCCCAAGTTCTCATTAGATTACAGCTCTACAGGACGGTTGTGTGTCAGGGGGAGTGGAAGTGTGTACAGGTCCACAGGATGGTTGTGTTTCAGGGGGAGTTACCCTTTGCCATTGATGTCAAAGGGGGAGATAATGTTGTCTAATGAGGTGTCATGATCGCAGGGGCAGCACTTGTGTTGCCATCAATGCCAAAGGGGGAGATTGTTGATCAGCGGTTGTCATTGATGTCAACCCAAGCAGCACTAGGGGCTAACCCAATATTGAATGGGAATTTTGACCTACCAAATTAATATATTCTGGGTCAATAATGCTTTTTATGGTTTCTACTTGTCGAGTTGTTTCCGTTGATATATGGCACGCCATGTAATTCTTCACGGTTTGAGAGATATTCATGTTTGAAGTTTGTACCCCCAGTTAGTGGGCTAAAACCCCATGGGGTTGGGGCATGGGTCATTGAAAATTCATAATTAATATTTTTTTAAGCTCCTAAAATCCCTCCTATGTTCACTTGTTGAATCCCCTCTCAACTTAAGCATTTATATAAATTGTGATCCTCATTTCCTCCTTATGAAATGGATTTGGCCATCAGAAACAGGTCATCGTGGAATTTGCGCTCTAACTTTTTTTCTACGAAGGTTAAGAAGCTGAAATTTTTATGAGGCGAAGCCAAAATCCTAAGGAAGTTGCAACAAAAATTTCAGATCAAGGTGACCAATATTGTTGGAGATATGATCTATGGAAGTCAGGGTTTTTGCAGGCTCCTGAAGTTCATCTCAAATAAGTGACCTTGGTAAAATCATCATAACTCTCTCTCTGAGTATTGGATTGGAATTCCGTAAAAATTGGAAGATATTGCACAGTATGTTCATTTTTCTCTATCAATTTTAGAGCCAAATGAAGAAACAGTGATACGTGGCAAGCCGTACAAGTGCGATCTGCTAAAACAGTCCATAATTAGGGCATTGTGAGAGATTGGGCATAACTCTCTCTTGAAGAATCCAAATTGGGTCAGACCTGTGTCATTGGAAAGAAGACTCAGAGGAGTACTACAGGACCAAAAATATGATATTTAGGATCTGAAATAACAGAGATACACCAGATTCAATATCAAGCTTTTAGAAGGCAAGAAAAAGCTAGATCATGCGTTGTCAAGGGTTGCAAAGGACTAGACTTTCTATGGCAGCAAAGCAAATAAAGGTGCAGCAGAGGGTAGCATGACAAGAGCAGCAACCAAGGTGCATAACAGCAGCAAGAAGTTCATCATATGAAGTCTTCAAGTGGGCAGCACTGCATACAATCATTGTAAAGGTATCATTGTACTTAGTCATTGTAAATACATTATTGTACAAATTGTACTAATGTCTATCTGCCAAGGGTTGAAGAGGTAGTGTTGGGAGGTCTAGGATCATCATTAGGTGGTTGTGTCAAAGTTGGGGTTATGGTCTAGTATATCTTCTTCTTCTTCATCATTCTATATCATTGTAAAGTGGACCATTTTCCCTGGTACGGGAGTCCATTCTTCTTTTATTCTTCTATAGGGTGGTAGGGTGGTGCTAGGGTGAGTTGTAGCTCATTGGGTGTTGGGGCATCCCTTCATTTGACTATTGAAGAATCTCGGGCATTGGAGCGTCCATCCAGTGGGAGCTGGAGAAGAATGCTTTTCTAGATTCTAGGAAGTTGGAGCTTTATTTTCAATTGGAGTTGAATAAAGAATTATTAGAAAAGAATTAGGTGGTTTTTGTCCCGGAGTGGGTTTCCACCTTAAAAACTATGTGCATTTGTGTTCCTCTTTTTCGTTGCTATCATTGTACAAAGATTGATAATAATTGAAGATTAACTAATGCTCTAATTGAAAGGAATCTTGATTCACCCCCCCCCCCCCCAGTATTTCCAACAGGTTCTTAGCCAAGAAAATTGCACTTTGGCTATCACAGTCTATCCTTATAGCTTGTTGCACCAACCCCATACTTGAACACAATCTCTGCAACCAAATTGATTCCTTTCTTGCATGAGTGGCTGCCATGTATTATGCCTCTGTAGTTGAAAGGGCCACTACATACTGTCTTTTACTCATCCAACTGACTGCACCTCCAAGTAGGCTAAACACATACCCACTTGTAGATCTTCTTTGGTCCAGATCTCCAGCCCAGTTTGCATAAAAAAAACCACGAATTTCCAACATTCTTTCCAATTCTGCTCTTCCCTGGTAGAACAAGCCATAATCACTAGTGCCACGCAAATATCTAAAAACCCACTTCACTACTGTCCAATGCTCCTTCCTTGGGTTTGACATAAACCAGCTCAATACTCCCACTACATGTGCAATGTTTGGTCTAGTACAGACCATTGCATACATCAGGATACCCACTACACTTGCATAAGGAACACGAGACATATCCTCCTATTCTTCTTGTGTCTTGGGACACTGTTCAGAAGATAGCTTTGTACATATAGGAATCGGAATATTCACCGGTTTACTATCTTGCATATTGAACCTCTGCAATATAGTCTCGACATACTTCCTTTGGTTTAACCAGAGCTTCCTCTTTGCCCAATCTCTCTTAATTTCCATTCCCAAAATATAGTTTGCAACACCAAGATCCTTCATGTCGAATTTGGAGAACAGTTGGGTCTTCAAATCTTGGATAATTTATTTGTCATTTCCAATCAACAGCATATCATCCACATACAAGACCAAATAAATAACATGGTCACCAATTAATTTAAAATAAACACAGTGATCCTCCTTGCTTTTGGTGAAGCCAAGTCCCTGTATATAGGTATCAAATTTATGATACCACATCCTTGGTGACTGTTTTAACCCATACAAAGACTTCTTTAACCTGCATACCAGATCTTTCTTCCCCTTCACCATAAAGCCTTCAGGCTGTTTCATGTAGATCTCTTCTTCCAGATCCCCGTGAAGAAATTTTGTCTTCACATCCATCTGTTCTACCTCAAAATCAAATGCAGCAGCAACAGATAAAAGTAATATAATAGAAGTAACTTTGGCAACAGGAGAAAAAATATCACCAAAATCAATTCCCGGCACCTAGGAATAACCTTTTGTTACCAACTGAGCTTTGTATTTCTCCACCTTGCCTTCTACATTCATCTTCTTCTTAAACACCCATTTTCTCTTGATGGGATTCCTTCCAGCCGACAACTTCACCAGATCCCATACCTCATTTTTATGCAAGGATGCCATTTCATCAACCATGGCCTCCTTCCAGAGTTTTCCATCCTCTGAATCTACTGCCTCCATGATGGTTCTGGGATCATCATCAGTTATAGTTAAAGCAAAATTTGAACAGAAAGCAGATGGACTATACCTTTCTGGTTGTCTTCTGTCCCGAACTGATCTTCTCACAGCTGGAGTTTGTGGCTCTTCATATTCTGAGTCTTCTTCTGTTGTAGAGTCTGATTCATCCTCCTTTAGCTCAAACTCTATCTTCTCAGGTTCCTTTGGTAGGACTTTATGTTTAACACTATATTTCACCTCTCTAAACACCACATCTCAGTTGTACACAACCTTCCTTGTTTCTGGGTTCCAAATCTTGTAACCCTTTAAACCATCCTTATACCCGATAAAGATGCACCTTCTAGATTTATTATCCAACTTGCTCCTTTTCTCCTTTGGAACATGTACATATGCATCACATCCAAATACCCTTAGATGTGAAAGAGAGGGTTTCTTAACAGTCCATACCTCATGTGGATTCTTATCCGCCAATGCTAATGAAGGTGATCTGTTAACCAAGTAACATGCAGTCTCCACTGCCTCTGCCCATAATTCTTGTCCTAACTCGGTACCACTAAGCATGCTTCTTGATTTTCCATCAGCATTATATTCATTCTTTCTGCAACTCCGTTTTGCTAAGGGGTGTATTGATTAGTCTTCTGCCGTGCTATACCACACTTCTTACAAAACTCTTCAAATTCCTTCTTGCAGAACTCCCCACCATTATCTGTCCTCATCGCCTTTATCTTCTTCTCTGTCTGGTTTTCCACCAGAGCCTTAAATTCTTTAAATTTGTCAAAGACTTCAGATTTCTTCCTCAAGAAATATATCCATGTATTCCTTGAGAAGTCATCTATGAATGAAACATAGTACATAGACTTACCCAGCGATGGAACCGACACAGGTCCAAACACATCACTGTGCACAAGCTATAATATCTTTTTCGCCCTCTGTTGGGAAACCAGCTCCAAAAAGAGAAGAAAAGAGATATCAACGCCTTAGAAGTAAGCCACTTCGAGGGGGCAACCTCCAATACATTACATGAATGAACAATTCTTGGATGATACAATTTACAAAACCTCCTTTCTATATATATGATTCCATGGGGCCATAATGTAATCCTAGTGGGCCACAATGTAATCCTAGCCGACCTAACAATAATAATTTAAGGGCACAATAATAACAAAATGGGGGTTACAAGGGTACAATAATAACAATAAGGGGTTTACACTAACAATAATAAGGGACTATACTAGTGATATATGGACCTAACATGCCCCTCTCCTTCAAAAAAAGTGTTGTCCTCAACACTTGAGTAGCTCCGGGTGCTTCTATATAAAATTCTCATCCTCCCATGTAGAATCTTCAGTGGGTAAGTTCTTCCACTTGATGAGATACTCTTAAATTGATCGATTTCGTAGCTGTAAAGTTCTTGTTTCCATGACTGCTTCAGGTTCCAATATGATTTTTCCTTCCTCATCAAGTTCTGGAAATATTGTTTGAACTAGAATATTTTCACCTATAACCTTCTTTAAGCATGAAACATGGAAAACTAGATGTACTCGTGAAGAAGCAGGAAGCTCCAATTTGTATGCCATAGTACCAATCTTTTGCAACACCTTGTAAGTACCATAGTACTTTGGTGATAATTTATTATCCTTCTTAGCTTGCTTGAGGGACATTTGTTTGTATGGTTGTAGCCGTAAAAATACCCAATCTCCTACATCAAAACTTCTCTCGCTGCGATGTTGATCTGCCTGTTGTTTCATTCGATTTTGTGCCAAATTCAAGTTATCCTTTAAGAGTTGGATAACTTCTTGCTGATGCTCGATGTGATCTTCCACTGCTTGAACCTTCGAATTTTCCCTTAAAGATGATGTGATGGATGGTGGATGATATCCATAAAGTGCCATAAATGGGGTCATTTTTGCTGCGGTATGGAAGGAAGTGTTATACCACCATTCAGCGAGAGGTAACCACTTGACCCATTGTGTTTGTTTATCGGATACAAAACAACGAAGATATCCTTCCAAAAATTTATTTACTATCTCAGTTTGACCATCATATTGAGGATGATAAGATGAGCTATGAGCTAATTGAGTACCCAAACAAGAAAATAACTCTGTCCAAAAATTTCCGGTAAAAATGGGATCTCTGTCACTCACAATAACCCTTGGGCTTCCATGTAGCTTTTGAATTCTGTCCATAAATGTAGTAGCAACTGTACTTGCTTTAAATGGATGAGATAATGCACAAAAGTGTGCATACTTGGTAAGTCTATCAACTACCACCATGATGAAATTCTTTCCTTCGGACTTAGGTAAACATGTGGTAAAATCCATTGAAATCTCCTCCCAACGTTGACTTGGAATGGATAAATGTTGTAGAAGTCTCGGGGTCTTAATTGTCTCAACTTTATTCTGCTGGAAAACCAAAAATTCCGTCACAAAATTTTGAATATCAGATTTAAGGCCATCCCAAAAAAAATATTTCTTCACCCTGTGGTAAGTTTTTAAAAATCCCGAGTGTCCTCCTAAAGGAGAAGTGTGCAATTCCAAAAGAATATTTTGTGTTAGTTGGGAATTCTTACAAAGATATAAGCAATCTTTGTACCATAAGGAATCATTTCTCCAACTAAATGTATCATATGTACTAGGATCTTGCTGCAACTTTTGAATGAGTGTCCATACATCTTTTTCCTTCTTCCATTCATCTCTTGCTTCGGTTATCCAATCTGGTTGGATAATAGAAATGGCACAAAGCAATGCTTCCACCTCTTCATTCTTTCTTGAGAGTGCATCTGCAACAACATTAAGCTTTCCTTTTTGTAGATTATTTCAAAGTCATAACCCAACATCTTTGTGACCCATTTTTGCTGCTCTTCTGAAGATAGTCTTTGTTCCAAAAGTGTTTAAGACTATCATGATCAGTTTTTACCTTGAAGTGTCTTCCCATTAGGTAAGTTCGCCATTTATTTAGTGCATGAAGTATTGCTAACATTTCCTTCTCATAAATAGGTTTCTGTAAATACTTTCCTTTGATTGGACGACTTTCAAAAGCAATGGGTCTTCCTTCCTGCATTAAAACTGCACCAATTCCATTTTCTGAGGCATCACATTCCACAATAAAGGTTTTTGTGAAGTCTGGCGTAGCTAAGACTGGTGCTAGGCACATTGCCTCTTTAAGATGTTCAAAGGCCTTAGTTGCTCCAGGAGTCCATGAAAATGCATCTTTCTTCAATAATGTTGTTAGAGGTGCTGCTATTCTCCCATAATTTCTTAACAAACTTGCGATAATACCCTGTTAACCCGAGAAATCCTCGCAACTGCTTTATGGTCGTGGGGACTTTCCATTCCTTAATGGCTTTAATTTTGTTAGGGTCTACTTTAACACCCTCGTGAGATATAATATGACCCAGATATTCCACCTCTTGTACTCCAAAGAAACATTTGGATGTTTTTTGCATATAATTGTTTCTCCTGCAATAGTTTGAGTACCCTATCAACATGTTCAACATGATGCTTCCAAGACCTGCTGTAGATTAGTATATCATCAAAAAATACTAGCACAAATTTTCTAAGGAAGGGTTTGAAAATGGAATTCATCAACCCTTGAAATGTAGAAGGTGCATTGGTAAGGCCAAAAGGCATGACCAAAAATTCATAATGACCCTCATGAGTTCGAAATGTTGGTTTTGGAATATCTTCAGTCTTCATTCTAATTTGATGATATCCTGAACGAAGATCCAACTTGGTAAAATAAATTGCTCCATGTAATTCATCCAATAATTCATCAATCACAAGAATGGGAAATTTATCTTTAATGGTGAGCTAATTGAGCTCCCTATAATCCAGACACATTCGCCATGATCCATCCTTCTTGTGTACCAATACTATAGGAGCAGAGAAAGAACTTTGACTAGGTTGAATTATACCCGCCTCTAACATTTCTGCAATCATACGTTCAATTTCTCTCTTTTGGATGTAAGGATATCTATAAGGCCTGATGTTTGGAGGAAAACTTCCTGGAATCAAATGAATAGCATGATCATGATCACGAATAGGTGGGAGTCCTTTGGGAGTTTCAAACACCTTGGAATGATTGTCCAAGACTTGTTGGAGATCTGCAGGAATAGATTATTTTGATGTTGGAACTTCTAGTGAGCATAATTGTGCAATTAAGCCTCGTTGTTCTTTCTTTAGAAGCTTTGTCATGACATTAGAGCTTATTATCCTTCCTGGCTTCCCTGCAATACCTCATAATTCAACTTCCTTTCCTTCTGGAAAAAATTTCAAGAAAAGTTCTTGAAAATTAAAAGCTATCGTCCCCAAAGATTGTAACCATTGTACTCCTAGTACAACATCAGCACCTCCCATAGGAATGGAAAGCATTGGACTAGTCAATACATGTTCCCCCATGGTTAGCTTGATATTATGGCATTTTCCAGAGAAATTTATAGTTCCTCCATTTGCAACCATCACTTGACATTCTGGTGCTGGGTATTGGAAACAATTTAATTCCTTGGCTACCTTACAATGAATAAAATTATGGGTGCTACCTGAATCAATCAACACTATTACCTTTTTCTTCTTGATCTGTCCTGCTATCTTGAGAGTTTGAGGAGTGGTAATTCCTGCCAGTGCATTACATGATATGGTGGGATTCATTTCTTCCTCTTCTATGGCTGGTTCCTGGTGTGTATCCTCTTCTTGTTCATTTTCTTCTTCTTCTTCACAATCTATGTAAAATAATTTCTTTTCAGCACACTTATGACCTTTTGTGTATTTGCTATCACAACTGTAGCAAAGCCCTTTTGCTCTTTTTTCTTCCAATTGTTGTGGTGTCAACCTTGTAGGTTGTGGAAATCTAGGCATAGAAACACTTCCTTCTTTATAGAATTGAGTGGTAGGCTTCCTTGTCGCCATAATTTTACATTCAACTTTTCTTGCCAACCTGAATGCCTTCTCCAATGAATCGGGTTCCAAAACACGAACTTCATGTTGGATGTTATCCTTTAGAGTACCTATGAAGAGATCAATCCTGTGTTCCTCTGGAATATCAGTTACCCTTATATTCAATTTTTGGAAGTCCTCAATGTGCTGCCCCACTAAACCCTTTTGTTTGAGATTTATCAATTGGCTAAAGAAGGTGTTGTTCTTTGTATCCTCATAATGTGCTATCATTTCTTCCGTAAAAATTGACCAAGTGACAATTTTTTTATGGGAGAAAAGCCATCGATACCATACAAATGTATTTTTTTCTAAATGTAAAGTTGCAATGCGTACCTTTTGTGTGTTTTGCACATTATGGAGATCAAAATATTGCTCCATCTGTAGTATCCATGTTACAGGATCCTTTCCATCAAACTTCCTCATATCCATCTTTGGAATATGGTGGTTCTTCCCGCCAACATTAGAGTTTATGAAATCACAATTAACATTTATTTTGTTCTCATCATGAGGTTCTTGTACTATCTTTTCACCATTAGGAAACCTTTCTTGTATCAACTTTGTCAAACCTTCCATGTCTGCTCTTAGAAAATTCTTCATGTTTTCCATTTTATCATCGATCTTAGGTTCCATGTCATCCATATTAGATTCCATGCCAGCCTCCATGCCATCAATCTTAGATTCCATGCCATCTATCTTATATTCCATGCCTTTCTTCAAAACTTCCATGCAATTTTCTTTTGCTCTTTGCGAGAGCGAAATTTGTTGCACTTGCTCTTGTAATTTTGATATGTCATGTTGCCATTCTTTGTCTTCATGAGTCATAGTAGAGCTTTCCAAAGACTTAATGGGTGTTGAATTCTTTTTAGGGGCCATTTTATAATCTAATACTGATATCTATTCTACAATATGCCTTTGCAATCAATTCAACTTGATTTTTCAAACAAGACTTATGCAATTCGGAAAAAAAAAATACACACCTTTTACTTGCTTTTGAGGAGCTCAATATTGAAATTGTATTATCTTTGTGATTGCGGCTCTTCAATATCTGAAATTCAGCACTTAAGTAGCCCTCTGAATTCTCTTTTGAATGCCACAAGTCTGACTTGATTTGGATTCTCCAAGACAAAGTTATGTTCAATCTCCCACAATGACCTAATTATGGACTGGTTTAGTGTAGTGAACTTGTACGACTTGACACGTGTCACTATTTTATCCTTCACCTCTGAAATTTATAGCCAAGAAACTATATTCTGTGTACTTGCGACCACTTTTTACGACACTCCCATCTGATGCTCAGAGAGAGAGTTATTGAAATTTTCCCATGATCACCTTTTTGAGATGAAATTCGGGAGCCTGAAAATGCACTACCTTCCATAGATCATATCTCCAAAAATGTTGCGAACCAAGCTCTGAAATATTTTTAAGAGTTTCCTTAGGATTTCAGCTTCGCACCATAAAAATTTCAGATTCTGAACCTCAGAAGAAAAAAAGTTATAGTGCAAATGCCATGATGACCTGTTTAGGAGCTTGAAAAAATACCTAACTTCCACAGATCATATCTCCGAAAATATTGCGAACCAAGCTCTGAAATTTTTATACAATATTCCTTGGGATTTAGGCTTTGCACCCTAAAAATTTCAGCTTCTGAAATTTCGTAGAAGAAAAGTTATAGCGAAAATTCCATGATGACCTATTTGGAGCAGCGAAACCCTAGAATCCAAAGCTTTGATACCAAATGTTGGGAAACAAGCTCCAAAAAGAGAAGAAAAGAGATATCAACACCTTAGAAGTAAGACACTTCGAGGGGGAAACCTCCAATACATTACATGAATGAACAATTCTTGGATGATACAATTTACAAAACCTCCTTTCTATATATAGGAGTCCATGGGGCCATAATGTAATCCTAGTGGGCCACAATGTAATCCTAGCCGACCTAACAATAATAATTTAAGGGCACAATAATAACAAAATGGGGGTTACAAGGGTACAACAATAACAATAAGGGGTTCACACTAACAATAATAAGGGACTATACTAGTGATATAGGGACCTAACACCCTCTTAGCACCAAAAGGAAAACTCACCCGATTCTTCTTCCCATATACACAATGTTCACAGAAATAGAAATCCATAGAGCTATTAGACATACCTTCTACCATACCATTTCCATGCAGTATCCAAAGGCCCTTCTCTCCAATATGTCCAAGCCTTTAATTCCATAGCATGGTCTTTTCTCCAAATACCGCTAGGCTTTCTGCTCCACTTTCGAGAACCACATAAATGTTGCACCCAGCAATAACAATGATCCCCTAAAGCTTGTACAGAGTTCCAATCCAAACTCCCCGCTTTAATACCAGTGCTCCCTAAACCATCTTATAGGTATCTTTCTCGAACACTATTTTTACACCTGCATCATCCATTTTGCTTACAGAAATCAGATTTTTGGCCAATGTAGGAATGTGTAGAACACCAGGAAGTGTTCTAATCCTTCCACCTTACAGCTTCAGCTTGACTTTTCCACGTCAAACGATTTTGGCCTTCCTATCATCACCTAAGAATACATCACCTCCATCATATTTCTCATACTCGCAGAACCACTCCCTACGGGGAGTGAAGTGAAAGGATGCACCTGAGTCAATCAACTATGACTCATGATCTACATGTGTATTTGAAGAAGAAGCCAAATACACATCCCCACCTTCATCCGAGGTGGTTTTTTCCTCTGCAGAAGGACCATCATCAGATCCCTTTCCTTTCTCAGGAGCTTTAGATCTGTAGTCCTTTTTTTAGTGCCCTTCCTTTCCGCATTTCCAACACACCTTTACAAACTTTCCAGGATATTTAGATCTCCCTCTAGATTTATATCTCCCACTCGAAACCTTATTCTTGTTTCTGTTCTGGGACCTTCCTCGTACAGATAAGGCATCTCCATTCTAACCCTCTATATTTCTCCGTCTCATTTCCTCCGACAGTAAGGCTAAGACAATGTCATCAAAATTCAAGGTAGTTGTATTGCTACCTATTGCAATAACCAGACTGTCCCACGAATCTGGTAGAGAACACAAAAAACTGATGCACTTATCTTCATCTGAGATTTTAATATCAACATATGAAAGCTGACTTACCACAATATTGAAGGCGTTCAAATGCTCTATCACCGAGTCTCCATCCTTCATCCTCAGGTTATACAGCTTTTTCCGCAGGAAAAATTTATTCACCAGAGAATTAGATTGGTACAAAGTCCCTAGCTTTTCCCACAATGTCTTCACTGTAGCTTCACTAGATACATTCAACAATACTGAATCTGAGACATGCAACCATATTGTGCTCTTTGCCTTCTGATCCAGCTTCTTCCAGTCTTCATCTGACATTGCCGTTGGTTTAGTACCCAGATCTACCGCGATCCACTGATCTTTATCCACCAGTAGATCCTCCATCTTGAGCTTCCACAACTCAAAACTCTGACCATTAAATTTCTTGATCTCTATCTTCCCACCGCTCGCCATCTTCTTTCACCACAAGAATCGATCCCACAGATCTCCCACTGAACAGGGTCTACCTCAGGCCCGAGAAAAAAACCCCTCAGCAGAAAAGGCGTCCCCTTGAAGCTGAAACTGCTCTGATACCAAATGTAGGTTTTAACCCTGTACATAAATTATCTGCAAACGAATCTTAAAAATAGAAAATAAACAGTAGCGAGAGCACAAAACATAAAACAGATAAACACAAAGATTTTCCCCTGGATCCCAAATCGGGACGACCAGCTTGATTATTCATTATGTTCCTTTTAGTGTTACAACACACATATATATATACATGTCGAAGCATACATAAACCTCAATGCATTAACCCTGGATTAGAACATAACCATAGTTCCCTTGACCGGATCTACAAAATATCAAGGGCCGAAAACCATCAAGCCCCAAAACCATGTGAAAACCCATGCACAAAACCATGGGCGGGTCTAACCACCGGAAAATAAGGACCAAAAAAAATTGTCGAGGTGCTGCCTCAGACCTTGACAGGGGGGCTACCGCCCCCCATGACCCCCCCAACGTTGCGCCCAGTGCAATGTACAAGGGGGGCTATCGCCCCCCCTGTTACCCCCCCACGCGTGATTAGTCATGGAAAGAATATAACATAAACCCAACAATGAGTTTGTGGTCATGTCATCAAGGAGCACTTACAATGCATAGAAGGGAAAATTTGAAGGATGGAAATTTATCTTAAAGTTTAGAAACCTTTGCGAATCTTATTAGTCCCTAACATACAAACTATAAATGTTTAGATATATAGTCCCTATAAAAGTTTAGCTATTTTTAAGGTAAAATAATATTATTATATGGAAAAATGAAAATTAGGGAATCTTGTTTTTGGAGAAAAACATAGAAAATTAGCCCACCTGAGAATATTAGCCCCTAAAATTTTCCCTCATAGAAGACTTCAACTTCTATCTAGATTGAAAATTGTTCCAAAAACTCCTTTGAGCCAAGTTCCAAAGTTAGTGGCACCAATGATAGACGGTTCAACTTTTGTTAACTCATTTGATTTGTGGTCTTTATTAAACCACCATTTAAGAGAGCATATCTATCCATTGGTTTCCATACACTTTTATATTTTAGTTCTCTTCTTGGAATCATATACACCCCTTAATATATTTTTTATTTTAGTTTTGTCCTTGGACTCATATACACCCCTTAATATATTTTTTATTTTAGTTTTGTCCTTGGACTCATATACACCCCTTCACATTAAGAGGGGACTGTTGACAACATAATCATGTTGGGTTATGTAAACTTGGCTCATTCACTTGAATGAAAAGCAAAAATCAAGTGAATGTCAACAGTCATAGAAGTCCAAGAGAGCTCTTAAAATATGAAAACCAAGGGTCACGAAAATTGTGTATTAATAAGTATATTTTTTTTGTAATACTCATCAAAATATTTATCCAAATTAGTTTATTATTTGTTTGTTCAAAATTAGAATTATTATTGTTATGAAATTTTTATTTATTTTTTATTATTGTTATATCTCAAAATTATTATTTAGATAAATAATATTTAGTTGAGATATTTTTGGAGAGATTGCAGAGTTAATTGAAAGATTATAGGATATGATTAACATGAGAATTTTCTCATAAGGATGTATAAACATTGGCTTTCTTAATGGAAATATTTTGAGATTTTCCTAATATTTATAAATTCATGTTTGCTCCATATTTTATTGGTGTGTTATTCTTCACTTTTAACTATGTGTAAATTTCAAAAATCAAGTGAAAAAATTAATTTATTAGATTGTTGAGGCCACAACTCCCCACCATTTGTATTTGTAGACCTTCGTTAAATGTGAGAAGCCCCATTAATTCTTATGCTACAATTGTCTACTTTGTTTTTTTTTTTTTTTTCCTTGAAGTTTTCTCCATGGATTATGTAATTATATTGAAATTAAAATCTAAATGAGGTAAAAAATAATTGAAAAATAATAAGAGACAAAAAGACTATTTATTAGCCCTATAAATATAAATGAAATATGGGTTTTCTCTTCCCTATGGTAGAAAGTGTTGAAGCATCCCCTAGTTGTCTAGAACGCTCTCTCAGTTTAAGACACTAATCATGCACTTGGCTACAATGAAATCTCTCTACTAGTTACACATTTCTCAATTTCCTATAATAGATAATTTGTTAGTGATTACAAGCTCCTCAACTTCCTATAATAATGCAACAATTGCTGGTTATAATAGACAATTTGTTAGTGATTACAAGCTCCTCAACTTTCTATAATAATGCAAAAATCGCTAGTTATAATTTCACAAGCTTAGCAAATATAATAATATGCAAAAATAATTTAGATAAATCACTCCTATTAATTCAAATTTTAATTCTATTGATCAATTTCAAAGAATCTTCATTCGGATTAATTCATGTTAATAATCATTCTTTGAAATGACATGTATAATCCTACCATTATAAAAGTTTTGGTTCTACTTTTACAAGTTAGGGCTTTTAAATGTTAAAATGTTTTTGTTTTAATAAAAATGTTTGTTATTGCCCTTAATACAAGAATGAATATCATAGATGAGAAATCTAGATGAATGGACACTTGGATGACATTTCCTATTACATTACATGAATATGAGTTAATAAAAGTAAGAATGGCATTACATGAATATATGAATTAATAAGAGTAAGAATGACATTACAAAGTAGTAATCCGTCGATTATGGATTTCGTTGGATATTGGTTTTTATTCATGTGCCATGAATCCCAATGAGGAAATACTACGAATATTCCAGGCACAACCAAGAGAATAGTCCGTAATAAAACCTGGATCACATAGAAAATCTAGTCTTCCAAAACAATGATAGCACTACCTCAAAACCTAGTCTTCCAAAACAATGATAGCACTGCAAAAATGTTACATTGAATGTTATGGTTCATAAACCCTAAATGTTCCCAACAATTAATCGATGGTCGTGGATTTCATGCAACCATTCATGAAAATAGAATCAAGCAAAATCTCAGGCTGCTATCATTGAAATCTCTACAAGATGGCATGTTTCAGGTCAGAATAATGAAATTGTTACAAAAGATGTTACAATTTGAAAATATATAGTAAGAATGTTACCTCTGCCAGTCATTTCATGTGTGAACTATTTTATATCACTTCAATTCTCACAATTTTATCCTCATTACACATTAGTGGTTAAGCTATGCAATATTATGTTTTATGGGGATGAACATTTTGATTCGTCGCTCCTATGGTTTCTGGACAATTGAAATAACAAGGCGTAACAGGATATTTTGTTTTAGATATTATTATTGCCTCTTTGTTTGAAATTATTGTTGGGTTGTGGGTTGGACCATTTATCCCCATTGTGAGGAGTTGGTTATCAAATTTGGTATTAATACAATTTCTTGTACAACTACTCTTGTCGTAGTGGCATTATCTTCTTCATTTTTCTCATATAATGTTGTTGTTCCAAAGAAGCTTGTGCTTCAAAACACATTCCAAACTATAGGGAATAACTTATTACATTCTTCATATGATTTGGGACTTATAGATACTAATACATTTGATGTATTTTAAAATGCAATTGAAGCAGTAAAGGATTTGAGTCTAGCCTTGTTGTTTAGCTAGGAAGAAACAAATTATTCTGATCATTTATGGCAATATGTCTAATTTCTCATTTATTTTCATAGAAATTGATGTTTCCTAGAGCAATCGTGGGATATTTTTTAACATTATCATACTTTATCTAGGTTATTCATAAACAAGGAAATAACTTCCTTTGTTAATTGGATCAAATAAATTCCTTTGTTCATTGGATCAAAGGGTACATTTGCAGCTTGACCTAGGTACCCTTTGTGAGAGGTTTGGGTTACAACTCTTAATATCACAGGAGGACTCTTGCTAGTTGGCCCTTTTCTAAAGGAATTGCTATTTTCTAAACAAGTAAATGATGGGCCACTCTCTTATATATAATGATTAAATGGAAGTAGCTCTTAGAATTGAATGTTTTAGTTGAGGCAAATAGTTCTAAAGCTTTAATGTTTGACCTTGCTATCTTGGATCAACATCTAAATAAGAAAAAAATAAAATTGAAACAATGATTTCCACCTTGAGTTGATGCTACTACATGTTCAAGTTGTTTTGTCAACATATGTATTTGGAATTCAAATATCAAGAACATAAGAGGAAAGGTTTGCAAGCTAAAGAGCTTTATGGTATAACCTTGTAATTGAAAATAAATACCCTTAAATTGGAAATGAAGAGTTAAAAGAGGTGCATGAAGAGTCACCCAATTTTGTTACACTAGAACTTACACCATAGAGAGATTTTGGTATCCAAATCTCTCTTGTAACATTTTTGTGAGGAGACTGAAAGAAAAAAGTTTGGTGGCCTTTGAAAGCATTTATTGTGTGGCATTTATTCCTTGTTAATTTTCTTAATTGTTATTATGAATTATAGCGGAAAGTATAGAATCCTCTAAATAATTATTTTTTTAAAGTCTTTGTTGCATTAAAGATCATATGTATACATATTTATTTTGAATTTGTTCCAAGTAATTTTTTTTATATGTTCTACTTTATGTATCTAAGACCTTTCCATTTTCTACTCCTCCCTAGGATTACTAATGTACATTATATAATATAACCAACTTAAATTTTAATGGCATATGTTTATTTTTCCTCGTAAAAAAATATTGTTTATAGCATACATATTGAACTTACATATTGGTTGGAAGTTTCTACTTCATATGAGAGTGTGTCTAATTAGTACCAGCTTCCATCCATTAACTTTCCCTTTTATTGATTGAGGTTATTTTTCACTTGTCAAAACAAATGGCATAAGAAGGAGGGTTTGGTTGATATGAATTGTCAATAGAAATTTATGCATTCCACCAAGAGGCATTCTATATCACCTTTGAAAAGAATACATGTGAAACAACATGTCCACAAAGTATCTCACCCCATGAAAACCTCTAACCTTGAAACACTTTTGTAAACACTCTTACATATTTTCTATATCTTTAAAATTCATTCCTAATTGTATCTAAGTGAAAGGATAATCACATTGTATCCTCCTAAACTAATCATGGGACATTCAAATCTTCCCAAAATCATTTTTTAGGGTCCCTCCTATGCCTAACTTGCAAAGTTATCACCTTAGCTTTGAGTAAAGAGTGTGGCCAACCACCTCTTGAATACGCACTTACTAGAACAAGTAGGAAGTACAAGAAATATACCACCGTTGATAGTGATATTTCTATATGATAGACCCTAATTATTTTTTTTTCTAGGTAAGTTTAATTCTATTAGTGAAACATAATATACAGTGAGTACATGGCCCTCATGGGCATTCTGTCACCAAAATAACAAAAAAAATGAATCGCCCTCGAGGGGAAACCAGTCCGAGTAACGTTTGAATGCTGCCTCAACAGAGGAAACCAACCTTGACATGCCAAAATTAAACAAAAAACATAGCCACCCATCAGAGGGAACTGACCCGAACGAGGTTCTAAAGCCGCCTCGACAGAGGCTTTCAACATAGAAATAACAAGACCTGTAGCTACCAAAACTAGTAAAAGACCATAGAGATTGAACAGAATTACTTGGACAGAGGCCAAGACGCTAGAGTCCATAGTCGCCCGAGGGCGATTCTTCTTCAATTCTACACCATCCCACCTCTTCGTCATTATTGCCCAGACTGCTTTGGACTGCCTTTGCGCCAGCAACACTCCCGTCGACCTGCAATCCAACATGTTGATGAACATTCGGGCCGCAATCCTCAGCATTGTAGGAGGAGTCCTTGCCCACGGGCTGAGGGTCACGCACAGTAGAAGGGGGAGCCTGCAGATTGAATGGAAGCGTTGTCGAAGGAGGGTCCGGAGGGGCTTCAGGAAATTCTTTGAAAGAAACCGAGATAGTAGCAATAACCAGGGGGCGGTTGGAGTCGCATTGATAATGGAAAATAGCAGTGGAGGGGATATGCAAGGAGGCAGAGATTGATGGGCGAACTTCAAGAGACAGTCGAGAGACAACAGAACCTCGTTGAGGGGAGGATGTGGAGCGCCTTCCACGACCTCTTCCAAGTCTGAAGCGCGCAGAGGGGGAGCGGCTACGGAGGCTTTCCGAGGAGGTCGACGGAGAGCTGGCAAAGGGAGATTGGCGTCGACTGGTGTCACGGGCTCGGGAGCTACCGCGGCAGCAGCGCTGTCTATGCCTAAGCCTGGGCATGGTTTCACAGATGTATGGAGAAGGAATTGGGCTGGCAGAAGGCAGTAATGGGAGAGCAGGAGCCAAGAAACCGGGCGAAGAAGCTGGGAGAAAGGAGCAAAAAGGACTGTGTGAATAATGCAAACCAGGAAGGAAATCAAAGAAGCAACCCAAATGGCATCGCCTACCCACAGAAGTGTGTTTGCTCGACAATTCTGCTTCCTGAGAGCACCTGGAAGCGACTGGCTGGAAGAGCATCAGCATGGAGGTTTGCGAACTGCAACAAGACCACACCAGGAGCCCAGAAACCAAATTTAGGGATGGGAATGAAGATTTGAGTGGAAATAAGTTGAAAGGCAGGCCATCTCGGCCTCCCCACCGGCATAAATGCCGCGCAGGGTGACGGCCTCAAGAGGAGCTCGCATCAAAGGAGCATAAATGGAGCGTAAATGCTAACTGCAGATGGCCATGTGGCCATGCCACGCGCCCCTCCACCAGTTAATGCCCATCATATCAATCTTGAACACCTGCATCCGGGTGGACACAGTCCTGGTGCAGCAACAGAGTGCATTTCTGAAGAAGTTCTCTATCATTGAAACTGGAAAGGGGCCCTGCTGAAAGAGTTTGGGCACTATTAACACCTTTTTTTGCTAGGAGGTCAGCAACTTTGTTACCCATCCTTTTTGTATGCTTGAAACAGATAGCCCTGTGTTCTTGTACACGTCCAGCAATGAGTTCTAGCCTAGCCATGAGTCTCCAGCTGTTTGCAACCCGAGAAGGAGGAGAACCTGAGAGTAGTTTATGGACCATGTTGATGAGGATTTGCGAATCCCCCTCAGTTTCAATGGGAAAGAAATTGTGTTGTTGGATCAATAGCAATCCCTGCCAAAGTCCCTCCAGTTCTGCTGAATTATTGGTATCCCAACCTATCGAACCATGGTATATGAGTAAAGGGTTACCCTTGTGGTCCCGGATGATTCCACCAAGGTTGGCTTCCCCTGGGTTGCCCTTGGAGGCACCGTCAAAATTGAGCTTTAGAAATCCTTGTGGTGGAGGGACCCAGGTATCATGAGTGCTCTGCTGAGGGCCTCTAGTGCCTCTCGAAGCCGGATCTAAATTGAGCTTGAGCTGCCAACTTTCCCATATTTTTCGTTCAATGGGAAAAGTTGGGAGGTCATCCTGATTCCATTTCTGAAGCGCCATAGTTTCCTGTAGGTTGCTGCAAAGGAGGTTCCAGAGGATTTCTGGCGGGGTGCATTGGTTCTTGAATATCCGTTTGTTCCTTTCCTTCCAAATGATCCACAACGTGAGCCCGGGAATGAGTCGCCAGATATAGTTGATAAGAGCACATCTGTAGGGGGGGGCGACAGGCCAATTGCGAATGATAGAGTTTAAATCCCCAGAGCTCCTACCATCCCTCCTGCACTTAGAGCTAAGAATTTCCCATAAAAATTCCTCTAGGGGGCAGGTAAGCATGAGATGAAGGATGGTTTCCTCCTGACTGTTGCAGTTGGGACAGCGGGAAGGCCTAGTAAAACTTCTCTTTAAAATATTATCCCAGGTGAGGATTTTCTTATGGCAAAGGAGCCACAAGAACAGGGAGACCTTCGTCCACAGAGACGGCTGCCAAATATCCTTCCAAATAGGATCGATGGGATCTGGGTTTTGGGTTAGCAAGGCGTAGGCTTCCTGAGTGGTGAACTTGCCTTTTGAGTTGTGACCCCATCGGAGGATGTCCTGCTTATCTGAGTATCGGATTTTCCTGCTTGTTAATTCCTTTTCCAGAGTTGGATGAGTCTGTTCCTGTGTATGACTGAGACAGCAGGCCATTGTTTTCCATTGCCTATAGCCTTGAGAGTGGGTCTCCTCCCAGAACTGATGAACAGTAGCTTCTAGGGCCGTGATTTGGTCCTGCTGAAGAGGCGGCTGAATGGTGGTAAGAAATTTGGGTTGTTGCTGCCATGAGTCTGTCCAGAAACAAGCTGTGCGACCATCGCAGACCTCCCAGAAGCTGTGTTCTTAGATTAGGAGGCGGTGTTGTTTAGCAGAATTCCATATTTGTGATCCTGTTTCTGCAACTGAGAGTCGAATGAGCTCTGAGGTGGGTCTGTGTTTGGCATATTTGGCAGTCCACAGCCAAGCCCGGGGGGGATGAGGAGAAGTAAGCCATTGCCACCAAACCTTAGCTCCAAGGATGGCATTACTGTGCTGGGGGTCTCGAAGTCCTAGGCCTCCTGCATGATTAGGATGACAGATCGATGTCCACTTTACCAGAGCCCACTTTTTGTTCTGCCCAGAGGCTCCCCACAAAAAATTGCGTTGAAGGGGTTTGATATGCTTGAGGACCCATTTAGGGGCAGCCAAGATGGAAAAAAGATAGATAGGCATGGATTGAAGAACCGACTTGACCAGTATGAGTCTACTGGGGAGGTTGAGAGAGCGAAAGGTCCAAGAGGATAATCTACCTTCAAGCTTGTCCAAGAGGTTTTGCCAAGCAAAATTCTTGAGGGAAGACTCAATCAGGGGGGCTCCAAGATAATTAGCAGGGAGCTTGGAAATGGAGAAACCGAGGATTCGGACAATGCGGTGCTGAATGGAGGGGGTAGTGTTAAAGAAGAAGATCTACGACTTGGATGCATTGACTATCATACCTGAAGCAACGTCAAACAAATCCATAAGGTTTTTAAAGGTGGAGGCTTCTTGGGCTGATGGATGACCGAAGAGCATGTTTTCGTCCACGAATTGCTTGTGGGTGATGGTCGGGGCTCCATGGACAGAAATGCCTTGCAGGCGCTGGCTAAGGAGAGCATGAGGAAGGGAGCGACTCAGGCCCTCAGCCATAAGGACAAAGAGAAAGGGAGACAAGGATCTCCTTGACGGATACCACGGGAGGGGGAGAAGGGATGGGAGGGAATACCATTGACAAGGACAGAGAAGAAAGAAGAAGAGATCAAAATCATGACCCATCTGATCCAAGTAGGGCTGAAACCAAAAGCTGCAAGCATCTAATGAATGTACTTCCAGTTAAGTTTATCAAAAGCTTTAGATAAATCAATCTTCAAGAGCATACCTGGCTTTTTGGTCTGTTTCAGCGAGTGAATGACCTCATGAGTAAGTATTATACCATCCAATATTTGACGCCCCTCCACGTACCCTATTTTCTCAGGAGAGATGAGCAGAGGAAGCAGCGGTTTGAGTCTGTTGGCGATGACCTTGGAAATGATTTTGTAGATGACATTGCAGAGTGCAATGGGTCAGAATTTTTCAGGCGTGGCAGCTTGGTTTTCCTTGGGGACCAAAGTAATGAAGGTGGCATTGAGCGACGGAAGGAGCCAATGCATGGCTCAGGATTCCTCGACTAGATGCCAAACATCATTTTTGATAAGGTCCCATAAGTGATGGAAGAAATTGGAGGTGAATCCATCAGGTCCTGGAGCCTTGCCCTCTTTTTTTTGGGCCACAGCTTGTTCAACCTCCAGGAGGGTGACTGGTCGCAGTAAGAGTTGATTGTGCTTTTCTGTAATGAGTTTAGGAATGTGCTGCAGCACTTGATTGATTGCAGGCTGCCTATCGACTTGGTCTTCCTGCAGAACCGTTTTGAAGTGAGTGACCAGTTCCGTCTCTATGGCCTGGTGGTCTTCCAGTCACTCTCCCATTTGGTTGAGGAGAACACCGATGTTATTTCCCATTCTGCGTTGGATGGTAGAACGATGGAAGAACTTGGTATTTCATTCGCCCTCCTTTAACCATCTAATTCTGGATTTTTGCTTCCAGAAAATTTCTTCTTGCTGCCTTCTTTCCTCCAGCTGTTTGAGAAGGTTTTTCTCCTTCCTGACCACTGTCTCATTGCGCCCCTCCTGTATGATATGTAGCTGGAGTTCTGCCATTTCCTTTTCAAGGAACTTTTGCTGCTGAAAAATGTTGCCGAAAGTGGAGTGATTCCAGTCTTTGATGCGAGCCTTGAGATCTTTGAGATGCTGCTGAAACTGGAACATTTTGGAGCCTGGGGGTGGGGTGAAAGCTTTCCATGCTGATTGGACCATTTCCCTGAAGCCTGGGTGAGAGAGCCAGAAAGCTTCAAAACAAAACGGTCTTTTGATGCGGTCTCCTGGCCTGGACCATTAGAGAGAGATGGGCCAGTGATCCGAACCTGAGAAAGGCAAGATTGAAGTCTGAAAGTCCCCCCCAATCTCAATAGCATTGTCATATAGGAGGAAGCGATCAAGTCTATAGGTGATTTGCTGCGAGCCAGATCTTTTATTGTTTCAGGTGTGGATGCCCTTTGCAAAGGGAAGTTCAATGAGCCAGTTCCGTTGTATGAAATCTTTGAAGTGGGTGTAGTCTGCTTCAAGCTTTGCGCGTCCACCTCTTTTCTCATCTAGGCTGGTTATCATGTTGATGTCACCGCCTATGATCCAGAGAGGGTGAGTTCTGGTAGAGTTGAGGAATTCTACCATGTCTAGCAGCGCAATTTTTCTGGCAGCATCCTGAGGGAAGTAGACATTGGATAGGTGTCCATGCAGGTTAGTGCCATGAATATGAAAAGAAGCCTGGATTAGGTTGTGGGCTGCATGAGCATCACTTATGGATACAGAGCGTGGATCCCATGCAATAGCGAGTCCTTCTGAAGCTCCAGAGGCATCGACAGCAACATAACGGCAACCCGGCCATGCCTTTGAGAGTATGGGACCAAGGGAATTGCCTGTACATTTTGTTTCCTGCAGAAAGAAGACATGTGGCTTTTCCATCCATATCAAGTTCTTTATCAGTCGAAGTTTTGAGGGGCTGTTAAGTCCCCTGATATTCCACGAGACAAGCTTCATTGGGAACTACCTTCGCGAGGTGGGAAAAACTTGGTAAGCTTGGGATACCTACCAGATTCCATGAGCATTTCTCCGACTAGGATGGTCCTTTGAAGGTCAGTTTTTCTTCCTCTTTTCTTTGAGTCTTTGAAGAGTTTCTTGTTATCCGATGGGCTTCCATGTTGAATTCCAAGGGATTTTTGATGTTGTTGTGCTCGGGTGAGGGCTACAGTTAGGTTCTCGATTTTTTTTTCAGAGATCTGATCATACTCCCTTTTTTTGCATGCCTGCTCCAGTGTGAAGATGTCCAGTTCTCCAATGTCCACCATTTCCAATTCGTCCTCCATAAGACTGATTTGGCTTGCCGTTGCTCCGACATTGTCCATTTCCATTTCCATGGAAGGGCCTGTGGTGGACCCAGGTTCCAGATTCTGCAGGGGTTGAGGGTTGGCTTCCGGTTGAGGGATATCAGAGACAGGATTGGCTAAGATTTCAAAGCTATTGCTGGTGAGAGGAGGATCAGGGGTCTGAAGGGAGGATTTAGGAGCTACAGGAGGGGTTTTCTTGTTGTGGCGACACCGGTTCTGGACCTTGGTAAACCCCTCTGCATCAGGGGTGGAGGAAGCATCAGAGGGCTTGTTGGGAGGCTTATTTAGGGGGAAATCACGAAAGAGGTGGCCGTGAGTGTGGCATTTCCTGCATCTGAATGGCACGTGTTCATAGTCAATAGGTTGCACCCATTCAAAATCGTCGTGGTAGAGACTAACCGAGTCTGGAAGAGCGTTGGCCAGGTGCATGAAGACGCAGATTCGGGCGTAGGAGGTGTATCTCCTGAGCTTGGTCTCCTCTGCAATTTTGATGAATTCTCCTAGACCGTTACCAATATCCTTTAGGGACTCTTTGTCCTAGTATTCCAGGGGCAGAGAATATAGCCTGATCCAGACTGGTGCCCAACTGAAGTCCTCTTTGTCCGGGTTGAATCTTTCAATCCAGTCCCTCAGATATAGCCCTGAGGCATTGAAAAAATAGGGCCCTTCGTCCATGACACGGTTTTTGTCCTCAAGATAGTTAAAAATGGCCGTGAAGAATCCCTTTGGTCCAAGTTGGAGCGTGACGTGCCCCTTCGGCTTCCATTTAGACTTGATCCATCCATGCAAGGATTTTTCAGTGGGCCAGAAGCCAACGAATTTTCCTATCAGCACATGGTCCCTCATGTATTGTATCTAGGCATTGATTCGATGGCTTGGAAGTTCGATTTTGGGTCGTTCGGCCGCGATTGGCTTGCAGGTGTCCGAGGTAGCTTTGGGTATGGGCATATTTTTCTCTGCATTCTCCTTTTTGTCTGTTTTCCCACCCGGTTCTTGCCCCATAGGCTGCTGATGCGCGTTATTTACCTGTGATTCCTTGTCCGTGATAGGGCCTTGTGCAATACCAGAACGAGGTTGATTTGTGTCAGTAGAAGGTTGTTGGGTTACTGTTGCATTGACAGAGGGGGAGGCTGACGCCCAGCCCCAGTGACATCATGATGAAAGATCAGCTACAGCAGAGACAGGAAAACGCTATAGCTGAGGGGAAGGCGGCAGAAAAAGTTGCAGAGGGGCAGTGCCGTTGTAAGAATGCTAGAAACCCTAGCGCTGAAGGTTGCAGAGCCTGCCCAAAACCGTCATCCACTTCACAAATGGATTTATTCGATAGACCCTAATTATTATCTTTCTAATGTTTTACAATTTTTAGAATATCTTGTAGTTGAAGTAATTGAAGTGAAAATGTAAGATGGTGATGATAAGCCACCTAGTCATGAAAGTCCTATACTCTTTGAGAACATTCACAAGGATCTTTCGATCATACTCTAAGACACACTCTATAGGGTTAACCTCAAATATGCATGGAAAATTTAAATAGGCCATGGTTATCCCAAGATGTACTTGCAATTCTAGAAATATACATGATTGTTTTAAACATCCTGAGAATTTACTTCCCAAATTTGATCCAAATAAGAAAGAATCTACAAATTTCCACATTAAGAAGCTCATGTTCATAGTTATACTTTTGAATGTGAAAAATGAATATGTAGAATGCATATTTTCACTTGATACTTTTATCTTCCCTAAGGTTATATTGCACTAGAGGCAATTTGAAAATTTTCATCAATAAGTTTGGAGCTAGTAAGATTCAAGTTGTGTTGGTCCTAGAATTTTCAAGCATGAAGGTGGATTCAAAATAAAAATTCAAGTACATGAATAAAATATTTTTAATAGTAAGAAACAAAATCACTGACACCTCTAAACCTAAAAAATATGTCACCATTTAGTTTTACACCATAGCTCTACCTTCATTTATTGATATGTTTTTCAAGAGGGCTAGGAAGGTAACCCTAAACATGATTTTTTAAGAAGAAATTAAGATTGAGAAAGAAATTTTTATAATCAAAGCTATAGTGAATAAATTATCCAATTAAATTATTAGTCTTAAAAAGAGTTAGAGAGAAATATTTTTCAACAAGAAGTATTTCAATATTAATTTTAAAAATTCCACTCTAGCACCAAGTAATAATCCTTCATTTACTAAGGGAATTAATATTAAATATTTTTCCTTGGAGAGTCCTTATGAGGCTCACAATGGTAATCATTCAAAATAAACTTGCAAGGCACTCATAAATATGTTAAAAGTACCTACTAAAATCCCATTTCAGTCATTAGGGAATGGAGAAGAATATTAAGAGGATTAAGAAGAAGAGGAGACATCTCCACAAATGATCAATATCTTGTGGGATATATCACAAGGAATGGGTAACGATAATGAATATGGAAGTGTTGAAGAGATTCACACTGCAAAAATTCCATATAGTACTAGTGTTGAGATTTTGTGTACTTGGGGTAGCATCAGTTGTGCTCTAGATCCCAAACTTTGTGGAGGGACTAGAGTTCACCTGATCTACAAGACCCAGAAATGGATTTTGGAACTTTCATCTGGTTTAGGAGATATTAAATTAATTAATTATTTTAATGCATTTCCTAAGTTAAAACTTAGGTAACTTAAATACTTAAAGTGAATTTAATTAAACATGTGATAAAATTGTCTTAAGTCACACGAATCAAGCTTTCTTTTAATCTTAGCCATTGATTCAAGATCTGATCATGTAGAAATTATATAACTAATGCGTTATACATCCAAGATTCTCCTGATCACACACTATTTGACTTCATGCACAATACAGAATCTCTTCTACTATTGATCATTACTTGCGGAAATTAAATCAATTACATGCACACATTGAAACCATAAAAATTCACACATATGAACACAGTGTTTTAACGGGAAAGCCTAAAGCTAAAAAAGCCAACTATATGTATATAATATATGTCATATAGATCATGTAACAATCTTCATACAAAGTTGATCATGTCAAGCTCTCAGTACAATACAATCGCTACACACTAATCAGGCCCGATCTAGCAAATCCATGCACCGATCTTTGCCATCTGCTAGCCTGCCTCTACTGTGCAATCCCTGCTGAATATTGGATCTGAATGAACTTGAATTGGTCCAGCCTTTCTCACGCAATCCTCATTGGCATCTCCAATCACTGGGTGTTGCAAATCATGCAACACTATAGTCACAACTAATAGTCAACCTACTCTTTCACCTACCTCTCCACTGGTCTCCACTGAAACTGTCCATGCACTGTAGTTAACTGATGTATTCTTCAGTTGATTAATGAGTTCATAATTAGTGAATTAATTAATAATTAATTCACACCACTCTCACTAGTGTATCAATCATTTAGACTAGATACAACTAGCTCAACTATGTTTAACTCAGTTAAACTAAACACAACTCCATTAACTTCCTCAATCAACTCCACCAAACTGTCACATGAGTTCTGGCAAGTCTCCATGCAATAGCTCTTAACCCTCAGGAATAGTGTAATTTCTTCTGTCAGTTGTTGTGCCACATCTGTGCACTTAACTGAAGTGCTCCAAGAGAATAAGATAATGTTTAGAGTCCAAATATTATTAAGAGCTAATAATATTCTACATATCTATTTTTAGACTGGCAATCTAAAAATAGATTCCACCCAATATGTCTAAAAATAGAAGTCCATCTATTTTTTTCAACTTGACCAACCATCCACAAATAGCATCCTGCAACTCATAGAATATGATCGACATGTCTAAAAATAGACAATGTCTAAAAATAGACTTGCACCAAAAATAGCCTGCGGGCCCACTTAGTGAACGCGACTCTTTTCACTAAGCTCATCATCTTGTTGCAATCTCAACACTCCCTCTCAACAAGATAGGGATTATCTGCCACCCCGATCCTGCCTCTATGGTATTCAAATTTTCTCCTGGTGAGCGCCTTCGTCAAGATATCAACATCCTAATCCTCCATAGGAATGTAAGAAAGTAACATGATCTTCTGCTAAACACAATCTCTGATATGATGGTACCGGATGTCAATGTGTTTATATCTATCATGAAATACTGGATTAACCGAGATTTTGATGCAACTCTGATTATCACAATATATCACAGTAGGATCTAAGTGTGAACTGAACAACACAACTGGGATCTTCCTCATCCATATAACCTCGCATGAAGCCAAACTTGCTGCCATGTAATCGATCTCCACTGAACTGAGTGCCACGGATCTCTGCTTCCTGCTGTACCAAGAAATTGTGCCTCTGATGTGCCTCTAAGATATCTCAATACATGCTTCCCCGCCTTCCAAAAGAGCTTGGTAGGCTTAACCATAGCTTGTGAAAGCTAGTTAACAGCATAGCATATGTCAAGTCGTGTATTGACTAGATACATAAGCGACCCCACCAACTGTCGGTAAATAGTGGCATCCACTACCTCTGCTGATGTAGCATCCTCTTTCCTCCAACCACCAGGAAGAGGAGTGTCGATAGGCTTGCATCCATGCATGTTGAACTTCTCCAATATCTCCCGGACATACTTGCCTTGAGACACAAACAATCCATCGTTGCGCTGCCAAATTTCCAATCCCAGGAAATAATGAAGGAGGCCCAAGTCCTTCATCTCAAACTCTTTTGCAAGATCATCCTTGCATGAGAGTATCAACTGTTCATCACCCATCAATATCAAATCATCTACATAAAGTACAATGATCAGCAACTTACCCTCCACCACAATCTGGGATAAGTTCGGATCTGCCTCACTCTTGGTGAATCCAAGACCAGTGAAATAACTATCTATCCATGTGTACCAAGGACGAGGTGCTTGTTTCAACCCATACAACGCTCTTTTGAGCCTGCACACATGTGACTCGCTGCTGAAGATCTCGAAACCTTCGGGCTACTCTATGTACACCTCCTCCTCAATGACTTCGTTGAGGAACATAGTCTTCACATCCATCTGATGAATGTGCCATCCCATCTGCGCTAGGAGAGCTAGGATGCTCCGTATGGAATAATACCTTGTGACATGTGCAAAGGTTTCCTCATAGTCGATCCCCTCAATCTGTGAGAAGCCTCGAGCAACAAATCTTGCCTTGTACTTATTGACGCTCCCGTCAGCTACTTGCTTCACTTTGTAGATCCATCTCGAACCTACCACTGATTTCCCTTTCGGCCTTGGGACAATCTCCCATGCACTGTTTCTGACAATCGAATCATACTCTTCCACCATGGCATCTACCCATGCAGGGTCCTCCACAGCTTCCTCGAAAGAGGATGGTTCTGTCATGATACACTTGCTCATCAGAGCCATGTATCTAGTATATCGGTCAGGTGACTATCTCTATCTGTGCTATGATGTAGGTGCTCCTACAATCTTCTCTGCATCAAGATTCAGTCGCTCAGCTTTTGTAGTGCGCTTCCACCCTCTGATGGTTGGCGTTGCATGAGTGGTTTCTTCCACTCCATGAACCTCCTCTTGTGGCTGATCCACATCCTGAGGCTCATCCTTCGAAACTAATAGCTCCTCATCTGCATGCAAGTGTGGCTCCCTCTCAAGCCAACACTTCATGGCTTTCTCCTCATGAAATTTGATATCCCGTCACACAACAGTCTTCCGACTGTCTAGAAAATACACACAATAGTTGTAGGGTGTATCAGTGTACCCCACAAATATCCCAACCTCTGCGGTCGGCTCCAGCTTCTTCTTGGAATCCTTCATCACATGAATGTAAATAGGTGAGCCAAAAATCCTCAAATGAGAAATATCAGGCTTCTTACTAGAAAACGCCTCCTCGAGTGTACTCATGCCAAGTACTCTGTGAGGACAACAATTTTTCACATAAACAACAATATTGCATGCTTCAGCCCACAAGTGTATGGGAAGGCCCTGATCATGCAACATTTCCCATGCAGCACCCACGATCGTTCTATTCTTTCGCTCAGCGACCCCATTCTGCTGTGGGTTATGAGGCGCTATGAGCTCTCTTCGAATTCCTTCTGTGCTGCAAAATTCCTTGAATTCATCAGAGATGAATTCACCACCATTATTGCTCCTAAGAGCCTTCACCTACTTCCCCGATTCTTTCTCAACCAGTGCCTTGAACTCATATAACTTTGATTATGTCTTTCTCTTCTTCTACATGAAGAAGATCCAACACTTACGAGAAAAATCATCAACAAATATCACATAATACCTGTGCTTTGCTGTCAAATCTACTGAGAAAGGTCCACACACGTCTGTGTGAATTCTCTCAAGGATCGTCGTGGCGCGACTATCCTTCTCATGAAAGTTGGCATTCACAAATTTTTCCAAAGTGCATCCCTTGCACTGATCTAACTACGCAAGTGTACCTTTGGGAAGCCTGGTAGAAATCTGCTGCAAAATTTTCAAAGCACCATGGTGAAGATGGCCCAATCTCCTGTGCCATAGCTTGCCCTCATCCTGGCTCACCACTCCTTTTGCCTTGCCTTCCATTTCTGTGCAGCCATCTACCTGCAACTGATAAAGGTTCTTAAATCGAACCCCTATCCTCCGAGTTTCACCAGTTGCCTTACTGCGCAGGAAAGCCTTTCCCTCACTAAAGACAACATCATATCCCTTGTCTTCCAACATCGCCACAGAGATAAGATTCTTCTTCAATCCTAGAACATGCATGACATCCTTGAAGATGAAAGGTTTGCTAGACTCCCTCTCAAAGGAAATGGTCCCAATACCAGTCGCACTGTATCTACCATAATCACCCATCTCGATGTGCACTCCAAGATCCTTCTCATAAAGATCAGTAAACAAAACTTTGTCTCTGGTCATATGGAAAGATGCACCACTGTCAAGAAACCACACTGAACCCATCATACTTGAGGCCAGGCATTCGATCAGTGAAAAATGCAGCTCAAACTGTGAGGCTAAGGCCTCTCTAGCTGCAGATCCAACAGCCTGTTTATTTTTCTTCTTCTGTGGACAATTAGTGGCATAATGTCCATGTTGGTGACAATGAAAGCACTTCACCTTGGACATGTCCCGCTTCTTTCTTTTCGTACCAGATTGAGAAGTATTCTTCTTGCTCTTCCCCTTCCTTGATTTGGCAGCCAAAGCGCAATTTTCTTCATCTTCATTCTTCGATGAAGATCCGTCCCTGGTACTCCCCCTTATCTCCTCCTGTACAAGATCCGACCAAAGTCGCTCCCATCCTGGCAGTTTCTCCCAACCATTGACAGAGTCCTCATAGGAATGCCAACTCTTCGGAAGCCCAAGGAGAGCCAAGCTCACCAAGTCCTCTTCATCTACAGTAACCCCCACACTTCCCAGCTCATCCCTGCACTAGATGAACTTCGTGAGGTACTTGGGTATACTCTCGCCCTTCTCCATTTTTATCTTCCTGAGTTTATCCTTGAGCGCCAACTTCCTCTGGTTGCTTTTGATTTGGAACAAGTCTGTCAAAGCTTTCCACATCAAGAATGGAGAAGCTTTACCATGAAGGTTGGACACTATGTGTTCCTTCACACCTTCCAATAGAATCCTTCGACATTTTGTTGTCTTCTTTTTCAATGCGTCAAGTGCGGCAGCATTGCTAGAAGCAGGTTTTGAAATTTCTGCATCTATGAACTCCTTCAACCCATTATCCTCCAGCACCGTCTCCATCCTATCCTTCCATGCAATATAATTCGATCTGCCCTCAAGGGCATACTCCAATTGCAATCCATTGAAAGACATCTCAACTTTGACACCAAGAAAACACTACTTCAAATTCGAATTCCACCAGCACAAAACTCAACCGCTTCAATGCTTTGCAATTGCTCCAATGATCAATATCACTCTGATACCATGTAGAAATTATATAACTAATGCGTTATACATCCAAGATTCTCCTGATCACACACTATTTGACTTCATGCACAATACAGAATCTCTTCTACTGTTGATCATTACTTGTGGAAATTAAATCAATTGCATGCACACATTGAAATCATAAAAATTCACACATATGAACACAGTGTTTTAACGGGAAAGCCTGAAGCTAAAAACCCCAACTATTTTTATATAATATATGTCATATATATCATGTAACAATCTTCATACAAAGTTGATCATGTCAAGCTCTCAGTACAATACAATCGCTACACACTAATCAGACCTGATCTAGCAAATCCATGCACCGATCTTTGCCACCTGCTAGCCTGCCTCTACTGCGCAATCCCTGCTAAATATTGGCTCTGAATGAACTCGAATTGGTCCATCCTTGCTCACAAAATCCTCATTGTCATCTCCAATCACTGGGTGTTGCAAATCATGCAACACTATAGTCACAATTGATAGTCAACCTGCTCTTTCACCTACCTATCCACTGGTCTCCACTAAAACTGTCCATGCACTGTAGTTAACTGATGTATTCTTCTGTTGATTAATGAGTTAATAATTAGTGAATTAATTAATAATTAATTCACACCACTCTCACTAGTGTATCAATCAGTTAGACTAGATACAACTAGCTCAACTGTGTCTAACTGAGTTAAACTGAACACAACTCCACCAAATACCTCAATAACTCCACCAAACTTTGTCACATGAGTTCTAACTGAATTCCTCATGCATTAGCTCCAGTAAACCCTCAGGAATAGCATAATTCCTTTTGTCAGCTACTGTGCCACATCTGTGCACTTAACTAAAGTGCTCCAAGAGAATAAGATAATGTTTAGAGTCCAAATATTATTAAGAGCTAATAATATTCGACATATCTATTTTTAGACTGGCAATCTAAAAATAGATTCCGCCCAATATGTCTAAAAATAGAAATCCATATATTTTTCCAACTTGACCAACCATCCAAAAATAGCATCCTGCAACTCATAGAATATGATCAACATGTCTAAAAATAGACATAGTCTAAAAATAGACTTGTGCCAAAAATAGCCTGCAGGCCCACTTAGTGAAGGCAACTCTTTTCACTAAGCTCATCATCGTGTTGCAATCTCAACAGACCATGGTCATTGATTTTTCAATGAAAAAAGTATAAAGGAAAGGCTTGGGTTCATTTATAAGGACACACGGAGGAAAAGCACTAAAGCTAAGTTGAGATTCTAGGGGCACGGTTTGCTAAGAATACTCAGAAGTGTTTCAGCTACAGAGAGGGGAATTTAGACCAAGGTGATGATATGATCCCAGGGTCTAGAATACAGAAGAGGCAGAGATCAGCTCAAGGATAGCGGAGAGGAAGGCAGAAATAGCAACAGAAGCAAGGACAATGTAATTTTCAGGAGACCCTTCAGGGGTTATGCAGAGACCTTTAGGGGCAGCGTAGTGACGGCGTCACCAATTCTGGGGTAATGCAGTCCCTTCTGGAGCAGAACTAAGGGTTTGGAGGCCATCCAAGGCTGAAGCAGAGGCTTTCAGGGGCTTCATAGGCTGACGCAGTGCCTTTCAGGGGCAATGCCGAGGTTGCTAGGCCTATATTTGGCTGAGTTCAATAAATCCCATTTGAGGGTGTGGATCAATCATTATTTTGGCCCTAGATCAGCTAGAGAGTTGTAGATCTAGTGTTTTATCTATTGGGTTTTCCAGATCTAGAACCCAGAGTTGTGTATTCAGAAATATTCTTAATAATAGAACCCTCCAATAGCCAGAGACCAGTTTTCCTGCATTGTGTTTTTTCGGGGACTATTTTGTTTCGAAATAACTGCGTCACTTTGTCAATGTGTGCATGTGCTTATTATAGATCTGAATTGGTAGAGATATTTTATGTGTTTTTCTTCTATTTTAACTTGAATTTATTCAGTTAATAACTTGCAAAAGTAGGAGGAGCTTAACCAAATTAACAGTAATAATTTTTGAATAAGATTCAGAAATTTCTACATGGTATCAGAGGAATTGCAAATCTAGAAGGGTCACCAACAGGAGAATCTGAAGGATCTAGCTGTAGAAAGAAGCTGGAAAAGCAGCAAAGAAGCATATCTGAAGGGACAGCGCATTTTTCAGGATCATATTCACGTAGAGGGAAGGGTGAAGCTGTCTAGCGCCGTGTCCTAGAAAGCCCACACAATTACTGCGCAGAGGCAGCTCAGAAACATCACTGGTTGGGTCTGAAGCCAGCCAGTATGATTTAGATCTAAATCTATCAAATCAAGAAAATATTGCAGAAAAGATGCAAAAATTCAGAAGAGCTGGTGAGGTTAAAATTCTGAAGTTTTCAGATTTTTAGCCTTAGCACAAGTGACAAAGATTGGGAGGAGATCAAATTCTCATAAAAGTTTCTTACCAGAGTAAACTTGCAGTTTGATCAGAGGATAAAAGAAGAACTTGAATCATAGTTGATTTGGTAGATTTCCAAGGAGGGAAATCAAGTGTTAGAGGGAGCAGAAGGCACCTATTTCACCAAGGGGCTTAGATCGATTTCTCTAGCAAAGAGAAAAGGGAGTTCCAACACATTCTGAGCAGATGGATCCTCATGGGCTATGTGATCAGGATAGGCTAGAGGGCCTCTCAATATTTTCAGTATGGAAAGAAAGGATCCTGATTGTCCTTGAGGCGTAAAATCTAAGAGACCATGCAGAGTAGACTCTAGCCACACAGACAGATGTGGATCTCCTATGGAAGCATAGGGAAGCTGTTGGGCATGCCAAGCGGTTGATAATGGACAGTATCAAGGACCATATTGTACCACACATAGCTGAGAAGAATACAGCTAACGAAATGTGGAAGGCCTTGACTTCCGTGTTTGAGAGAAAATCAGTCCAAAGGAAAATGTTGTTGGAGACCCAAATGAAGTCATTCATGATGGCCAAGGGAGAAGACATGGAACACTTCCTCTTCAAACTGTATGCAATCATGGATCAACTGACTGCAATGGGTGCAACCATAGATGATGTTGTAATAGTCAGGACTTCCCTCAATGCAGTCACGGATGAGTGGGAAACCTTTATCCAAAGTATCTTGGGAAGAGTGGACCTCCCATATTGGGATAGCTTGTGGTCAATCCTGCGGCAAGAAGAACTACGCAGATTCACTAAGAGGCAGCACAACCCTGCGTTGAGAAAAGTGAAGAAGGAAGAGGACGAAGATGCAGCCTTGGCATCAAAGAAGTAGCCAAAGAAGAAGAAGGATCTTTCAAAGATCAAGTGCTTCTAGTGTGGTGAAATGGGACATTTTTCCAGCCATTGTCCGCAGAAGAAAAAGGACAAGGAAGCATCCTCTTCCAAAGAAACTATTGAAGATGATGGGTTAGAAGATGATGCAGCCATGTGTTCTCATGAACCACGGAGGTGGGTTGACATGGACATGTAGAGGAGCTACATGGAAGTAAGGCGAGATCCTTGAGAAGCTCATCTCTTGGATCACAAGTGAGCTACGACAAACTTAATATGGTAGCAGGACAAGTGGAGAAATGGGTGCATAGATCACAGATGAGGCAGAGGCAGAGGCAGATCTAAAGACTGGGAGGAGCAGCACAGAGCAAAGCAACATCAGCGTAGAAGCAGTAGCAGCACAGAGGCTGATGTGACTTCAGCAACACAGTGCAGTGTTGCTTACACAATGCAGAGAGCTTCAGAGGGACAACGCAGTGCAACAACAACGTGATAGATTTCATCACAAGGAGTTGATGTGACTTCAGTAGTGCAGAGGGAGTCTAATTACGTAGGCGGAGTTGTAGTTGTGCGTCGTTCTTTATATTCTAGCATAGATCTGTATTCTATGGAGCTTCAGTGATAAGGATGCAACCCATTTGACTTGTTTGTCAAATATTGGGTAGGAGATTAATTTGTTTCTCTCAACAAACAGTGCATCATATCAGCAGTGGCAATGCTATGAGCAGCACAGATGCAACGTATTGAGAAGGAGCTACAGTACAGTAGTTGCAGTGGCACTGGCAGATTCATGGGCAGCAGTACAGAATGGCAACAACAATGTAGTGTTTAGTGGCAGTAGGCCAAGCTTCAGGAGCACAGAACCAGTACTCAAAGTCATGTAATGCATAGTGTGATGTATTGCTAGAGCACACCCTTGATGCTAAGACGGAGTGTTGATATTTTGTGTACTTGGGGTAGCATCAGTTGTGCTCTATCTCCCAAAATTTGTGGAGGGATTAGAGTTCACCTGATCTACAAGACCCAGAAATGGATTTGAGAAATTTCATCTGGTTTAGGAGATATTAAATTAATTAATTATTTAAATGTATTTCCTAAGTGAAAACTTAGGGAACTTAAATAATTAAAGTGAATTTAATTAACCATGTGATGAAATTGTCTTAAGTCACACAGATCAATCTTTCTTTTAATATTATCCGTTGATTCAGGATCTAAATATGGTTATTTATTTTTCAATAAGAAAAGTATAAAGGAAAGGCTTGGGGTCATTTGTAAAGACACACAGAGGCAGAGCACTGAAGCTAAGCTGGGATTCTAGGGCAGGGTTTGCTAAGAATACTCAGAAGTGTTTCAGCTACAAAGAGGGGAATTTAGACCAAGGGGATGATCTGATCCCAAGGTCTAGAATACACAGAGGAAGGCAGCATCAGCAGCAGTAGAAGCAAGGACAATGTGATTTTCAGGAGACCCTTCAGGAGTTACGTAGAGACCCTTAGGGGTAGTGTAGTGACTGCATCACCCATTTTGGGGTAATGCAGTCCCTTCCGGAGTAGCACTGAGGGTTTGGAGGCCATCCAAGGCTAACGTAGAGCCTTTCAGGGGCTTTAGAGGCTAATGTAGTGCCTTTCAAGGGCAACGCTGGGGTTTCTAGGCCTAGATTTGGCTGAGTTTGCTAAATCCCATTTGAGGGTGTGTATTAGTCATTATTTTGGCCCTAGATCAGCCAGAGAGTTGTAGATCTAGTGTTTTCTCTGTCGATTTTTCTAGATCTGGAACCTAGAGTTGTGTATTCAAAAATATTCTTAATAATAGAACCCTCCAGCAGCCAGAGACCAGTTTTCTCGCATTAGGTTTTTCCGGCGACTATTTGTCCAGAAATAACTGTGTCACTTTGTCAATGTGTGCATGTGCTTATTCTAGATTTGAATTGGTAGAGATTTGTTATGTGTTTTGCTTCAATTTTAACTTGAATTTATTCAATTAATAACTTGCATAAGTAGGAGGATCTTAACTGGATTGATAGTAATAATTTCTGCAGAAGATTCAAAAATTTCTATAACTAGAAGTAAGGGTTCACCTTCTACATCAAATTCACCATACACCGCAATCCATGTTAAGAAGATGCCATTAGTAAACAAACATACCACTACTCTCAATAAGTATTCCTACTTTCATTTAGAAAATATGGACTACGATTCAGTTGAATATTTCAAGAAAAACATACATAATATTTATTTGTCTAAGTTATCCAAGTTGTCACAATGGAAATTAAACCTACTCAATGCTCTTGGGGAATCTTCAACTAAGAATGAAAAACCAATGGTACAACTCATGGAGCAACAAAAGACAAAGGGATGGTTGTCAAAAACATTTCTATTTCTCAGCTAAAAAATAAGACACAATCCAATGTCAATATTGCATTAATTGGTAAGAAATATAGTTATCACACGCCACCTTTCTTTTTAACTACAACACACCTAGTTAAACATCCATGTAATAAAGTTAATAAAGGAAATTAAGGCCAAGGTCATGGAACACGTATTCCAAGCTGAATGATGGGAAAAACATCCTAGTGAGTGTTCATTTCGTTTATTATGGCTAAGGAAATTGGCAAAGGCATTAGCAAAGGCATTGAAAATGGAAATATGCATTAATTAGCATTTTATTTATGAAACTAATGGAAAATAGGAGAAAATGAAGGTGAAAGGTCACAGGTTGTGTGTGAGGAGGGAATTGAAGGAAAATAATGGAAATTGAAGAAAATAAAGGCATCAATAATAAAAAGACTTCAAAGGATCAATTCACAACCTTTTGTCAGTTTTAACTTGGAGCTCTCTCTCTATTCTCTCTCTCTCTCTATTTTCTCTCTCTCATATTGTCTCTCTTGCATACTCTTGTCAGTTTTAACTTGGAGCACTCTAGAATTAGAGGTGTTATCACGATAAAAATTTTCCAAACTTGGACAATTTGCATTTGTTCCTAATTCATGGTCTTAGATAGGGGTTAAGTCATTTTTATGTTTTTAGAGTCTAAGTCATAAAGTTAGAGTCTCATTTCCATCATCAAATAAATTCCAACAACCTTGTTTCACACTTTAAGGGTCCCATATTATGTTTCGAAAGTCATATGTTTAGTCATTTTGAAAAAAAAAATTGAATAAGCCATGAAACCATATTTTCGTAGCACAGACTGTGTTAAAAACTGCTTTTGCGCTACGAAAACGCTAGTCTTTTCGTAGCGCAAAACCCTAAAATTACATTACATGCGCTACGAAATCGGGGATTCATAACCAATCTTGTCCAACTGTTAAATCCATCAAATTTCATTAAATTTTCATGATTAGGTGTCAGTCCACGAATCCTTTCTCATACATGCAATCATTCATAACCATCATGTGATTCGTTAGGGGCCGTTTATCATTAGTCATTTTTAAATTTGAAAAGGGATGGTTGTTCTTGGTTGTATTGTATCATGCAAAAAACATTTGGTGCATGTCTTTCTTCGAGCGATAGCTTTATGGTAAGCAGAAAATATAGCTTCTCCTAGTTATCAAGCGAGGTTGAACCAGTTATCAAGCTAGATTGAACCCTTAATCAAGTGAGCCAGTTTCTCTGAAATCAAGCGAGGCAGTTTATTATAGGTTTTCTCAAGCCGTAGGGATTTTGAGGGAAAGATGATAGAGGAAAAAAGAAACCACAGGTCAGGACACTGTTTGAGAATGGAACCTGAAGGCATAGAGGCTCTCACCAAGGATAAATCATTTGAAGAAGCCTTTAAGAAGGCAGGATGTTGGAGATTCTGTGAAAAGCTATAGGGAGGTCATAATCAAGTCACAAAAGAATTTTCCATTAATTTCACAGGTTCAAATACAAAGGTTGGATTTTTAAACTTGCCAATTTCTCTTGAAATTATATCATTAGTGACAGAGATTCCAAGGGGAGAAGAAATGTGTCAAAAACTTCAGGTTTGAAATGGAACCTTGTAAAATATTTTTGAAGCCAAAGTTTGTGGACATAGATTTAACCAAAGCAGTGCCAAGAGGTTATGTCAAGAATACATATGCTAACCTGCTCTCCAAAATTCAGAGGTACTTCACCTTTGAAGGAAGATACCATAAGGTGTATTCTTATCATTTCAAACTCTTATTGCATTTCACTGGAATAATTTCTCTAGATTTATCTTTCTTCCTGTTTCGAAGTTTGGCCAAGATGGCAGATAAGGTGCAGATGAAAACTCAGGCATGTGAAACTTTATTATTCCACCGTGGCCTAGTTAAATTAATACTTTTGCATGAACTTCAGAGGGTGAATAGAGAATTTTCTTCATTTATGTTTTTGTGTGGATTTGGGGTGGAAACACATGGAATAGGTGTTAGCCCTAGGGCCAAAGAAAAATCATTATCAGAAACCAGTGACCCTGCAGAGACAAGATCAAAAATATTTGTCAAGTTAAAGCCTATAAAGCAAGTGAAAGAGCCAGAGATTAAAAAACCAGTGATTATTCAAGAAACTCCTCAACCTGCACAAAAGAGGACAACCAAAGGTAAGGAAACAGTATAGGAACAGTCAACCAGTAAATCAACTGAGAAAAGATTGACTAGAAGTCAAATAGAAATGGAAAAAGGCAAAAAAGTGGTTTCGGAAGAAGATCCAGGTTTAAAGGGTAGTTTGAATGATATTTTACAAGCTATTGATATTGAGGAATCTCCTTTAGTTCAGGTAGATTTTATAATTTTGGATGAAGGGAAATCTAAGAAGATCAAGTCTTCCAAAAAGCTGGATTTTAATGATGAAATTTCAGAGTTTGTGTTCAAGCCCAGAAGGCCTCTAACAAGGAATTCAAAAAATTTGCAAGGGTTGGATGTGGAATTAGATAAAGCTAGAGAAGTTTCAAATGTTTATGAGGAACCCATAGACCTTTCATCACCTATGCCTGAAGATGACATAAACAAAGTTTTCAATACTCAAAGAGAAAAGAGCAGTTATGAAGGAATTAAAGAAAAATTAAGACTAGCTAATCTTGAAATTGCTAAGCTTAAGAAGAAAGCAAGAAAACATGTTGTTGAGAAGATAAAATTTGACAAAATTAAGGCTCTGTGGGAGCTTGAAAGAGTCTCAAAACCTGAAACAGTCAGCAGTGAAGCTCGGTATTTTACCTGGACTCTTCCTGCAATCAAAGAGGCTAAATTTGTGAGAAGGATAAATGTTAATTTAAGGGCTACTAATAGAAGGTTGAAGAGGCAGATTGAAGATCTTGAAATTCAATTGACAAACTCTGAAGGTTAGTTACAGCAAAATTAAGGCAGTAAGTGACAAATCCCTAACACAGTTTTGTTTTGGGAAGAACCCCACTTTTTGAAAACATTACAAAGTTGAATTATGTTGATTATTAAGGTCTATTAGCATCAAGGAAATCATTAAAGGGTTGTAAATATTCTTAATATCTGAAGATGATGAAAAAAATGTGTAATAAGTAGATACATAGCAGTTTCATAGCGTGCTATGAAACTGTTGTAGATGACATACACAACAGTTTCGTAGCGCGCTACGAAACTGCTGTAGGTGTAGTTTTGAGCATTTTGTTAAGGTTTCAAGAGGTAAAACATCTGGTTTTTGAAGTGTTGATGCTGATAGAAGATGTTAATCATTCACAAATGAAGTTCCAGGTGTTAAAGCATAAGAAATTGGATGTTAAGAGATGTTTCCAAAGACATAGTTACTGCGCTACGAAAATAGCTGATATTTTCATAGCACAAACAAATCAGCTCTCTTTACACTCTTTCAAGGACTTAATTTTGCATAGGTGGAAGGAAATGGTTCTACGGAAGTGATAACACGTGTCACTTTTCTAAAAAGTTCAATTTTTTTCAGCAAAAGGATTCAAGGAGCATAAATGAGGGTTAAAGCTATATTGCAAGAAACATGTTCCTAGTTTTCAAGATAGGTAAGGGATAAGTTAATAGAATATAAAAACAAGGTTATGGACACCATAAAGGTCGAACATAAGTAGGAGAAGATGTAAAACATAATATTTAATTCCTATATAAGGTTTTTTTATTCATAATAAGGATTTTTACTCCTAATTGTATTAGGACTCTAGAATAGACAGTCAACTGTCACATGTAATTAATAGTCTGTTTTAGGAGTAGATAGGTGTCAAGCTAACAAATTCGAATTCTCCTCAAGTTAGATAAGGGAATCCAAGATTGTAATGATGGATCTATAAGAGACATGAGGTCGAATTCCTCAAGGTTGGAAATTTTCATTAACAAGAAACCTATGTTACTATAGCAAACTGTGTGTTTTTATCATAATACAGGTATTAGCTTACTACTCAAGATTCAGAAAGAGTTTTTAATCTGTGATATTCCTATGGATTTTATTTTCTATCTATTTGAAGTGGTATAAACATATGTTACTTAGAATTCATTGGAAAATTCTCTAACTTCCTGCATATGTTTGTAAATTGTGTTTTGTTCACTCTGTTACTGTTTTGTTGATACACCTAAAAACTCTGAAATGCCCTAACTTCCATGATAAGCCAAGTTTGATGTTTTGTGGAAACATACCTTCACTCCATAGCCCAATAAATGTTTTTTGATCAGTAATTCAACCAGTCATTCACTTTTATCCAATTTATTCCTAGAGTTAGCCATCTAATCTTTAATTCAAAATCTTAAACCTAGTGAGAGAGCCCTCTCAAGTTGAGGAGGCTAAGCCTCAACTAAAAGTTTGGTTTGAAAGAGTTACTCAGAATCTACTTGATGAGCAGCCTATCAAGGTCAAATTTTGTGATAACATTTTGGTTCATTTTCCAGGAGCCTGAAGATTACTCATTCCCGAAAATCAATAAGCTGAACTTCTGAAGGTAGCAGGAGCTCAGAAAGTTTTCGAGGCTGCAATCTACCTTGGTGACTCCATACATTTTCAAAGTTTAAAGGTGGCTTCGAGAAGGAGATTTTCATGGAGAAATCATGATCCTAATCCACCTACCACTGTGGACAATCCAAACACTATTTCAAGAGGTATTTAAAGAATTTCAGAAATATCAGGTACTCCATCTCATTCGAAATCTTTGTCCTCTGAAATATTAAGAATTCTTGAAGATAAAAGAGTTGATGATAAGATTCATGAAGTGTTGTTTAGATCATAAAGTGAAAAGGAACTCATTTATGTTATCTTAGACCTGCAAAAAAGAGGAATTGACACTTCAGCCTTAGTAACACAAGAAGACAAGGAAGAATTTTGGGAAGCTATTACCTCTGAACTATTGTTAGAAAAAGAGTCTTTAGATAAACCCAAAGAACTTGACCCTTTCGAAGTCTTGCTGAAATCCAAATTTGGTTTGCCCCTTCCAAATTGGAGCTCAATTGTTAGTGGCTTACAGAAACCAAGTAGTCCTCCTCATATCAGTTCTTCATCCTCTGTTTTCGTCATTCCTAAAACTACTTTCCATCCTTCAAGCATGGCTTCTCTTGCTAGGTATGCACCACTTGTACTCCCTGCTGTTTTGCATGATCTTCCTAGTAAATATGCTGCTAGGATTCCTACTTGGGGTAGTGATGAAGAAATCACAGCAGAGGAATTTGTAGACAGATTTAATGATTTTATAGACAGGGAAGAAGTTGATGATTGCAGAAATTATAAAAATTATGTGTTATATATCCAAGATTCTCCTGATCACACACTATTTTAACTTCATGCACAATACAGAATCTATTCCACCATTTATCATCACATGCAGAAATTAAATCAATTGCAATGCACACATGAAACCATAAAAATTCACACACATTAACACAGTGATTTAACAGGAAAGCCTGATGCTAAAAACCCCAACTATATGTATATAATATATGTCATATAGATCATGTAACAATCCTCATACAAATCTGAACATGTCAAGCTCTCAGTACAATACAATCGCTACACACTAATCAGGCCCGATCTTGCAAATCCATGCACCAATCTTTGCCACCTGCTAGCCTGCCTCTACTGCACAATCTCTGTTGAAGAATGGCTCTGAATGAACTCGAATCCACCAATATTGCACTGTGCAATCCTCATTAGCATCTCCACTGAGTTTTGGATGCAATCAATGCATCACTATAGTCACAACTGATAGTCACACTTGCTCTTTCACCTACCTCTCCACTGGTCTCCACTGAAACTTCCATGCACTGTAGTTAACTAATGTATTCTTCAATTGATTAATGATTTATTATTTAGTGAATTAATTAAATAATTAATTCACACCACTCTCATTATTGTATCAATCAGTTAGACTAGATACAACTAGCTCAATTGAGTCTAACTGAGTTAAACTAAATACAACTCCACCAACTACTTCTCCAACTCCACCAAACTCTATCACATGAGTTCTAACCAAATTCCTCTATGCAATAGCACCAGTAAACCCTCGGGAATAGTGTAATTCCTTCTGTCAGCTACTGTGCCACATCTATGCACTTAACTGAAGAGCTCCAAGAGAATAAGATAATGTTTAGAGTCCAAATATTATTAAGAGCTAATAATATTTGACATATCTATTTTTAGACTGGCAATCTAAAAATAGATTTTAATAATACAAAAATATAAGTCCATCTGTACTTAGCTTGACAACTGTCCACAAATAATACGCAACTCATAGAATATGATCGACATGTCTAAAAATAGACTTTGCGCCAAAAATAGCCCGCGGGCCCACTTAGTGAAGGCGACTCTTTTCACTAAGCTCATCATCTTGTTGAATCTCAACAATGATGAAGATGTGAAACTAAGGTTATTTTCATAGAGTTTTATTGGTGAAGTTAGAAAATGGTTTAAAGCCCTTGCACCAAGAAGCATTAGAAATTGGGATGAGTTTGAAGATAAATTTTTAAAGAAATGGGGAAACAGAACCAATCCAGTTCAAGCAATTGCTGAATATAATAGCCTTAGAAGGGCAGTTGATGAGTCAGTCCAAAACTTTTCAAAGAGATTTAATAAATTTTTTGACTCAATTCCAGCTCATTTGAAACCTCCAAAAGCCTTAGCACAAATGAGATATGCTGAAGCATTTGATTATAACTGTTCTATCTTGTTGAGAGAAAGAGAATCACCTTCACTTGCTGAAATGAAAAGTGATGCAATTAAGGTGGAAATAAACATGATAGCTGCTAAAAAGTCAAAAATGGGAAAAACTAAATTGAAAGAAGAGGAGAAACCTTCCACTTCAACTTCTGAAGACAAATTTGATTCAATGATGAAAACCATGGAGAAGTTGATAGATAGGTTAGCTCTTGGAAAAACTTCGGCTCCTCCTGTGCAACATGAACCTCAGTTTTGAAATCCTCAATTCAGGAGACCTCAGAACCAACAAAGGCCAAGAGAAAATAGAAATCAGCAGCCCAATCCTCCAGTGAGACCTCCTTTTCAGCAGAATTTGGTAGATGAAGAAGATGAGCTTGAAATTCCTGAATAATCCATCCATTGTCTTGATGAAGAGATGTCAGGAATTTTCCTGACTAAGGAAGAACATGATGAGTCATATTTGGCTAACCAAGAGGGAGAATCGTCAGATTATTTTAAGGGATATCAGCATGCCATTTTCGATATGCAAAAGCAATATAATCTCAGAAACATAAATGTACCTATCATTGCAAGAAAAACACAGCCTAGGAAAGATGCTTCGAAGGTTGTTGAAGCTAGAAATGATACCTCAAAGGTGGCTGAAGGTAAAAAGGATACTCCACTTGGTAAGAAATATACTCAACTTCCTCCTCCTATCAAAGAAGCTGAAAAATCTGTTTCTGTTTTCAACCTTGAGAATTAAATTTCAAAAATTAAAATATCAGTCCCATTTAGTGAGATTCTCAAGGTAAATGAATATAGAAGCAAGATTGTTAAGTTTTTAAACTCACAACCAGGGGCTGTTGATATTTTGAATGTTCAAGAAGATAATCCTACTATATATTTGGGTCCAAAGATAGAAGATGAACAAAATGAAGAGTTTCCTCCTTTTTATGTAAGCATTAGTATTCATGATATTACTTTACATAATGCTATGTTGGATTTTGGAGCTTCGCATAACCTTATGCCCAAAGTAATCATGGAAAGTATGGGATTACAAATCACAATACCATATAAGGATTTATTTTCCTTTGATTCAAAAATATTTCAATGTATTGGTCTAATCAAGGATGTTGTTGTTGGTCTAACGCAAATCCCAGCAAAGATAGTTGTTATGGACATTGTTGTGGCTGATGTTCCTCCAAAGTTTGGTATGCTATTGTTGTAGGTTTTAACCCTGAACATAAATTATCTACACACAAATCTTATTACGGAAAATAAACAATAGCGAGAGCATAAAACATAAAACAGATAAACACAGAGATTTTCCCCTGGATCCCAAATCAGGACGACCAGCTTGATATTTCATTCTATTCCTTTTAGTGTTGCAACACATATATACATGCCGAAGCATACATAAACCCTAATCCACTAACCCTGGATTAGAACATAACTGTAATTCCCTTGACCGGATCTACAAAAATACCAGGGGCCGAAAACCATCGTACCCCAAAACCATGTGAAAAACCATGCACAAAACCATGGGCGTGGACCGCCCATCGAAAATTAAGGACCAAAATATTTTCGCTGGGGTGCTGCCCTGGACCCCGACAGGGGGGGCTACCACCCCCCCTATGAACCCCACGTTGCACCCAGTGCAAAGGGGGGGCTATCACCCCCCCTCTTACCCTCCCGCGCGTGATTACTCATGTAAATAATATAACACATACCCAACAATTGTCAAGATCATGGGCAGTGAAAATCAAAGGCACAATGCAGATGGACCTTACTTATGCCACTATTCCAGTTTTTGGTGAACAAATGAGATTGTATCGGGAGACTAGATTGGCTTACATGGTAAGTAGAAAGATAAGCCTTAGAATTTTCCTATTTATCCCTTTGATACTGAGCTTGTATCTGCCATTATTTTTAATGAGTCAGCTGATAGTGTTGATGAAGAAATAAGAGCAGAAAATCAGCAAACAGAAAATCAACAAGTAAATGAAAAACAGATGGAAAAATGGTGGTCACTATACTTTGATGGATCAACAGGAAAAGAGGGGGTAGGAGCAGGGATTTGGATTACAATTCCAACTGATGAGAGTAAGTTTTACTCTCACAAATTGAATTTTGATTGCACAAAAAACATGGCTGAATATGAGTCTTTGATTTTGGGTCTAGATCTTCTTTAAAAAATGAAGGCCCAAAATATTTCTATTTTTGGAGATTCTGAATTGGTTATTAGAAAAGTGGAAGGTGTTTATCAACCAAAGGATGTAAGAATGAGAGCTTACAGAAATTTAGTTTTAGACATGTTGGAGAATTTTCAATCTTTTTCCTTCATAGTCAAATCTAGAGATCAAAATTACATTGCTGATTCTCTTGTTGTCTCTGCAATTCTCTTCATCATTCCTATACATTCAAATGAAAAATATGAGATTGAAGTTCTTCATAGACCAGCCATACCAGACAATATAACAAACTGACAAGTTTTTGAAGATGATCAACAGGTAAAGAATTTTAATGAGTTGAAAGAAGAGTTTGAAAGTACTCATGTAGATCAGAAAAATATGTTTGTTGAGTCTAAAGGAAATTCTGAAGTTTTTCAATTGAAGAATAATGCAATACCAAAAGGTCTTATTCCTCTTGAGAAGCTTTTTGATCAAAATGATGTTTTTAAATCGCCAAAATTACAAGCTGATGAAGAGGAAGTAGAGAGCTGTAATCTTGGTACATTAGTTTTTCCTACAATGATAAAAATTTCAAGGTTCCTTTCAGCTGATATGAAATTCAAATATATTGAGATGATGAGGAGGTTTATGGATGTTTTTGCTTGGAATTATGTTTATTTAAAGGAGTATGATCCTTCCATTATTCAACATACTATTCCTATCAAAGAAAATGAGAAACCATTCAAATAGAAGTTGAGGAGAATTAACCCCCTTCTCATGCCATTGATTGAAAGGGAGATCAAGAAACTCTTTGATGCAAAAATCATTGTCCCAATCAGATTCTCTAATTGGCTTGCAAATTTGGTACCGGTTAGAAAGAAGAATGGAGAAATTAGAATTTGTATTGACTTCAGAAATTTGAACAAAGCATCACTAAAGGAAAATTATCCTCTTCCCAATATGGATACAATTCTGCAAAATATTGTTGGTTCTCAATGAATGTGAATGCTTGATGGTTTTTCAAGATACGACCGGATTCTTGTACATCCAGATGATCAGGAGAAAACAACCTTCACAACACCATGGGGCAAATTCATGTATGCCAAGATGCCTTTTGGTCTCATGAATGCGGGATCTACTTTCCAAAGAGAAATGGACATTTCTTTTTCTGAAGAAAAGGATAAGTGGGTGGTTGTTTATCTTGATGATATAACAGTGTTTTCAAAGAAAGAAGAAGATCATTTGAAACACTTAGAAAAGGTTCTGCTAAAATGTAGAAGGTTTGGTATTTCCCTGAATCCTACTAAGATCATTTTTTCTTTAACTTCAGGCAAATTACTTGGTAATATCATTTCTGAAGATGGAATTAGGATTGATCCTAATATAGTTAATGCAATTCAAAAGGTAGATTTTCCAAGAAGTAGGAAAGATATTCAATCATTTCTTGGAAAAGTGAACTTTGTTAGACAATTCATTCCTAATTTTGTTGAGATTGTCAAAGGTATTACAAGAATGTTAAATAAAGGAGTTGATATCAAATGGACAGCTGAAGCTAAAAAATCTTTTGAGCAAATCAAGAAGGCACTCATACAAGCACCGGTACTCATCAACCCAGATTTTTCCAAAGAATTTCCATTTTTTACATTTGCTTCCGAAAACACAATTGCTGGAGTTTTGCTACAAAAAGGAAAGAAAGGTATTGAACAACCTATTTATTTCTTTAGTAAAACATTAGAAAATGCTGATCTGAAGTAAAATATTCTAGAAAAAAAGCCTATGCTTTGGTGAAAGCTATAAAATATTTCATAATTTATATTCTGCATTCTCACATCGTGGCATATGTTCCAAGTGTTGTCGTAAAAGACATTCTAACTCAGGCGGATCTCGATGGTAAGAGGGGAAAATGGATCGCCAAATTTTTGGAATATGATACAGACATAAAACCAACCAAGTTGGTGAAGGGACAAGCCTTGGCGAAACTAATGACTCAGTCAAATCTGGACTGTTTAGACATAAATTTGAATGCAGAAATATTAGAAATTTCTGATGATGAAGAGGAAATGGTTGAAATTGAAGAGAAATACATCATTTCTGAGTGGTATAAGGATGTGGTTTTTGTCCTACAGCATCACAAGGCTCCCGCTGATCTAACAAAGTCCAAAGAAAGGTTTGTAAAGACAAAATCTTTAAGATATTTTGTATATGACAGAAATATGTTTTGGAAAGATATAGGAGGAATTTTGCTGAATTATTTAATTAAAGAAGAGGCTGATAAATTCATTGAATAATTTCATAAAGGTGATTGCGGAGGACACCATTATTGGAAGGCTACAACAAATAAGATTCTCAGAGTGGGATATTTTTGGCCAACAATGTTCAAAGACATTTATAAAAGAATTGTTGCATGTCACGAATGCCAAATTTTTGAAGGAAGAAGAAAGCTTGTACCTCTACCTTTGGTTCCTATATATGTGGAAGCTCCTTTTCAGCAGTGGGGGTTAGAATTTATTGGAGAGATACATCCACCATCATCAGGGCAGCATCGCTGGATTCTCACAGCAACAGACTATTTCACCCAATGGATAGAGGTGATACCAACAAGGCAAGATAATGACACTGTAGTTATTTATTTTCTAGAGAATACTATATTGTCTATATTTGGCTGTCCCATGAAGATTATAACAGATAATGCTCAAGCATTTAAGTCCAAGAAAATGATAAATTTCTGCCATCAATACCATATCACTCTTGGACACTCTACTGCATACTATCCGCAAGGGAATGGTCTTGTTGAATCATCAAATAAGAGCATTGTAAGGATCATTAAAAAGGTATTGCAGGAGAAAAAAAAAACTTGGCACTTAAAGTTGAAGTACGCCTTATGGGCTGATAGGATTTGTACAAAGAGGTCAATTGGAACTTCGCCATATGAACTTGTCTATGGTGCTGAAGCTGTTTTTCCAACATCCCTTGGGGTACCAGTCATGAAGTTAATTCAAGGACTTGAAGAGGAACCAAATGCCATTCAGAGGAGGATCAAATAGCTGATAGCCTTGCAGGAAAAGAGAAATGAAGTCTATGACAGCCATCAGTGGGTTCAAAATAGAATCAAGAACACATTTGATAAAAAGATCAAAGAAGATAGTTTCCAGCTACAAGACAAAGTGCTAAAATGGGAGGCCAAAATTGAGGAAAAGGGAAAGCACGGTAAGTTTGAGAATTTATGGAAGGGTCCTTTTAATATTGCTAGTTTTCATGGGAACAACACTTATATATTGCAGGAAATTGATGGAGGATCATATGCTCGAGGGCCTATTAATGGCAAGTTCCTAAAGCATTATGCTTGTTGAAGTTTTATTAGTCACTCATGACATTTTACATATTCCATCTTTGTCAGTTTTATTTCTAATAATGACAATCTGAAATAGAGATCTTAAGCCCGAGGTGAAGGCCCAAACAGTTTGAAGAAGATGCTTGTCAACACAAATTTCTATTTTTATCAAAAATAGATAGCACTAGAGCTGCAGGTTCTTAGTGTACCACAGGTGTACATTATCCCAAGTGGAGCCATTGTTATCACTATAAAAGTTTTCCAAACTTGGACAGTTTTCATTTGTTCCTAAGTCATGGTCTTAGATAGGGGTTAAGTCATTTTTATGTTTTTAGAGTCTAAGTCATAGAGTTAGAGTCTCATTTCCATCATCAAATAAAGTCCAACAACCTTGTTTCACACTTTAAGGGTCCCATATTATGTTTCGAAAGTCATGTGTTTAGTCATTTTGAAAAAAATTTCGAATAAGCCACGAAACCACATTTTCGTAGCATAGATAGTGTTAAAAAATACTTTTGCACTACGAAAACGCTGGTCTTTTCGTAGCACAAAACCCTGAAATTACATTACATGCGCTACAAAATCGGGGATTCATAACCAATCTTGTCCAACTTTCAAATCCATCAAATTTTGTTAAATTTTCATGATTAGGTGTCAATCCATGAATCCTTTATCACACATGTAACCATTCATAACCATCATGTGATTCGTTAGGGGTCATTTATCATTAGTAATTTTTAAATTTGAAAAGGGATGGTTGTTCTTGGTTGTATTGTATCATGCAAAAAACACTTGGTGCATGTCTTTCTTCGAATGATAAGCTTATGGTAAGCAGAAACCAGAGCTTCTCCCAGTTATCAAGCGAGGCTGAACCAGTTATCAAGCGAGGTTGAACCCTTAATCAAGTGAGCCAGTTTCTCTGAAATCAAGCGAGGCAGTTTATTATAGATTTTCTGAAGCCGCAGGGATTTCAAGGGAAAGATGAAAAAGGAAAAAAAACCACAGGTCAGGCCACTGTTTGAGAACGGAACCTGAAGGCATAGAGGCTCTCACCAAGGATAAATCAGTTGAAGAAGCCTTCAAGAAGGCAGGATGTTGGAGATTCTGTGAAAAGCTACAGGGAGGTCATAATCAAGTCACAAAAGAATTTGCCATTAATTTCACAGGTTCAAATACAAAGGTTGGATTTTTAAACTTTCCAATTTCTCCTGAAATTATATCATTAGTGACAGAGATTCCAAGGGGAGAAGAAAGGTGGTTCAAGAACTTCGGGTTTGAAATGGAACCTTGTAAAATATTTTTGAAGCCAAAGTTTGTGGACACAGATTTAACCAAAGCAGTGCCAAGAGGTTATGTCAAGAATACATATGCAAACCTGCTCTCCAACATTCATAGGTACTTCACCTATGAAGGAAGATGCCATAAGGTGTATTCTTATCATTTCAAACTCTTATTGCATTTCACTGGAATAATTTCTCTAGATTTACCTTTCTTCCTGTTTCGAAGTTTTCCCAAGATGGTATATAAGGTGCAGATGAAAACTCAAGCATGTGAAACTTCATTATTCCATCGTGGTCTAGTTAAATTAATAGTTTTGCATGAACTTCAGAGGGTGAATAGAGAATGGTATGCATTTCTTTTTTTGTGTGGATTTGGGGTGGAAACACATGGAATAGGTGTTAGCCCTAGGGCCAAAGAAAAATCATTATCAGAAACTAGTGACCCTGCAAAGACAAGATCAAAAAGATTTGTCAAGTTAAAGCCTAGAAAGCAAGTGAAAGAGCCAGAGATTAAAACACCAGTGATTATTCAACAAACCCCTCAACCTGCACAAAAGAGGACAACCAAAGGTAAGGAAACAGTACAGGAACAGTCAACCAGTAAATCAACCCAGAAAATATTGACTAGAAGTCAAATAGCAAGGGAAAAAGGCAAAACAGTGGTTTCAGAAGAAGATCCAGGTTTAAAGGGTAGTTTGAATGATATTTTACAAGCTATTGATATTGAGGAGTCTCCTTTAGTTCAGGAAAATTTTATAAGTTTGGATGAAGGGAAATCTAAGAAGATCAAGTCTTCCAAAAAGTTGGATTTTAATGATGAAATTTCAGAGTTTGTGTTCAAGCCCAGAAGGCCTCTAACTAGGAATTCAAAAAAGTTGCAAGGGTTGGATGTGGAATTAGATAAAGCTGGAGAAGTTTCAAATTTTTATGAGGAACCCATATACCTTTCATCACCTATGCCTGAAGATGACAGAAACAGAGTTTTCAATACTTAAAGAGAAAAGAGTAGTTATGAAGGAATTAAAGAAAAATTAAGACTAGATAATCTTGAAATTGCTAAGCTTAAGAAGAAAGCAAGAAAACATGTTGTTGAGAAGATAAAATTTGACAGAATTAAGGCTCTTTGGGAGCTTGAAAGAGTCTCAAAACCTGAAACAGTCAGCAGTGAAGCTCAATATTTTACATGGACTCTTCCTGCAATCAAAGAGGCTAAATTTGTGAGAATGATAAATGTTAATTTAAGGGCTACTAACAGAAGGTTGAAGACGTATATTGAAGATCTTGAAATTAAATTGACAAACTCTGAAGGTTAGTTACAGCAGAAGTAAGGTAGTAAGTGACAAATCCATAATACAGTTTTGTTTTGGGAAGAACCCCACTTTTTGAAAACATTACAAAGTTGACTTATGTTGATTATTAAGGTCTATTATCATCAAGGAAATCATTAAAGGGCTGTAAATATTCTTAAGATCTGAATATGATGAAAAAACTGTGTAATAAGGAGATACACAGCAGTTTCATAGCGCGCTATGAAACTGCTGTAGGTGCAATTTTGAGCATTTTGTTAAGTTTTCAAGAGGTAAAACATCTGGTTTTTGAAGTGTTGATGCTGCTAGAGGATGGAAAGGGTTCAAAAATGAAGTTCCAGGTGTTAAAGCAGAATAAATTGGATGTTAAGAGATTTTTACAAAGACATAGTTACTGCACTACGAAAACAGCTGATATTTTCGTAGCGCAGACACATCAGCTCTCTTTACACTCTTTCAAGGACTTAATTTTGCACAGGTGGAAGGGCATGGTTCTATGGAAGTGATAACACATGTCACTTTTCTAAAAGGGTCAATTTTTGTCAGCAAAAGGATTCGAGGAGCATAAATGAGGGTTAAAGTTATATTGCAGGAAACATGTTCCTAGTTTTCAGGACAGATAAGGGATAAGTTAACAGAATATAACAACAAGGTTATGGACACAATCAAGGTCAAATATAAGGAGAAGCAGTTGTCAAAAATAATATTTAATTCCTAGATAAGGTTGTTTTAGTCATAATAAGGAGTTTTACTCCTAATTGTATTAGGACTCTAGAACAGACAGTCAACTGTCATATGTAATTAATAGTCTGTTTTAGGAGTAGATAGGTGTCAAGCTAACAAATTTGAATTATCCTTAAGTTAGATAAGGGAATCCAAGATTGTAATGATGGATCTATAAGAGACATGAGGTCGAATTCCTCAAGGTTGGAAATTTTCATTAACAAGCAAACTATGTTACTATAGCAGACTATGTGTTTTTATCATAATACAGATATTGGCTTAATACTCAGGATTGAGAAATAGTTTTTAATGTGTGATATTCCTATGGCTTTTCTTATCTATCTATTTGCAATGGTATAAACATATGTTACTTATAATTCATTGGAAAATGCTCTAACTTCCTGCATATGTTTGTAAACTGTGTTTTGTTCACTCTGTTACTATTTTGCTGATACACCTAAAAAATCTGAAATTCCCTAACTTCCATGATAAGCCAAGTTTGATGTTTTGTGGAAACATACCTTCACTCCATAGCCCAATATATGTTTGTTGATCAGTAATTCAACCAATCATTCACTTTTATCCAATTTGTTCCTACAGTTAGCCATATAATCTTTAATTCAAAATCTTAAACCTAGTGAGAGAGCCCTCTCAGGTTGAGTAGGCTAAGCCTCAACTAAAAGTTTGGTTTGAAAGAGTTACTCAGAGTCTACTTGATGAGCAGCCTATCAGGGTCAGATTTTGTGATAACAGGAGAAAGGGAGGAAAAGGAAGGACAAGAAAGAAAAGGAAATAGAATATAAAGCAATGAAGAGTTGGATCAAGCATCTACAACGATATTTCTTGCATATATAGAGTTGCATGTATGATTTCCTTTCTAGTTTTGGCATGCATGGTATATGCATGTATGTATTTGGTTCTCTTGTTGTCATTGGCATGGGTTATGCCTAGTGTGACAGTGGTTTTCAGCCTTGCATTTCCATTTTCGTATAGCCATGGTGTGATGGGGTTCTTTAATTTGGTTGAGATAGATTGTTGGATGGTTTTGGAATCAGGTGAGGTGGTCTCAAGAAAATTCCCAAGTTCCTAGGAATCCCTTAATCGGTAATGGAGAGATACACGTGCAATCCTCAGGGTGGAGACTGGAAAATTCATCAAGGTATTGGTGAATAAATCTGGAGGAATCCATGCTTGTTTAGAGCCTAATGATCCCTTGATCATTTTTTTCCAGATTACGGTAAATCCTGGTAGCGTATGTTTATTTTTCGACCTACGAATCCTTTAACCCGTAATGATGGGATTGCAATAAAAATTGGTTGTATTGATGAAATTTTTGGGCCTAGTAATCCCTTGAATGGTAATTGTGGGATACATGCTAAATCTTGAGGGTGGATACGGGAAAAGTCCTCAAGGTATTGGTGAATAAATCCAGAGGCATCCATGCTTTTTGAGGACCTAGTTATACCTTGACTGGTTTTGGTGGTATTGCGGTAAAGCATGGTAGTGGTGTTTATTGTTTATCCTAGGAATCCCTTGACTGGTAATGGCGGGATACATGGTAAATCCTGAGGGTGGAGACAGGAAAATTACTCAAGGTATTAGTGAAGAAATCCAAAGGAATCCGTGCGTGTTTAGGGTCTAGTGATCCCTTGACTAGTTTGGTGATATTGTGATAAAGCCTAGTATTGTATGTTTATTGTTTTTCCTAGGAATCCCTTTACCAATAATGGTGGGATTGTGGTAAAGCATGGTTGTATAGATTAGGGTTTCAAGCCTAAAAATCCCTTGATCGGTAATGGCAGGATATGTGATAAAGCCTAAGGAAGCCCTATTTTTTTGTTGTGAGTCCCACATTAATGCTTAGAATATGGCATGGTTGTGATTGGCTGAAATAAATATTTTTCTCAACCTAATATATGGTCGAGTGGTACGTGGAAGTCCCTGAAATGGTTGGATTTTTCATATGTTAATAAGATCTCTTTTCCTCTTGTATTTCCTAAGTATTTTTATTTTTTATTATGTGGCTTTAATGGTTGTTCTATTACTGTTATTATTCTGGTTATATGTTGGTTATAAGAATTGTTTTATGGCTGGTTCTCATTATATTTCTTATCATTTTTTTATTAGTAAATGAATGGTTAATGAATGTATTACCTAACGAATTATAATGAAACTATTATGAGAAGGCATCAGACCTTCTTGATGACTCTGAGATAAGTATGAGCTCCCTATGATCATATATCTAATTATGACCTTTAGATTACATGTTTGTCATGTGTTTGATGGAATGTATGTCATGTTTAGGCCTAGATAGGTCAATTTATTATCTAATTTTGTATGGAAGGCTTTGTATTTGTGGCATTCATTATTCTGGAAAGTTTCATTAAGTTATGAGAAGTGCTATAGAGACTAGCCCTGAAAAGTGCCTCGGATCTCACGTTTGCGGGCATAGAACTAGGTAAAAAATATTTAGTTACTCCATTTTAGGCTCATGCATATGACTAGATAGTTGCAGTCAAATTAGGCAGTGTTGTTCCAGTGTCTGGGAGTCCGAATCAGTGAAAAAGCAAGTTAACTTCAGGTTTGGGCACCTATAAGGGTGGTTTAGCCCTTGGGGGTCCTGTAGCACCTGAGGGAAGTCAATAAGGTTTTGATTTGTCTATATCACCTCCTTAAGGTGATCTAGGAGGTTGAGTCATACCCTAGCAACTCTTTGTCACAAATTTTCCCAATGAATTTGTGAACTTGGGTAAGTGTGTGAGGAGGGTGTTACATTAAAATTTGAAATATTAAAAAAAAAATTGCATAATTTTTTAGTATATTATGGGGCCTCATAAAATGTTATACATATTATGTGTGCAATAAATTGAATGGAAACCCCTATAAATATACTACACAAAATGTTGATAGGTCAAGTGTTAAAGTATTAGGAGAACCTAAATATTTTTTAATTTTATTATCTTCCAATCCTAAATCACATTGTACTATGCACATTATTGCGGTTAACATTCCTAAATTTTACAGATTATTGTTGAGCGGAGATTGGTCTAAGGAGCTTAATGGGTACTTTTCCACTGATTTCTCACATATTTGGTTGTCATACAATGGGAAACCAAATAAGCTTAAAGTAGAATGTGAATTATATATGAAATTCATGGTTACAGATCTAAATGATCCAAGGGAGCCTATAATGTTCACATATTCTATCTTGGGTAGTTATTGTTTTGATACCTATTTTGAAAACTTTTCTACGGATACTTTGCTATTGATAGATTCAACTACACAATCTAAAATAATTCATTGCGCTCTGATTGCTTAGCCAAATTGTATTGTTAGTGTAAATATTTCAAGAAAGTGTACCAAAAATTCTTCACTTAAGTCACTGGTGCAAGTGACCCTAACAAAAAAATATGGTTGTTTACACTTCCGATCTGCAATGAAAAAATAAAGAAACCTTGCAGCAAAAAGAACTTATGCTTTCCAAAACATAAAACAACAAGAAATAACTAATGCAATAACCCAATAGAAGAAGACTTTAAATAAATAATAATTTTATTAGAAAACACCTGGTGAATGAGGTTTACAACATGGATCTACAAATCCCCCTCTGTGGGATGGGTCCTTTGATGTCCTTGTGCTTCAACAATAGTTTTTCTCTATCAATATGTAGAAAACCCCAAAAAAAAAACAAAATGGAGCTCAAGTGGGAGCTCAAATGTGAGAAGATGATAGTGGTGACGATGATAGTGATCATGATGAAGAATGAATGGAAAACCCTCTTATTTATAACAAAGTATTGAGCTAAATTAGGAATTGGAAAATAATAAAAAATCATTAACCAAATCCAAATCTAGTCATTAGGAATACTTTATTATATTTTTTGGAGATAGAAAAGATATTCAAAATGGTCAAATGTATTTATTGAAAAACTGGTTGAAGTAATTAACAAATAAACTGATCTATTAATTACTATGAGAGGATTAAGAAATGTGTGCATTTGAAATAATTATTCTAAAATTAAAATTAAGTAATAATAAATAAATAGTGATTTAGTTAATTATTCTAAGGTGATTTAGTCAAATGTGACAAGGAATAATTATCAAATAATGATTTAATAATTATTCCTATAGAAAATTAAATGAATAATGATTTATTAATTTATTGTCATGGGGTATTTTATTTTAAATAAAAAATATTTTAAAACATTTATTTGACTTAGTAAAATTATCAATGCTCCCTTTCATCTCTCTAATGGCTAGTTTGTTTAATAAATAATATAATTTTGATTTTGATTTTAAATTCAAATAAATTTAATCATCTCTTGGACTTAGTCAATTTTACCAATGTTCCCTTAATTCTCTAATGGTTATATTTTCTCCTTATTTATATATTTTGGGCCTGCACTTTTCCTATCATATGTGAAGCTTATTTCCCCTGAAGATTGGTGAAGTTTTCACCCGAAACGTTAGGATCTTCAAACAAAATACACAGGTTTCCAGAAGTTCTCAACTACAATGTGTACCTGACTGTGGAAACATACATGCTTTAATTAATAAAAATGGTTTACTAAATTGTTTCCAATGGTGAAAGTGATTTTACTATGGTAAAATTAATCCTACATGGTGTATTTCGATCCACCTACTTAGAAATGGCTAGGTGATAATTTTTTAGGTGATAACAGATTTCCCCTCAACATACGAGCATCGGGAGAAAATCGTATGACTATAACACATTGTAGGTTTCACTTCGTCGAGACACCAAAGAGGAGTCGAAGAGATAGATAGAGAGAGATGGTTGAAGAGATGAAATGAAGGAATAGTGATGGAGAAGGTGAGACCTACTAATGTGATATAAGTCTCCAATTATTTTGGATTACATGATCTCAAATGAGGCGATGGAGGCATACTCATACCCGTTGAGATAAATGAGTACAAATAATAATAGTGTGCCCGAAAATATGGGTTTGAAAAACAAAGTACATGATACATGACATGTTGGCATAAATGAGCCTGTTGGCTTCAAGGGTCCTGACCCAGGTTCGGAGTTAAGGTTTTCCAACAAGCCCCTATACTACTGGCCCTTTCGATAATGACCTACTTTCGCAGGCCAAGGTCTCACCCGAAGTATTATGGGTGGGTGCTGGAACCAGGTTTCCGCACCCTGAGAGAGAGTAGGTAATCAAGGCAAATCTTGTTGAGTTCTATCAGGTTCACACAGAAACAAGCCTATTATCGAGCCTTTAACAATATAATTAGCATGTAACCATAAACAAAGCTAATATTATTAACAAATTTGATCAACACATTCGCATCCACGTGCGTATCAGCAATTATCACCATAGAACATTACAAACGAAGCTTATTCAAATAAAACAGAGGCACTTCAGTAATAAACACAACCAATTCAGATAATAATAAGATACTTCAATAGAGTCTACATTCATTAATATCCAAAAGCCCAATTACAAACCCAATTCGCAGCCTGCGCACATAGCCAATGGGGTCTGGACACAGCAGGACTGAGGATCTCTGCACACATAGCCAACAGGATTCCTTACCCAAAACAACCCAAAATAGATCTCAACATTTCGTACGTAGCATCAATCTTACTTCTTGCTTTCTAAACCCAACTATCTATCTATTTATATCATTGTAGCCTTTGCTATCCTATGGTTCGCAAACTGTGGTTTGCGAACTCTAGTAGGTCTACCCTTTGACCCATTACAAAATATTGGGGGCTTTGACCTGCCCCAAAGCTCCTGCGCAAGACCAATTACTAAAATTATATCAAAAACACAGCTTAGGGAACCCCATTCCAACAGGAACCCAACTCAATATTGTGACTCATCCCGAGTCACAGCAGCCGTGGGGTTTGCATCTTCACCTGAAATTTGGGCCTTCATTAGCAGCAGTGACACTTTCCAGGGTTTGATTTAGTTTTTTGACTGCAACATCCACTTCCTGAGATAACTTAAGGGCTTCATTGGTCCAGAGCTTGAGGTGGTCACTCAGAACCTTCTTCTTGTGGCGAAGCTCTTCCAAGTCATCTCTGAGTGCATGGCTGGCTCGCAGACATGCCAGGTGTCGAGCGGGGATCAGAGTGGGCATAGTAGCTTCCAGTTGCTCAAATTATTCTTCCTTCTAGCGTAGTTCTTGAGTAAATTCACACAGGAGAGGATCGCACTGCACCTTGGACCAATGTTGCATAGTTGTCTCAAGAAATTATGCACCCTAAGTGATCTTAGTTGTAATGGTATTTGTGGCTTCTGTGACCAGCGTAACTTGCTAGGCTTGTACCTCTGGCGGAGTTTCTGGCTATAATTTGGCCTGAAATGCAACAATCTGCTGCTCCATCTCAGTCTTGACATTTTATATCTCGGTCCTAGAAGCCTTCAGTGCTGTGACGAGTCCCTCAATCTTGGCCTGGGGGGTGGCAGAGGCCTAGATATCTTCAGTCACATCTGCGCATAGCCTGCTGATTAGATGTTCCAACTCAGTCTGTTGCGCGGTGGCAAGGATGCACGCAGCCTGCACTTGGGATGCCTCGATGATTTTTGCAACGATTTTCTGCTCGGCTGTACTGATCTGCTGCTGCACTCGACGGTCTTTTTGTTGTATCTCCTCAAAGAGGGATATATGGAGGACCTGCAGCGATTCGTGTGGAAGCCGGGAAAAATCCAAATTTACTTCTGCACAGGCCTGGACTTACACACATAAGGCAGGCATATGCAGGATGAGTACTGCGCCTGGTAGGGGGCAAAGGCGGCTCTCAGTCATGACGATCAGCTCAGTGATGGTTGCTGGGGGTAGCCTCACTTGAACCATACTCGTCTGAAGGGTATCGACCTTGGCTGCAGAGCTTGGAGCTTAGACTGTAACGCGGTGACCGTAGCCTTTTGCTACTCTTCCAAAGGAAGCCATCTATCTTCTATCAAGGTAACTTCAGTCTCCCTACCGAGCCTCGTAGCCAATCCTTTATTTTGCTCGCCCTTAATAGGGTCGGTTGTCCATTACGTATCACACGAGGAATCAACACCCTGCACATCCAGAGCCTATATGTCCATGTCCTGCTACGATTCCTGCTCCATGCCCTGCACTGCGTCCTTTATTCTGGTGGGGCCTTTCGGGCCACATCCTTCTGCATTCTTGGCGGGATCAGGCAGGGTGGTCTTCGAGGTTGTGCTTGCACCAGTAGTGTCAGCCGCACCTGATTTGAATCCCAATCTCCAATGTGGTGTCCAAGTGGCAATGAGCCAATCGATTTCCTCATCGGCGACCATGTAAGGCACTGATACCCAAGCTGGATCCTTACGGCCTCGATTCTACACATTGTGAATCGTGACCTGGAACGCTATGATGCTCTTGTATTTTTCGTAGACCCTCTGTGACAAGCGTGGATAGAAGTGAATTACTGCTGTGAGTGCACTCTGGAATAGGACCCAAAAGACTTTGTTATCCTTAATGCGCTGCTCATCCTTCAAATCCCACAAATTTGCATATCACGCCCCCTTGCACATGTCTAGTTTGAGCTCAGGGAGGACCGAGTCTTCAGGGGCTTCATATGCGATCAACGCAATTAGGAGCAACAGCCAAGAGTAGAAAAATTCCTTTCCATGATCCTGGGCCTCGTGCACGTTCTCCAAAATCCTTTGTAAAGGAACTAGGACTAGTTGAAGCAGGCCCCCTTTTCGCAGCGGCCAGCCAATTGAATTACATAAGCAGGGATGGTCATGGCCTAGCACTTGTGCATCATCTTACAAGCCAGTAACATGGTACCCATGTGCACTCCTGGGTCATCAATGGTGTTGGTCAGGAAGCCCCTAGTATTTCACTCAACGTGGTAGTCTTCTCGCACCTTGTCGACGATATGTTGCTCATACTTCTTGCCGACGCGCTCCATGGGATTCGGACCCTCCATGGGGATACCGGTAATGTGGTGAATTAGGGTGGCATCGATGGGAATGTGGTCCCGGATCCACAAGATGACGTCATGGATCAGGGCTAGCAGTTGTCACGCAAATCGGTTGGTTATACTGTATCAGCCAAAGTGAGGTATCCACAGCAAGTTTAGTAAACCAGATTTTTCTAGCCCATGTGCCCATGGCATTGGCACGACCCTTAGCACGTTGTCCTCCAGTATTCTTTCGAGGTACATCTCAGGTGCCAATTCTGGGAAGGCCTCCAGGTTGGCAACGTTGTGGTCGTTGAACTTAATTGAGGTGAGCTTGCCATGCGCTTCTCCAATTATGGGGACTTCACCCGGAATCTGTGGCATTTGCAAATAGGAGTGCATACCTTCAAGGTTCTTAGGCATGCACACCGAGGGCCAGCGAGGCCAAACATAGGGCAGAAGCCAAGTGATTGGTTAAGAAATCTGTGCCTCTTCCTGAGAAGACAGAGGTCGCTTCATCGAGTTAGGCAAGCATGCCTAGGGCACTATTCGAGGGGATTTCACATTCTGAGGGGAGGTGCGTGGCTTCCCTCCAGCCCATTTTGCATCCCTCCCCTGCCCTTGCTCCTGGCCTTTCCCCTTACTCTTATTTTCCTCCACCTGCTTTTTTATAGCATCATTTATCACCAACATATAGTTGATGACTTATACATTGGTCTTGGGCAACCCTTCCCTTCAGACTTGGACATATTTCTCAAAACACAGTTTCTTAAAACCCATACGCAACTTTGCCCAGACTTTTCCGCGTATACACGTGATTCCATACATAAAGAACCACGTGTGCCTTTTTAAACATTAAAAATATATATAATTTTCCTATTTTAGAGGCGGGGTTTACAATTGTTCCTGTAACTTAACTACCCCAGCCCATGGCCTAACTGTTCCCAACTGAAAAAACTAATTTGAGGAGTATAAAACCCCCTTAAGGGAATGGCCTAAGGGAGGAAAAGAGAGAGAAATATAGATATTATACGTTGTTGGAACCCTATCCAAGTCTGATATATTTCCTATGCCTCCTACACTTCCCAGATATTTTCAGGAAACCCTTGTTTCCTTCAGATGCTCACTCCCCCTATGTGACATCCATTGTGCACTATTCTTGGAAGAAATCTTGAGAGGCTAGGGCTAGACAAATCCAGAGGATGGTATGCTCGAAGGCCGTGGTAGATTTCAGGTGATCTCTCCACATTTTTTTATTGTGCATGTCATTAATAACAGAAGTGCCATCTTGTTCCTGATGATTACATGTCAATAATCTTTTATACATGTGTAATGATCTTAAATTTTTCATTTAATGTTGTTTTTATGAGATTATGCATGATTTTCACTAACATATAGAACATATATATGATGTAAAACTAGGATTTTGTGTTTTTTATTTGTTGATTTACAGATTTCGGAGCACAAAGAGTTGCAGGGGGTTTGCACCCCGTGGGATCTACTACAACCGAAGGATATCTGGGTAATGTCTGCAACCTATAGTTTCTAGTTTAAAGCATAGAATTTGGTTAAGTGAGTCCTTCTTGTAATGACATGCCCCTGATCTATGAAGGTTTATCAACCCAAGACCTTTAGGGTAACATTTCCCGAAACATGCTTCCCCTTGGTTGGTGTGGACACAACCTCTTCGACTTTAGGGTTGACCTCCAATACTTCATCAGTGGAGGCCACGGTCTGCGACGATTCAGCTGGATTGGTCGCGTTTATTCTCGCTCGGAGGAAAAACTTGAGATTGCTACTATCAGAGGGGGTAGCCCGCATAGACATTAACAGAGCACAATAGTTACGGAAATTTGCAAGACACAAGATTTTGTGAATGCAGGGAACCCACTTCTGATCTACCCTCCTGCTTTTATAGCTTTGGATAGTGACCAACGGTTGGATGAGGCTTATATGAAACTTATCATCAAGAAAATCGTAAAAAGTCTTTGGAAATCACCTCATTAATTTCCGACTTCCCGATTCTTTATAATATTCCAAAAATTTAGCCTTCATGTAAATGGAATATTATAGTTGGTTTCATCACTAGGTAGGTGAATAAATGGGTAGGGAGGCGCCCATTAACCTCTTTAGAAGGAATAATAACACTCCTAATGTGAAAGGAGGAAGAATAAGCAACTGATTTGAGCACCTTTGGGTGTGAACATGGATGGGATCATGTTGATTCAGTCAAATTTGACCAATTCAACAAAGTTGTCTAGATGCATTAAATCTCCTTGATGAACAACGCAATTTAGGTGGAGGACAACTTGTATAAGCTTGGTGGCACATATGGATGGGACCCAATGTGAAGAGGTTCACTTGCTATATATGGAGAGGATGGGAGCCTTTGTTATTCATGATTTTGATATTATCACTTGGTATCGTTCTGTTTATACTTGGCTTCATCTTGCTGTTTAGCAGGGTTGCAGTGTTGTTTAGCACCAAGTGTTCCCGAGCAGGAATCCCACCTCTTCCCTTGAGAGGCCTCTTAGGAGATATTTGTACTATATTTCTCCATATCCAGGCTTGAGTCCAAGCACCAGTATCCATCTTCAGCATAATTTCTGTAGCATAATAGTGCTGTGTTGCAGGGTGTTACAGTGGAGGTTTGATAACACCACTTCCATATATGTTTCTCAGTAGAGGGAGCTTTCCTTATCTTGAGAGATCAGCTAGGAAAATTTCTGGGCTCATTTCACATCTTTGTATTTGGACAAATTGTTCCTCATCTCCTACAGCGCAGCCCCTTGTAGGAACTGCGTCATTTTTCATAGAGTTGCTGCAGCAGGGTTTAAGCCCTTGTTTCTGAGCTAGTTTCTTAGGGAAAGAGCCATCCCTTCTCTCGGAAATATAGTAGAAGGGATTATCATCCCTCTCATGTATTATTCAGATTCATGTATCTAATGTTGCAGTGAGAATATGTTATTTTTTAGTTGAATATTCAGATCTGCTCTTTTTGTACTTATGCTCTCAAGAAAACCTTGTCGGGTTTCTATAATACATTAAAGAGGCTAGATATCTGTTTTCTTATCATATTTTCCAATGAAACTCTAGATATATGATTCCATATTATAATTTTGTAGAAACCCTCAGAAAATAATGTTTCATGTGCTTCAGAAACTCTACATAACTTAAGTCATGGGATTTGGCTATTTTTAAGTTGATTTGAGGCCGGGAGGTCTGTTTAACTTATCAAAAGAGATTTTTTTCTATTCCTATTTTGTATGTAAGGGCCTCAATATATATTCTAATGGAACCAAGTGTTATTTCTCTCATTTAAAACGTAAATCTCCAGAAATAACGTTTTCAGTGTCGAATTGTTGCATTTTCCCCACCTGGGAGAATGTAGAAGTGCTTATTTTTGCTGTTGTTTCATTACTTTGATGGAAATGTGTTTCTTAACACATTTTATTATTTAATTTCTCCCTAGTATTCCATTATTGTGCTTATGGACTGCTACATTCCCATTTTCGGATATTATAGTGGTATCAAAGCATAATCTTGGCTCAGCCTAAGGAATCTCAGCCATTATGCTATCAAGAGAAGAAGGAGAAGAGAAAATGTACATAAAGGAGAAGACTCCATTATGTAGAGGAAAGAAGGAGGAGAGGCTCTCAAATATTCTTCCAAAATCTATGCAAAGCATCAAAGAAGATCTCAAGAAAGTGAGAAGGGAGATGGAATCTCCAAAGGAGTTTGGATCTAGAGCCAGATATAGATTTGCACATGATAGGTGTGAGCATGAAACTACACCCTATTATGCACAGCACAGTCAAATTCCTAGATCTATCATCAGAGAGATGGAAGAAGGAGGAATGCCTAACAGGGAAAATCTTAGTGATTTTCTTCAAGAATATGAATCTCAAACTGAAAGGTTTAGAGATCATATCACTTTTCAGGAGTTTTGCAAGATCAAGGTGGAGAGGAGCAGGAAGAATGACATGGATATATTTTCTCTATCTATTTTTTATGGATCACCAACATGTTCAGTCAGAGCTTGGATGGAGGAGCTACACACTTATTTGCAACAACACCAACTTTCTGAAGATGAAGCCATCAGATTTGCAGCACTGCACTTTGAAGGTAAGGCCTATGCTTGGTGGATTTTTGAGTCATTTTCATTGAAGAATGCCAATATTTATTCTTATGCAAAGTTCACTAAGAGATTAGTGGAGAGGTTTGATGGAAGACATTTTAAAACACTCTTGGTAGAGCCAAACAAACCAAGACAAACATAAATTTTGCATGGGTTGGAAGAACCTGAAAACTCAAATCCACTTTAGAAAATTGTTGGAGAAACCCACATCTTGCATAAAAACTTGTTGAAGGCAATATCTTTGTCTCATATCCTTGGACAAGAGGGCATGAAGGTTCCTTTTTCAAAAGAGAATCCTCTTATTGAGCAGATGACTCCCATTCATATTGAAGAGGAAGAGGAGGATGGGGGTTACAGTGTTGTCACATCTAGAACATATCTAGTACCTCATGCAAAGGAAGGAGGAGCACATGATCCAATAGGAGGATTTCTTGTATCATTGCAAAAATTTCCCCAGGATCTCACGTATGGAGGTCAAGGCACAATCAATGGACAACATGATTGTGGAGCACTGCAGATGGAAGGAGAAGGTAGGGAGGGAGGTCAGCATCATTTGAGGAGGAGCACACACCCCTATCTATTTTAGAAATCTAGTGCAAAGAAGAGGCAGATTGGTTTGCACTATGAGGGCAAGGGCAAGGTTGCCCAACCATATGTATAGTCTACTCTTGACATTGATGTCTCACTACATGGAGGCATTCCACTTGGGAGGCCACCAAATCTGGAGTTGGTGAGAGGCATCTTGCCATTTGGTTCACCCCTCATAGATTTTGGAGAGGTGAAAACTTGGAGTCTAGTACAGTGCAGAGAGTTTGGGATAAACTCAAGGAGGAGGGGGACATCCTTCCATTTTCAGTATCACCCACTCTCACTACACATACTGCGCTGACAGAAGTTGCTACGGTGATGGAGGATGGCACCTTCATGGTGCAAGGGAGATGCTCCATGGATTTGGAGAAAAAGAGGGAACTTCCTTTGAGGAAGGAATCCTCCCTGCATTGGAGTAGATGGAGGCCACTCATGCTTACATTGGCCAAGATTGGGAGATTATTTTTGGATGGGAGCTTGTCATGGGAGGCCAACTTCCAAAGATCACTAATTCTTTTTAAGCATGAGCAGCTGCATGTTGGGCATGGAAAAAATTTGGAGGATGAATTTGGCATGAGGGATGTCAAAGGAAAAGACAGTAGCATGTGGGGAGCTTCACATTGCAGATCATCAACGATGTCTCTTAGGAGGATTGATCCATATTGGAGGTCTCAACTCTTGGTAGAGTACTCGAAGGATCTTCGTGCTTGCATGATTATTGATGACCCTAATGGAGATGATAGATATATGGTGGATGATGTGGTCATCTATTCTTATGGCAGAGTCTTCTTTACTAGAGCTTCTAAGCTCAAGGAGAAGTTGCTACATGCAGCATATGAGGTCTTCTTTTCCATGCACTTTGATGCATATCTTTCCTTGGCAGAGGAGTTCATTTGGGAGGGCATCTAGCATGATATATTTCAGCATATGGAGATATGCATAGCCTGGATGGTGATAGAGAGGATGTCACAGCCACTTCCCTACTCTCTGGAGGTGAGGGAGAATTTCCGGTTGAGCCATTTCAGCTCAAGGTCCCAAGTACATGGTGGAGAATGTATAATTCCACATTATGTTTTTTACTTCTTTACTTTATATGAGAAGCATGTTGTACCAAGGAGGATTATCCATTCTTGCATATTGTATGATGATGTACTTGAAGCCATTTGTAGCATTGAGATTGGCTATCTTATTGGTGGTTTGTGGGGGAAACCACATGATTTTTGATGTGCACCATTGACACCACTTTGTACTTTCATGTTTCTATCTTATAGAATGATTGTGGAAAAAAAAAGTGGCTGGAAAAGAAATTTTTATTTTTTTATTTGATTCAGGCAAAGGATGCACTGCGCTGGTTCCATGTGTGGGACCTTGATCCACTTTCTGGTTTTCATATGAAAACTTGTTTCTATTGGTTTTTGCTTCCATGCATTTCTCATATTTTTAAGTTCATGGGGAGCTTTGTTTGGAGAGTGGGATATGAGTTGGAGATGCCCATTGGGAGTATGATTCTCCCTACTTTACATGATGCATGTTTTAGGGGAAGCAATGGGCAGCCCATGATTGCCAAACTACATCTCTTTTCTTCATGTGGGAGGAGACATTTGAAGAACTTGAGTTTTTGGAGGAGGCACTTCATGGATTATTTGTTTGGTGGGGTAGCTTGGGCCACTCTTGGAGGTCATGATATTTCATCCCAAGATCAACAGCAACCCCATACTTACTGTTATAGCCAAAATCCACCTTAGGCTGAAGGAAGGCGGGATTCAGGGTAACACCAAACCACGCTCAGCCTCGTAGCTAGCCCTACGAGGACAGGAGAGGGATCTCTCCGGGTCAATCTCAATGAAAATATTCAAAAGGGCTTGAGATGACTAAAAAAAAAACTGATCTTAGGCTAGATAAACAAATAGGAGGGTTTGATTTTGATTTTTAGGGGTTTTTGTTGGAAAAAGGGAAAAACAATTTTGGGCTTGGGGATGAGGCCAAATTCTTGCAGAGTTCAAGTTGGGGCAGGGTAGGGAATGAATTTGATGTCTTACATTCAATGAATGGATAGAAAATACTGCTGAGGAACTGAAGAGGGAAAGAAGGTGCAAGGATCCTCTTCAAATTGACGAAAAACATGTAAAACTAAACAAAAGTTTAAGGCAGAGCACTAGCAAACTAATGAATTCTACCTTAGTTACTCATTTGTTTATTTCAGAAGCAAAGAGAAGGGAAATGGCATACATAAACATTAATAAAACTTATAGATACATGGATAAAAACATCATCAAAACTCAGAAGCCACAAGGATCCCAACAAGTGCTGCAAAACTCTGGTCTTTCCTTTGCCAAAAACTGAAAATGGATATATAATGAGGTGCCAAACTTTTCCCAAGAGGCCAACCCTTGAAAATGATTGAAGAAATACATGATATAGACAAGCCTAACTCCTTCCCATGCCTCTAGGGGTCGATCTCATCCTTCTAGGAGCTGTTTCAACCAATTCTAAACAGGGAACTGAAATCTAGGCAATCAAACAACTTGCCTCTATATGGAAGGAAACTGATTCATTCATTTAATTTTCACTTTCTAGTGAATGAATCCTCTAGAACAAGTAAATATGAGCCAAAATTACATCATAGTCATCAAATCACATCAAGATAGATAAATAGTTACATCACATAGTGAAAATAGTCAAACTGGCTGAATTTTTTAGCTGAAAAGTCAAAATGAGGCCAAATTTCTCTATGCGTCGCGCCCAAAAACTCAATGTGTCGCGCCACTGTGAGCCTGTTTTGGAGGCACTTTCCAAAGTTCAAATTGAGCTCATGATAGCTTGTTGGAAAGCCATGTCTGTCTACTATCCAACCCAAGTGGAATTTGTGGATTTGGTGTCCATTTTCCCCTCCAAAAGTTCAATCTCCCAAGACTGGTTCTTGCTGGTGCAAAAAGTGGCAGAAAGGCCATTTTCAAGGTGTTTTTGACCCTTTAAACCACCCAGAACTTGATGAAATCTCTCGGCCATTCCTGAGCATGCATAATTTTTGCAAAACTCAAATCAAGTTTTCTCTCAGAAGATCTCTCAACGGGTGCCAGGCGCACCCCTCTCTCTCTCTCTCAGGCAATGCCATGCAAGTAGGAACCCTGTTTACAATAAAATTTCAATGACAGTTTGCACTCAAATTGCTAGTAACTGGGAGGTGAGTGGGACCCATCAAGTACTATGCTCAAGTCATATAGCACTGCCCAGATTTGGAATCAGATTGTCTTTTCAAGCCCTATGCCTCTTTCTCCTGGGTGCAGCATAACATGAGCACATTTGTTCTTAGTCATATGATGAACTGCCTCTATCATGGTGTTGAAAGTTTATGCCAATGATATGTTTATCTTGTTGAAAATGAGAAATTGATACCTTTGTCTCTAATTGCCAAGTGTATGTTGATTTTTATAAAATGAGAATTTGGTGCCTTTTGTTTCAATTATCAAAATATGCCAAATGGGAAAGGATTGTGATAAATAGGAGTATAGTGGACTGTGGGAAAAAGGGACAGTGGGTATAGTGGTTCAGTCAAGTGAATTTAAAATGTAGGAAAACCACTTAATATGTTTGAGATATGGGATTTGGGGATTTTTGTAAATGACATGGGAGATGGTAAGGTTTAGGGATAGGATAATGAGATTTCAGGAATAAGTGATATGAGTAATTTTATAAGGGAATTAGGGAAGGGATATGGGTGATAGTGTTATTGTGAAGAGGAAAGGAACGAACAAGGTGGAGGGGAAAAAAAATTCTTTGGCACTAAAGTTGTTTTAAAACACCAATACACAACCCTAAAGATCAATTTTTCACCAAATGATAGGGTATATGTTTTCACCACTCAAATTCTTATAACCAATCTTAAAACAACTCCAAACACCGATCAAAGGCAACTTATAAGATGATTTGACTTACACGAAGCATAGGAGATTGAGTTGTTTTGAATTTTTGAGGAAAAATAGTGAAAATCAGCTTGGAGGCTCTGTGCAGCGTGCCCCAGCCCAACGCGCCGCGCAGGCTGGATGCGGCGCACCAATGTAATTTTACACTGCAGAAAATTGTTCTATGCGCCGCGCCTTCTCCCAATGCGCCGCGTCATAAATAGTTCATTTTCAAGGAGGATTTTGGAGGCCTTCCTGGTGTTCAAATTGGGCGCATGATAGCTCGTTGGAAATATCTTTGAGTCTAATTTCCAACCCAAGTGGAATTTTTCAATTTGGAGTTCATTTGATTTGTCAAAAATCAAATCTCCCTAAACTGGTCAAAATGAGCAGAATGAGGCTGCCTCAAGGCAGAGTGCTGTTGCAGTCAACTTGTGAAGGTCTTCCTCAACTCCAAATTGAGCTCATGATAGCTCATTGGAAATATATTTGTGTCTAGTTATCATTTGACTCATCAAGAAAGTCATTTGGCCAACCAAGCTAGGAGAAATCTTGATTGTTCCAAGGTCACTTCAGAGGTGCATTCAATTCTCCTGAGGCAACGGTATTTTTGACATTCCTCTAAAACCATGACACCTGTGTAAAAAGTGAAGGAGGTTTTTCTTCCTTGGACTATTTTGGACAAAAATATCTCTCCGTTTTCCCAAATTCATATTTTATTGCTCAGAAACATCATTTGAGTGAAACCTATCCCGATGTGTGGAACAAGGGATTTGTCGAAATGAAGCGAAATGAAGGGGATACGGGGCTTCTAAATTATTGAGAAAATTTTGGGAAGTAGGGAGGGATGTTAGGAAGTAGGGGAAAGTGGAATTTCAGAGATTGAGTGAGGGGAAGGGGTCCAAAAGGGCAAAACACAGGCCTAGCCTAGAAAATTGCCAAGTTGTAGCAAGAAACTAGGGTTTGTGCAAAAATGAGGAATTTGGGGAATCTCAGTGATGGGAAGTGTTTAATAAGGTATATTAAGGATAGGGGAAGGTGTATGAACATCAGGATACAAGTTTTGTTGATGATTTGACCATCCAAGAGAAATTACCTTCAAAACCCTAGGAGAGGGAAATGAACCTTACCTAGGCACAACTGAAGCATGAACAAGGTGTAAAATGAGCCAATGGAAATTGAAATGATGATGACGACCCTCTGAATGATGGTACACTCAGCTGAATGGTGACATGGACCGACATTTGGACAACTCTGACAAGAGTAAAATCAAACCCTAGACCTAATACCTAGTGACCAAATTTTACTTGAAGACTCACTGAAATGACAAAAGTTGACCTTGACACCTTAAAATCACTTTGTAAGAGCATGTTTGATCACTGGAGGAAGGCTGTAAATACTGACACTAACATTGGCTCCAATGGGGATGGTAGCTCCTTGGAGGTGCCAAGAACTACAGATCTTTGGAAAGCAGACATTGCCTTCATCCATTGGGAAATGGAGTCAAAAACTCAAGCTAAAATTCATGACTAAAAACTGATGAATTGATGACACAAATTGACTCTCACTCAACTAAGAACTGACTCGATACTTAAACACAACCGACAAACTGGAAATATGATCAAAGTAGAGCTTATTCAATACAACCTACTCTAATTGTTCCATTCATCACCTGATCAAGTGAAATGGAACAACCAATGCAACCATGTAAGTATTGCAAATGTTGTTTGGATTCTCCACAAGTGCTCGCTTATGAAAAAAAAGACATAACTAATGAAAGGAAACTCCCATGAAAACTTGTGAACAGATCCGTTGAATACTATGGATTCTCTATCCGCCTCCAAAAATACTGCATAAGGATCTTGAAATTCATGCACACTGAGACTTAGCTCATCCAATGGATTACTTTTCTTCTCCTCATACCATGAATGCAAACTTTGATCTGAGCTTTGTGATGAGCTTTGTGACGAGACTCCTGCTAAAAATGACAAAGAGACTGGCTGCCGGATCAAGTCTATATTAGCACAGATTTCAACCTTACATAAAGTCAATGGAGAAATACTTTGACTGCAAACATCATCCAACACATCAGCAATAGGATCATCAAAAACTTGAGAAGATTGCTGTGATGTATCCATTGAAACTGTATGACATCCTACTGGCTGTTCATCTTTTTCTTGAGATATATTACGAAGATTCTTCTTTATGAACTGAAATTCTTCGAAACAAAAGGGTACAGAATCCTCTTGCATCATTAAATCATGTATTTCATCTTCCACGACTTCATCTGTAATCTGACCTTCAATTTCATTTTGTGGCTGCAAATCTGATGCTACAGGTTATTCAAGAATTTCGTTATCTGTCTCATCCTCAACATTAACACTGAGAGATTTTTGATTTCTTACAGGCCGCTCATTTGAAGATTTACTATGCAATTTACCCTTCAACAACTGGAATGATTCAAAACAAAATGGTACGGAGTCACCTTGTATCATTTGATCATATGTACCAGCTTCCATGTCCTCATCTGCAACTTGACAATCAATGGCTTTCGGGTGCTACAAATCTAAATATGGGAAGTCTTGAACAAATTTTTCATTGCACTCAAGATGGTCTAGATCAAGGCTTGTTGGCAGTTGATTTCTGATTGCATGGAAATTTTCTCTGATGAAATGAAACGAGTCAAAACAAAAAGGCAAAGATCCTTCACTTACTTCAAAATTTGATGCACTTTCCTCATCATTGTCATAGCTGATATGCATCGGTTGATCACTGTACTCAAGCTGATGAAAGTGAACTTCCTCCTTCCACAAACTAGCTACTGATATGTCTGCAAGGTTAGCTTCTGTTTGGAGAACATAATCATCATCATACTGATCAAAATGAGGCAAATCGTCAGTATACAACACATCATCAAGCATACATGTCATATCAACATCTCTCTCTTCTTCAAGATGATCTATAAAACAATCACTATGACAACTGGGATAAGAAACAAAATGTTTTGGGTCAGCAACTTGTTCTTCTTCAATCATCGAGCCATGGGCTTCAACATTATACTCATTCTTTGTGGTTTTCTTTTGCATCATCTCTTCTACTGCACTTACCAACATGTCAAGCTTTACCTCTAGAGATGTTGATTTCTCCGGATCTATGTTTTTCATCTCTTCTTCCTTCAACCTTGCCCTTTGGATCAGCAAATGAGCCTCTACATTCACTGCCTTGTTCTGCATCTCTTGAAGTGTTGCAATATTCCTTTCTCTCAACTGAAACTCCATTTCCGGATCAAAGGCACCCGTGTAGTGCAAGAGAGTAGATCTAGGAGAAGGTATTATATCAGCTGGCATCAAAAAATATACTTGGTTAAATCTGGCAGAAAATTTTTGTACTGTCTCCCCTGGCAGTCTTTTCAGCTGGTTATACTCTTCTATAATCAGGAAAGGATTCTGTCCGATCACCCACCTGTCAAGGAAAACTTCGACGAACTGTTGGAAATCTGAGATGCTCGCATCAGGCAGGGCTTTAAACCAACTCTTCACTTGGCCTTGCAAAGAAAGAGAAAAAAGCCTAATACTAACATCTTCGTCATCAACTTCAAAAAGATCTAGAAAAGTCTCAACATTCTGCACATGTTGCTCAGCGTTGACATTGTTACATTCACCGTCAAATCTTGGTAGATATAGGTCATAATGTTTAGGGAAAGCATGAAGAACATAAGGTAAAACAAGAGGTTTATACCTATCTGGGACTATAAAAGGTGTAGGAGTATATACAAGAGCTACGGGATCAGTCTTGTTTTCTCTAGGCTCATCACTCTGAAGAGAGTCATCATAAGATGTGGGAAAAGTAAGGAGGCCAGGATCAAAGGGAAACTCAGTATTTACACTTTTTGAATGGGTCGAGTGAATATTTTGATCACCTTTCTCGTACAACAAATTCTGAAAAACTTTCAGGACAACTTCAAGAACAACAAAGAAATAGTTTACAAGAAAGCAGACTAGATCATGAATACCATTCCACTTTGGATACCTGAATTTTGTGTAAGATCCTTCCATTTTCTCCGATTAGTCCTCCAGTGGAGTCTCTACATTGATTTGGAGTCACCAGGTGAATGATTTCAGCCTTCTTATTTCTAATCGTTGTCCACCATCAACCATCAGATCTGAACTTGATGCATGTACTGGGGCCATTTACAAATTAGATGTTACGTTTACAAACTAGACCGGAGATTGACTGAAGCAGTGTTTATCTACTATGCACTCGCAGAGCAAGAGAAGTTCGAAGGCTACCTGGCATAACTTCAGGCTCCATATGTAGCTTATAAAACAAATAACACCAACAAGCAAACCATTTTTTCCCCAGTATGGTCTCCACTATGTTATAGCCCAAATCCACCTTAGGCTGAAGGAAGGCGGGATTCAGGGTAACACCAAACCACGCTCAGCCTCGTAACTAGCCCTACGAGGACAGGAGAGGGCTCTCTCCGGGTCAATCTCAATGAAAATATTCAAAAGGGCTTGAGATGAATAAAACAACAACTAATCTTAGGCTAGATAAACAAATAGGAGGGTTTGATTTTGATTTTTAGGGGTTTTTGTTGGAAAAAGGGAAAAACAATTTTGGGCTTGGGGATGAGGCCAAATTCTTGCAGAGTTCAAGTTGGGGCAGGGTAGGCAATGATTTTGATGTCTTAGATTCAATGAATGGATAGAAAATACTACTGAGGAACTGAAGAGGGCAAGAAGGTGCAAGGATCCTCTTCAAACTGACGAAAAACATGTAAAACTAAACAAAAGTTTAAGGCAGAGCACCAGCAAACTAATGAATTCTACCTTAGTTACTCATTTGTTTATTTCAGAAGAAAAGAGAAGGGAGATGGCATACATAAACATTAATGAAACTTACAGATACATGGAGAAAAACATCATCAAAACTCAGAAGCCACAAGGATCCCAACAAGTGCTGCAAAACTCTGGTCCTTCCTTTGCCAAAAATTGAAAATGGATATACAATGAGGTGCCAAAATTTTCCCAAGAGTCCAACCCTTGAAAATGATTGAAGAACTACATGATATAGACAAGCCTAACTCCTTCCCATGCCTCTAGGGGTTGAGCTCATCCTTCTAGGAGCTGTTTCAACCAATTCTAAACAAGGAACTGAAATCTAGGCAATCAAACAACTTGCCTCTATATGGAAGGAAACTGATTCATTCATTTAATTTTCACTTTTTAGTGAATGAATCCTCTAGAACAAGTAAATATGAGCCAAAATTACATCATAGTCATCAAATCACATAAAGATAGATAAATAGTTATGTTGGGGTTCCCATGTTTTGGCCAGGTTGACAGAGACCAAAAGATGAGACAACATAGAACCACTTTCAGACCTTAGGATCTAGCCCTCCTAGGTCCAAAGAGGGATCTCTCTATACTAGTCAAAGGATATGTCTTTGAAGCTCTTAGGTTATGATTTTAGGCTAGTTGTAGGCACATGGTTGTTTGTTTGATTGTTTATGTTTGGTTGGAGGGAATCAGGAAAAGAAGGACCAATATAAGACAAGGATGAGCAAAGAGGAAGCTTAGGCAGAGGCAGATGACTCAGATAACATCAAAGCCATTGCGCTATGGAGTCAATAAAGGATTTATTTGTGTTCAATGTGCAAGCTTTCATTTGGGCTAGTCATCTAGAGCATTTGGATCTTAAAGGATGATTGGTGGAATGGGACATTAAGGACAGAAAATGAAAGGAGGAGAACCAACCAACTTTGTCTATAGATCAGGCCAGAGGTCATTTAACTCCAGGCCTGCTTGGAAAGAATTAGAGGTGAAACAAGGGATCTTGGAAAGGTTTAATTGGGGATGGAAAGCTCCTAGTGAGGCAGATACAGGATTCTATACCTCCCAGGTTCTCAACACATTCAACTAAATCCTAACAAGAACATCTAAATAATGACTCCATTAACTCATACATCAGAGAGAAGGCAATGACATCCACTACACTGGTTAAATCAATCGAAATCAATATTCAGATACACATATGAGAAGAAAACATTGAGGCAGGGAGAGCAGGAAATATAAGGCACCTATCAAGGGTGAATCTTATATTATACTTCTGATGCGAGCCTGAAGAAACATGATGAAAATGAAAGCAAGTTAATCACAAATACAAAGAAAGGAAAACATCACCAGCTGCTTTAGATCAGGATCCAAAGAAACATGCTTGTCATATTAAAAACAACACCAATCAGGTACATCATAGCCCGTAGCTTGAACATTCAGTCTGAATACATCTAATCTCAGCCTATCTTACAATATTACACAGAGAACTTGTCTCAAGAGGAACAATGCTTGCGTTCCACTGATATCTCATCAACCACCATTACAATGTTTCCTTTTGTGCTTTATAGCAAAGGATGAACCTAAGATCGACTGAAGGTGTAGGTAAAAATTAAATGTATCTTTAAACACAACAATGAATGCAGGGCCGAAACCCATTCTGCTTGACATGCTATGTATTTAATCTCTGCCACCTTCCTTGTGAGAGAATGATCTGCTCCAGATTTGATCTTGACATCTTTTGGCTGAAGTACTCCTGGTGTCTTGAACAGAAATAAAATAAACTACTGAAAGGCCTGTCACATAAATGCTACGGTGGTTTTGAACTGTTGTCTGGTGGAATTCTTTTCAGGGACAAGGTGTGTAAATAAGACAGTATGGGTGCCCTGTACCTGATAAGAAAAACTTTCTGCTGACGAAAAACCCTAATATTACCTTTTGCCTGCGCTTCAGGATCCTTTGACCGATCCTTAGGATCTTCGAACCGGACTTGGCCTCTCAAACTGCTGATTTAAGGCCCGAAATCTTCATGGTTGAGCTTTAATCTCTTGTCCTTGCTCTGAAACATTCTTTCTTCTCTGATCTTTCCATACTGCGCTCTAAATGGTGCCGGAAGGTATTCTCGCAGGGCTCGAAGTTTGTTTCTTTAATGCAGGCCCTGTCTCCAACTTCCTTAGTCATTTCTAATAAATTCTGCTCCTAAAACAGATCTTCTTCGGATTCATCTGTCCTGGTAGTGCAGACGTGTATCATGGCAGCCATTTCTTCTAAATATCCCTGCAAAATGCAACAAATGGTGAGGAAAACAACTGATGGGGCGACGGATGATGTGGAAGATAAGCGTGACTGTGCAGATGGCGTGGTGGAGGAAAAGAAAACTTGCTGATGAGAGATGGGGAGAAAATCGCGGAAGAAATGGTAAAAATTGCTCTGGTATGCGGTCGGCAGAGCGTAGGGCGAATAAACGTGAAAAATGCACGACAAACACGTAAATAGACCAGTTTTACGTAATGGACTGGGAAGGAGTACGGAGTGTGCACGTGGGTCTGACGTGGCAAGACGGGGTGACGAGGAACGGTCAACAAAAGACAAGATCTGGGCCGTCGATCAGGCTAAGATCAACGATGGAGGGCAACGGATGGTGGGCTGGAACAAGAGCTATCGCATGCACGATTTCATTAAATATCGGGCATCTCTGGTGATCGGGAGCCGTCGGATGGAGCTTGCAAGATCTAACGGCTGACACGGATTTCGCTGGGCGTCCTGTACTGAAGTTTAACGCGCGAAATGAGGGTGGTTTTGCCCCCGTACAGATGCCACGCGTCGTTTACTGAGTGGAATCGCTGGCTCTCCAGGGAAAACTGCCTGCTACAGATGGGTGGTGCGGAAAATACTGGCGGGTTCTGGGCGGATGACGTATGGCTGGCGGGGTCCACCATTTTGGGCGCGCTCTGCGCCGTTGGATTGAAAAATGAATGGACGGCGGAGATCAACTACGGGGGCACCATGGTGTACGGGCATGAGAGTATGGGGTGACCCCCCGTAGTGAATATAAACCGTTCGATCGAGTGGTCCCATATCCCGAGGAGTCAACTACGGGGGCTCCATGGCTTGACTCTACGGACAGAGAAAACCCCCCGTAGGGAAAGGCTTCGGTCACGGTGTCGGGTCATGTGGAAGATAAAGGAGCGTGGGGCCACGGCTGAGGGGTCTAAGGCCTGAAATGGTGAAATTTATGGATTTTATTCATTTTTAATGCAATTTGGGGCCAGCCAGGGGTAGCGATAGGGGAATGAAAGGTGGGAACGGTCAAAGCAGGGGCAAAACAGGATTTAGAGAGGATTTAAAGGGATAATGGGGGGAATTAAAGGGGAGTTTGACAAAGGGAGAGGGGGAAGGTGATATTTTGCAAAGGTATAAAAGGCAATAATGGGCCTTTTGAGAAATGGATCAGCAGAGGGACTACATTTTAGGCACAGCACACAGAGACTCCAAGGAGGATGAATTTTCAGGGGAAAGGCATTCCTTGGAGGCTCCAGAGCAACTTATCCCCCAGCTTGCTTTGTCAAGAATTTCATGGGGGGGCTAACAAGTTACATCTGCAGTGAGAGACCATCAACTAGCCCGAATTTCTGAGCTGAAAAGTAAAAATGAAGCCAAATTCCTCCATGCGCCGCGCCCAAAAACTCAATGCATCGCGCCACTTTGAGCCTGTTTTTGAGGAACTTCCTAAATTCCAAATTGAGCTCATGATAGCTCGTTGGAAATCCCTACCTGTCTTCTATCTAACCTAAGTGGAAATTTTGTATTTGGATGTCATTTTCCCCACCAAAAATGCAATCTCCCAAGACTGGTTCCTGTGTGTGCAAAAGGTGGCAGAAAGACCATTTTCAAGGTGTTTTTGACCCTTAAGACCACCCAAAACGCGATGAAATATCTCAGCCATTATTGAGAATGAATAATTTATCATAATAAACTCAAAAATATCAAGTTTTCCTCCAGAAGTTCTCTCAAACGTAAGCGCGCGTCGGGCAAAAAAACCTGTTTTGCAACCAAAATTTCAAAAATGACAAAATCTACTCCAAATTTGCTAAAACATGGAGTGAAGGACCCTCATCAAGTACTATGCTCAGTCAAGGAAGCGTTTGCCAAGATTTGGAATCTGACATGCCTTTTTCGCCTCCTCAATGCCTTCTTGGTGCATGCAGTTCAGTGATGCAATTACTATCTTGGTCATATGATGAATCTGTCTCTGTCATGGTGTTGAAAGTTTATGCCAATGATATGTTTATCTTTTTGAAAATGAGAAATTGATACCTTTGTCTCTAATTTCCAAGTGTATGTTGATTTGTATGAAATGATAAATTGGTGCCTTTTGTTTCAATTATCAAAATATGCCAAATGGGAAAGGATTGTGATAAATAGGAGTATAGTGGACTGTGGGAAAAAGGGACAGTGGGTATAGTGGTTCAGTCAAGTGAATTTAAAATGTAGGACAACCACTTAATATTTTTGAGAGATGGGATTTGGGGATTTTTGTAAATGACATGGGAGATGGTAAGGTTTAGGGATAGGATAATGAGATTTTAGGAATAAGTGATATGAATAATTTTATAAGGGAATTAGGGAAGGGATATGGGTGATAGTGTTATAGTGAAGAGGAAAGGAACGAACAAGGTGGAGGGGAAAAAGAAGCCTTTGGCACTAAAGTTGTTTCAAAACACCAATACACAACCCTAAAGAGCAAATTTTCACCAAATGATAGGGTATATGTTTTCACCACTCAAATTCTTATAACCAATCTTAAAACAACTCCAAACACCAATCAAAGGCAACTTATAAGATGATTTGACTTACACGGAGCATAGGAGATTGAGTTGTTTTGAATTTTTGAGGAAAAACAGTGAAAATCAGCTTGGAGGCTCTGTGCACCGTGCCCCAGCCCAACGCGCCGCGCAGGCTGGATGCGCCGCGCCAGTGTAATTTTACACTGCAGAAAATTGTTCTATGCGCCGCGCACACCATGTGCGTCGTGCCTTCTCCCAATGCGCCGCACCATAAATAGTGTATTTTGCAGGAGGATTTTGGAGGCCTTCCCGGTGTCCAAATTGGGCGCATGATAGCTCGTTGGAAAGATATTTGAGTCTAATTTCCAACCCAAGTGAAAATTTTCAATTTTGAGTTCATTTTCCTTTTCAAAAATCAAATCTCCCAAGACTAGTCAAAATGAGCAAAATGAGGCTGCCTCAAGGCAGAGTGTTGTTGCAGTCAACTTTTGAAGGTCTTCCTCAACTCCAAATTGAGCTCATGATAGCTCATTGGAAAGATAGTTTTGTCTAGTTATCATTTGATACATCAAGAAAGTCATTTGGCCAACCAAGCTAGGATAAATCTTGATTTTCCCAAGGTCACTTCAGAGGTGCATCAATTCTCCTGAGGCAACGGTATTTTTGACATTTCTATAAAACCATGACACCTGTGTAAAAATTGAAGGATTTTTTTCTTCCTTGGCCTATTTTGGACAAAAAAATCTCTCATTTTTCCCAAATTCATCTTTTATTGCTCAGAAACATCATTTGAGTGAAACCTATCCCGATGTGTGGAACAAGGGATTTGTCGAAATGAAGCGAAATGAAGGGGATAAGGGGCTTCTAAATTCTTGAGAAAATTTTTGGAAGTAGGGAGGGATGTTAGGAAGTAGGGGAAAGTGGAATTTAAGAGATTGAGTGAGGGGAAGGGGTCCAAAAGGGAAAAACACAGGCCTAGCCTAGAAAATTGCCAAGTTGTAGCAAGAAACTAGGGTTTGTGCGAAAATGAGGAATTTGGGGGATCTCAGTGATGGGAGGTGTTTAATAAGGTACATTAAGGATAGGGGAAGGTGTATGAACATCATGATACAAGTTTTGCTGATGATTTGACCATCCAAGAGAAATTACCTCCAAAACCCTAGGAGAGGGAAATGAACCTTACCTAGGCACAACTGAAGCATGAACAAGGTGTAAAATGACCCATTAGAACTTGACATGATGATGAAAACACTCTGAATGATGGTACACTCAGCTGAATGGTGACATGGACCGACATTTGGAAAACTTTGAAAGGAGTGGAAGCAAACCCTAGACCTAATGCTAGTGACCAAATTTTACTTGAATACTCACTGAAATGACAAAATTTGACCTTGACATCTTAAAATCACTTTGTAAGAGCATGTTTGATCACTGGAGGAAGGCTGCAAAGACTGACACTAACACTTACCATAAATAGAGGTGGAAACCATTTGGATGGGAGGATCCAATCTCTCCATGCAGCCCCAACACATTGTATGCATCGTGGGTTGAGGATCTTTTTGATCTGAGCTACCTAGAATGACTCATTTCATTTGGATGATATAATGGGTGTGGGAGTCACTCATTGGGAATAAGATTCACCATGTTTTTCATCACTCCTACCTTGAGGAGGCCATTGGACATCAAGGAGGTTTCTACTTACACCTTCCACCTTTCTATGATGTGAGCCATGTCGTTTTGCATACTTGGGAGGAAACATTGGAGGGCATATTTGTAGCAGATTATTTTGAGCAGTGGTGGGGAATATTAATGAGGAGGCCAAAAGAAGAGGAGGGGAGGAATTTTTCTCCACCTTTATAGTTGGTTGAGGACAAGAAACATTTTGGAGGGGAGGACTGTAATATTCCAAAAATTTAGCCTTCATCTAAATGGAATATTATAGTTGGTTTCATCACTAGGTAGGTGAATAATTGGGTAGGGAGACCCATTAACCTCTTTAGAAGGAATAATAACACTCCTAATGTGAAAGGAGGAAGAATAAGCAGCTGATTTGAGCACATTTGGGTGTGAACATGGATGGGATCATGTTGATTTAGTCAACTTTGACCAAGTCAACAAAGCTGTCTAGATGCATTAAATCTCCTTGATGAACAACGCAGTTTAGGTGGAGGACAACTTGCATAAGCTTGGTGGCACATATGGATGGGACCCAATGTGAAGAGGTTCACTTGCTATATATGGAGAGGATGGGAGAATTTTTTATTAATGCTTTTGATATTATCATTTGATATTGGTCTGTTTAGACTTGGCTTCCTCTTGTTGTTTAGTAGGGTTGCAGTGTTGTTTAGCACCGGGTGTTCCCAAGCGGGAGTCCCACTTCTTCCCTTGAGAGGCCTCTTGGGAGAGACTTGTACTTTATTTCTCCACATCCAAGCTTGAGGCTAAGCACCCGTCTTTAGCTTCAACGTTATTTCTGTAGCAGAATAGTGTTGTGTTGTAGGGTGTTGTAGTGGAGGTTTGATAACACCACTTCCAGATCTGTTTCTCAATAGAGGGAGCTTTCCTTCTCTTGAGAGATCAGATAGGAAGCTTTCTGGGCTCATTTCACATCTTGGAAATTGGCCAAACTATTATTCATATCCTACAGTGCATTCCCTTGCAGAAACTGCGTCATTTTTCATAGAGTTGTTGCAGCAAGGTTTAAGCCCTTGTTTCTGAGCTAGTTTCTTAGGGAAAGGGCCATCCCTTCTCCCGGAAAGATAGTAGAAGGGATTCTCATCCCTCTAACGTATTATTCAGCTTCATGTATCTAATTTTGCTGTGAGACTTGGTTATTTTTTAGCTTAATATTCAAATCTTATCTTTTTGTACTTATGCTCTCAATAAACCTTTGCCGGGTTATTTCTATAATACATTAAAGAGGCCAGATCTCTGTTTTCTTAGCATATTGTCCAATGAAACTCTAGATCTATGATTCCATATTGTAATTTTTCAGAAACCCTCAGAAAATAACACTGTCATGTGCTTCATAAATTCTGCATAACTTAAGTCATGGGATTTCGCTATTTTTAAGATGATTTGAGGTCGAGAGGTCTATTTAACTTATCAAAAGAGATTTTTTTCTATTCATCTTTTGTATGTAAGGGCATTAATATATATTCTAAGAGAAACAAGCATTATTTCTCTCATTTAAAATGTAAATCTCCCTAAATAACGTTTTCAGGGTCAAATTGCTGCATTTTCCCCACTTGGGAGGATGTAGAAGTGCTTCTTTTTGCTGTTGTTTTATTCCTTTGATGGAAATGTGTTTATTAACACATTTTATGATTTAATTTCTCCCTAATATTCTAGTATTGTGCTTATGCACTGCTGCATTCCCATTTTGGGATATTACATCCTTCCAACGGTAAAATTTTCTTTTTACCAAGTTTTACTGTTCCAACGGCTAGTTTTCGTAGCTGTGCATTACTGCTGCTCTCCCATTGCACATTTATAGGCTTATAGACCTTCTTTTGACCCCTTCACTCCCAGTGCACCTCCCATGGCTTCTTAACCTCCGGTTGACCCCTGCGCGTATAATGGGCATGCCTGCATTTTTTCTCTTGCCTGCTTGTATTCCTCCCAATATAACTACTCCGAACATATAGCCATTTGATCTGGTACAGTTTGAGCTAGCTTCCATTAACATATCCCAGGATAATATCACTACGAAACGTAGCTAACCGGACAGCTCCTTCGTTAGTGATTTCCTTTACCATATAGGGGCCTAGCCAGTGCTGATGGAACTTCCCCGGATGTTTCGTGAACTGGCTATTGTATAGCAGGACAAATTCTCCTTCCAAAAAGACATTATGTCGAATATGTCTATCATGTCATGCTTTTTCCCAGGCCTTCTGAACTTGCTGATGAAAGTGATCAATGAATCGATCTTCCTCTAAGGTGACTAGCTGCGCTAAGAATTCCTCCATGATATCAGGCTCCGCCATGTTCGTAAAGGTTGCGATGCGCAAGCTAGGAATGATATAGTCCATGGGCATAATGGCTTCCTTCCCATAAACCATCCTAAACAGTGTTTTCCAAGTCAACTTCTTGCAGGTGGGTCGATAGGCCCATAGGACTGACGAGATGCGCACATCCTTAAACAACAGTATCCATCAACAAATATTCCCCCCCAAACACAGGCTTATTCACTACGTAATTCAAAGCTAAGTGATCCATGAACATCTTGAAATTCCCTCCCAACAGATAATGTCGGTATTTCTGCAGAGCATATACCATGGCCAGCCCCTCGTGCTCAGTAGTGGAGTAGTTACGCTCCGCACTAGAGATTTTTCTACTAGAAAATGCAACCGGGTGGTCAATGTATGCTTCCCCAAGCTGCGTAAGGACAGCTCCCAGGGCGATCCCTGAAACATCTACATGGACATGGAAAAAATTCACCCAGTCTGAAAAATGTGAGGATAGGTGCAGAGACCATCTTTTCCTTGAGTAGCTCAAATCTCTTCTGGCACTCCACGTCCCAAAAAAATGAAACATCCTTTTTTAGAAACTTCTCCATCGGTGTCGTGATTAGTGCATACCCTTGAATGAACTTCTAGTAGTAGCCCATGTGCCCTAGGATGGAGCGCGATTATTTCTCAGTTGTAGGGACTACCAGGTTGATGATAACTGCTACCTTGGTGGGGCAACCATCAGTCCTTGCCGACAGAATATGTGGCCTAATAAGATCCCGAAAGGTAAGCAGAATATGCACTTCTTAATATTTAGGGAAATCTGGTGCTTTCTACAGGCATCCAACATCATGCACAGGTTCGAAATGTGCTTCTTTACCAACCTGTCCAATCATCAAAGTATACCTCCAAGAACTTGTGGATGAACTCCTTGAATACTGCGACCACTACCCGCGAAAATATGGCAGGCGCATTCTTGAGCCCAAATAGCATGACGTTGTACTGGAAGTATCCCCATTCAGTGGTGAATGTAGTTTTGTTGCTATCTTCATGTGCGATCTTGATCTGATGGTAGCTCGAAAACCCGTCAGTGAACGAGTATGCTTCCGTCCATCCCACACTATCGGGAATTTCATCAGAGAATGGCGTAGGGAAGGGATCATGTATGCAGGCATCATTAAGTTTGCGCAGGTCAACCCAGATTCTTATTTCTCCTTTATTCTTCTTCTCCTAGACCACCATAGGGCTTACCCAATCAAACTGTTCTACTGGTTCAATGATACCAGCGGCTATCATTTTGTCAATTTCTTCCTTGACTTTCTGCTTATACTTGGGGTTCAATCGATAAGGTCTCTGCTTAACAGGGCGCGCATCTAGTTTTAAAGTGATGCGCATGACCCCCAGGTCCCCTGTAATACCCTTGAGTTATGAGAATTTCATAGGGAACAGGTCCTGGTACTCCGTGACAAGCTCTGCGACTTTCCCAATGGTATCATCGTCCCATTAGTCCCCAATCTTAGCTAGCTTAGGTTGTTCTTCTATTCCAATGTTGACTTCCCTTAGCTTAAGAGGCTTGGTCACATCGACGGTCTGTAGTGGGGATCCAGAAACTGCGCGTTCACCCTCTGATTCTGGGATAGTAATATTTTTTGGGTCTTCGTCACATTCCTCCATTGATAGATTGCGGCAGTTAACAATATCCTGCATCTGTTTATCCCAAGCTGGTGCCCCGCACTCCACACGAGGGCGTGATTCGTCAAATACTAGGGAATCTATATCCTACAGGGCTTCATCTAATGCCTCAGTTCCACATGTCAACTTGAACGTCCCCACAAAATCGTCCTTCATGGTCTCCCAGTGGCGGGTACACTGATGTAGCTCTGCATCCAGATACCATGCAATGGGGATTGGCCCCAAGGCATGAATGAAGAGGTGGACCCATTCGTCCTTTGTCCTTTCACACCATACCTCCATCCATGCGGCCACGTGCTTGCGTGGGTCTCCTTGGCCAAGGAATGTCTCCATGCGTAGGTGAACTAGAGGTTCAAATCGTAGGATCATCATCTCACGACATTCCTCCCAATCCTGGAACATCCCCTTATGATTTTCCCACCACTGCGTAGGGGTCGCGCGCATGGCTAGGTTAAGCGACCACATTCTTCGCTTCCTTGGGACTTCTGCTTCAAATGTTCTCAAAAAATCCCTAATACTGCTATAACCATCAAATTAAGGAAACTATCTTACCTCTAAGGAGATACACCAGAAGCTCTTCGTGATCCTAAGACATTGTAGCACAGATACATCATGTAACCGATTCTGCCAATTTTCAATCTCCCTGTCAGAGTCAGAGAGGCATTCACTATCTTTCTCCCAGCAAAGCACACCATGAGTTGTAGGATTAATCCAATCCTCATCTCGGGTGGTTAGTCTATAGATATGATCCACGTCGTCTTCTCCATGCACAGGTTCTGTATACCGCTCTCCTTGTGCTAGGTCTAGAGGTAATATCACTCTCATACCCTCATTCTCAAAAAGCATGCTCCTTTTATTCAAGTTGATAATTCCTCCCATGTCTATAGCCCAATCCAGTCCCAAGAGTGCAGGATAAGGGTTTGCATCTTCCACAATCTAAATTACCTCAAAATCTATGCGTACCTTAACCCCTACGATATCTACCATAATCTTTGACAGTCTCCCCAATGGTATGATCTTCTGTTCGTTAGCCATGCGCAGCTATATAGTAGACCATTCCAGCTTAGGTTCTTCCATCCTCTTCCACGTCTGTTTGGGCAGGCAATTCGCATCGGATCCCAGATCCAGAATGACCTGATCCATTTCATAATCGCCAATCTACATCGTTAGCTGCATTTCCCGACCATTATTTTTCTTATGCTTGTAGAGTTTGTGAACATATTTAACTTTTTTGGGAGGGTCAGTTCTGTCTGAAAACCTATCTATAAGTGCTTGCAGATTTTCTGCTACCTTCTGGTTGCGTAGCAGCTTCATACATGCATGTAGGAATGGTTTAACTTCATCGTCCTCTCTTAGGTTTGTTGGAGCCTTGGAAGTAGATGCCTCATCCTTGGTAAAGTCTTTGCGAGCTTCGATGAAGGTTTCTTTCTCCTTCTATAGGTCCAAGCTTTCTTGTTTGATAGCAGCTTTTCGAATAAGGGGTTAAGCTACAGCTCTCTCCTCAGCTCCTTCAGTAGCCATGCCACTTCATGTTATGACATTAATACTGGGTCCCTCATCACGGGGTTTTTCCTTAACCCTTTTCACATTCTGCGTTGGTGTTTGTTGTTTTTCCTACATTTTTTCTATCAGTACTGGACAATCTTCGACCACATGATCCAATTTTCTACAATATCGGCAAGATTGTCGTGCAGGGTTTGGGCAATCCCTTGTGAAGCACCCTATTTCTCCACAGTTATAACAGATCAATTTTCCTCTCCCTCGAAGTGCACTTCCACCTCTTCCCCCTCCCCTACCTCTGGCTAGGGAGCCTCATTTGCCTGAGGGAGATAGTGGTGAATAAGGGTCAGCCTGTACCCTGTACAGGTTTCCTTAGTCTATCATTAAGTCACATGTCCGACAGTTATGTTCATCATGTCCCATAGATGAGCAGAATCGACACCATTTTTTCTTCAACTCTCGAACATAAGCACCAAGACTGGGGAAGTGGTTGGTATCATGTAGTCTAGCTATGCGGCAGTCATCACACCATAATGTCACACCGCTTGGCCCCGCAGCTTATTTAGGGCACAATGGGCTGGGTCCCCTAGCCTACATGTAGTCCACCAGCAGAGGGCACTGATCCTTGGTGTGGCCGGACATCCTGCATCTTATGCACCATACGTCTGGGCTAGCTTCTTTTCCTCACTCTTTTTGCAAATTCTGGATTTCGAGGTGCATTGCCTCCAGCTGTCCTTGGATCTATTGTACCCTAAACTGGGCATCGTCTCTTGGCACAACTTCTAGCTTCATAGCAATATCAAATGCTTTCTCTTGCATCTCAATCGCTTGCTGCCCCATAGGTCCATGTAGGTGAGGTAATATCATGGAGATGAACCATTCCTTGTGTTGTCTATCATCATACTGAAATTCCCCATCCCTGATAACCTTCTTCAACCGCTGATCATCCTCCCATACCGACTCAGTGGGTCCTTGTCTGAAGTCTTTCAAGTCAACCACCAGTTGAGCGTAGGACTTAGGCTTCTGGAACTATTGTTTTAAAGCATTCTTAATCTCTTGAATATATGGATCCGCATGTTGGCATACATACCCCATGTACCAATTCAAGGCCCTTCCTTCAAAGGCGAGGGATAGCGGCGCCCTCTTTACAACATCGCTAGCCACATTCTGCATAGTCCATACTGATTCCTCGATGAACCAAAATTGGTCCATATCTACGTCTCCTACATCCTTGAAGGTGGGAAGCTTCATGTGTGCAGCCATATCTTCTTCCGGTGGTGGCAGAGGTGTGGGCAAGTTCTTTCCCTTATGCTGACTCGAAGGTTGTGTAGCCGGAGGAATAGTTCCTGTGTGCGCAACAAACTCTCTTAATGGGCTGTAGATGGATCTATCCCCTTCTTGATTGGCTTGGTAGTAGTTACCACTTCGGGTTGTACTCTCACTCTAATAAAAGGTCATTCATTCAGTGTGGCTACACAAAATGCCTTTTTCACACAGTAATATTTTATTAGCAACGGCAATGTCTGCAAGAACTTACCTCAGAATCCTTTGAAGAACCTTCGCTCTGCCTCAGAGTAGGATAAAAACTGATCAACTACAAATTTTGTTACAAATCCTCCTAGCACACTATCTACCCAATGATTTGTCGTGCAGGTGATTGTATTGTCAGCCTTCTCCAACTGTTGAATCAATTCCGGAGTCCACTACGTAACTTGATCGTCTTTCCAACATGTCTGGAATTCTACTAGCCTCGCTAGCCACTCCTGGAGCTCGTGCGCAAACATTACAAAGAAAATTTCATATACTTCGGTGAAAATATATTTGTTCTTCCACTTCTCAACTGTTAGCTTCATGCTGCGATTCTCCTTTACAAAAAAAATTTGAATCTGTCTTTCGAACCAGTCTTCGAGCTCCAATTTCTCAGGTGTCCAATGGCCTCGTGGCTTTACCAGATCTCTCTCTCAAAATGATCCCGGTCCTAGCAACGGAACCATTTGTTGGCTTCAGGGGTCCTGACCCAGGTTCATAGTTAAGGTTTTCCAACAAACCCTATACTAATGGCCCTTTCAACAATGACCTACTTTCATAGGACAAGTTCTCACTCGAAGTAGTATGGGTGGGCGCTAGAACTAGGTTTCCACACCCTGAGAGAGAGTAGGTAATCAAGGCAGATCTCGTTGAGTTCTATCAGGTTCGCACATAAACAAGCCTATTATCAAGCCTTTAACAATATAATCAGCATGTAACCATAAACAAAGCTACTATTATTAATAGATATGATCAACACATTCGCATCCATGTGTGTATCAGCGATTATCACCACATAACATTACAATCGCAGCTTATTCAAATAACACAGAGTCATTTCAGTAATAAACACAACCAGTTCAAATAGCAATAAGATACTTCAATAGTGTCTGTGTTTATTAATATCCAAAAACCCAATTACAAACCCAAGTCACAGCTCGTGCACATAGCCAACAGGGTCCACACACAGCAGGACTGAGGATCTCCGCACACACAACCAGTAGGAGTCCTTACCCAAAACAACCCAAAATAGATCTCAACAGTTCATGCATAGCATCAATATTACTTACTTCTTGCTATCTAGACCCAACTATCTATCTATTTATATCATCGTAGCCTTTGCTATCCTATGGTCTGCAAACCATGGTTTGCGGACTCTAGGTCTAACCTTTGACCCATTACAAAATATCTGGGGCTTTGACCTGCCCCAAAGCCCTTGCGCAAGACCAATTACTACAAAATTATATCAAAAACACAGCTTAGGGAACCCCATTCCAACAAAGTCATAAAGTGATACAATGATACAACGAGTCCCATATACATAATGTGCTTGGAAACAGAGGCTAGGATTGAATACAATAACATTTTTTGATCTGAGGTCACTGCCTAGAACTCCATGACACTTCCAGGAATGAAATATAATAGTGGAATAATGATACAAATGCAATTACTTGAACAAGGTCTTGACTAGACTCCTACTAGCCATGATAGGCATTTTTTCAAACATGTCACAAATATGTAATCTACGTGTTTAAACAATATAACTTAGAATAGGGGTCTCATACTTATCTGAGAATCGCAAAGAAGCATTAATGCCTCATCAAATTAGTTACATTACCATCTATTATTTCATAGATTCATTGCTCATTCATTTGTAAACCAAAACATGATAAGAGCCATACATCATCAATATCATAAAAAATATTCATAACAAGCATATAAAGAACATAAATACTGATGATACAATAGCCATAAATTCCACATATAATCCAGTACATTTTCACGTAAAATACCAAGGAGTAGAAACTTTTATTGATGAACGAAAAATCCAACCTCGTATGAGACTACCACATTCCACTCGACCATAGATTGGTTGAGCCAAATCTCACTTCATCCAATCACCCCCATGCCATATTCCAAGCATGAATGTGGGATCCCATAAAACACATCAATTAAAACCAAACTAGGGCTTCCAAAGTCCAGACCACCTCAAACCTCAACCAGTGATTCCACCTCACGGTCGGACATCACTAACTATCACCAGATCGATCTCTACCCAAGATGTCCAGGGCTCTAGAGCATTTGTTCCAACACAACTTCCAAGACTAATAACTCAAACCACGGCTACTTCCAAGCTCCAGAGCAATTTTCCAACCAAGGCTCTAAGACTAGTAACTCAACCCACAATAGTTTACGGGCTCTAGAGTGTTTTCCCAACCAAGGCTCCAGGACTAGTAACTCAACCCACCAAGGGCTCCAGAGCATTTTTCCAACCAAGGATTCTAGGACTAGTAACTCAACCCAAGATTTTATAGGGCTTCGAGAGTGTTTTTCCAACCAAGGCTCCAGGACTAGTAAATAAACCCAAGTTTTTATAGGGATTCGAGAGTGTTTTTCCAACCTAGGCTTCAATACTAGTAAATCAACCCAAGCCATTACAAGGCTTCCTGATAATTTTTCTAGCTAGGTCTCTCGGAACTAATAACTCAACCCACAACCATAAGGAACATGAGCACCAAGCAGAAACAAAGGTAGGCCCACAACACCATGGCTATCCAGAAAATGGCAAGGCTAGGAAAAACCATTGTCAATCCAGGAAATCATCCATGCCAATGACAAATAATAGCCAAGAAACCATATGCATGCCAAAAATAGCAAGTAAATCATACATGTAAATCGATACTGGCAAGAAAAACCCATTGTAGTTTTTGATCCTGATGTTCTCTTGCGCTTTCCTGGTCTTCCTTTGCCTTCTTTATCCAAATACCAAGTATGCCACACTCCTCCAAGAGTACTCCAATAAAACTCTAAGTGTCCAAGAGTATGTGAGAGAGAGAGAATAGAAGAGACCTCCACAATAGAACTGACAAAAGGTTGGGAAAAATCTTACCAACTGATCCTCAGAATCATTTTTATCAATGATGCCTCTATTTTCTTCGTTTTCCATTATTTTCCTTCAATTTCATCCTCACATGAAACCTGTAACCTTTTACCTTCCTTTTCTCCTATTTCCCTTTATTTTCATAAATAAATGCCAATAAATTCCACTTGCCTTTCCAAAGCCTTAGCCATTGCCTTTGACAATTTCCTTAGCCATAATAAATCGAAGTGACATGCACTAGGATGTTTTTCCCACCATTAAGCTTGGAATACGTTTCCCATGACCTTGGTCTTATATTTTTTTACATGTATTTTTAACCAGGGTTGTTATAGAACCCTCCCCCTTGGGGGAACACCATACTCGGTGTTGAATGACGCCTATAACCAACAAGACTACTGGAATCAAAACATACTTCCCATGGAGTCTTATAACACAACTCGTTGCAATCTTTACAATGACCACTGCTGAAAACATGACAAGGATACCACTAACTGGAGCTTTATAAAATAGCTTATTACAGTATTTACAATAACAACCATATATACAACCATATTGTCTATGGAGATTTATGAATCTAGCTCGATACAGTATTCATAATAATATATACATATGCACATTTTCTCAACCCATCAAATAAAGGATATGATGCTTGTATCAACAACAATGGAATCCAAATGCTTCCACCTCCACCCTCAAAGTAGTACCGGGATTAATCTCCTTCCCATAAATTCCAGAATCCACTACCAAATTCAAAGTTGTATCCAATGTCCAGTGCTAAAATATTGTGTTGTTGTCCTCTCAGTGAACAATTACTGGCTCATTGTTCCAGGGCACACTCCCAATGTGCATATGATTCTATCTGGAAATTCTAATGACCAAAACAAATCCATCCCCGACCTTCCCTTCTTTGTTACACAGTCCCTTGGGAAATTAGGTCACCCCCTCCGTGTAGTCACACGCCTTCCAAGTTCTATTAGCATCCCCATCTCGGGCAATTCATCCCTTGGAAATGCTTCCTCGTATCATAAGATACAAAAACCAAGTCATAACCCTTCCCCAAAACCATCATACCAGTCATCACATGCTGATGGAAATCAATGGACATTATTGGGTACTAGTGCCCCAAAATGACGTTCCTCCTGAAGTGCTTCACCAACATACTATCGCATGTGCAGGTTGAGAGGTTGGTGATTCATGATAAATAGGTTGAAAACTTAAAAATATTTACAAGTCAGGAAGAGTTGAAGAGAATACTAAGGTACATCAAGTATGATCTAGATGATATAGTGGTAAAACTTAATAGAGTGGAGGGCTTCGTGGTTTCAGACTTAGAGACAGACTACAATGACTATCAGAACGAGGTTGTTTTTATCAATGTACCACCCCTCAATAGGATCAATGCAGACTCCTCTGCTCACTCTCCAGTTATCATCTTGGACGAATAAGTCCACTACTGAATATGTACTTAATTTTGTTTTTTGGAATTCACTTGTTGTTTCCTATATGGATACCATTGTCTTGTTAAGTATGTTAGTTGTGTATTTTTTTTTTAACTCGGTTATGTCAGATCATACTGTTGGGTGTCAGAATTGTGATTCAATTCCTTAACACTTAATTGTCAAACTAGGGCTACGTAATATTTGAGGTGTAGCACAAGTAATGCCAAATATTTTGGATTTAATCCTACAAGTCCTACTTTAATCCCTGTAATTAAATCATTCAAAATCTAAAAGAACAAACTACAAGAAAATCCTTTTAATTCTTTACTTTCACATGCAGGTACAATGACACCACTCCACCTTGGAAAGTGGATTCACTAAGAAATAATGATCAAATACTTTACTAAAAAACAAAACAAATCATGCCACTCAACAACTCGATTGTAAAACTCAAAAGATTCGAAAAGAAAAAAATTTCTTGTACTTTAGTTCCTTCATAGGAAGACATTGTGAGTTTATTTATGTGTTATATCAATTTTGTTCCTGTACCAGAATGGCCCTGTTCTTGTACTGGAATGATTATATTATTGCACTTGGAATGATTTTGTTCATGTCCTCGAATAACTTTGTTCCTATACCAGAACAATTTTTTTCTTGTATCTGGATGAATCTATTTCTATACTCGAAAATATTTTACTTAGTTAACAAACCAAAATGCTTGATATCAAGCTCAAAATCAAGAAGTGTGGAAAGGAAAAATTCGATTCAATAAGGATAAAAATTCCAAATCATCACATGCTCTGTCAAATGTAAATTTCCACTCTCAAATATAAATTGTGAAAGCCAATGGAAAATTTATCAATCTCAGTGTGAATGTCAAAATATTTTGTTCAAATAAAATATCATCATATAAAAATATATTGTACTTATATTCCCTCTTAAACATTTAGCATTGTTTCCAAAATATGTTCTTGTGTTTGTACATGAATTCGACTTCAGACAAAAATATTTACTTTACAGTCTTTAATCTAAATAACTTTAGTTATCAATTCCAACAAGAGAGCAATTAACAAAGCAAGGAATGTGATTTAAATATGATAGTTTCCACGAGAAGGTTAGTGTCTTTACACAGTAATAATATATATATTTTGATCAGAGTGTGGGGGTTCTTCCCCGCTTGCTAAAAATAAGTAATTCTTTAAATTAAGCCTCAACTATCCATTAAGAAAGATCAAAATGAATAAACCCTGCAAACCCTAATCATTAACTAAAGGTGATTCAAAAGGGAAGCTTCTCATACCAAATCAATGTTTTTTTTGCTTTAAATAAATAACACAAAGAAATTCTTCAATTAAAATAGAATAAACACACTTAGCACACATATAAACCCTCATATTTGAGAACACTTCAGCAAGGAAAAGAAAACACACAAGAGATTTGTCAATCACGCGCACTCATCATTAAGAAGTAACCATCTCACCACTCATTTCATGTAGCTAACACACATCACAATAAAGTTGGGAGAACGAGCTAGGTTGAATGGGCCCTAGCCAACTAGCTCGTTTCCCTTTTAAGGAAAATTCTTAGCTTATCCGAGTAAAATTACAATTACAAGAAATAGGCAGGAAAGATGCATAAATCTGGAATTTCCTCCTTAAATTTTTAAAAAAAGATAGAAAGTCTCTACGAATACATATTATAGAGTGACAGATCCAGCCGCCACATGGTTTGTGGCAATACAAGTCTTCAAAATACAAATTCCAAAATTCTCACAGTATCGTTACCCGATGTTATGACCGAACTCTAACTTATACAAGTTACATCGGCTCTTGGTCATATGGAAGAGTAAAGAAAGACGCAACAAACGGTAACTGATCCCCATCTTTGGAAACCTTCTAACACTCTGAACCCTTTATAGGAAAATGAGAACAATTCTTCAATGACAAGTGTGCACCATTTCCCTTGACATCTACAATGAATTCGGAGCTAATCTTCTTCGAAGCAGTCGGTCATCCAAATCTGGTGCAGGAACCGAAGTGAGTACAATAATGTTGGGATCCTGTACCAAACCACTTTGACTTCGATTAATGATCATATATTTTTAAACCATAAGGTAATGTAAATTATAAGTTACATGGAAAAATATAAACCTATTTAACCTTTTAATTAAGATAAGCATACATATCCATTTTCCAAAAAATCATTAAAAGGAACCAAAAATGCATGTAGAGGATTCTTATCTATCTTGTAAAAAAATGGTTAAGGTAAGGTAATTTGGGGTAAAAATAGGACAATTTAAACGACCAACACATACAACTTATTTTTTTTAAAAGCCACAATCTCAAGGATTCTCTCTTTTTGTAACCAAGGGTACCCACATAGTGTAATCCTTTGGATAGTTCACTCATGATAGTTTGGTGGGTTTTTGTGTTTTTCCTAGATGTTACTTGTCATTCTCTAGGATAATTTTATGCTTGAAGTTTATACCAATGTAATCTTTTGTTTTAGAACTAATAGAAATAAGTGGACGAAAATTACAAAAAAACACCAAATTTGATAGATATTTGAAGATGAAGTGTTGAAATCCCACATAATGTTGATATACAATGGATAAAGTCTATAAGACTAACAAAATAAAAAGTGATAAATATTTTATACATATAGTAGGCCTAAAATCATGGTAGTAGCTTATTGTGTTCAATAAGACATCATAAAAGCTCCATCGTGCTTAAAGTTTTTTATAGCCTTAGAGCAATTTTTTTTTAAATGACTTGATTAAATATATCAAACCTATAAACAATAAGGTTAGTTTCATTAAGATGACATTACCTCTCTCCCATAAGGTTCATGATATAGATATAATCTTCCATTATTGGAATATAATGCACTACACATAGAAGACCACAATATATTTCTAGTCAATTACCCAAGTGTAAGGATCAAACTGAAATACCTACCAACATTTTAATGATGTATTTTTTTATAATAGTTGTTACAAATAAATTTTACAAGATTTCTGAGCATCCAACATGACATGTATAACAACTACTTTCTTTTCATTATCAAGTTTCATTCATGAATATCTCAATGGGCTGCAATCTCATTCAAATGTCATTTATTTATTAGTAATAATGGTGGCATGATTCAAATAATCAAGCATAGTTTATTTATTTCACCCTCATGATACTTTCTGATCTCTAAAATAATTATCTGCATATATTCATGTGTTATAGCCACTGAATACAAAATATTTATCCACTCAACACACAATGCATAACATCTCTCACACACATAATAGAACCAATCTAAACTCCTCAAAACATTCTCCTATTAATAATTATCTGGAGTGATTAAAATAATAATTACATTCAGAGTAACGGAGCACTCAACATCTCTATTCATACAATAGAATTTACCGAGTTCATAGAACTTTCCACCACTATCCACCACTATCTTTATTTAATGGAAGATATTTGTCAACTTTAACCATTTTCTTAATGAAGAGCAACATTCCTCAAACAAGTGGAGAAAATACTGTAGAAAATGCCCCTGGAATTAGTTGAGTGCACACACAAATTGTAAATTCCTCCTATAGGCATCCTCATTGGGACCGAATTGGATCCTAGCGAGGATCCTTGTAGGGATAGTATGGGAAACCTAGCGAGGTTACTAAGATCTTCACTTTGTGAATAACTATGTCCTAGAGATGATGCCATAACTCATGGAGTTTGCATCCTTATTTCACTAAAATTGCAACTCAACTTCACGGCATTAACATGTAAACCCAGACATTGTTACAACCATATAAGATCATACATGAAACCCAATACAAAGCATAGAAGACATAATTACAATGAAAACATTGCTAAATGCTTATTGGCATAATGCCAACACTACAAGGTTAATACCAGCACAAAGGATTTGACACTTGTTACCTCTTCTGGTTCCTAGTTGTTGAAATGATTGTTGGTAGTTTTTTGTTTTTCTATTATGCAATAGATTTATTACAGTTGTTAATACTCTTGGAGTTTTAGATAAATTATTCCATAGAAAAATGATAAAAAATATTTGGTTTCTCACTGGAAAAATTAAGACTATTTATTGAAAAGCATGCTTATGCTAATTAGATAACTGAAGTGAAAATACAATATTAACTTTAAAAAAAATAATAAATAAATAAACACTTTTACCATTAACCCTATTTTAAATAAATACAAATATACATAAATATTCATTATTATGAATATTATATAATATATAAATATAATATAATATAATATATGAAAAAGATGTAATACCTACTTTCATCACTTAACTCATTTTAAATAAATGTGCATCGACCTTTAGCTTTATTTTTAATATATTATATGTTTTAGTCGTATCTTAATATTGCAATAATTCAAAAACAAATGATTTGAAATAAAGTGAGTGCATGCATTATAAAAATTGAATAAAGTGAATGCAGCATTAAAGATTTGTAATAATTTGATATAGATAAGTAATAATAAGGATTGATAAATTAATATAAATTATAATAATTTAATTTAACTTTGATATTAGGATTTATAATTTTTTTTAACGTAAGAAAGTAAATTATAATTAGATATAATGTAAATTTTATGTATAAGAATAAAGTTTAAAGGTGATTAGAGAGCATATAAATTTGTTGGAGGTAGTTTTAGCAATGAGTATAAGGGATATTGATTTTTTTTTTAAATTATTTAAGTTAAAATAGTTTTTTGGTCTTACAATAAGACCTAAAATAATTTCTAATTGGCTAAGAGTTTGTTTTCCTAGAGTGTTAAGAAACTAGTTAATAACCCAATTCTCAAAGACAATTGGTATGAGTGAATTTTTGCTACCTTGAAGATCACCAATAGGCTATTCAAGTGGTGTGGTTTTCTCTAAATAACAAGGTTGAATCTAACTGCATTTACAAATAACAACTAGAGATGATTGCCCTCATTATTGATTAACAACTAAGTTATGATAAGTTTTTTGATATTTATTAAATTTTAAAGTTGTTCCATTAGACTATAAATTTTACGAGATGTAAATATAGTAAGGGGAAGATAAATGAACATGCCAAAGAAAAAAATCAAAATAAGGAAAAAGAAGAAGAAAACAATCGAAAAGTGTCAAACCCAAATGAAAATCAAACCCAAATGATATATAGAACAAAAAGGTTCTTCTTAAAAGGTTCTTCTAATAGAAAGCAATTATATATATATATATATATATATATATATATATATATATATATATATATATATATATATATATATAATTTGAAGCAATAAGTCAACAAGGCATAACTTGGACACTTATCACAAAGTGTTTTCCTCTCTATCCAAATTCAATTCCCATAAATGAAATATTTGAGCTCTTAAATGAGTATATTATTAACAAAACATGAAACTTATGGAGAATCCAATTTACAAGTAAAAATATTCACCTCATGATAAAGCAAAATTATCATTATATATATTAAGATATATATTATCTAATTTCAATATACTTTAACTTAAACAACTTAATCAATATTCATTGTTTTAGAACCTATTGTGTTAGACCAACAAACATATAAAAAAACTTCTAAACATAATTATAAATGAACTCAATAATCTCATGTATAAGGTATATCTTCTAAACACGAATAGAAATGAACTCAATATGTAATAGTCCCAAATAGGGAAAGTAGCGATATAGCACTTAAACATGGGAAATAGTAGCAAATGTCAACACATTAATATGAGCCAACACATTGTATTAATTATATCAACAACAAATGTATACAAAATCTTGGAGACCAAACCCCTCAAGCTAGGCAAGAGAAGCCTCCAACAACAAGAAGCACCCAAACACAAGATGCAGCTGCTACACAAAACACTGAAGCAAGCACAGCGCAGTTTTGATGACTAATACTGCAGCTGGGAAATATATATAAATGGATCTGATAATATTATGCTCATACAAGGCCAAAAATGGATATCTATGCTCCTCAACACTTTTCCTAGATAACCCGAGAAGGGTTTCCGGAAATGCACAAATTATCAGAATGTCGAAATGCAACCCTAGGGCTGAATAAACTCTACAACTAGGCACCTGAAAGGAGGTGGTTGAATTTGATGTAGATCTGAAAGGAACTCCTCCAATGGACTCTTCAAGTGTTATAGGGTTGATCCCTCCACTGGAAAGAAAACACTCCAAATGGAGCACTGAAATCACACCTGCAACTGCTCATTGAAATAACACAGTTATGTACTAGAACTACATTGTAGGGGATGATAATGACTTGGCCTGGTGCAAAAATATAACATGAAGCATAGGGACCTTCCTTACTGATCTCCCAATGAAAAGAAAGCTTCCTCCATTAAAGACAAGCTCAGAAATGGCCTAAAGAAACCCTCCACTGTTGCACCCTGCAACTCAACACAATTATAAACAGAAACTACGTTGTAGAAGAAAGTTGTAGCTTAGCCAAATGCCGGAATGTGGAAATAATGCTCAGAAACTTCTCTTGAGTAAGCACTCAAAGTCCCCCGAGGATGAAGGTGGGATTCCCGCTCGGGAACACTCTTGTGCTAAACATTACTGCAATCTTAGCTAAACAGCTGAAGAGAGCCACAAGTCATAACATACCATAATGAAGGTTCTCCCTCCAAAACTACTTCCATGCAAAGGATCTCCCTCCAAAACTGTGATGTCCCTCATTGAATGTCCACTACTTCTATACCAGCACTATTGATTTGGTCAAAGTTTACCTAGTCCACATGCTTCATCCCTTGTTCACACATAGGGGAGCTTTATCCAGCTCTTTTGATGCCCTCCATTCACATTTGGAGTGGTTTTATTCCTACTAAGGAGATTTATGGGTCTCCCTACCCTCTTATTATGCTAACTAATAAGCAAAATCAAAATTTAATATTCCAATTAGCTGCATGCTAATTTAGGAATATTACACAATAAGCTTATGTATAAGTATACTTTTATTACAATCAAATCAATTAATATAATGGAATTGACCCTCTTTTATATCATTATATCATTGGGGTGGTAATGGTATTTCATATACAACATAAATACTATATTATGAATGTAACTTGATTATGTAAAGTAATTTTATATTCTAATCTATTAGTTGTTACAATTTATTTTAAATATTATTTTTGAAATGAGTAAACACATGTGAATATTTCTCAAAAATACATTTATGAAAAAAAATTACAAATAATCTATATCAACATGGGTAACAATGAAACTCTATTCCAAATACGATGGCATCAAATATATGTTTAGAGGATTTTATGATTATAATTAAATTAATCTTGGGCTTAGCTAATATTGGAGGAAATAAATTAAATTCTCTTTTTTTTTTAATCAAGTAAATATCAATGCACTATGACCAAGTTTTATTTTTCCATAGCACGAGAGAATTGAAAATTGAAGCACACCATTGGGTCAAGGTGGCCACCTCCATACGCCCAATATTTTTTTTAAAATGGGGTTAATAGCTAAAATTTAGTCCCTTAATCAATGATTTTAAGTATAATCATTGAACATCACGTCAACCCATCCCAATGCATTTGAACAAGTGGAAATATTATGTTTTGCGCAGAAATATGTGGTATAAAAATCCCCCTCACTTATTTCGTACTAGCTCACTCATGTTTCTTCAAAGAATCAATCTGAGATCTCCTATCAGATATATGAGATAATGTATTTTCCATGGTGTTCCTAGTTCAATTTGGCAGATGCATTGATGTGGTAACTAGGATTGGTTTTAATGCTTGCGTTTCCTCTTCTATTGTGTGGTTTGGTTTTAAGGACATTGCATCACAAAGTAACAAGGGTGACATAGGGATATATTCTGTGGGGTTTTGGGTATTTCCTTCGGATCGAACTCAGGTCCCCGACTCATTCCAGGATCTCCATATGGTATTCATTAGCATGATAGATCAAACATTGCTTGGTTTCTCGATATAATTTAGTGGTTTTAGCAATCCTTGGTGATCTTTACTTTGTTTCTAAATTCATTTGCTTTTCAACAGTTTCTTATATCTAGTTAGAACACCAACTTCCCTGTTTGAGCTATAATTACATTCAATGTGGGTATCTATGTCTCTACACCAATAAATTGGTTTGGTTTGGTATTACATTATATAATAGGTCGGACATGGAGAACTTAGTGATGGGCCTACAAAATAGGTAAATTATAAGGCCCATCAGTCCACTCCTAAGCACACAGAAAAATGTTTTACCCCACATTTTTCACTTAGTGGTATTTTTCCTAGATTAATGAGTTCATAGAGGATTCAATGTGGTTTTCATGCATTATATGCCTTAATATGTTTATTGTGTAGTATTTACAAAGATATTGAGTAGATTCTAAGGAGTCCATCACTAGATAAATTCCATGGACTTTCTCCCTGTAGTAGGAAGATTCAAATTTGGATAGCTTAGGGAATTTAAAGCAACTTATTGTTGCTACGAGCTGGATATTGGGTACGATCACTTCTTTTAAGGAATTTTGAAGGGAAATTCAGCCCTCCTCTTGAGGAGGCTAAACGCCCATTTGATATATAAATGATATATTTGAATTATCCCCATAGGTAGTAGAGAAGGTATATATTAGGCTTTTAAATAATCATGAGAAAATTTTACAGCAATGTGTTTTCTATTGTAAGACAAAATTTTCAGTTAATGGAATCAATCCCTCATTTCAAGTCTTAGCTTGGTTCTTCTTCAAGGACTTTGAACATCCTAAGATTGGGCCCACCATCAAAGCTTTAGAAGCCTCTTGTATTTAGGTTGTTATTATTTCAATACTTTGCATTTGCCTTTGTTTAGCTTTTGAATCAGCATTTCTCAGAATTATAGCTTGATATATTTTTGCTTGGTTAAGTAGGTAAATTTTATAAGCTAACCTTATTTACAGGTCATTTATATAAATTTTCAACCTCTTATATCACTCATATCACTTATCATTGCATCTTTAAGTATTTTTCCATCTCATTACATTTTTTGTTATAAAGTCTGCAAATTTTTATTTTACTAGGCATCTAATCTTATGATTATAGAGTATATACATAGTTTGGTTTTGTAATGATAAAGCTTAGAATTAATATTCTTAGGCCTATACTAGTTCAATAACTTCATTTCCCATCATTCCTACCCCCCTCCTCCCCTTATGTTTTCATTTCATATGTTTTGCTAGCTTGTTGGTCTCTTCCTAATGTTGTAGCAATATGAAAACAATCTGTTTTCTTGGCCCAGTTTGATGTGGACTAGCTACAGAAATATTATAATGCGCGCAGAATATATACTTTACTCTCAACGGATTTAAACTTAACAGATTCCAAACATATATACATACGTGATCACATCTTTTACTCAAACCATACATGAGCCCAAACCAACACAAAAACCCAAACCAATGCAGTTACACGGGATTTCTGGCCAGAGGGTCCCACACAGCGCTGACTAATCACCGGTGATCACACATCACACAATATACAATTTAACTTAACACTAAATCTTACATTATGTGACCTACGATGTTGCGGTGTGTTGAAACGTGGTTCTCTCCATTTCACGTCGCAAACAAAATCCTTTATCGTGCGATGTCCTTAACTTTAACTTGTAAATGTTGTGATTTGTGAAATCACTTCCGAGCTGTTGCAATCTCCACTGTTGGCTTATTCTGGATTCGATGGTCCACACTATGCCCTCATCGTACCACTTCGCATCGCAAGTTAAATAGTTTAGCTTCCGAATTCCTAACCCAAATGTTGATTCTTTGCGATGTGCAATGTTCTCCGACTGTGATGTGATCTCTCACCATTGATCGGTGTTGAATCGAATGAACATTGCCGCGCCTGTAAATTCAATTGCTCTTCATTCTGCGATTAACCCAATATTCAATTCAACAAAGGGTTTTGAAAGGTCTAAGGCCTCATTATACCTGAAAATTCGATTAAAATTATTGTTGTGCGATAAAATGCAATTTTTTATTTTAATAGAGATTAAAATAACCAATTTGAAACAGGGAAGTCGATTGAAACACAAAACACTTGGGATTAATTTGGAAATAAAAATATTGTTTTAAGACAGAGAGCCCGATCAAACACAAAACAATTGGAATTAAGTTAGAAATGAAAACTACAGAGCCAAGCCCTCAGATGGTTGGTTTTTACATTTACTTTTGCTTCTCAGTTATCTCATTTCTCGCTATGGATGGCAGACCCCACAATGGTGGATTTGGTTTGGTTTTATGTCTTTCCAAAATCCCCGTATGGTTGAGAAACTGTCATTCAGTTCCAAAACAATTTATAAAACTAAATACTTAACTAATCCTAATTCAACTATATTTTTATTTTGCAAATTACAATGGCTGTGTTAGCCCAAATCAACTTAAAACAAAGTAAAATAGATTTCAAACTTCTTCTTATGTCCGGCAAAGGAAATCAACTCCAGTTGTAGCCTTTCAGTTGGATGCTCCTGCATCAGGCTCCCAGGGTAAATTAAACTCATGGCTCTTATCCATGAGCTCTTCAATAGAGTACCCTGCACTTTGAATTTGGGCAGCATCCAACAAAGAACAATCCTTCAGAGGATGGTCCTTCCATTTGACCGGATACTCTAAATATTCTTTCTTTCATGTCATCCTAGATAACTGTTGTTGGGTACCAAATCTGCATACATTTATCTTCTATTTTCACCCACTCTCTTATCTCTTTGTATCATTAATTGTTCTAAACACATGAGGTAAACCTGTTTCCATTGTCTTATATGGAATGTTTTATTAATGAAATAATATGCATGGAGATTTTACCTACGCGAGTATTAATTATGTTATTTCCGCAGATCCAGCAATTAAAAGGTCGAATCTGCAAGTCATGGAAGCAACTCCGAGTTATCAGTGTTATTTCAATATGCTGTAAATAGTATAACAAATCCAAACCTACCCCAGATCTATTTTAGACCTTTCTTGGTTTTCTCTCAGCAACTAGTTTGGTCGTTGTCACAATTGTATATTTGTAGATATTAGTTGTCAAATAGGGGAGACAGTTTTCTGAACATTTGTATAAGAAGGGTCTCAGGGATATGAATCGGGTTAACGTGCAAGAGACAAATTTTGTAATAGAAGACTTTTAATTAATTGAATGAAAGTCATTTTTCCATTCCATCTGTAAGATGTGAGTCTACCGCAACCCTGGTCAGAGAGTTGGGTCCACTATTCTGATCAGGTGCTACGTTATTTCCTTTTGTTGCTTTCGCATTTCTATTTTATTATTTTAACTGTTGTTCCAGTATTTTTCTTCAATTGTTGTGAATGCTTTTATAATTCTGCAAATTATCTTTAATTGTTGTTACAGTAGTTTTGGTTGTTTTAATTGTTGAATTTGTGATAAATATCGGATTGTGCCATTTCTCCTGCATATACCTTGCGTGTTACCTCGAAATTATGTACACACCGGGATTGATAAATTAATGTGGAAAAGGGTTGAATAGTTTATTCACACTCGGACACCAACATTTTGGCGTCGTTGTCGGGGAAGGCTAAAAAGGTGCAAAAACACGATCTGTAATTGATCCAAGGATCAAAGTCTCATCTTAGGGAGGGAATTTGTTACCCTGCTCTAAGTCCTGAGCATAGTGTTTTGTTTTTCTGCTTTTCGATTGTTTATTTAGAACCAATCTCTCGTCTTAGGGAGGGAATTTGTTATCTTGCTCTAAGTCTTGAGCGTAGTGTTCTTTTTTTCTTCTTTTCGATTTTTTTTTTTAGAACCAATCTCTCGTCTTAGGGGGGGGGGGAATTTGTTACCCTACTCTAAGTCCTAAGCGCAGTGTTTTGTTTTCCTGCTTTTCAATTGTTTTTTTTTTGGAAACCAATCCCTCATCTTAGGGAGGGAATTTGTTACCCTGCTCTAAGTCCTGAGCGTAGTATTTTTATTTCTTACTTTTTGATTATTTTCTTAGGGGCCAATTTCTCATCCCGGGGAGGGTATTTGATTACCCTACTTTAGGTCCTGAACTTTAAATTTCTTGTTTTTTTTGGTTTTATTCTTGAATCCAATCTCTTGTCCTGGGGAGGAAACTATTTGTCCTGCTCCAGGTCCTGAGCACTTCTGTTATTTTAATGATTTGTTCCCACAAATTACATGAACAAAGATTCAAATAAGAGGGGAAGAGGAAGACCCCTAAAGAAAGGAAGCGATATGAGAAGGAATACATATATCCAGGATATCATCACAAAGGCTGAATCAAAAGCATATTCTCGTGTTGCTGTCAGGGTAAGGGTTCAGAAGAAGTCTCAGGGGCAGTCAATTTAGCAGCCAGTGCCATCCACTGTACCAGAGGAAATCCTTTCAACAGTAGAAGAAGAAGTAAATAAAGTATTTGTAGAATAAATACCCATGTTTCCAGTAGAAGGAGAAGAAACTACAAGTAGAGGGTCAGAGGAACTGAGCAATTCCAATTGGGAGGAAGAACTCATGAAGGAGTTTGCGTAACCACGAGACTGAGGGAGTGCTGTGAAACCTCCTATAATTGAATCACCCCAATTATCAGTTGCAGAACTAGTTGAAATCCCAGGTGAGTATTGGATGATATTTATGGCACCTACAAGTTCCTCTATTGATTTCCAAATTGAAAACATCATAGGTGATGCACCAATGAAGCCCATCCCTTTAACAACTTTGCCTAATTTTCATGGGCTTTCCTCTAAGGAACCTAATACATTCCTCTTTGAATTTGATATTGTCTGTCGGGGGTACGACTATATCGTTGATTCTCAGAAATTAAAGATATTTCCTGCTACTTTAATGGGAACAACCCTGCGATGGTTCATGTGTTTAGGGGGAAATACTATCTCCTCATGGGATGCGATGAAGGAAGTATTTTTGGAGAAATAATAGGATTACAGTAAATCCCGTGACATCAAGGAGGAGATTTTTAAGTTTGTGCAGAAAGAAGATGAGAATAAGGAATATTGTGTGGAACGATTTAAATACATATTGCAGAGGTCAGGCCATAGTGACTTGGACAAATATATTTTGAAGATCATCCTTCTCCAGGAACTCAGGGAAGATTCTCTGCAACTTTTGAACATAGTAGGTGTTAACACTGGAAAATCATATAGTAGAAGACGACATCAATTAATTTCGAGCCTAAGGATTTACAGGACAGGAACACATTATGGAATCAAGAAGTATTTTAAATCTATAAGGTTTTGAGAAAATCATATTTGAACTAGTTATAAATGCTGAATTGTGCGCTTTATCATTCGAGAAGAGCGCCTTCTGCGTGCCTTTTTTCCCGATAAGCGCGCATTCCTGGAAATGGAAAAAAGTCACTTTCAGGGACCACACCAAGCAAAGGACAGTTACTCCTTGTGTGAAAGTCGCGTAAGGACAGCCAGCAATGACTCCTTAGACACCATGTGAGCACAAAAAAGAATATTTGAGCACACAATGGAATCACACCTCTCCCTTGGGTCACTATCCATCATGTACCAAGGGAGGGAAGGAGGATTTGAAACTCACCTATATAAACCCACCAAGAGATGAAGAAAGGGTGATCACATTGTTATGTTGGCCAAAGTTGCCCAAGAAACACCAGCATTGTGTGTGACCCGGAGCTGGAGCTAAAGAGGACTCGATAGTTGGCCACCCAACATCTTAGTCCACCACAGCAGAGAGAGAGAGGGAGACTGCATCAGAGGCAGAGCTTGGAAGGCAACATCCTTGCATTGGGACCTAGAGCCATTACCTAGGGGCCCTTTGGCAAGTGGGTAAAATTTCTTCTCTGTTTCAAACGTTTAATAAGAAGAGGCCATCGAGCCATCGTTTGCATTATTATCGTTTTGAATCTCTATATAGCTTCTGTATATTTGTGTTTTAGTTTTTAGTTTAACCAGAGAATACTTTAGCATACTATTTCCATTAAGTTTTATGCTTTTGATCTCCCCCACTTTCTGCCTGTTACCAATAGTTTAAAGAGTAGACCACACTCTTTAAGTTGGTGCGATTTCGTACACCCATGTGACTAATCCACCACAACAGGATTGGTGACTCCACTGACATGTTCCAAGTTTATGTGGTTGTGCCATATTTTGCAGGAGACCCTTTGTCTATGCTAGAGTGGAGCTGACAGTCCTCTAACCCATCTTGCAATCCCTAGACTCACTGAAGTGACAGACTGAAGAAAGCATCTCCTAATATGTTTACTTGCAGGATTTTTGCGCGCAGTTTTTCCTCACAGAGGTGCATTGCGCGTGTTCAGCACTGACCTGCGCACAGGAAGGCACACCTGTCAAGGATTTTTGCGTGCAAATTGCAGACTGAGATTTTTTTCTCCCCATATTCTGCACTTTTTCTACTTGTAAGTGTGTTGGGAAACCCCTAATGTATCTGCCAGCACCTATGTTGATACCCCACAGCTTCTGAGGACTAACTTTTTGCTTCTTTTTGTAGACATTTAGTTAGTTTTCATTTAAGTTGGTTTTTGCAAAAAGTGTTCACATAGTTTAAGTAGGGGGGAAATTAACCATTGCTTTCCGAACAATTTATGTTTTTGCAAATTATGGTATGCACACTTAGTTTAACTAGTCCAAGTAAGTGGCTCAAGACCACACATGCATAAGATAGTGTAGAAATTGTTTAGTTTAAATTCAATTTTGCATCTAGGAAATTGCGGGACTAGGATTGAATCGCCAATTAGAGCAAGTAATCTCTGTTGTCTTTACACCATTTGGTGACCCTAGACATGCATATGAATTCTCTACATTTTTTATTTGCCATCTCCCTTTAGTTACTCACATACATTAACTAGGAAGATTCAGAAGCGGCCCCTCATCTGCAAATGGTTTCCATTTGAGCAAGGAACAACGTTGTATAGTTTAACTAGGGGACTTTTGTAAAGGATCACTGATATCCATATGTTTAAATTATGAGATTTTTCACCATACGCTCACCCACTAAGAAAAGGAAGCCACCTAAAAATAACTTAAACCAACTCACTAAATTCTCCCCACAGGGGCCATAAAAGAATTTATAGATTAAGTTAGGATCAAGGGGGTAGGCATCCAATAAGCCACCTTGATCACACTTGACATTTAAACATAGAAGTTGTGTATTTAGGGAAATTTATAAATCCACCTATCAGCCCACGGAAAATAAAAATTGAGCGGAAGAGACCCGATCCAGAGGGGGTTAGGCTTAGGCGCAGTGCATGCGGTATCAGTTGGGGCTACTTGACCTGGCTGATACTCGGTACTGTTAGTTGACTACCAAGAAGCCAAAGACTCAAACACTCACGTGGGATGGTGGTTCTTAGTGGCCAAAAACTAGGGCATCCTTTACCCTATAGGTGATGGTGCAGGAAAATGCCAGACCCTCTACCCTTACCTTGGTGGATTCTCTTCGACTGACTGGAGGCATCGCTAGCTCTTACAGGATGTTGTGCCATCACTCGCAAGAAATATTCTCAAGGTCTAGTTACTTTTGAGTGTGTGAGGATGTAATAGGTCTTCTAGGATTTTGAGTATCACACACAAACAAACAAAACCATTTTTTGCTTGATTGATCACATAGATTAAGTTAAAGGGAAAATTCATTTCATTGTCGCTTTGTTTTATGTATGTGGCCATAAATTTGTCGTGATCATAGACTCAATCCCCTCAAAATTTTTCCAAAACCTAACCTGGTCAATACCCAAACGGTTCCAATGGAACCTCATTGGTCCAGGCGTCTTTTGGACCTCCCCCAATTATCGTGAGGGGTTCCAGGTCTTTCACCGTTTAGGCGTCAAAGACGAAACATTGCCACAGTCGTTGGTTCATCCTTTCCTGGAGCAACCTTAGCTGGGAACCCTAGTCGGCCTCCCAAACACCACACCGCACACCACTCCCCCCTCATCCCCTAGGGGGCAGAGGAGCGCATCCCATAAGGGAATCTAATTGAATTCACAACAGGGTACGTCACATAGTAACCCTCGTTCTAACTAGAACTTCGTGTCTTCACATGTTTCCATGGCGTCAACCTCCTAGTCACCCTTCTTAGTAGCATTGAATCTACCCGATTCAAACAAGCTCACCAATGACCCCATCGCACACGACCCCAATTGGCCTCCCATGCCCACGAAGCTCCCTTTTGACATACCAAAGTTTGAAGGCAAGCAAGCGGAAGACCCAGGTAATCATATAATGACCTTTCACCTATGGTGCTCATTGAATAGCATCATTTATGATACTTTTCGATTGAGGCTATTTCAACGCACTCTTACGGGAGTGGCCACGAAATGGTATGTGGAGAAACCTCCTGCTTCACATGGAACCTTTAGCGCCCTCGCTACAGCGTTCCTCACATACTTTTAGTTGCCCATTCACCATGATTTGGGAATGGAATTATTGACTCATTTCAAAAAATCCCCCTCCATCCATATCTCCGAGCATCTCCATGAATGGAGGTGGCATCGTAGTTTATGCAAAGCTAAACTTGACGACCCGATCCTTTTAGATTTATTTTTGAAAACTCTGACACCGAATATTTCAAAGGATGTGGCGCAGTGCAACCCCACATCCGAAGAGGACGCAATCAGTAAAGCCCTACAACTTGAACTGATCTATACGCAGTCAAGATACATCTACAACATCATGCCTAACGCCCCGCCCCTACAATCTTATCAAGAATTGCTAGGCACGTCTAACTCTGTAGACGGACTTATTGGGTAAATGACCCAAGGGTACCTAGGCAGCAGCAGTCAAGATCTTGGTTACACACATGGTTCTACCCAGAACATCTCTCAACCCGGATTTAAAAGTCATCATATGCCGCAGCAAAATTTGACTAATAAGGCGCAAACGTGTCACCAAGGAGGACCCTATCCTCCAGCTTAGGGGACCGAGTATGCAAGAAGAAATACTGACAGAAGAGCTCCCCCCCAATGTCCAGGTGCAATCACGGGACAACATTATTCTCAATCCCATGCAAACAACCCACCTACGCAAAACAATGCACAGGTGAACTTTGTGCAGCCTTCCCAAAATCAACCACACCAGTATGATCAGGAGAACTACCCTCTTAACTTGGTTAATAAAAGGACAAAAAACAAGCCCAAAGGGAACCCTGGACAGGGGGCAGCAACCAACAATTCCCACCGTGATCCCAGGCTAGAGGTAACTCCAACTGGAATCAGAACCAGGAGCCAAGAAATGCCCAAAGGTAAGGCAAAAGGCATCCTCTATGAAAAAACCATTCTTGTTCAATATGTGTTGAATACGAGAACTATACTCACCACTGTCCAAAACTCCCTAAGCTTAAAAAGCTACAGAGTAACCGAGGATAAGGAGGATCTTCCCAGCAAACTGCGGTGATGCAATAACCCTTCCCCCATTAAGGGATGGTTAGCACTCAGCAGCAAAACCGAGACGATTCCAGGAAAAGAACCATGAAATTTACATGGCTGGGGAAGAAATGTTTTTCTAGACTCGGAATTGCAGTTATGACACCCCACCAGATACCAAAACGTCAGGGGCTAGTACAAGCACGCCGACTGCACGTTTAACCATTCCAAATATTCCTACAGAACTATTGCCAAAAATGGTAAAAGGGCCTAATAGGCGAGCAGGTAACTACTCTAAAGCGTCCCACAATTATAGCATTGTAGACGATTTAGCTCAGTCACCTGCTGCTATGTCCACGTTGGAACAACTGCAGTCATGCCCAAAGCAACGGAAATCCCTACTTTTCGCATTAGGCGTTGTCGACCCTGCCGATACGCACATGATGGCTTTTGACTTAGACAAAGCTACCCCTAGACTTCCCTCCATGGTCGCCTTCTAGATACCAATATCAGTACAGAATATCACTATTCACCGATGTGTCATTGACAAGGGTGCATCCACATGCATCATGTCAAAAAATGTGTGGCAGAAGTTAGGATCCCCCGAACTCAAACCTTCCATCATCACACTCAGAGTATGACGGTCGTCCCTCGACCCCTGTTGGCCTCTTCCAAAATGTACCAGTCTGTTTAGCCGGTAAGACGGCCCACATAGACATCAAAGTCTTGGACGCTCACTTCAATTACAATATACTCCTTGGGCAAAGTTACATGTATGCCATGTCTGCCATAGCAGCCTTCGTCTTCCGCATCATGATGTTCCCCCACGAGGATCAGATCATTACGGTAGACTAGCTGACACATAGTGAGAAGCGTCCCCTAACCAACATGGATGTAATTCTACCCTACGTAGATACAGCCACATATGGTCTTTCACGGTATCAAGAACATGGTCCTGGCCAATTCAAACCATCGTTTGTCCTAGGGCCATTCCTAGGAGATCCTCCCATTATCCCTGAGATATCGCTCGATGCCATAGGGGCCCCGGTATTCATGATATCCACATCAAGCACCGAGGTTAGTCATGACACTGACTCAAGCAGTAACGACACTGAGGCATCGACCACGGTAGCCTCTCTAGCCTACGCCACCTCCCAAACCCCTTTCCTCTACCCACCTCCTGGCTTCGTCTCCCAACAGGTTTTGGCGACACTGGTGTTACCCAACATATCGTTGGTATTCCCAGTTTGGTACCTTGTTCCCCTTTAGGAACAGGAGCCACCAACGTTACTATAGTTGGGTTAAAGCCCCTCAGTCCCGAGGAGCCCCAACCTACCCAAGAAATAGTAGGAACTTCCCCTGCAAGGGAAATTTCCATTGCGAAACCGGTTACCACGACCAAGAAAATCGCCAAGAGGGGAAAGAAAGTGGTGACCCCCACCATGCAAAGGGAGTCATCAGCCTATGCCATATGTGATGTCATAGGCCATCCTACCCATGTATGTCCGGAGTTGGACGAGTTAAAACCACTCCTTGGCTCCGAAGCAGGAACCTCGACGCCGCATTCCCATAAAAAGGAACTTGCCACCAAAAGTACAGGCAAACCGCTGCATACCAATCACACATGCGCTCTCTGTGACACCTATGGGCATTATACCCACCATTTTCCAAAAATACCATGATATAGGGATGCCTTACATGTGGTCGAGCGATCCTATCAATAGGATCCCTCCATCCAATCCGTCAATGACGAGCCGCATACCATCCTATATTTACAAGAGGAGCATAGATTTGTAGAAAGACCCCCAGTAATGCCCATTATACATTGTACGCTATGCGATGAATGTGGCCACTACCTCGAAGAGTGTGCCGCATTGGAACTCATCCACAGATGGTATCCAATCGAAATGGTTTACTACGTGGGGCTAAGAGCAACGCAATTCACATATCCGCTATGCGCCGAAAATCACCTTTTGGAGGATTGTCACTACATACCTCGCTTCCGGCTAGCCCTTGCTAGCCTTCGCTCAGCCATAGTTCGCCTTTATCAAGAAGATGATATGGATGTCGAGTCCATAGGCAGCTCCATGACCCGATCAGAGGAGATGACTAGGTCTATCATATTCTTGTCAGCCGAAGAACAGCCTAGCAGGGAACCCCTAGTTACCCCTAACGGCACTTCACAAAACACATCTGCATGCACGTTATGCAAAAATAATGACCATATACCCATCCACTTCCCTGACTTAACAGCATTGCGATGTTCGTTCTCCACCTGGCCTTAGACCAAGCACAATGGGACCCCCATATCACAGATATTTTGCCTGATATGTCAGGGTAATCATTATGACCGACATTGTACTTATGTCTCGTGGATCTGTCCCACTATCTACATGATTAATGTTGTAGAAAAGAGAACGGATGATCTCCGAGAATGGCATAAAAGATACATCGCTAGCTCACTGTCCCCACCACCGCAATGGTGTGTCAAGCCGTATAAGACCACACACCAACCACGTATACCCCAGGAAAATCCTAGGAAAACATGTGGCCTATGTGATATAAAAAATCACCAATTCAACCAATGTAGAGAGCTCAAGCCCCTTGCAAACAGTCTCCACATAGTCTCATCTCTCCCTCAAAAACTTCTCTCTAATCAAGAAAGGATCACATGCACTTATTTCTAAATTTTCTCACACTTCCATCATATGTTTAAGTGTGCACATCTCCCCAAGCTGAGAGCAGCTGAAGTGGCATTAACCCTACTAGCTATCAAAGAGGAAGACAAGTCTAAACCAAAAACGCAGAAATGGAAGCAGAAGACGACCTCTTCTACAACTGACCCTTTCCAAGCATCCAAATTAGGGACAACGAGTAGCGTAGAATCTCACACTATCTACTCTGTCAGTGCAGTGATACCGTGCACCATTTGCACTAGCCAAAGTCACACACCAAAGGTATGCCCTCTAATGAAAGCATTCAGGCACCTCTGTGATAAGAACAAATTCCACCTACCAGAAATTTTCTATCCTAGCAGGAAACCCGACCTTATGCTCATATAGGACTCCATTACCGTGATCCTTACCCCGCTGCATGCCAGTGACGCAATTCACCACATATGACTTGTATCATCGCATGCCTAAGATAGGATTCCAACTGCCCCCTCGTCCTAGGATTTCCACGTTATTCCTATCATAAAATACCAATATACCTTACACTTTTGCATTTATTTCTGCAAGATCCCAAACTTGCATGCCGCCATCGAACTCCTTGATGACACCCAGCCTCTATAACAACACCTAGTACAACTAGAGCTAGTTGATGAAAGTCAGCGAAAAACGCTACAAAACAATGAGGCCCATAAGAAAAGGGTGAAAGCATCATTCGACCACCACATCACCCCTCGCTCATTTTCCGAGGGCAAGTTAGTCCTTCTCTACGATGTCGCAAAAGAGGCCTTAGGGCCAGGAAATTTCTAAACCTTGTGGAAAGGACCCTATATCATCAAGCATTGTCTCCAACAGGAGGCATACATCTTGACCGAACTGGACAGGACCTACCTCACTAACCCCGTCAACGGCCTGTACCTCAAGAAGTTCTACCCATGAGGGCCCCAGCAGCCCTTATCCCCTAGGGTTAGAGTACACAAAAATCCCAACACCAAAATATTTTTGACCCAAAGACCTATGTGCCACCATGGATCACCCACTTGAACCCTATTTCGGATTTGTTGATGGAGCATCATGATGGTCTCAAAACTTAGCTGCAGCCGCCTGGGTCATCTACCACCCTGACCGGTCACCACTGTGTTCAAACGGCATGTGCATCAAATCAGCAACCAACAATTAGGCAGAATATGATGCCGTTATCAGACTTATGTGCGAGGCCCTCCATCAGGGCATCTGCCATATGCATGTCTACCTCAATTCCCAGTTAGTAATATCGCAGTTAAACCAAACATTTGAAACCAAAGATGCAAACCTGTTTAGAAAATATTTGCATGCCAAAATATTAACCAGAAAATTTGATTACATTACATTTTCACATGTATTGAGGAATCAAAACCAAGAAGTTGATCACATAGCTAACAATACCCTAGACTGGAATGCATCGTGAATAAACCGTCATACATAAAAAACCAAAAACATAGATATCCATCAGCATAACACAAAATACATAAAACGAAATAGACATCACACCATGTCAAGCCACAAAATGATCTCTCATATCTATATATATATATCAAAAAATATGTGTATCTAAGTACAAAAATAGTATCGTTGACCCATTGGCCAGCCTAAAAATATACGAAGGCCATCAAAAATAAGGAAAGCATCCTCATAACGGATGCTTTCCCTGTGTACAAAACTACTCTAGGGGTGTGCCCCCTCAAGAGGAGCACCTAGGCCCACCACTTCTCCTAGTGCCACCACCAGAGCTGCTGTCACCACTGCAATAGCTACCCATCGTAGAGTGGGCTAATAATCCATCTCGTGGGCCATCACCGTCTCTAGCCAAGCCTCCTCGAAGTTGTCCATGAAACCTCGAGCAGGTATCCCCTAGATCAAGTGGTCCACTCGACCCCGGAAGTCCTCTAGAGCAACCACCTGAGTCAAAAGTACTTCAATGCGCACCTCAGCCGCATGTGCACAAGCTCGCTCGACCACAGCCTCAGCTGCAGCCGAGCTGCTGCCCTCACCAAAATGACTAGCACTGTCCCTACCAGGTCCACCAGCACCACCACCCTGTCCACCTGCGCCACCTCCCCCCTGACCACCTCGAGGTTATAACGAAGGATCGTGACCCACCAAATGGGCCACTGGGCGACCTACCTCGCCAACATCTGCACAAGTAACCAAAACAATGTCAGTGTCAAAAAACACATAAGTACACAAAGACTCGAACAAATGCAGAAGAATATAACACATACATGCAGGACCCCAAACATAATCGAAAGGGAGACCGATATCTGGATCACCCTGAAAGTCCATCCCCGCATACGAGTATGGAAAAAACATCTACGGGTTGGCCTCAAACCAGATCTTTGTCATGCCGTTCCAATAATGACCCACCATGCCACCACCGCCGTGCAACATCACCAGAGCCTACCTCCTCATGCATGGCTCCCGCGGCCCCGCAATAGGCACTGCCACAATGGGCCTCAACAAAACCACCCTCTCGTACATAATGTTGCACAAGATGCTAACGTATGCAAATGACTTGGATCCACGTTGGACCCTGTTCAATTGCGACACCATACCATCAAAACATAAATGGGAAAAATCGAAAAAATACCTGTTCCTCAAACAACGTAAAACCCCCACCTGTGGGCCCAATTCTCGATGCGGAGCAAACGACCCCGCCAGTCGCACAATAATGACCAGAGCACACCACTCGGCCACATTTTTCACTGATGCAATATTGATGCACCCCTCAGTAAGAGGCGCGCCACCGCAATGCCTCCTCTGGAACCTGTCTAGGTTCACTCTCCTAGTAGGGAGTGGATACCTCAATGATCACCCTGAGGCAGTAACTTGGTCACAAAGTATATATCCGTCTCTGGACGGACAACCAAGTTCGTCCCCCTCAGTACGAACATATTGCGCCTCCTGTGCCAATGTTTTATAATGTAACGTAACAGTCGGTCCTGTGACTGAAGGAACTCGTTCTCAGAAAATTTCTGAAGGCCCCATGCAGCCAACTGATGACATGCCCCAGCATCAGCAGCCAGAGCGGTCCAGATCTCGGGCCAATATCGCTCTCTCCACACTAACCTGTCAAGAAACAGGCACCCATCAGTACAGAGAAAAACACCAAAACAGACAAAAACCCAAGTTTTTATTTTACCTTGCCTTTTGCGCGCCTGTCTCTCAGACAGGTGCGCCCTCGCGTGCCTATTTTCTACACAGGCGCGCCCTTGTGTGCAAAAAGGAGGGAACAGCCCGCCTTCGCATGTATGTCCCTCAAAAACATGAACAAGAGGGGCGCCTCTTTGTCTAGATCACCCGCACAATCTAGGGAAAAAAGTCCCTTTAAGGTCGTAAAAACCCAATTTGTACGGCCCCCAGCACCATCAAACTGAAAAAATTGAAATGCAGGACGTCATGAAAGTTACCTCGGCATAATATCGCTAATCCCTAGTACACAAGCTAACCGCAATGGCAAGAAAGGCTCTGCAATCACCTCTAATCTCCCAAAACTCATCAAGTACAAATGAATAGGATTAGGGCCATAATCCCATATTTATCGCCCTTTTCCAGAACTTTGGAGGTCAATAACAGGAGATCAGAAGGTCCATTCCGCAAACCGTAAGTTGCACCATCATCAATATGACATGACAAACAAAAGCAATGCCACACATTCACTTTCTGGAAAAATAATTTTTCCAACACCGGCAAGTATGCACCCTCCCATCTTCCTTTCCAAATTTCATGTCTTTCAATATTATTTGATGAAAATAAGATGCTTTCACTTGAGGTAGTTGTTTTTGTAGGTAGAAACCACAAACCGTTCGCAACACCATTCATTGAAAGTTCCGGAGTAGGTATCACTCTACCCTCAGCATGATAGAGTCCCAGAAAACTTTGCATATCCTGACATCATTTCTCCATCAGAAATAAACCATAGGGTCCTCATACCCTACCATGTTTATCATCACCTCACCCTGCATATGATAAACGCCCGCGTTGGTCGGTAGAGCTTCCCCTCCATGGCGCTCGTCACCCAAAGTAGACCATATATCACCACACAAGTGATGCCATGGCCATACCATTTTAGCCCGGGAAGCACCTCATGCCCATCCATCTATCATGCATAAGGTCAAGTTTACCATACAAACTCAAAACCCCCTTCTCGGATGACCAGGTTGTACAAGCAGATTGAAAGCGCACTTCTACGCATTGCATTTACCCACCATACCTCCATCACCATAATCCCATCTACGACATCTTCTGCTTCATCAACCCCGCACATGAGACCAACCAATGGGACCCATACCCCCAAAAAAACACCATCCTCACACCTTCAGTGAGAGACCCTCTTTCATGTTCTGGGGGTACCCACCTCTGTGTTTTGTACAAACCAAACCCCATTATTTTATTCTTTTGGTAAGTGTACAAAGACCGCAAACGGTGCCCCTCGTCACTTCCCCCTCATATTTCAACTTTTCTCCCATGGCAGCAATCCCCCATTTCCCCGGTCGAAGTATTCCCCCCCCCCCCCCCCCCACGCACGTACCATCACGACATTCATAGCCGGTTCACACTTGCCCTGGAAGTCCTACCGACTCCAGGGACTTTTTCCCTTCAGAAATAACTATGACTGCCGCCAAGCTGTGAAAATATACTTCGAATTCGAGCCACTGAATCCCCATCATCCATTTTCAGTCACCTCTCACCAACATGCCTATGTTAAACTCATCACATCTAGGTCCCTGACCTCTCAGGTTAGTAACCCATGGTTCGGTTAAGGCTTCCTTTTTGTCGACCCCGACACCTGTTTTCCAAAAAGAAAGCAGTACCTTGGATGACTCCTCCCCACGCAAAGGGGTATCCTCGGGTGGCACTGTGGGAGACATCATTATCCACAGATGTCATCAATCCTCCTAACATTCGACCACAAAAAAATCTCTCATGTCACGATGGTATCGTACCTTACAACCATTACACTTTGATGAGATCCGTCGAAGACCCGTGCCTCCATAAGCGTCTCTGACAACAATGCTTACACGAGAAGGTCCCAGCCAATACATACGCGTACATGGCATAGTGATATGCCATACCAAGATTACGCATATGGGTACCACATTCCACTATCGTCAAAGAAAAAATTCCCCTGAGAGCGTAAGCAGTCGTCGTCAACAACCACTAGCATCACTACCATAGTAGTGGCACAGACAGCACATGTATCTGTCAATTTTGTTTAACTAGCCATAGCATCACGAGCATGGGACATGCCCACCTCGTTGAAATTTTGTAAATATGTTGTATATTTTGTCTGCTTGCAGGGGGTCCCTTAGGCCATGGTTATCTCGGAAATGGTGCAAGGTGTTTTCAATTTCAAAATACACGCAGACCTCTCTCTCTCTCTCTCTCTCTCTACATATGATACAGAAAAGAAACTATAATGTATTTTGGCTATACATTTCTTCCTATACCTCACACATTAGGGGGCAACTGTTAACACTAGAAAATCGTACAGCAGAAGACGAAATCAATTAATGTCAAGCCTAAGGATTTACAGGACGGGAACACATTATGGAATCAAGAAGTATTTTAAATCTCTAAGGTTTTGAGAAAATCAGATTTGAACTAGTCATAAATGCTGAATTGTGCGTTTTATCCTTCGAGAAGAGCGCCTTTTGCGCGCATTTTTTCCCGATAAGCACACTTTCTTGGAAATGGAAAAAAGTCGCTTTCCGGGACCACACCAAGCAAAGGACAGTTACTCCTTGTGTGAAAGCCTCCTAAGGATAGCCACCAGCACCTCTTTAGACACCATGTGAGCACACAAAAGAATATTTGAGCACACAATGGAATCACACCTCTCCCTTGGGTCACTATCCATCATGTACCAAGGGAGGAAAGGAGGATTTGAAACTCACCTATATAAACCCACCAAGAGATGAAGAAAGGGTGATCACATTGTTATGCTGGCCAAAGTTTCCCAAGCAACACCAGCATTGTGTGTGACCCAGAGCTGGAGCTAAAGAGGATTCGATAGTTGGCCACCCAACATCTTAGTCCACCACAGCAGAGAGAGAGAGGGAGACTGCATCAGAGGCAGAGCTTGGAAGGCAACATCCTTGCATCAGGACCTAAAGCCATTGCCTAGGGGCCCTTTGGCAAGTGGGTAAAATTTCTTCTCTGTTTCAAACATTTAATAAGAAGAAGCCATCGAGCCATTGTTTGCATTATTATCGTTTTGAATCTCTATATAGCTTCTGTATATTGTGTTTTAGTTTTTAGTTTAACCAGAGCATACTTTAGCATACTATTTCCATTAAGTTTTATGATTTTGAGCTCCCCCACTTTCTTCCTATTACCAATAATTTAAAGAGTAGACCACACTCTTTAAGCTGGTGTGATTTCGTACACCTGTGCGACTAATCCACCACAACAGTAGGAAAGGGGGACATCTCGAAGGAAGACTTCAACACTATCTGTGGGTTGTGCATTCATTATTCATGAGGGGTTGCAAGAAATGGATAAGGGATTCGATCATCAAAAACTTTTGGTGGAGGGGTCACAAAGGCATAAATCAAAAATATATTGGATGAACTGAGGACTGATATCCTAAGTACATTATCTGCCCAGATGGACACTTTGCAAGAAAAACATAAAAAAGTGGGGTTGTAAAATACTATGGATATATTATGCCCACGGTGCATAAAGAAGCATCCATTTAAAGAATTCCCATTGAACACAGTTGAAGCCTGTGCAATTTGCGAACAGGTCCATGTGACCAACTCGTGCCCTTCCTTGCCAGGATTGAAGGAATTTTTTCAAGGAGCAAGTGAAGAGAATTCGGTGGATCAACTGTACTTCATGGGATCGAAGAAGCCATGGTAGCCTCGACCACCAATTATGAATCCAGGTATGCCTCAGGCCCCATCTTAATATTTTAATAATTTTAATATTGGTCCTCAGTCTGTACCTTTTTCACCAATGTGGTCTCAATATCAATATCCACCCTGGAAAAAATGGGTTCCCCAGACTAGTTCGGATCCTTCATGAGCTCAGAAGTGGCGTGGACCCTCTCCTACTAGACAGTTCTCCAATCCATGCCACAACAGCAACTTCAATTGCCTTTCAATGTACCTCCAAGTAATCCATCCCCTCAACCTCAACTTTCTATCCAACCCAACCTGAATCCTAATAATAAAGGGGTCCAACAAGCTGAAACTCTTAACCTTCCATCATATAGCATTTCTACCACAGGACCTAATGAGATAAACTTACGACCTGGGCAGGTAGTGAATGCTCCAACTTCACCTATCATCATAGAACAGATTGAAAATGAAGTTACAGAACCAAAACCAAAAATAGTTGGGGATAAACTAGACCAAAAAATTATAAATAAAACACCTCCCCAACCTGCTATTAACCAGGTTCGTACGATTAATCCACCATATCCTGAAAGATTGACCCTGAGTAAACAGAACCCTCAAGAAAAGTTCGACTTTCTGGGAGAATTACAAAATCTTTTTGTTAAAATACCCTTGCTCCAAGATACGAGGGGCGTACCTATATATGAAAAAAATCTCAAATAATATTCTTCTAAGATACCTCAGAAGAAATCAAGGGATTTGTTAACCATCCATGTGATGGGCAGACTATTTGACATCATGTTGGGAAAAACCATGCCTATAAAATATGGGGACCCGGGGAACCCAATTCTAATGGTACAAATTAATGGGGTTGAAATCCCAAATGTACTGGTAGATTTTTGTGCTACCATAAATATCATTACCTCTAAAACAATGAATGCATTAGGTCTCAGAAACATTAATCCAACCCCTACCGTCTTGGAATTGGCAGATAGGTCCACAATTAAACCATTAAGGAAGTTGGAAGATGTTGCTATTTCGATGGACTCATGGCACTATCCCGTGGACCTCCTTGTATTACAGACACGATCCCCAGCCGGTGGTCATCCCTTGATTTTAGGAAGACCTTAGCTCGCAACCACGGATTCCTATATCGGGTGTTGATCTGGACATATGATTATATCAAATGGGATGGTTACAAAGAACCTCACTCTCTATCCTCCTGCGGAATTGATCCCATCAGAGAAACTATTAGCTAAGTGAAAACCTCTACCAGTGGAATAATTCAAACCTGGAAATGAAGAAATTAGACCAGTCCTTACCATTGGGCAGGCCCTTCAATTCAAAATAGAAATTGAGGACGATACCATTAACACATTTATTAATGATCCATGTTATGTTTCTGATTCAACTCGTAAAATTTTAGAGTCTGCCATGAGCTATGAAACGCAGGTTAATATTGAACCAGAAGATGAAATTGAATACATCCTTGCAAATTCATCCCATGATATTATTCTCAGTGAATTTGAACAAGGAAAGACACTAAACATCAACCTGAATTTGTCATAATCCCAGACAAAGCAGCTCCTAAAAGTCCTTCAAAACCATAAAGAAGCCTTCGCCTAGGATTATACCGACATGAAGGGGATTCCTGCTAGTTTATGTACTCATCTTATTTACATTAAGGAAGATTTTTGTCCTGTGAGATAGCCTCAATGGAGAATGAATCCCGCTCTAAAGAAAATTGTGAAGGACGAAATTTAGAAATTATTGGATGTAGGTTTTATTTACCCCATCTCGGACAGCCAATGGATGTCTCCACCAGTTATAATTCCCAAAAATGATCATAAATGGTGGATCTGCGTGGACTATAGGTAAATAAACAAAGCAACTCAAAAAGACCATTTCCCTTTGCCATTCATTGACCAAGTCATGGACACCCTAGCTGGGAAGAAGTTTTTCTCCTTCCCAGACGGGTTTAGTAGGTATAATCAAATCCAGATAGCCCCAAAAGACCAAGATAAAACAACCTTTACATGCCCATGGGGGACCTTTGCATACAGGGTTCTCCCATTTGGTCTGTGTAATGCACCTGCAACATTCGAGAGGGAAATTCTGGGAATTTTTTCTTATGTAGTTAATGACAGTGTTGAAAACTATATGGATGATTTTACTCCATATGGGGATTCATTTGAAGAATGATTGGCGAATCTGGAAAAAGTACTTGAAATATGTAAACAGACCCATGTGTCTCTGAGTACAGTTAAATGTCACATGATGAGGGAAGAAGGAATAGTATTGGGACATTTTCTCTTGGTTGTTGGAATTCGATTTGATCCGGCCAAAGTAGAGGTAATAATGCACTTCCCGTACCTAAGACACCCACGCGGGTACTTAGTTTTATCAGTTGTGCTAGTTATTATAGACGTTCTATAGAAAATGTTTCTAAAATAGCACATCCACTTTTTCATTTTCTAACAAAAGATGCATAATTTTTGTGGATAGAGGATTGTGAAGCATATTTTGTGAAGATCAAGGGACTAGTTCGCGAAGCTCTGATCCTTTGAGGACCTGATTGGGAATTACCATTTCATATACATGTTGATGCCTCTCACACATCAGTAGGAGTAATCTTAGGACAACATGTAGACAAGACACCGTATGTAGTTTACTACGTCAGCAAGAATTTAACTCCTGCTGAGTTAAATTACACGGTGACTGAAAATAATTCCTGGTTGTCATCTATGCTATCAACAAGTTTCGACACTATATCACTGGGTATCCTACTTTCTTACATAATAATCATGCAAAAATAAGGTATTTGATGAATAAACCTATAACTCCTAGTCGCATTACAAGATGGTTGTTATTGCTTCAAGAATTTGATATCACAATAGTAGATAAACAAGGAAAACATAACATAGTTGTTGATTTTCTGTCCAGAATAGATAATAATGATGAATTCACACCCATAGAAGATAGTTTTCGGGATGAGCATATTTTCGCAATTTCTACTAATCCTCTATGGTATGCAGATATTGCTAACTATTTTGCTACAGGGAAGGTGCTTCGTCATTTGTCATACAAGAAACAGCGAAAAATTATTCATCATAGTGCCCGATATTCTTGGATGGTAGGATACCTTTTTCATACAGGAGCCAATAAGAAGTTTCGGCGATGTGTACCTGAGGATGATATCTATGAAGTGCTGAAGGTTGCCCATGATGGCCCTTGTGGAGGGAATTTTGCAGATAAAATAACAGGCCATAAGGTGTTACAGATGGGATATCACTGGCCTTCTATCTTTTAGGATGTACAAAATTATGTCTGGAGGTGTGAATGTTGCCAGCGCATGGGGTAGCCCGGTCGATCCGATGAAATGCCTTTAAAGCCCCAGGTAGTCCTTGAACCTTTTGATAAGTGGGCTATCAATTTTGTTGGGCCCTTTAAACCACCTTCCCAGCAAAAGGTTCACATGTTGGTCTGCACCAATTATGTGACTAAGTGGGTAGAATCCAAGGCTGTTGCAAAAGAAACAGAACATACGGTTTTAGATTTTCTATTTGAAGAGATTTTTGCTCGTTATGGTACTCCGAGGGAGATTTTTTCAGATGGAGGAGCACAATTCACATCACACATGATAGCAAGGCTTATGCGGAAATATGGGGTCAAGCATAGGGTGACATCTCCATACCACCCCCAGGCGAATGGACAAGTGGAAAGCACAAACAAGGTATTGGAAAATATCTTGACAAAAACTATGGCATACCATCGTCAGGATTGGGCTCAAAAGCTGCCCGAAGCTCTCTGGGCATACAAAACAACATGGCGAAACACAATTGGGTTTTCACCATTTCAGTTGTTTTATGGGATATCCCCGTTGTTCCCAATAAAATTTGAAATCAGTACGCTCATAACAACTCTTGAAGTAGGTTTGGACCTATCAGATGCCCAAAAACACTGGTTGGATCAGCTTAATGAAATATATGAAATCCATTCAATGGTTATCCAGACGATTATTGCTATTCAGCAGCAGAGGATGAAATGGCATGATAAGTTTATCAAAAACAAGGTGTTTCATAAAGGATATTGGGCATTACTTTATGACTCACGTTTTAAGGATTTTAAAGTAAAAATTTGCAGTCGCTGGATGGGACCATACGAGGTGGATGTTGTATTTGATAATGGAATAGTCATACTAATCACAATTAATGATACACGTGCTTCTTTCATATCAAATGGACATCGCCTAAGACTGTGCCACCGTCCAGCCTCTAAGGATGTTGAACCCTTAGTTAAACTGAGAGGGGGGGGGGGGTGAATCATTTTAACACATTCATGGACTTTTAAAACTTTTCATTAAACTTTATTAACACCTTCATTTCATGATCAACATAATGTGTGAGCAATATTTATTTGTGAGCAGTAATTAATAAGAAGATTAGATAATGTACCAGCAGTCTTAATATGTGAGCAGCAAGTATTAGCAGAATAGATATACCATATCAACACATAGACATCATGCACATAGACACCAGATATAAGTGGAAACCCATAAAGGGAGAAAACCACGTCTTATTATTGTTGTGATGCAAAGGCAAGCTCCAACTCCCTCTCACCACTGATTTTCTGTAGGCTCCAACCCACAGGAGGCTCCTACCTCAATTCTGCAAGCTAAAACTTGCAAGGAAGCTCCAACTCCCATCAATTTTCTGTAGGCACCAACCTACAGGAGGCTCCAACCTCAGTCAACTACAACTGACATTTTATCAAGCTACAACTTGATGTGGAAGCACCAAATCCCATCTATTTTCTGCAGGCACCAACCTACAGGAGGCTCCTACCTCAGTCAGCTACAACTGACATCTATCAAGCTACAACTTGATAGGGAAGCTCCAACTTCCTTACTCTTTCAAAAGAAAACACTTGCTGATTTACCTTGGATATCAACTCTGTTCTGTACCATCTTCACTGCTGTGCATCAGTCTTCATATCTGCCTTATATCATTTTTGCATCTTCTCAGATTCAGTATCAGCTTCTCCTTCTTCTCTGCTAAGCTCCTCCTTCTTCTCTGCCTCACTGCTTCATTTCTGCATTCTGTAACCTCTCTGCATCATTTCTGCAATCACTAACCTCTTGCAGCGTTCTTATATTCTTCTGCTTTCTTCCATTCTGCAGCTTTCTCACAATCTTCAACTCTCTTCAATTCTGCTGCACCCTCTCTTCTTCTCTATCTCTATTTTCGTAACCTTCTGCACATGGATATTACCTATTTTATACAAAGTAACTTCATGGTTGTTTTCATTCTACAGGAATTCAAGTGAATAGCCATGACTCTTTGCTTTCTGCCATCTCATTTCTTTTACCATCTCATTCAGAAGAAATATAAAAATATGTACTATTTTCAATATTATAGTGGGATTTTTTTGTTTTCCTTCAGAGACTTGCCAATGCATCACAAACAATATAAAACAATTAAACCATTTACATTTTCAGTTACAATAACATCAATTTCACTCAGCCCTTTTCCTGGCCTTTGGCTTTGCTGGTTTTGTCCTTTCTGCTGCTGTTAAGAAACTATTCCGCATACTCTGTTCACTATCTTTTTCAGTTCTGCATATTCTCCTGCTTTATGTGCTTGTACACCTATCAAAACCACATTCTCATTCCTGCGCATATTTACCTGTTCACTGCAATAGTGTGTCTGCTGTTTATATATAACCACGTTATAATATATATCTATATATATATATATATATATATATATATATATATATATATATATATATATATATATATATATATTTAAATAAGTAAATTAAATGTTGAGATATTTCAGATTGTTGATTGACAAGGATGGTGATATTAAAGCCTCCGACCCATTAAATTGCTGAATTGGAATTTTCCCAGATTTTAAGTCAGCAGTTAATATATATATATAATTGCTGACTTAAAATATGGGAAAATTCCAATTCTTTGGTTTCCTTCACCGGCAATTTAAATAAATGAATTCGGAGGCTTTAATATCACCATCCTTGTCCAATCAATCCCCAATCCGGGAAATATCACAACATTCCTTATTTTTGAGCTGGCTATTTAAATAAATAGATCTGGATATTTTAATATCTCAAATCAGAGATTTGAGATATAAATCCAACAATTCTTTTATAGCTATAAACCTCCTCAATAAGCTAACCCAGATTTCCTTTGCTCAGCTATGCGCATAACAATGCATCTTCAGAACTTCGCTTCACCTTTTTTTATAAAACCACACACCTCCTCTTTCAATTAATAGTGCAGAAGATTTCTTTATTCAAATGTTATAGAGCCCGAAATGCATATAACATAACACTTTATTAACCCTACTATGTAATATGCCAACGCGTATCATATCCATGGTCTTTTTATAATAAGCGCTTTAATAATGTCGCCCTTTTAAAAGCCCATTTATTATGGCACGAAACCTTTTTCTTGAAATATTGCATGAAAGGTTAATGAACCGATGCTCAAACCCTTTCTTATTAACTCTTAAATGTTTAACACCCAATATAATGAATTACATCAATCCTCCGCTTCAACCACATGTCCACATCTTTTACTTGATTTATTTAAAATCCCGACCGAAGACTTAATACATTAAACCTTTCATTCGAGCCCCATGCATCCCTTATTCACTTTTATGAATTAAATAACCGAAAAATGCTTCAAACAAATGGGCCATACCTCGAATTATTCCCCGTGCAACTGTTTGCATGATTGTCGTCCGATCTCTCACCCTCCAGATCGGACGAACCCGATTTCTCTCGCGTTTTTTCTGGAGCCGATGGTTAGCATTCCAAAAAAACGCGAAAAGGGAAGTATTAGCCCCACGATGTGGCACAAAAGGATTGGATCGGATTTTTTTTTGGTTGTTTCGCCTCCAGCCAAAAACAGTGCGATGTGGGCTATTTTGGGTTTCACCAACCCACTCCGGTATCATATCTTAAAACCATCTTTACTGTTTGGCCTTCAAGGTTCCGACTACTCTTGTTCAGGGTTCCACTCCAGTTCATTCAGTGGTTTCTTTTGCATTATAACCTCTGTATACCCTCGCTCCTAGTTAATCGTAGTTATCGAGCGAACATCACTTCCACTGTACCCTTCCAACGTTTCGCGCGATTCTATCTTCGCCTCTAATTTGTAGTCTTCAACCATGATTGCTTCTCATGAGGAACAAACGCATTACTATTAACTCTCAATGGACAGTCTAACACACACTAGGTTGCATATGCTCTCTTATTGAACTCCAAGTTACTCACGCAGAAATTAACTCAATAATAGAGGCCGTTCGTGAAATCGATCACTGTGTGATCGATTCACGGAAATTTACAGTCTATACAGGGGCAGTCCAATCACAGGGTTTCATAATTGCTACGGAATTCAACTATCCTTCATTAAGAACACATGTATATTTCACACATAATTTAACTCGACAGATGCACAGTACTTCTGAAACAAATTCCTCAATTATACAGTGAAGTTACTAACAAAATTCTGGCCAGATATTCGATCGATTGGCCCTTATGCACCCCTACTCTGTCTCTTCAGCCTTCTAACCTATGCAGTTCTCTTTGCAGGACTCAACCATACTCAAACATCAGAGATTATATCGACTGCGTCCATCAAGCCTCATTGATTTCTATTGAAACCCTAACCTAGGTTAAACCACATTCGAACCAAATGCGTTCAGCCTAATGATAAGCGTCCATATCAAAACTGCTCCTCTGTTGCATATAATTCAATGAAAATGAATCGATTCTATCGATTCCCACAATGGAACAGAGTTCGACCTTTATGGATCTTCAAAAATGTTTTTAATTAACAGAATAAAACTCTTTCACCTCTCTTGATTCCCATACAGAGTCCTTTTCACACATGTTGTAGCCTCTACAACACCCTCCAAAAAACCCCACTTCAAAAAATTTTCGGAGCCCCTTGAACTTAAAGAAAAACTAAGTAAGGAGTCCAGAAGGCTAAGTCGCTAGGTCGCAAACTTCATTTTCTTTGGAAAACCGTGACCCCGCGACCCGGAGGTTGCAAGGTCGCGAGGTCACATACCTCTCGAATCACCCGAATTGCGACCTCGCGACCTCATTAAATGCTCGCACGTGCGACCTTTTTATATAAAGGAGGTCGCTAGGTCGCATTTTTTCATATGAAGCGAATAGAAAGAAATGGCTCTGACAGGTCGACTGGCGCGCGATTTTCCCGGGTAAGTTGCCATTTTTCCTCCTGTTGTTTCCTTTTTTGTTATTCTTGCCAAATACCTACATCCCTCAGCCTTTAAATTGTCATTTGCCTCAGCCATGGTTTGCATTTCTTACCTAGGGTTTCCTTCTGATTCCAGTTTTCACCACATTTTCCCAACTCATCAAAATTTCTTGTCCAGATTCTCATGGCCTATTCCCTACTCCAAAAGCTATCCCTTGGCTCTGTCTGGATCCATTTAGCCTTGCATTTTTCCAATTAAAGGGAAAACCACTCCACGCCGCGCGCGCCGAAAACCCCCCGGCAAGCCCTAGCGCGACTTGCGACCCCGCAACCTAGTCGCCAGGTCGCAAGGTCGCATTCTCTTCGGTTTCTCGAAACTTGCGACCCCGCAACCCAGCGACCTAGTCGCAAGGTCGCATCTCTTCCATTTTCCATAGTCTGCGACTTAGCGACCCTGCGATCCAGTCGCAAGGTCGCAAGGTCGCATTTCCGATTTTTCCCGAAATTTGCGACCCCGTGACCCAGCGACCCAGTCGCAAGGTCGCATTTTCATCCTTTTTCACAATCCGTGACCCAGTGACCCTACGACCTAGTCGCAAGGTTGCAAGGTCGCACCTTGGCCATTTTCTTACAACCTGCGACCCCGCGACCCAGTAGACCACTTATTCAGTTTTGCATGTGTCCCAGTTGAAGTAATTGATAAACTGTAATTTTTCTTGTATCATCATGGCGTCTTTCTTATCTTGGGATTATTTCATGAACATGACAGGTGAATTTGAAGCAGACTTGGAGTGTATACATGTCCTCTCAGATTCCAACAATATGGGACCACCAGCGTCCCGGAAGAAAGACAAGCACGTGGCAGTGGAAGATACAGAGACGAACATGCAAATGTCCCCACCGCCGATATACAGAGATACCCTTTGCACCTTTTCCAAAGGGGACAACATGCGATGGTACCACGTGTACCAGGAGTTCGCCAAAATGGAATTCCCAGAAGACCTCCCCGATCGGGAGATATACTTAAATGTTAAAAGGTCCAAGCTCCATCTCGCAGGTGCTCATCCGGCAATATTCCCATGCCCAGAGATGATGGATTGGATCATACAGAAAAAAGATCCCAAGAAGTTCGTGATCAGAGATAGCGAAGGCAAGGCTTTCGCAACGCTAAAAGGCTCAGACGCCCATGTTTATTATTCTTTGCCAGAGCGGGAAGAAGATTTCACAAAATAATGGGCCATTGCTCATGCAGTTCCTGTATTCGACACTATAAGGCAATGGTGGGAGGAGCCCGAGAAGTTTAAGGTCAAGAAAGACCAAGAATACTCAGTGGCGAGCCTCAGGAAAGTGTATAAATTAGTGGCTGCCCTGCTTTGCAGATTGTACGGGCGGTCAGACGCCACTACTTTCAACGGCTCATGGGAAACTATCATGGAGTACGTCACAGTGTATGGCACCCGTTTCAACTGGGCAAACATATTGATGACCTCCATTCACACAAATTTATCCTCGGCATTGGCGCCAGATGAAGGAATGCCTTCCGAATTTTATATGACCTCTTATCGATTGGATGCCGTCTGTTCGAGATTGCACTTTGAGGGATGGGTACATAACTGGGATCCCAAACAGACCCGTGCCATTCATCTACAAACCAAGGTGTTTTGGGAATCCCGGTATAAAACAGCCATAGAGTCGATCTCCCAAGTGTTCATCCCTACTCTATACATAAAACTGTTTGGCCAAGACGCTCCCTGCATCTCCTGGCGAGCGATGGAGACGCTTAGCAAAGTGGCGCACTGGTTCCCTTTCGTTGAATATACAATCGTCTAAGTCTTTGGCTCGTTTAGGGCACCACATGCACTGCCTCGTTTTGTTACAGACAAAGTGCTCATGTAGGAGGTCTGTTTCCAAATGTCGTCGGGTTTCTCCAGGGTCCTGTCCAGAGGTAAGAAGAAGTCGTGGCCTGCTCTACCCCTCACTATCGGCGCATACACAGTTAAAGACTTCAGAGAGGTAGAGGTAGAGGGAGAAGAAATGAAAAGTTATCACTTTAGGGCTTTAGAATACCGAACATACAACCCGGAGAGGATAGTTCCTGAACATTGCAAGAAGGCTATATTCAAACGGAACTATCATCATACTGAACGCCTGGGAGAGGATGAAAGAAGGAACTGGTACAATGCAGATATACGACTTGCCCCGGGGGCGGACCCTGGCCAAGAAGACCCGGATGACCATACTTTGGAAGCAAGGGGTCGTGAATTAGGAGGTGCTTCTTCCTCTCTAGCTAAGAAGCCTTGGACCACTACAGGGCAAAGTACCTCTACCCAACAGAAAGAAATAGAGGCCAAAGCCCAGAAAGAGAGAGAAAAGCAAATGAAAGAGGACGAGGATAAGCGCAAGAATAGCTTAAGGGCAGAACAGAAGAATAAGCAGACCGAGGAGGCCAAGAAGGAGAAAGAGAAAAAAGAAGCGGAGGCAGCAGCTGAACAGGAACTCAAGAAAGAGCTAGACAAAGTGGAAGCTGAGTAAGCCATAGCAGCTAAAAGGAAAAGGAAGGCCAAATTAGAAGTAGTGGCAGAAGCAAAGCTCAGGCAGAGGAAAGAACATGAGAAGGCTGAAGCCGAACGCCGACAAAGGGAAGAATAGGAAAAGAAAAATAAACAAGAAGAGGATGAAATGCTAGAGGATATCGAGGTGTCTCCCCTTGACGTACCTCTGGGCGGTACACGAGCCCCGCTCTCCGATGTCAGTTCCCCCCAGGGGCAAGAGGAGGAGGTCTTTGACCTCACCAGGCTCACATTTGATCAGTTCTCTTTCAAAATTCGGCAAGAGAAGAGAAGGTGCCTAGCGCAAAATCCTTCCGCTGCATCCACAGTCGCAACCGGAAAAGACATAGTCCTTGATACCAGGACTAATCTCGTGATGATAGCATCGGCTGGCACAGCTTTCGCTGCAGCCACGGAAGAAAATGTGACTAGAATGAGTAGAGAAATCATTTCTCTACAAAATAGACTACAAGAAGCAGAGCAGCGGGAAAAAAGGGCAGAACAGGAAAGGGCGGCATTGAGAGAGGAGGTTCAACAACTCCAAAGAAAAACTCCCCCTGTCAATGAAGTTCCGCTTGCCATTTTAAAGGAGTTTGACACATTAGAGGCGACCATGAGGCAAGTGTATGGGGAAATGTTCACCATAAAACAAACAGTCGCCCCATTGGTAAGAGCGCAAGAAGAGACTAAGCAGAAGCACGAGCAGATGAAAGAGGCCTCGACTGCCTTGGACCGAATGATGGACTGGACAGCACGGTATCCCCAGGCCCCTGAGCATTTGCCAAAGAAGGATTGGATTCATACGCAGGATGCCAAAGTCCAAATCCGAATGAAAATGCAGTCCAAGGATAAGCTATCCAAGGATTTGGACAAAGTAATGGCTGCCTACGAACACCTAATCAGCGGCATCGACTCGATGCACACCCTTCACCACATTCATTCGTTGGGGGCACTGGACGAGGCAAAAACCTGGGATCAGTTAGATCAAGAGATCCAGTCATTTCTGCAGCCCATTAGGCAAGTTGCTGTCACTCCTGATCTTGCAGCATCACGAGAAAACCTAGGCCAGTTTCTTGTCACGCCAGTATGGATTTACACCAAGCTTGCCTCTCTTTCAAACCAAATCTCACAAAAGAAGGAAACTCTAGTCCCAAATTCTTTGGAGTGCATGCATCGGTTGAAAGAGGAGGTCCCTCTAGTTTCTCCCATAGCAGCAGAGTATCAGACCTGGCAAGACTTCCTCAAAGGAAAGCAGATTGATGCCCCTGACCTCTCAATTGCGTGCTCATCTTCATAACTTAGTGGAAGTAGGTCGCAGGTCGCACTGCCCAGTAGGTCGCAGGTCGCACTGCCCGGTAGGTCGCAGGTCGCACTCACCAGCCAGGTCGCAGGTCGCAGTTTTCTCCCAGGTCGCAGGGCAACTCAACCGGCGGGCAGGCGAAGAGTCAGGAAGCCCAAAGGGCAAGTTTTTATCTATAAAACCCCCTCCGGGGAAAATGTAAAGGGCTTCTTTTTTGGACTCAAGAGCTATACAGCATTGTATTGAAAGATAACACTCTTTTTGCATATGAATACAAATACCTGTTGAAACTCCTTTTGGATCTGATGTGTTTTGTTGTGTGAACACTATGAGTATTTCTATACAGTTTCAAAACATATTTTGATTAATGAAACTGCACTCTTTAATGGCATCATTCATACATTATGGTTTCCTGTATTTGTGTTAATGATGTTCAGATTGATTGCTTGCTTAATGGATGTTAATGACTTTGTTTATTAGCATTTCGTTTTATCTTTCAGGAAGTAAAGCGGCATCTCGCCATAAATAACTGTTTATTTTGTGGTCAGAATAGCCAATAAGCATAACCCCAAATATGTGTTGTTGACAACACCTCCTTCGGCGTGTATGCTTTATTATTTGTCTTGCTACACATAGTGTTATATACGTGTTTAATGCATCAACCATGTATCTTGTATCATGTGAATAAGTGTGTGTCTGCAGGTTCGATCGAGTTCTTTTGAGACCAAAGGGAAGGTGACTTAAGCGGTAGCTGGACCCACACCCCAGACGGGATCCTTATTCCAAACGGTTCAAGGTCTGATTGGGACTTTCTATCGGGGAGATCTCCTACTGTTGGAAGGACAATTTTTCCCGTCAACAACACACAACACACGGAGGCTCAAAATAACCATATAGCTCAGTAGTAAAGCATGAATTCAGAATAATTTTTTGTATTAACAAATACAAAGGATCATTAAACCCTAAATGCCTCCATTTTGGTACTACTTCGAACTCATTGTTCGACCAGTACTGCCCATCAACTTCAACTGTATTGTGACTGTAATTTCCATAGTATATATAACCTCACACACCATGCTCCACACTAATTTATCCAACCATATGTAGAGTCACATTTCTAAACCCATGTACAGATTTAAACATACAATTTCAACCCTACAAACACTTCTTCTTGTCTTGGAAGAACTTCTTCTTCTCTTAACTCTGCCCCTTTTCCAAAATCCAATGGCTCTGCTTCTTTTCTATCCTCTGCTCCTTGACTGAATAGCTCTCTGCTTCTTTGCTATCCTTTGCTCCTTGACTGATGCTGCTCCTTAATTCTCTTTTTGCTGCCTCTGCTACATCTCTTTTTGCTTCTTCTTCTCCTTGACTAATGTTTCAGGTGCTCCTCCTTTGTCATCTCCTTTGCCATCAATGACAACATTTCCAATAGTCTCCCCCTTTGGCATTCATGGCAACACATCCACCAATATTCCAATGCTTCCTCCAAGTCTTCCTCTGCCTGGCTTATTTTAGAAGACCCTATCTTCTGTTACTTGCTTTTCCTCCCCCTTTGACATCAATGGCAAAGGGTTGCACATTTCCTAGTGTGCTTTCTATCTCTTCATTTCCTCTTTCTAAGATGTGTTTAGGCCCTCTTATTCTGACTTTGTACCATGCTGCTCCAAACTAGTGTTGAGAGAACACTTTTGAGTATTATTGAACTTGAATGTACACTGCAAGTTGATATAATCCCAAAGCACTGACTCCTTTCACCTGTATAAAGCTGAAAGTGAAGATAATGACACTTCATAGAACACATTGTACCAGCTTTATCTAATCAGAGATGCATCATTGGATTAAACCTAAAATACTGAGAATGCTTCAAATATAATTCAGTCTCTATTATTATCTTCATCATAAATCCATATTTGTTGAGGAAGTTTGTAGATGGTGTACATCCTTTTCTGCAATGCACATCTACAGTACACATATGTTCAATTGTGATGATGCCAATACCAATTGTTGTGGTTCACCTGTACTGCCTGTTGTTGGTGCTATGAGCTCGGATGCTGATAAGGATATTACACTTAATAGCTGAAATGTTCTTGCTACTGATGTGATCAATGAATCATGCCAGAGTTTACAGCATATTGTGAGATTAGATGATGAGACCAAATGACTTTACTGCTTGCACACTGTACTTTCACACCAACTCTTGAGGCTAGATACATTCAATGTATTGATCAGTCTCACTTATCAACCATGAAATTTAATTATGACATAAGGGGTATGTATGTCAGTGATCAATCTCTCTTTAAAGGTGAATTACCAGCAAATCCTTTATGCTGAAGTAGGATTTTGAAATAAAAGACTTTTGAACTTCAAATGGTAATCATATCCAGTCCTTCATGCTTCAAATATTTTAACTATTCTGTCATGATGATATTTCACAAAAACATATTCAAGATGTTTAATTGAAAACTCAGCAACCAGACTTCACACAGTTTTATGGCCGATTTCAAGAGAGAGGCCTGATATATATATGTACTGACTTTAGAAAGGCATGCAAATATATAGAAAAAAAAGATATTGCTTCAATGCTTCATATAATGTTTCAAGTGTAGACAACATACTGATCCTTTAGCCTTTTTATTTGACCTTTTCAAGCTTGAATAATGTAGATAGTGTTGGGATACTACCTTGATGTTCTTTTGCCTTAATCCTTTGATCCTGAGGACCTGTACCATACCTTGTTCCACTAGGTATATTTGATATTCTACTGATAGGCATGCTGCTTGTACTAAATACCCATTTATACTTCTTTTACTTCATCTCACACAAGAACCCATAGTTAATTCATCCTTCATAATTTCTACAAATGATCTTTCCACTGTTCTCAACAATAATCATCAAAATGCTGAATCTGATCTTGTCATTATTTAACCTTTTGCTTAGTCTGTCATTCTGATTTAAAATAATGTCACTGCATTTTCTTTTCTGTGACAGTTCCAGAATCATTGCTGCTTTATATTTCTTTATATACCAATTCAATTGTTCTGACATAATGATCTTCAAAAAGACATCTTCAATTTCTATACTATGAATATTCATGGGCTGATTACTTAGAGATTTGTCACTTATTTAACTTCATTCCTCCAAGGGGACTTTTCATAGATGAATGATGTACTGACATAAAGATAATAAGCTCTTCTCTTACTCATTCTCCTTAATGTGATAATGTGATCATCACTTAATGTGTTGATGTTCTCTCTACCACCAAAGCTTCTTAATATCTTCTCTTCTTCCATCAGTCTGTCTGCTATTAAATACTTCAGATAATCTTCTTTCTCTATAGTTCTCTGTTAGAGGAATTTCCTTTCCCTTACTGATCTCATAGTTGTTCTCATTCCTAGGATATCTTCTTAGACTACTTTCATGGGGACTATTTATGAACTTCTCTCCCCCTAGGATGTTGCTTCATATTTATCACTGGATGGATTTTTGCTTTGTTTCCTAGAGCAGCTCCCCTTGAGACTAGGATTTTTTCATTATGTTATTGAGATAATAGGCTCCCCCTTTCTCTTTTCCTTCCATACTTTATTGGGGTTCATCATAATGTCTGCTCTTCTTTTTTATTCATATTTTTTATTGATCTATTTTGATTCCATCCTCTGTCTAGAGTTCTTGAATGTATATGGCAGATTACAGTCTTTTGCTTTGTGACCAAGCTTGAGGCATACATAACATCTTCCTTTGCCAAGGTATGTTTGAGCTGATGTATAATATTTTATTCCCCTTTTTTAATACAATTTGAAATCAAAAAATTTATGTCCAAAATTATTGCATGCATAACAGTAGCCATGGAAATGATTTGTGTACCTGGGGAAAGATTGTATTTTCCATTTGTTTTCTTGAGGTATTCTTCTCATTTGCTGCATATTTTGCTGGTTGAAGTTGATAGGCCTTGTCTTACATTGTGCTGCAATATGTCCTGGTTTATGACAAGAAAAGCATGTGCTATTTTTCATAGGAGGAAGGAACCTTCTTTGACATCTTCCAAATTTATTCAATTCAATTTCGGGAGTGTGGGAGCCTTTTTCAGCTAACTGTTTCATCCTCTCATTCTCTGTCCTTCCATGTTGCTGGTTGTTTTTGTTTGTTTCTTCACACATCCTGTTCTTGATGCCTTCTGCTTCTGTAGGAATTTGCTGAGCTGCTTCAATGTCCTTTATAGCTTTTACAAAAATGACATTCCTGTTATCTTCAACCTTGGACTTACTGGTTTCTCCTTCATATCCTATCCCAGAATTTATGAGAGGTGACCTTTGTGCATTTAGAATCTTTTCCAACTGTTCAGAGCTTTTCATTTGAGGAGTATTCATTAATAATTATCTTTGGGATTTTTCTAATTTTTTCCTTAGGCTCACTACTTCTTCTTCCAATATCTCACATTCCAGACTTTTCTCTCTCATTTGTTCCAGCACAATGTCTTCTACTTTCTTTGCTTCTTCAAGTTGTGTCTTCAGTCCAATAGTTTCTTTCTTATCTTCATATTCTTTCTCATCACATATTTTCACCAATGTCTTCAGGTCTTTTTTTTCATTCTTCAATCTTTCTATTTCAGTCAAAGCAGTGTCAAGTTTGGATTTTTCTTCAGCTGTAATTTCTTCATGGTTCTTATCTCCATTCACACTAGCAGGTACCTCATTTGATTGAACATTTTCTTGCTGACATGAATTTTTCTTCTTCTTAATTCTCTTCTTCTTCTTGACAATGCAGTCCTTAGTGTCTACTCCATGCATGAAATGCAATCTATCCCAGATTTCTTTTGCAGAGGTTAAATCCATTATTAACTCAAGATCCCTGTTATGTAGACTGTTGTATATCACACATTTTTCCTTGGCATTCCTATGTAGTTCTTGCACCGAGGGAGAGTCTATGCAGTAACCATCACATACGAGTTTCCATACCTCAGGTGCATTAGAAATTAACTCTATTTTAACCTTATCTCTCCATTCAGGAAATTTTGTTGTACTTAACACAGGTACATTTTGATAGTCCATGACTCAACTAGATCTCCTTCAAGCTATTAGGCTTACACTAAAGGAACCAACTCTAATACCAATTATTGAACCCTTAGTTAAACTGAGGGGGGGGGGGGGCTGAATCAGTCTAACACATTCATGGACTTTTAAAACTTTTCATTAAACTTTATTAACACCTTAATTTCATGATCAACATAATGTGTGAGCAATCTTTATTTGTGAGCAGTAATTAATAAGCAGATTAGATAATGTACCAGCAGTATTAATATGTGAGCAGCAAGTATTAGTAGAATAGATATACCATATCAACACATAGACATCATGCACATAGACACCAGATATAAGTGGAAACCCATAAAGGGAGAAAACCACATCTTATTATTGTTGTGATGCAAAGGAAAGCTCCAAATCCCTCTCACCACTGATTTTCTGTAGGCTCCAACTCCCATCAATTTTCTGCAGGCACCAACCTACAGGAGGCTCCAACCTCAGTCAGCTACAACTGACATTTTATCAAGCTACAAATTGATGTGGAAGCACCAACTCCCATCTATTTTCTGCAGGCTACAACCTACAGGAGGCTCCTACCTCAGTCAGCTACAACTAACATCTATCAAGCTACAACTTGATAGGGAAGCTCCAACTTCCTTACCCTTTCAAAAGAAAAACACTTGTTGATTTACCTTGGATATCAACTCTATTCTGTACCTTCTCTTCTGCTGTCCATCAGTCCTCATATCTGCCTTGCATCATCTCAACATCTTCTCGGATTCTCTATCAGCTCCTCATTCTCCTCTGTCTTACTGCTTCATTTCTGCATTCTCTTACCTCACTCTCTAACCTCTCTGCATCATTTCTGCAATCACTAACCTCTTGCAGCTTTCTTATATTCTTCTGCTTTCTTCCATTCTACAGCTTTCTCACAATCTTCAACTCTCTTCAATTCTGCTGCACCCTCTCTTCTTCTCTATCTCTGTTTTCGTAACCTTCTGCACATGGATGTTACCTGTTTTATACAAAGTAACTTCATGGTTGTTTGCATTCTACAAGAATTCGAAGTGAATAGCCATGACTCTTTGCTTTCTACCTTCTCATTTCTTTACCATCTCATTCAGAAGAAATATAACAATATGTACTATTTTCAATATTACAGTGGGATTTTTTTGTTTTCCTTCAGAGACTTGACAATGCATCAAAAACAATATAAAACAATTAAACCATTTACATTTTCAGTTACAATAACATCAATTTCCCTCAGCCATTTTTCTGGCCTTTGGCTTTGTTGGTTTTGTCTTTTCTGTTGTTGTTAAGAAACTGTTCTGCATACTCTGTTCACTGTCCTTTTCAGTTTTGCATATTCTCCTACTTTCTGTGCTTGTACACCTGTCAAAACCACATTCTCATTCCTGTGCATATTTACCTGTTCACTGCAATAGTGTGTCTTTTGTTTATATATAACTGCGTTACAATATATATATATATATATATATATAACTGCTGACTTTAAATCTGGGAAAATTCCAATGCTTTGGTTTCCTTCACTAGAAATTTAAATAAATGAATGCGGAGGCTTTAATATCACCATCCTTGTCCAATCAATCCCCAATCCAGGAAATCTCACAACATTCCTTCCTTTTGAGCTGGCAATTTAAATAAACGGATCTGGATATTTTAATATCTCAAATCAGAGATTTGAGATATAAATCCAACAATTCTTTTATAGCTATAAACCTCCTCAATAAGCTAACCCAGATTTCCTTTGCTCAGTTATGCACATAACAATGCATCTTCAGAACTTCGCTTCACCTTTTGTTATAAAACCACACACCTCCTCTTTCAATTAATAGTGCAGAAGCTTTCTTTATTCAAATGTTATAGAGCCCGAAATGCATATAACATACCACTTTATTAACCTTGCTATGTAATATGCCAATGCATATCATATCCATGGTATTTTTATAATAAAGCGCTTTAATAATGTCGCCCTTTTAAAAGCCCATTTATTATGGTGCGAACCTTTTTTCTTGAAATATTGCACGGAAGGTTAATGAACCGATGCTCAAACCCTTTCTTATTAACTCTCAAATGTTTAACACGTGATATAATGAATTACATCAATCCTCCACTTCAACCACATGACCACGTCTTTTACTTGATTTATTTAAAATCCCGACCGAAGACTTAATACATTAAACCCCTCATTCAGGCCCCATGCATCCCTTATTAACTTTTATGAATTAAATAACCGAAAACTGCTTCAAAAAAATGGGCCATACCTCGAATTATTCCCCGTGCAACTGTTTGCGCGATTGTCACCCGATCTCTCACCCTCCAGATCGGACGAACTTGATTTCTCTCGCGTTTTTTCTGGAGCCGATGGTTAGCGTTCCAAAAAAACGCGACAATGGCAGTATTAGCCCCACGACGTGGCGCAAAAGGATTGGATCGGATTTTTTTTTGGTTGTTTCACCTCCGGCCAAAAACGGTGCGATGTGGGCTTTTTTGGGTTTCACCAACCTGCTCCGGTATCATATCTTAAAACCATCTTTACTGTTTAGCCTTTAAGGTTCCGACTACTCTTGTTCAGGGTTCCACTCCAGTTCATTTAGCGGTTTCTTTCGCGTTATAGCCTCTGTATACCCTCGCTCCTAGTTAACCGTATTTGTCGAGCGACCATAACTTCCACTGTACCCTTCCAACATTTCGCGCGATTCTATCTTTGCCTCTAACCTGTAGTCTTCAACCATAATTGCTTCTCATGAGGAACAAATGCATTACTATTAACTCTCAATGGAGGGTCTAACACACACAGGGTTGCATATGCTCGCTTATCGAACTCCAAGTTACTTGCGCAGAAATTAACTCAATAATAGAGGTTGTTCGTGAAATCGATCACTGTGTGATCGATTCACGGATATTTACAGTCTATACAGGCGCAGTCCAATCACAGGGTTTCATAATTGCTACGGAATTCAACTATCCTTCATCAGGAACACATGTATATTTCACATAGAATTTAACTTGACAGATGCATAGTACTTCTGAAACAAATTCCTCAATTATACAGTGAATTTACTTACAAAATTCTGGTCAGATCTTCGATCAATTGGCCCTTCTGCACCCCTACTCTGCCTCTTCAGCCTTCTAACCTATGCATTTCTCTTTGCAGGACTCAACCATACTCAAACATCAGAGATTATATTGACTGCGTCCATCAAGCCTCATTGATTTCTATTGAAACCCTAACCCAGGTTAAACCAAATTCGAACCAAATGCGTTCAGCCTAATGATAAGTGTCCATATCACAACTACTCCTCTGTTGCATATAATTCAATGAAAATGAATCGATTCTATCGATTCCCACAATGGAACAGAGTTCGACCTTTATGGATCTTCATAAAAAATTTAAACAACAGAGACTATGTTTTTTATTAACAGAATAAAACTCTTATGCCTCTCTTGATTCCCATACAGAGTCCTTTTCACACACAACACGCGAAGGCTCAAAATAACCATATAGCTCAGTATTAAGCATGAATTCAGAATAATTATCTGTATGAACACATACAGAGGATCATTAAACCCTAAATGCATCCATTTTGGTACTGATTCGAACTCACTGTTCGACCAGTACTGCCCATCAACTTCAACTGTATTGTGACTGTAATTTCCTCAGTATATATAACCTCACACACCATGCTCCACACTAATTTATCCAACCATATGTATATTCACATTTCTAAACCCATGTACAAAGTTAAACATACAATTTCAACCCTACAAACACTTCTTCTTGTCTTGGCAGAACTTCTTCTTCTCTTAACTCTGCCCCTTTGCCAAAATCCAATGGCTCTACTTCTTTGCTATCCTCTGCTCCTTGACTGAATAGCTCTTTGCTTCTTTGCTATCCTCTGCTCCTTGACTGATGCTACTCCTTACTTCTCTTTTTGCTGCCTTTTCTACCTCTCTTTTTGCTTCTTCTGCTCCTTGACTGATGTTTCAAGTGCTCCTCCTTTGTCATCTCCTTTTCCATCAATGACAACATTTCCAACAAAGGATGCATTCATTAAACATCTCTCCGAGAAATCTACTCTGAAGGTTATCAGTGCAGAGAATTCTTCCTCTGCATCCTTGTTCTAAAAATAAATAAATATAATAAATAATGTTACTATTGACTTGTTGTCTCTTTGCAGGAATTACTACTGAGGAGAAATGTTACGGAGCTGGAAATTTCCTAAGTATTGGATGTTGCTACTCCTTGGTTGTTGTTACTCCTTGGATGCTATTATTCCTTGGATGTCATTACTCTGTATGCTTCTACTCGTGATGTTGTTACTTCTTTATGCTACTACTCGTGATGTTGTTACTTTGGATATTGCTACTCATGATGTTGTTACTCCTTGGATGCTACTACTCCGTGATGTTGTTACTCCGGATGCTGCTACTTGTGATGTTGTTACTCCTTGTATGTTGCTACTCCGTAATGTTGTTACTCCTTGGTTGTTTTTACTCCTTGGATTTTTTTACTTTGGATGCTTCTACTCTGCGATGTTGTTACTCTACGATCCTGCTACTCCTTGATGTTGTTACTCTGTCCGCATCGTTACTGCGATGTTATTCTTCCAATTGTCACTTCCCTTAGGTAGTTCATCAGGTACGTCTCCATTTGACTCTTATGGATTTAATTAAATATTCCATGGATAATACATTAACGCCGTGGATGGATATTTTTAAGTTGGGGGGGTGTCGTCTTAACTAAACGATGGCATAATTAAACCACACCAATGATTATTCCAAATTCATTATTAAAACCTCGTGTTGTTGGTATGCTCCATGATCCTCACCGTATTTCGTATAATCATTAATATGTATTGGGATCAGCAACATGCACATTTTTCCAACCGATCAATCCTTTCCAACTCATGTGAAATAATTACCATCTTATTCATCGCACTTACCATAATCTGCCATGATTTTCTTCATTTTCCAAGAAAACACTTGCCGTATTTACCATTATTTCACCTCATTTTTCACCATGTTGTTTTTATCGAATTTGGTAGTCATCACTCCTTCTAATGGCCTGCTACGTCCAGAGTGTTGTTACAGTCTCTACAGGATGGGTGGACTGGCTGTGCGACATGAACCCAAATATATAATAGTGGTCCGTAGTAATGCAGATGTGTGGCAAGTTTTCGTCAATGCAGGATGGGATATCTATTTTAATAGATTGCAAGGATTCGACAAGGGAATCATGATGGAGTTTACGCTAAATTTGAATGGTAATTGCTCTCGGGTCAGAGGAGTATAAATTCTCATCACAAAAGAAGCCATTGTAGAATTTAGTGGGCTAATATAACAAGGACAACAGTGGTTTGCTCGGAGAACTCCCCTACCGTAATTTCCTGAATTGTTTCTGTAGGCAGGAGAAAGCATTGTTCATTATGGGAGAGGGTATGATCGTAAATATTTTCCGTATCCATGGAATGAGGTAGCAAGCTTTGTGATGAAATACATAACCTGCGAAGGACGTTCTACAATTCTGTTCAAGTACCATTTCCAAATCTTGGCTCACCTTCGATTCCTGCAGGCACAAGTTCATTCTTTAAACATACCTTTCTTTTTATTGAAACATCTTCAGCACATGGCGCAGTCCACTTGGCGTTCACGCCAGGTGCTAGAAGTCCTCTCTAATCACGGACTGGTTCTTTTGTTGGTTATGCATGAAATAGCTCAATTTCAAGTTTCCTCAACAGAGCTCTGTGAATTATCAGAAGAGGAGGTAGCAGTTGTTATCGATGCTAGGGAGGAAGAATTAGCACCTCTAGCTAACTCAGCATAAGAGGAAGAGTTAGAGGAAATAGAGGAAGAACTAGTACCTCTAGTTGATTCAGCAAAAGAGGAAGAGTTGGAGGAAATGGAGGAAGAACCAACACCTTCTGTCAATTCTGCAGAAGAGGAAGAGACAGAGGAAATGGTGGTAGAACAAGAAGAATAGGAATAAATAGAAATGGAGGAAACAATTGGTGATACAGTCGAGGCTATCACACAAGAACCAGTCTCGCTTGTTGAACCTATTGATGAAGGAATCATGGATATAGGGCGTTATCCCTCTGTAATTTTTGAAGGCTGAAGACAGAACGACGGAGGGAAACATCAAACCACTTTGGAGTCCAGGACCTATCCTTCCTAGACTCAGAGAGGGCTCTCTCTATCTTTTATGATTTATGATTTAGCTTGATAATGATAAGTGTTGATATTAGGCTAGTTATAGAGGTTATGGGGGTTGTTTGTTTTGATTGATTGGGTGGTGGGACTGACAGAGCTGCAAAAGCTAATCCATTTGACTATGGAGTCATAAAAGGCTGAAATGTGCATCACCTTTTCAAGGGCATTCACAAGGAAATCTAACTATGCAGACTGGATCTTACTTGGCAGTGTGAATATGAGATGACAGAAGGAAATGAGTTAAATAAAGCTAAAGAGTAGTCAATAATTCTTGAACTATACTTCAACGTAAAGGCAGAGCAGACAGTCTTTGAGTTCTACATTCAGGTCTCAGACGAAAACATTAAGATAACAAACACAGACAAAATTAAGGTGCTCTCTCAGCATATCCTAATCTAAAACTTATATTTTGCAATCAGATAAATTGATGCACAACATGTAAAGATAGAAGAAAACATTAACATAGAGGAAAGAATATCACCATTAACATAGCTCAAGGATCCTATGAACGTGCTTTTATTATTGATGCCCAGCCCAAAACTGTTACATCCAATACTTCTTACAATGCAAGTTTCAGCAGGGTCCAAATTTCCCACCATTGATAATTCTAAGGCATTCAGTATTTATCTAAAGACTAAATAGGTTGCCCTAATCTACGTCAGCAGTCTACATTAACTAAAAATTATATTACAAGTTGACAACTGTGGCCATTCAAGGCCCGAAACAAAAGTATCTCTCGCAAATCGACTGTAACATTAATTTATGAATTAACTTCTGAATGTAACATTAATTTCGAAAACTCTTCGTAAACTAACAGGTAGGCTGCAAGTGGCTGAGGTAGTCTCAAAGAGGCAATGCTAGTGGCTCTGACATCTTGCTCTGTCATTCAGACCGCCTTTACCGAATCATAAAGTCCAATGTGATGCTGGCATTGCCGCTTCTCTAATCCCACTCCCCTTTCACTGTTACAAATTGATAGCTCTCTACCAGCTTTATTTGACGAGAAATAATATCAACCCATCTTGGAAGAATTTCAAATGGCTAAACGACGATTTACTATATAGGGAAAACAGTTTTGCAGGAGAAAAGTGGTATTCCGGACCCCCTCTGAAGTGGTAAGTGGTAATATGGGGGGGGGGGGGGGTGGTGTGCGAACTCATGAAAGAATGACTCGTAAGGTGGGCCCATTTTTTGAAAACCACTCATTTCGGACTCCCCTGTGAGGATAAAGTTAGGATGGTAGGGGGGTGAAATGAAACGTAGGCCATCGGATTAAAGTGATGGTGGGTGGATGAGGTAGAAAGCAGGTCTTATTTTACCACAAGTCCTTTTGCCGTGTTTTAACCTGTTTCTTCATAAGAAGGTTCACAAGCCTCATAAGCACGGACCTGAAATCCTGTAGACTTCAGTTATGAACTTTATTGCAACCGCAGAAATATCACACATCGCAATATTTTAACTTTTCCTGTGCATCTATCTTTTAATATTTGTGATTTGTGATTACGATCGGGTCCCACCTGCATCGCACATCACACATCGACACTTTTAACATTTACCTCCCACGGTAATCCTTTGAAACTTGCATTGTACAAATGTAGTTAGGATATATTGCAAGTTAAAATATTTTACTTGCGGGTGTTGTAATTGGTAAGTTGTAATATGTGCGAAATTAAAAATGCAAGCGCTAAATGTTGGAGGGTGCGAACATGAGAAAGGTAAGGAAAATGCGAAGTATGAAGGTTTTTTGGTTGTATAACATGCTTTTTTGGTGGGCGGGCGGAGCTATAATAGTAGAATTGCAGACTTTAATAAAAAGGGGCTTATAAAGTAATAAGTACCAAAGGTTATGTATGTGGGTTCTTGGGGTTTAAATGGGATTTGAAAGTCCTCAACTATGGGTTTTGAAAGGAATGAGGCGTGGGTATTAGGAACACAGAAAAATGATGGGAAAAAGAGGGAAATGGAAATAATGAGGGGAGTTTGCCCACTATTACACACAATCAGCATCATTTTTTCTTTTAACTGAACTGAAAGGCAGATATATTCATTTGATGCTCTTGACAGTCAGGATCTTCCTTTCTTTCTCTAAAAATAAATGATAGCCATGGAATATTATTTTTAGTATGAAAAAAATAAGCAATAATCAGTCACCTTGTGATGCTGTAAATTACTGGACTCTAACAGTGGCTCTAGCTGGGGATGTGTTGTAGCCGCTACAACACCACCCAAAATTTTGGGTATATCTAAAATTTCGGGTCCCCCTGCTTGCTTAACCCTCAAGGTTTTGACTAGGCCCATAGTCATTGAACCTTCTCACCATCATGACGAGATTATTTTCCCACAACCACGCCATGTGTGGAGGGATAATCATGCATACACTCAAATGGGAAACTTCTCTGTGCATTAAGTATATTCGTTAGAAGCCCTCTCACCATGGATCATTAGGCATATTATTTGGTTACTTCATTTAAGCTCATAAGCTCATGCATATTATTTGAGGGGCATCATCCTCTAAAAGGTAACAGTAAACTAACCCACCCAGGGGTCTAAGTTTATTATTTGCTAAATCATTCCTTCAACTAACTAAATGTGCTTTAGCATCAATATTTTGAAGACTTATGACCAATGTTACATTGTTTGCAGGTAGAGGTGGTCGGTGCGCAGAGCTGGAGCTAGGGTCTTCTCTGGCAGATAAGGTGGATCCTTTCAAATCTTGAAAGAACTACAAAGGTGCTTAGTCACTTTCAAGAGACGGAGATGGAGGAAAAGAAATCTTGCTTCGAAACCCAGAGAACGTCGCAACTTGCCCGAGGTCACAGGTCGCAAATTTCACAAGGTCGTAGGCCGCAAGTAACCCCTGGGTTGCAGGTCACAAATGGACCGAGTCGCAAGTCGCAGAGTCTCTCAGGGTCACAAGTCGCAGATTGCCTAAGGTCGCAGGTCACAAATTCCCCAAGGTCATAGGTCGCAGACTGTTAGAGGTCGCAGGTCACAAAATCCAATGAAGTCGCGAGGTCGCAAAACAGCACATCCGAGGGAGGCTTGAACTGTTGCGACTACCCGACTGTGCGACCTTCACCGAGTCACGAGGCGGTCACATATTGCTCTAGGTCGCAAGTCGCAAAATCTAGTGGGGTCGCAGGTCACAAATGGACCGAGTCGCAAGTCGCAGATTCTCTCAGGGTCGCAAGTTGCAGATTGCCTAGGGTCGTAGGTCGCAGATTTCCCAGGGTCGCAGGTCGCATATTATTATAGGTCACATGTCGCAAAATCCAATGAAGTCGCAAGGTCGCAAAACAACATATCCGAAGGAGGCTTCAACTGTTGTGACTACTCGACTGTGCGACCTTCATCGAGTCGCGATGCGGTCACGGATTGCTAGAGGTCGCAAGTCGCAAAATCCAGTGGGGTCACAAGTTGCAATAGTGGCTGAGGTCGCAGGTCGCAAAATCTCCTAAGTCATGACGCAGCCCAACGGTCAGGAAGACGAAAAGTCAGGGAAGCCCAAAAGGCGAGTTTTGTTCTATAAATAGTTCCTTCGGGAGATTTTAAAAGGGACCTTTTGGTTGGGGACTCAAAGAGATAGAGAGCATTGTAATAGAAGGACTACACACTTTTGAATATGAATATAGATACTTGTTAAATTCCTTTTGGATCTAATGTGGTTTGATGTGTGAACACTATGAGTATTTCGTTGTCAGTTTGTAACATCTTTTGATTAATGAAATTGTGTCTCCAATTACATCATTTATGCATTATAGTTCTCTAAACATGTGTCAATGGTGCTAATTTTACTTCGCTTTCTTAATGAATTTCGATAAATTTGTTTACCGACATCTATATTATCACCAAAACCATTTAAGGAAGTGAAGGGTATTCTTCCATAAAGAATTGTTTCTTCTATGGTTAGAACAGCGTACAAGCATGACCCTAATGATATGTTGTTGATAGCATTTCCTTTGGCCCCATGCTTTACTATTCAGCTTGCTACGCATAGTGTTGTACGCTCATTTAATTCATCAATCATGTGTCTCATATCATCTGAATAAGTGTGTCCGCAGGTTCATAGAGTCCTACTGAGACCCAAGGAAAGGAGAATTAAGTGGTAGCCGGACCCACACCCCGGACGAGATCCCTATTCCAAATAGTTTAGAGTCTAGTTGGGAATTTTTACCGGGGAGATCCCCTGCTGTTGGCCAGACATATTTTTCCGTCAACAGGATGGAAGCTCCTTCAAGAGGTGTAAAGAATACCATAGACTAGTGGCTTGCTCCATTGGGTTGATCCCAAATCTGCAACTTAATCTTGTCATCCTATTCAGTAGGAACTTTGGTCATCATGTTTTGGAGTCACCATAAATTCTCAAAAGATGGGTTCTTTGAATCATGGAGTCGTCAGGTGAATGATGCAGCCTTCTTGTGTCTGGTTACTATCCACCATCAATAATCAGATATGAAATTTGATGTACTTTCTGATAAAGATAAATTTTGTTGTCCCCAGTGGAGTCACCATTATGTTAGCCCTCTGTAATTTCTGAAGGCTGAAGACAGAACTACAGATGGAAACATCAAACCAATTTGGATTCTAGGACCTAGCCTTCCTAGACTTGGATATGGCTCCCTCTATATTTTATGAATTATGATTTAGCTTGATAATTATAAGTGTTCATATTAGGCTAGTTATAGAGGTTATGGGGGTTGTTTGTTTTGATTGATTGGGTGGTGGGACAGATAAAGCTGCAGAAGCTAATCCATTGGGCTATGGAGTCATAAAAGGTTGAAATGTGCATCAGATTTTCAAGGGCATTCACAAGGAAAGCTAACTATGCAGACTATATCTTACTTAGCAGTGTGAATATGAGATGATAGAAGGCAGTAAGTTCAGTAAATCTATAGAGAGGTCAAGAGTTATTTAACTATACTTCAACGTAATTGCAAAGCAGAAAGTCTTTGAATTCTTCATTCAGTACTTAGAGGAAAACATTAAGATAAAAAACACAGACAGAATTGAGGTGCTATCTTAGCATATCCTAATCTAAAACTTATGTTTTTCAATCAGACAAATTGATTCACAGCATAAAAAGACAAAAGAAAACATTAACACAAAGGAAAGAACATCACCATTAACAGAGCTCAAGGATCCTGTGAACGTGATTTTATTATTGATGCCCAGGTCTAAATTGTTACATTGCTCCAATACTTCTTACAATGCAAGTTTCAGTAGGGTCTAAATTTCCCACCTTTGATACTGCTAAGGCATGCAGTATTTATCTAAATACTAAGTCGGTTGCCCTAATCTACGTCGAAAGTCTACATTAACTACAAATTAAATTACAAGTTGACAATTGTGGCCATGCAAGGCCCGAAACAAAAATATCTCTACCAAACCGACTGTAACATTAACCTCTAAATTAAATTTTGAATGTAACATTGATTTCGGCAACTCTTTGTAAACTAAAAGGTAGGTTGCAAGTGGCTGAGGTAGTCTCGAAGAGGCAACGCTGGTGGCTCTGACATCTGGCTCTGTAATTCAGACCGCCTTTGCTGGATCATAAATTCCAATGCGATGATAGCACTGTCGCTTCTCTAATCCCACTCCCCTTTCTCTGTTACAAATTGATAGATCTCTACCAGCTTTATTTGAAGAGCGATAATATCAACCCATCTTGGAAGAAGTTCAACTAGCTAAACAACGGTTTCTTATTTGGGGAAAATAGTTTTTCAGGATAAAAGTGGTATTCCAGACCCCCCCTGAAGTGTTAAGTGGTAATAGAGGGGGGGGGGGGGGGGGGGGGGGTGTTTGAACCCATTAAAGAATGACACGTAAGGGGAGCCCAATTTTTGAACACCACTCATTTCAGACCCCCCTGTGACGATAAAGTTAGGATGGTAGTGGGGGGGGGGGGGGAATGAAACATAGGTCGTTGGATTAAAGTGATGGCGGGTGGAAGAGGTGGAAAGCGGGTCTTATTTTACCACAAGTCCTTTTGTCGCATTTTAGCCTATTTATTCATAAAAAGGCACACAAACCTCATAAGCGCAGAACTGAAATCATGTAGACTTCAGTTATGAACTTTATCGCATCCACAAAAATATCGCACATCACAATATTTTAACTTTTCTTGTGCGCCTATCTTTTAATATTTGTGATTTGCGATTGCGATCGGGTCCCACCTACATCGCACATCGCACGTCGGAACTTTTAACATTTACCTCCCACAGTAATCCTTTGAAACTTGCGACGTGTGATTGTGGTCGGGATATATCACAAATTAAAATATTTAACTTGTGGGCATTGTAATTGGTAATTTGTAATATGCACGAAATGAAAAACACGATGTGCTAAGTGCTGGAGAGTGCAAACATGCGAAATGTAAGTAAAATGCGGAGTATGAAGGTTGTGTGGTTGTATATCATGGTTGTTTGGTGGGCGGGCGGAGCTATAATAGTAGAATTGTGGACTTTAATAAAAAGGGGTTTCTAAAGTAATAAGCCCCAAAGGTTATGTATGTGGGTGCTGTTGAGCCTCAAATTTGTGCTTTCCTTCACCTCATTTTACCTCATTTTTCCCTTGTCCATTTCCATTTTAAACCCAATTGATCAATAAAAATAGTTAAAATTACTTCTAGAATGGTTTACATAATTGACTTGTTGAATTTTGTGATTGTTGCCATTGTTAAACATTTTGACCGGAACTAGCTGCAGAATGCAGGCATTTTGTAGCTAACCGGCGATTCTGCAGCTACCTTTATGTTTGAGCATGTTCCAGGTGGCCTCTTGAGGAAAAACGCATATGGGCATGATCCACGTCGTGCCTACATGGTGTGTTTCTCGTCATGGAAGAGGAAATGAAGTCTGTGTACGGTTATGCACGTGGGAACACATTTTGTGAAAGAAGACTCCTACTAGGACTGTTATAGTCCAGGTGTCTTTTCTCTTTTACGCAGCCACCTTAAAGACTCCTAAGATGATTTGGATTAGGAAGACATCATTCCTAAATTATTGTAATTATTGTTACTTGCATTTACTTTAAAAACTCTTGAATAGGCCGAGAGTTTAGTTAGAAATTTTGTGTAGATTTGCTGCTAGATTTTGGTGTAAAACTCTGTGTTACGTCTTTTAAGACACAGAGCATTATGTTCAGACTATTGCATTGTTAATGGAGCAGACAAAATTATCTTGAAGGCGTGATTTAATTGTGAAGTTGAATGCCGTCAAGTGGTAGAGGGCCCCTGCCCCTTGAACGGATTTCGTTAGCGTAAACTAGATAAGTTTTTCCTAGCTGTCTTTACGTTTTGCATATTGAATTAGTAGTTGTTGTGTTTTATATACCGTGGTCGTATTCGTTCCAGTTCTTCCATAAGAAGACATTCTTCCAACAGACCAAAATGATGAATGATTGATGACTACGGTATTGTAGGATATCAGTTAGATTTGTATTTGTTTTAGCTAGCTACTGTAGCCATAATTCGTTCCAGTTCTTCCACAAGAAGACACTTTGCCAATAAATCAAAACGATGAATGTTTAATGACTATGGTATTGTAGGATAGGATTTGTATTTGTTTTAGCTAGCTACTGTAGCCATAATTCGTTCCAGTTCTTCCACAAGAAGACACTTTGCCAATAAATCAAAACAATGAATGTTTAATGACTATGGTACCGTAGGATAGGAGTTGTATCTGTTTTTAACTAGAGACTGTAGTTATATTCATCATAGTTCTTTCACAAGAAGACATTTTTCCAATAAATCTTAACAATGAATGATGAATAGCTATAGTGTCATAGGAATTAGTTGTAGTTTTTAGTCTTCACTATCATAGTTGCACTTGTTCTAATCACTCTTCCATAAGAAGAAATTCTTCCAAGACATCCTTAAGAAGTTCAAGATATGACTGTGATGTGACAACTTAGTTTCATTTGCTTTCAGTTCATTGCTTTCAATTGCATACAAGTCCACAGTCAAAATTGTTCTACCTCTTCCACAAGAAGGAACTCTTCCAAAATATCCCTCATGATGAACAAACTGATTGTGTAACTTCATAGGATAGTGCATGTTAATTAGAATTCTCCGGAGTTTCATTTTGCATTTAATTCATGTCGAGCTACTTCATTTCAAAGTTTGATGATAGCTTATGGTTTAACATTGTTCTAGTTTAGAAGCATCTTAAGCTCATGTTTAAATCAATTCATTGCATTCATATCTCATAGTCACACTGTCACCCTTTGCACAGTAGATCATTTTAGTTGATATGATTCCTAAGACAGCCTTCATTATTTACAAATATCTTTTTGTTCTGAAAACTATCAGTGATCCATAACTTTAGGAACAGAAGATAACATCATTACAAGGTCTGAAATATCTCTGCAAATTCCTCACTATAAATAGAGCTTTTCCTCAACAGAACTACCCTGAAAAGAAACCAATAACTCTTGAAGAATAGACTCTGACCTTCAATTGAAATTGCAGAATAGAACTAGAAATTAGTCATGAATAGATGAGTTTAGAATAGAATGTTGCATCATGATTAGTGTCTGGTTGTCTAGTTAGAAAATTTGCATATTTAAGTGATCATTTCTCAAAGTCTAGTTTGTGTCATTTGTTTAAAAAGTCATCATCAAGCTCTTGCTTCTATTCAGTCATAGTTTAGATGTTGTTTCAGTGTTTTTGATTACATTTTCCATTCCATACATTAGGCTCAACTGTGTTTTTGACTACCACTCTCTTTTTATTAGTTTTCTAGGCATTTTCATTGTAAACATAAAACTTCAAAAGACCAAAAACATCATAAATCAACATAAAAGACCAAAACATCACAAAACACTACATACAACGCACTAGGAAACAAGCACCTAGGTACATATGGTACATTTCACTTCAGCAGTTTACAAATCCGGGTTGACAATTAAATGAACTCAGTTTAGGAGACTAGATTGAGGCACAACATTTTGGCGCCGTTGCCGGGGAAGTGAAAACTAGGTAACCTTTGTTTCTTAGCATCCAAAAACTATTTTATGCGTAGGGAGAGAGATTCAAGAGGAAGATTTATAAGCAGCAGAGGCAGAAGTTTGACATCTAGAACACCACTTGTTTCATCCAGATCCAGAACTAGTACACCTTCAACTCAAACCCATCTTCCATCCTTTACCGATCCTGGACTTCTAGAAGATCTAAGGTCACCTATTCCATTAGAGAAACCTTCCACTTCATCCACTGAACCTGCCATAGAAGAGGATCCAAAAACCTTTGTTGAGGATACAAACCTTTCTACTTCCACAGGAGAGTCAACCATGGCAGAAGAAGGAGGAGGAGGAGTTGTTAATGGAGAAAACACATTTGGAGGAGGTAGAGGAAGAGGTAGAGGAGGAGGAAGAGGAGGTAGAGGTGCAGATGGAGGAAGAGGTAGAATAGGAAGCTCTTTTGGGTTCCCTATACTTGATGGAGAAACCAATACAACCATGAAAAACATTTCACCTTCTGTCCTTCCGAACTTCTATGGACTTAAAACTGAGGATCCCGAAACTTTCTTATTCGAATTTGAAGTACTGTGTAGGACTTATGACTACCTTCAAGATGCCCAAAAATTGAAATTATTTCCTTCAACTCTGAAAGGAGCATCATTGAAGTGGTTTATGAGCTTAAGCAGTAGTTCCATTAGGACATGGGAAGATATGAAACAAGCATTTCTAGAGAGATACTTGGATTATTGTATGCCGGTTAATCATAAGGAAGAAGTGTTCAAGATGTTACAAAAAGAAGATGAAAACTTAGAAGATTTGTTGGAAAGATTTAAATACAACATAAAAAGGGCATAAATGGAAAACCTAGATCAAGACACTTTAAAATCTCTTTTGTTGAAAACCATTAGGGATGAATGGTTGGATATCCTTAACATGATGGGAAAAGGGGATATATCACAACTCACATTACCTGAAATATCTGAGTTATGTATCAACCTTTCAAGAGGAAAATCTAAAACTGTCAAAGGTCCAAGAGATCCCGCTCTTGCAAGGGCAAGTAAGTCTGCTTCTGGGACAGTAAGTAGATCAGAAATAGGACACATGCTTGATGATTTTAAATCTGACATCTTAGGGAGTCTTAGTGAACAAATAGACACCCTCAAGATACAAAACAAGCAAAAGGTTGAATCTGATGCCTTGGCAATCTTTGTCCCAAATGTAGGAAGAAACATGCCTTGAGAGAGTGCCCTTTGGATGTAAAAGTTGTAGAAACCTGTGTTATTTGTTCTGAGAAACATGAGACCAAGAATTGTCCTTCTCTTCCTGGTCTCAAGGCCGTTTTTCAAGAAGAAACTCCTACAGATTCCACAGAATCTCTTAACTTTGTATCTAGAAGACCTTGGCAGGGACCTCAAACACAGGGATTTCATGATCAAATGTATAATCAACCTCCACCTTGGAATTCTTGGCAGCAACCTTGGCCCCAATTTCAAAATCAATCACAAGCTTGGGCATAAGGATCACAAGGTCCCTATGGAAGATACTCTCCATATTATCAGTATCCACCATCCTATCCACCATACCCACAAAATTTTCCTCAAAATCTTCAACAAAATTTTCAACAAAATTCTCAACAACATCATCAGAACCAACCTCATCAAAATCAACCACTTCCATTACCATTCCCTCAAAAATCCAATCAATTACCAGCTCAGCCCATACCAAACCCCAATAATAAGAATCCTCATAATACATACATGATAGAAGGACAACAATTTCCAACTTATTTAATTACTCCTCTAGACCTTAGTGATGTTCAACTTAGGTCTCGAAGGATACTTGAGAAGAGGAAACCTTCTGTGATCATACAAGAACAAGATGATTCTGAGGAAGACTCCCTACGGGTTAATAAAAGTCTTGAGGAAGAAACATCCTTTCAAGGCCAAAACATTAAAAAACTGAAACAAAAAGATCCAATAAGCCCAACTCCAGTATTAGAGCAACCATCCACATCTACTTCTATACCTCCCTTTCCGGAAAGATTACAAATTGAAAAAGGTGTAGAAAAAGAAATAATGGTGCCTAATTATGATTTATTGGATGAATTGAGAAATGTTTGCATTAAAATTCCATTATTGCAAGCCATCAAGGAAATCCCAATTTTAGCCAAAACAATAAAGGAGTTGAGTATGAAGACAACAAAGAAAAGAATAAGAGAAACCAAGAAAATTCAACCGGTAGGACAAATAGCAGACATTATGATGGGTAAGATTACTATTCCAAAGTACCTTGACCCAGGAAATCCAGTTGTCAAAATTCACATCAATGGAATTGAAATTCAAAACACACTCATTGACTTAGGAGCAACAATAAATATCATGAGTAGAAAAATCATGGACAAACTGAAACTTCCTAATCTTCTCTTTACACCCACACTATTACAACTAGCAGATAGATCTGTGATCAGACCAGATGGGGTAATAGAAGACATTCCAGTGTCCCTAGACTCTTGGGAGTACCCCGTGGATTTCATGATCCTTACACCCAAGAATAATCTAGGAGGCCATCCTGTTATACTAGGAAGACCTTGGTTAGCTACAGCTGATGCTTTTATTAGTTGTAGGTCCGGTGATATGTATATTTCTGATGGAAGTTCAACAAAGAAATTTACTTTATATCCTCCAGCTAGGACAATTACAGATCTAGATGACACTCAATGGATAGAGGATGAAGAATATTTGCAACCACTCTTCACAATTTTAGAAATTAGTGAAGATAATCAAATTCTGAATACTCTAGAAAACTTTGAATCTTCTCCAGAACACAAACAAGAATCATTTCAAGAGAAATCCAATATTGAGTTCTTGTCATCTAGATAGATGTCTCTTCATTCTATGGACAAATTTGGCAGCTCTACAAGTGAAATTTTTCCAGGCAAAACCTTGAACATAAACAAAAACCTAGAAAAATCTCAACAAGAAGAATTAGTCAAAGTATTACAGAGACATTCTTCTGCATATGCATGGGAATACACTGACATGAAAGGGATAAGTCCCAAGACTTGTACTCATCACATCTATATAGAGGCAAATTGCAAACCAATCAGATAACCTCAAAGACGGATGAATCCAAATCTTAGGGAAATTGTTAAAGAGGAATTGCAAAAATTGTTAAATGTTAATTTCATCTATCCTATTTTAGATAGTCAGTGGGTTTCTCCTTTGGTAATTGTGCCAAAGAAAAATGGAAAATGGAGGGTGTGTGTTGACTACCGAGAACTGAATAAAGCTACTCTTAAAGACCATTTTCCTTTACCTTTCATAGATCAAGTATTAGATACATTAGCAGGTAAAAAGTACTTTTCATTCCTGGATGGATTTAGTGGTTACAATCAAATCCAAGTAGCACTTGAAGACCAAGATAAAACCAAATTTACTTGTCCTTGGGGTACCTATGCCTACCGAGTATTGCCATTTGGATTGTGCAATGCACCTGCAACATTCCAAAGGGCAGTATTAGGAATTTTTTCTGATCTAATACATGACTGTGTAGAGGTGTACATGGATGATTTTACAGTTTATGGGGATACATTTGAAGAGGCTTTATAAAACTTGGAAAAAGTCCTAAAAAGATGTCAAGAAGCAAACCTTTCTCTTAGTCATGAAAAATGTTTTATGATGTTTACTGAAGGTATTGTTTTAGGGCACCACATTTCAGGGGATGGGATTAGAGTTGATGAAGCGAAAGTTGAAGTTATTTCTAACCTATCCATTCCCAGTTGTCAAAGAGATGTAAGAAGTTTTCTAGGATTTACGGGGTACTATCGGAGATTTATAGAAAACTTCACCAAAATAGCATCTCCTCTTTTCAAATTACTCACCAAAGATTGTGAATTTAAGTGGACTTCTGATTGCCAGTTAGCTTTTGAAACCCTGAAAACCAAAATTTCTGAAGCACCTATATTAAGGGGACCTAACTGGAAGTTACCTTTTCATCTCTCGACAGATGCTTCCGATACAGCTCTAGGAGCAGTATTGGGACAGAAAGATTTAATTCCCTATGCCATCTACTATATCAGTAAAAATTTGACTCCTGCAGAGTTAAACTATACTGTAACTGAAAAAGAGTTTTTAGCTGTTGTTCATGCCATTAACAAATTTAGACACTATATAACCGGCTATGAAACTTTTATTCACACTGATCATTCTGCCATTAGATATTTAATGAATAAATCCATCACTAATGGTAGAGTTATAAGATGGTTGTTATTATTGCAAGAATTCAACATTACTATTCTAGATAGGCCTGGAAAACAAAACACTGTGGCTGACTTCCCGTCTAGAATTCAAAATATCAAAGATGACACTCCGGTTGAAGATCAATTTCCTGATGAATATCTTTTTGCAGTTTCTACTCAAACTCCATGGTTTGCTGATATTGCTAATTATTTAGTTTCAGGAAAATTTCCTTCAATTATGAATGCAAGGGATAAAAGAAAATCATTAATGATAGTGCAAGATATTCATGGGTCGCTAATGAGTTGTACAAGACAGGTTTAGATTTGATCATTAGAAGGTGTGTTCGTGAAGATGAGATGCCTGAAATTCTCAAGGCATGTCATGATGAACCTTGTGGCGGACACTTTGCAGATAAGAGGACAGCCTATAAAATCCTTAATTTAGGATATTATTGGCCATCTTTGTTTAAAGATGCAAGGGAGTATGTCAAAAGGTGTGACAGTTGCCAAAGGGTAGGGAAACCTTCTCCTTCAGGTAAGATGCCATTGCAACCTCAGGTACACATTGAACCTTTTGAAAAATGGGCCTTGGATTTTGTAGGACCTATTAGTCCTCCATCTAGACAAAAGAAATACATATTATTTTGCACTGATTATGTTACTAAGTGGGTAGAAGCTAAACCATTACTTGTTGCTAATGAATCATCTGTAGTTACTTTTCTTTTTGAGGATATTTTTACTCGTTTTCGTGTCCCAAGGGAAATTGTTACAGATCAAGGAGCTCAATTTACATCAAGGCTAGTGGAGAAAATGATGGAGAAGTACAAAATCAGACATAGAACATCTACTCCTTATCATCCACAAGCAAATGGTCAAGTGGAATCCACTAACAAAGTCATTGAAGGTATCCTAACAAAGATTGTTCATCTACATAGAAGAGATTGGGTAGATAGGCTTCCTGAAGCCTTGTGGGCCTATAGAACTACATGGAGAAACACAACAGGCCATACTCCTTATGAGCTTGTTTATGGAAAGCAAGTTTTGTTTCCTATAGAGTTCCAAATCCAAACATTCAAGATGGCAATTCAGCTAGGACTTGATCTAACGGAGGCACAAAAGCATAGACTGGAGCAAATTAATGAATTGGATGAGATCAGACAAGATGCAGTTCAGAAAACAAGTCTAGTCCAACAGCAAAGGGCTAGATGGCATGACAAGTACATCAAAGAGAAGAAATTTAAAGAGGGTGATTGGGCTCTCTTGTTTGATTCAAAATTCAAGGATTTTCAAGGGAAATTTCGGACACATTGGCTTGGGCCATATGAAATTGTTCGAATTTTTGATAATGGGGCAGTAAAAATCAGAACTATAGATGAAGAGGAGGTCACTTTTCTTGTGAATGGCCACAGACTGAAGCTATACCACAAGCCACTCTCAAGAGAAGAGTTTGTCAAGAAGTTCCAAGGAGACAATGATGTGAAGTTAATGAAGAAGAGTCTCTCTTCTTCATCAACTTGATTAAATTTTCTGAAGCATTTCTCTTTTGAAAAATAAAAAAAAATAATAAAAAAAATAATAAAAAAAATAAAAATAAAGGTATAAACATGAAAACCAATCACTGATTGGCATGTTTATACAGAAAAGATAGGGTGAAAATCAGAGTTTCTCTGACACTCTAACTTTTCCCATTTTTGTTTCTAAGCAGTTGTTATAAAAATCATAAGTTCAGTGCCATAGTACTTATGATTCATTTCATCTCATCCATCATTCACATCTCACTCCATTCCATTTCATTCATTTCACTCCATTCCATTTCATTCATTTCACTCCATTCCATTTCATTCATTTCACTCCATCTTCCATTCACTTCATTCTCATGTCAAAACATAGAATTTGATATCTTGCTGCAAGAGAATAAAAATATGCCATGAATTGCAGTACAGCCCTTATGTTCCTTCATTCCATGAACTAAATCCATTCTTATTTCATTATCCACTTCATAATCCATCATCCATTTCATCCATTTTCATAAACATTTCACCCATCTCCCATAAACATTTCATTTTCATAATAAAAGTGTTCTACAGGGACATTCTGCAGCTCAGTGTACATTCTGTAGCTGATCGGCCTTTCTGCAGCCCGATAGTTTTTCACAACTACAAATCCTGAAGGCATCAACCAGCAGACATCAGAGTTACAACAAAGTGATCCAGAGAATTCATGAATCAAAGACATCAAGAAAATAGTGAAAGATTCCTCCAAAGATGAGCAGAGAAGACAAAGGCTACACAAACATCAAGGGAAGAGGTAACAAATTTAAATTACGATGGAAATTCATGAAAATTTAGCATAGTTTAGTTGTGAAATTATTCAAAGAGTTGTTTTAATTATTTTATTGATCAAACACCAAACAAAACCCTCTATAGACTTTGTATTAAAACTTCCAATTCAAATTTTCTATCCAATAGCATTTGAGCGGTGGAACGGCCAAATCATTTGAAATTCCCACGACTCTTAACCAAGTTCTTTAATGATGAAGATTTTTCCTGCCGTCGTAAATCCTCCGTTGTCTCCTCAAATCATTAATGCATTCCTCCACCTCACTTCACCACTCTATGCCGTGACCATTTGCCATAACGTCATTCCGTAGCCAGTATTACATTCCGAAGGCAGAAGCATTATTATCATCAGGGACAGAACAAAAGAGGTACATTGCAAGCATAACGGTGTGAGAACTCACTGAAAAGAGAGCATATCACTGAGAACAAAGTTCGGAGCATTGCACTGTCAACACAGAATTGTGGCCGTGAAGAGTTTAAAGCCTGTTGCTACCAGAAGACAGAGGTGCTAAAATTGAAGACTTTGCTACCAAAAACAGAGGTATGGTAGTAATTGAATTTTGAAGTCTGTTATTACCAAAGACAGAGGTGTGGTAGTGACTGGTTTTGAAGTTATTGTTATCCGAGACAGAGAGGCTGTAGTGTTGAATTTGAAGCATACCATTTGCTATTAGAGACAGAGGTTGAGTTTGAAGTCTGGTGTTACTAGAAACAGAAGCGTTTTTCAGTGATTGAGTTTGAAGTCTTCTGTTACCAGAGACGGAGGTATTGTACAAAAAGAAATTTGAAATCATCTACCACTGTCTATCAGAGACACATTAGCCCGAAAATTGAAATTGCTTCCATATCATTCCAAGGTTCAACAGAAGTACATCAGTCCGAGGATTCGAAGGCATTTTCCAAACAGAGGCATACAAACCAGATATTTTTAAGACTGTAGCTATTTCAAAGGTATGTTCTTCCAAAATTGAAGCCATTTTTTTTTAGAGATTGAAGCCATTTTAATCCGAAAGTAAAAGCCATTGTTTTGTGGATAGAGAAGAGTGTTAATTGATAGTGAAAAATCATGGGTTTCATCGTAAGGATTGAGCCTATAGGATCAAAATATTTAGAAGGTTATCCACAATGCAAGGAGATGCTACAACAAATAGGATGGCTCCAATTCTTGGAAAATTTTAATGGTTGCCATAAGGAAGTTACCAAAACATTTGCTAGATCATTCCAAGGCACTGAGGTTGAAATAGGAGATGTTAAGTTTATTGTTAATGAAGTTTTTATAGCAGAGGCTACAGGATTATCCAGAGCTGGGGAAAGATGGTTTAAAAATAGGGAATTCCATAATGACTCATGGAAACAAATCCTAAAATCACCAAACATGGATGTTAGTGTGTTCAAGAAGGGAATTCCCAGTACATCATTGAAGAGCAAATGGAGGAATATACTACTTCTTTTACAAAAATTTGTTACATGTGAGGGTAGGTATGGGACATTTTATGTCTACCATATGAGACTACTGTTGCATTTTCTAGGAGAAGATTTGAATTTACCATATTTCTTGTATCAAAGTCTGAAGAAAATGGCTTCCTGTGTTCAGAGAAGAGTTCAGTTTTTGGAAACAACCCTGGATCATCATGGGTTAGTAAAAATTTTAATTGAGCATCATCTATCTAAATCAAATGATACATGGGGTGATTTCTTAATAAGAAATCATTTTGAGGAAGCAAAAGAACTATCACCTGAACCACAAGCCACAAAGAGAAGTAGGAGATGGAGGACTCCAACAGGCAAAATTGACAAACCGGTTCAAGAAAGCAGTGAAGAAGTCATTCTGGAGAAGTTGACTAGAATCAAGAGTCAACTCAAGGCAGAGAAGGAAATCAAGGAATCTGTTATGGAAAAAGGGGAGGGTTCCTCTCAACTTAGGAGAAGCCACAGATTAAAAGGAAAACTGAAGAAAACATCAATCAAACAAACAGGGGTAATCAATATTGAAGATGAAGAACATCTATGGAAGAGTATGATGATGAAGATTTTTATGAAGGCACCCCTGAGATTGATCCTGCTCAACAGGAAATCTATGATTATGTGGAAACTCTAGAGAGAACAGCTTCAGAAAGAGAAGAGAGAACCCCCAGTCCTCCACTAACTGAAATTGATATATTGAGGAGGGATAGGTATGAGTCGGAAGTGTTGAATAGACACATCAGAAATGAGAATGAAATTCTCAAAGATCAAATCAAGCTCAAGACTGACATGAACTCAACCTTATCCCTGCATATAGACAAAGTGGAGAGAACCAATGAGAAGATGAAGACAAGGAACAGAAAGTTGATCAGAGCACTCACAAACCTCAAGTTCAAACTTGTGATCAAGAAACCCAGAAGGCCTTTAGCATGCAGACAAAGGAAAAGAAGGGGATTAGATGTCCTTGCAGAAGCCTCAGAATTCATAGGATAATTTGCATGAGGACATGCAAAGAGACAGCAGTGGGGGTATGTTGAGCCTCAAATTTGTGTTTTCCTTCACCTCATTTTACCTCATTTTTCCCTTGTCCATTTCCATTTTAAACCCAATTGATCAATAAAAATAGTTAAAATTACTTCTAGAATGGTTTACATAACTGACTTGTTGAATTTTGTGATTTTTGCCATTGTTAAACATTTTGACCGGAACTAGCTGCAGAATGCAGGCATTCTGTAGCTAACCGGCGATTCTGCAGCTACCTTTATGTTTGAGCATGTTCCAGGTGGCCTCTGGAGGAAAAACGCATATGGGCATGATCCACGTCGTGCCTACATGGTGTGTTGCTCATCATGGAAGAGGAAATGAATTCTGGGTACGGTTATGCACGTGGGAACACATTTGTGAAAGAAGACTCCTACTAGGACTGTCTCAGTCCAGGTGTCTTTTCTCTTTCACGCAGCCACCTCAAGGACTCCTAGAATGATTTGGATAAGGAAAGACATCATTCCTAAATTATTGTAATTATTGTTACTTGCATTTACTTTATAAACTCTTGAGTAGGCTGAGAGCTTAGTTAGAAATTTTGTATTAGATTTGCTGCTAGATTTTGTGAAAACTCTGTGTTACGTCTTTGAAGACACAGAGCATTATGTTCAAACTATTGCATCGTTAATGGAGCAGACAAAATTATCTTGAAGGCATGATTTAATTTTGAAGTTGAATGCCGTCAAGTGGTAGAGGGCCCCTGCCCCTTGAACGGATTTCCTTAGCGTAAACTAGATAAGTTTTTCCTAGCTGTCTTTACGTTCTGCATATTGAATTAGTAGTTGTTGTGTTTTATATACTGTGGTCGTACTCATTCCATTTCTTCCATAAGAAGACATTCTTCCAACAGACCAAAATGATGAATGATTGATGACTATGGTATTGTAGGATATCAGTTAGATTTGTATTTGTTTTAACTAGCTACTGTAGCCATAATTCATTCCAGTTCTTCCACAAGAAGACACTTTGCCAATAAATCAAAACGATGAATGTTTAATGACTATGGTACTGTAGGATAGGATTTTTATTTGTTTTAGCTAGCTACTGTAGCCATAATTCGTTCCAGTTCTTCCACAAGAAGACACTTTGCCAATAAATCAAAACAATGAATGTTTAATGACTATGGTACTGTAGGATAGGAGTTGTATCTGTTTTTAACTAGAGACTGTAGTTATAATCATCATAGTTCTTTCACAAGAAGACATTTTTCCAATAAATCTTAACAATGAATGATGAATAGCTATAGTGTCATAGGAATTAGTTGTAGTTTTTAGTCTTCACTATCATAGTTGCACTTGTCCTAATCACTCTTCCATAAGAAGAAATTATTCCAAGACATCCTTAATAAGTTCAAGATATGACTGTGATGTGACAACTTAGTTTCATTTGCTTTCAGTTCATTGCTTTCAATTGCATACAAGTCCACAGTCAAAATTGTTCTACCTCTTCCACAAGAAGGAACTCTTCCAAAATATCCCTCATGATGAACAAACTGATTGCGTAACTTCATAGGATAGTGCATGTTAATTAGAATGCTCCGGAGTTTCATTTTGCATTTAATTCATGTCCAGCTACTTCATTTCAAAGTTTGATGATGGTTTATGGTTTAACATTGTTCTAGTTTAGAAGCATCTTAGGCTCATGTTTAAATCAATTCATTGCATTCATATCTCATAGTCACACTGTCACCCTTTGCACAGTAGATCATTTTAGTTGATAGGATTCCTAAGACAGCCTTCATTATTTACAAATATCTTTTTGTTCTGAAAACTATCAGTGATCCATAACTTTAGGAATAGAAGATAACATCATTACAAGGTCTGAAATATCTCCGCAAATTCCTCACTATAAACAGAGCTTTTCCTCAACAGAACTACCCTGAAAAGAAACCAATAACTCTTAAAGAATAGACTCTGACCTTCAATTGAAATTGCAGAATAGAACTAGAAATTAGTCATGAATAGATGAGTTTAGAATAGAATGTTGCATCATGATTAGTGTATGATTGTCTAGTTAGAAAATTTGCATATTTAAGTGATCATTTCTCAAAGTCTAGTTTGTGTCATTTGTTTAAAAAGTCATCATCAAGCTCTTGTTTCTATTCAGTCATAGTTTAGATGGTGTTTCAGTGTTTTTGATTACATTTGCCATTCCATACATTAGGCTCAACTGTGTTTTTGACTACCACTCTCTTTTCATTAGTTTTCTAGGCATTTTCATTGTAAACATAAAACTTCAAAAGACCAAAAACATCATAAATCAACATAAAAGACCAAAACATCACAAAACACTACATACAACGCACTAGGAAACAAGCACCTAGGTACATATGGTACATTTCACTTCAGCAGTTTACAAATCCTGGTTGACAATTAAATGAACTCAGTTTAGGAGACTAGATTGAGGCACAACAGGTGCTTGGGGTTTAAATGGGATTTTAAAGTCCTCAACAATGGTTTTTGAAAGGAATGAGGCGTGGGTCTTAGGAACACAGAAAAATGATGGGAAAAAGAGGGAAATGGAAAGAATGAGGTGAGTTTGCCCACTATTACACATAATCAGTAGCATTTTTTTCTTTTAACTGAACTAAAAGGCAAATATATTCATTTGATGCTCTTGACAGTCAGGATCTTCCTTTATTTCTTTGAAAATAAATGATGGCCATGAAATATTATTTTTAGTATGAAAAATATAAGAAATAATCAGTCACCTTGTGATACTATAAATTACAGTACTCTAACATAGGGGATGAAGTTGATAATGTCTTGCAGTCATAGACTTTTATTAATGAAGCACAGGGAGAAGGAATACCAGCTAGAGGGTTAGAAAGTGATGTTGTTATGCAAGAAACATCATCACCTGCCCAAACGGATATGGATATTGAAACACATAGGGGTGTCACACAAGAACCACCCCCCAACTCAGTTAGGATAGGAAGACAGAGAAGGAATGACCCTCGAGGTCAACACTGCTCCACAAGAACCAGTGTCGACCGCAAACGAAGAAGCACTGGAAGAAGGAGGCTCGGCCCAAGTGAGAAATGAGGGTGATGAAGAAAATAAATCATAGGTGGCAGACAAGACTAACACAAATCAGGTAAAATATATTCTCCATTCTCATTTTCATTCCATCATGCCTAGAGAAGCAAGGGGGTTTTGTTCTCCCCAACAATTAATAAAGGAGATCGTTGTCCTACCAGTACTGAAGTTTGTCAATTTAGGGAAAGATGTGAACGATATCGGTCCAATGATTGTTGATTCTCAGCAAGGGCATCCTGAAGCTAAAAAAGGAGAAGGGAATTATGTGGAAACACCGGAGCAGAGAATGGTCGATGAAGGCACTGACCAGGTGACAAAATTTCCTGAGTTAACGAAGGAAGAAAAGGAGAATGCTCTCGAAGAAATGGAACCAAGTAAGGAAGACCTACAGAAAAGCCAATTGATGTCGTTAACAACATCCCACCGCCTCTTGAACTTGATGCAGGGCCAGGAGATGAATTCGTTGTTAAGAAAGATTCGATAGAACAATGTGAAAGAAAGAGACTACCTCTCAAGAAAAGGTATCAGCTTTAGTTTAACGAGACCATGCAGCTGAAGAAGGAAGTTCAGAAGCTGAGAAAGGAAGTATCTCGGTTGAAGAAAAAGGTAGAAGTATATAAATAGAAGGCAATAAAATGTAATATTGAGGTTTCCTCTATCTCTACACACACTGATCCAATTGAAAATATGTTTGAATCCCGAGAATTCTTCCTGGCTGTTGAAATTCAGAAATCGAAATCTGTTGTGAATGAACATAAGAAGGATACAAAGAGGGTTCAGGAGTAGGCCACTGGGATTATTACTGGGTATATAGACCAGTTAGATATAGCATGCCAGAGGCAAGAGAAATAGCAGGGTAAGATGGAGGATTTAGAAGAACAAGTTCAAATGCTGAAAGCAGATAAGGAGAAGATGTTTACCTTGGCACAACAGGTAATGGCCTGTAGACCTCCCGCCCATAGTTATGCTTTATTTATTCATGAGCTGTTCTTTTTCTTCTACCTAGAAATTATTTATAAGGAAATTAGCCATGAGATTGAGGATCTGATACAGTTCCTCTATATTTTGAAAATTCATGATATCGTGGGTCAGCACTTAATGTACGAACTTTACATGCATGATTATTTCCTGAAGCATGATCAGACCTTCAATTTAGTTCCATTTGTGGGGGATATTCACCTGAGAGCCTTCACCTCCTACACTATCAACTAGGTTAAATGGAAGAAGGCCTATGATACATTTGAACAAAATCAAGTTACAAGGCCACTGATGATAAGGAGGGAGCATGGTCATCATCGAATATTTATAATAAGCACTTTACCATTTTACAGATTGAAGGACATAAGGAAAATATGCTGGCAACCAAGAAATGGTGTGCTGACCTCTATGTTACACAGGTAATATCTTTTCGGGATGAATCTCTTGACAGTTGTCAAAGGAGGTGGATGTTGTCATCATAAGCTATCAGAAATCAGGAACCTTTTGGAGCACCCAATTTTGCACGAGCATTAGAAAGAGTGTTGTATTTTTTAGCATGTATTCAGACTTGTGGGGTTTGGTAGATGGGACTGAGGTTTCAGTTCCCCCTCATTTGGTTGCCAGTAGATCAATATACTCTCGCATACAATGTTAGCAAAGATTGGTGGGAGGATTTCGTTCTGACAGAGGGATATAAACCCCCTGGAACAGGGGATGACTAGAGAGTATGACATCGCTTAGTTTCATGCCGACCACAGTTAGTCCAACCCAGATCTGAGAAGACGACGAGCTGCACGAGGACATGCAGATAGACCAGTTGGGGGGAGATGTTGGGTAACAAATCTGCATACTTTTCTCTTCTATTTTCACCCACTCTTTTATCTCTTTGTATCATGTTCTAAACACACGAGGTAAACCCCTTTCCACTATATTATATGGAATGTTTGATTAATGAAATAATAGTCATGGATATTTTACCTACGCGAGTATTAATTCTGTTATTTCCGCAGATCCGGCAGTTAAAAGGTCGCATCTGCAAGTCACGGAAGAAACTCCGAGTTCTCAGTGTTATTTCAACATGTTGTAATAGCATAACAGATCCAAACCTACCCCAGATCTATTTCAGACCTTTCTTTGTTTTCTCTCAGAAAATATTTTTGTTGTTGTAACAATTGTATATTTGTAGATATTAGTTGTTAGATAGGGGAGACGGTTTTTGAACATTTGTATAAGAAGTGTCTCAGGGCTGTGAATCGGGTTACCGTGCAAGAGACCAATTTTGTAATAGAAGACTTTTAATTAATTGAATGCAAGTCATTTTTTCGTTCCATCTGTAAGATGTGAGTCTACCGCAGCCCTGGTCAAAGAGTTGGGCCCACTCTTCTGATTAGGTGCTGCATTATTTCCTTTTGTTGCTTTCACATTTCTGTTTGATTATTTTAATTGTCGGTCCAGTATGTTTCTTCAATTTCTGTGAATGCTTTTATAATTCTGCAATTTATCTTTAATTGTTCTTACAGTAATTTTGGTTGTTTTAATTGTTGAATCTGTGATCAATATCAGATTGTGCCATTGCTCCTGCATATACCTTGCGCGTTACCTTGAAATGATGTATGCACCTGATTGATAAATTAATGTAGAAAAGGGTTGAATAGTTTATTCACACTCGGACACCAACACCTGTGTGTCCAAAATTTGTTCAATTTCCAAAGGCTGTGATAGAGGAATATTTTTAATCCATGATCTCTCCTCACTTTGGGTGTCTGGCGTTCGTCTCTTCCAACTGTCTTCTTCATCAACAACTTTGTATGGGTACATATCTGCCACATTAAAGATGGGTGATATTCCTACACCTGGAGGTAACTGCAACTCGTAAGAGTTTGCAGAAAACTTTCAAAGAATTATGCAAGGCCCGATCTTTTTCATCTTCAATTTTTTGTACTCGCCTTTAGGAAACCTCTCCTTGCGCAAATGTGCCAATACCAAGTCTCCTACTTCGAATTGTACCTTCCGCCTTTTCAAATCTACTCGTTGTTTATACTTTTGGATGTTTTCCTGTAGCTTCAATTTGACCTGTTCATGTAGATCGTTGATTTCTTTCGCGAAATATTTGCCATCAGCACTCCTACACTCCAACTGACCCAAATCCTGCAACTCAAATACTCCATGTGGGTGCATTCCATATAGGATTTGGAAAGGACTTCTACCTGTGCTTCTATTGGGCGAGTCATTGTAGGCAAAATCCGCTTGTGCAAGCACACGATCCCACTGTCTCGAATTTTCACCAACCAAACTCCTCAGCAGATTTCCCAGACTCTTGTTCACAACTTCAGTTTTCCCATCAGAATGTGGGTGATAAGCCAAACAGAAATTTAGTTTGGTGTCTAGCTTTTTCCACAATGTTTGCTAGAAATTTCCTGTGAACTTTACATCCCTATCCGAGATGATGGACTTTGGCAAGCCATGTAATCTGACTATCTCTTAAAAGAACAAGTGTGCTACATGTGTTGCATCACTTGTCTTTATGCATGGAATGAAATGTGCCATATTTGTGAAACGATCCACCACCACCATGATGGAATTGAATCCTCATTCTGTCTTCTGCAAACCTAAGACAAATTCCAAGCTGATTAAGTCCCATGGTCTGTTCAGAATGGGTAAGGGTGTATAGAACCCTGCATTTTGGCTACGCCCATTCGCATGTTGACAAAATTTACACCTGAATACAAATATTTGAACATATCTTTGCATCCTTGGCCAATAGTAAAAGTGGCTCAACTGATCCAAAGTCTTATCTATGCCAAAATGTCCGGCTAAACCTCCACTGTGTTTTTCCTGAATTAAGTTCTCTCGCATAGAACATTCTAGAATACACAATTGTCCTCCTTTGAACAACAAACCCTCCTACATTTTATAGTCCAACCATGGACTATTGTCTCTCAACAACGGATTTTGGCAAACTTCATAAGCTTCCATAAAATCTGCATCCATCTCATACAAGTATTTGAGATGTTCAAATCCCAATACTTGCACTGCGCTTTCTTGTAATATCAAGCTTCTTCTGCTTAATGCATGTGCTACCTTGTTGGCTTGACCAATGATGTGTTTCAACACGAATTTAAAACTTTTCAAGTACTCCACCTACTTCACATGTTTATGATTCAACTTGTGTTGCTGCATAATGTATTGTAACGTGGAATTTTCTGAAAACAAGACAAATTCATTAGCCAACAAATAATGTCTCCAATGGTTCAATGATTGGACAACTGCATAAAACTCTTTGTCATAAGATGTATACTTCTTCCTGCTCTCATTTAAATTCTCACTGAAGTATGCTACTGGCTAATCTTCTTGTCTAAGTACTGCACCAATGGTTGTTCCACTGGCATCACAACGAACTTGGAAACGTTTGTTGAAGTCTGGTAATTTTAGGATTGTTTTTTCTGTGATATTATTCTACAAAAACTGAAAAATTCTCTCAATATATTATGTCCAATAAAAAGTATGATTTTCTTTCTTAATGGTATCCACCATAGGTGCACAAATACCATTGAATTTCTTAATAAACTTCCGAGAGAAACTTGCCAATCCAAGAAAACTTCTTAATTCAAACAAACTTTTGGGAGCTGGCCAGCTAACTATGGCTACAAATTTCTCTGGGTCCATCTTCAAATCATTCTCAGAAATTACAAATCTTAAATAAATCAATTATTTCTTGAAAAAATAACATTTTTTTTTAATTCATTAACAATTTATTTTGCTGCAATTTTTCTAGCACACACCTGACATGCCGAAAATGTTCTTCCTTCGTCTTGCTGAAAATAAGTATATCATCTAGGCATACAATCACAAAATTTCCAATGAATTCTTTCAACATATCATTCATCAAATGCATGGATGTGTTGGGAGCGTTTCTAAACCCAAATGGCATGACCAACCATTCATACAAGCCTTCATTGGTTTTGAAAGTTGTCTTTCATTCGTCACCTTCTCTAATCTTGATCTGGTGATAGCCGCTTTTTAGATCTATCTTTGAAAAGCAAGTTTCTCCACTCAAACAATCCATCATATCATCCATCTGAGGTAAAGAAAACCTATACCTAATTGTGATATTGTTTATCACCCAGGAATCAGTGCACATCCTCCATTAACCTACTTTCTTGGGAGCTAAAACGGTCGGAACAGCACAAGGACTCAAACTCTCTCAAATCAGTTCTTTATCCAACAATTCTTATACTTGTTTCCTGATCTCCTCATTATCTTTCGGAATCATCCGGTAAGCAGCCTTGTTTGAAAAACTGGCTCCTGGAATAAAATCAATATGGTGACTAATGCTCCGATTTGGTGGTAATTTATCTGGTAGATCATCCACCACAATATCATTAAAATCTTGCAACATGTCCTATATTTCCACAGGAAAATTAGTGATTTCTGTATGCATCAACACTAATCTTGGCCTCCGAACAACTGCATAATTCACCTCATTCTCCTCAATCTGTCGCAGAAACTCCTTTCTTCCTATCAACAGTGTTTTTCTCCCATTAGTTTATGCAGTATCTTCTTCTTTCATGGGAACTAGCGTATGCTTTATCCCATCCTTCACAAAGTTGTAACAATTATTTTCCCCATCATGGACGGCCTTTCTATCATATTTCCATGGTCTGCCCAGCAAAATATGGCACACATCTATAGGCATGATATCGCAAGTCACCTTGTCCTTGTAACTGCCAATGTGAAACTCCACCTCGCACTACTCATCAACCAGCAGTTGGTGTCCCTTTTGCAACCAAGAAACATTATAGGTAGTCAGGTGCTTTGAATTCTTCAAACCAATCTTTCTACCATCTCATTAGCTACCAGATTATCAGTGCTTCCACTATCTATAATCAATTTGCAGCATTTTCCATGTGACTTTCACACAGTCCGGAACAATGCTTTCCTCTATGTCAGGTCAACCACCTCCTTAGCTGGTTTTAGTAAAACCCTGTTCAACACCAAGGCCTCTCCTATTTCAGGCACATTATCCACCTCTTGGGGCAGTGCCTCTACTTCATCAATTTGAGAAACATACGCTCCCCTCTGTCCAGCTTTCTCATTTTCAGGACATTCAAAAGACATGTGCCCCCATTTGTGATACTTGTAACACTGGTAGGCGTTTCTTCTGCCTCTGCCATTACCTCTTCCTCACTAATATGGCCTTCCACCTCTGGTGTTACCTTCCCTCTTAATCTGTCTCGAATTCTTTGACTTTCTGCCCTCTTCATTACTGTTGTTAGTGCTACCTTAGCCAAAGGATTGTCCTCTTCCTCTACCGGAACCATGTCCTCTTCTTGCATTCTGCTTCCTGGTATTCTTTTCTTTCGCCTTCAAAGCACATTGATATGCCTCCTCTATAGTTTTAGGAGAAAGAATACTGATATCATCTAAAATTTCCATCTGTAGACCATTCACAAATCTGTTTGTCTTCTCAGGGGTATCTTCAACATACCCAACCCTCAAGTTCACTTTATAGAACTATTTTGTGTATTCCTTTACAGTCATCGTTCTCTGTCTCAGATTTTTCACTTGTCTGTAAAGGGAAATTTGGTAATCCTTAGGCAAGAACTTTCTTTTCATCTTTGCAATCATCTTGTCCCGTCTCTTGATCAAAGGCTTGTTGAGTCTTCTCCTCTCTTCCTGCACACTATCCCACCACAGGGCGGCGTGTCCTTTCAATTTAGTAACAACAAACCTGATTTTTATATCCTCACTAACTTCCTCATACTCGAACTATTTATCTAACTCACTTATCCAGTCCAACAATGCTTTTGTGGACAAAATGCCATCATAATTGGAGAGCTCTGGTCTTGGCTTGCTTCTAGCCATCAAAACAAATTTCAGTAGTTTGATTTCTGGTGTCTCGTCCTCTGCCCCATATGTTTGTGCCATTGGCTCCTCATCACTGTCATCTCCACTTTCAGGATCTATGTGCCTTCCTGATTCCACTCCTACCAAACGTGTTGAAATGACTCTAATCTCTTCACGCAATCCTTTATCTACTGCTCCCCTTGCAACTCTTCCTCGACCTCTTCTTTCTACTTCCATCTTCACTTAGGAAGAAATCTTGCTCTCATAACAATTGATGCAAGGCTACCTGCAGAAATATCATAATGCACGCGGAATATATACTTTACTCGCAGTGGATTTCAACTTAACAGATTCCAAACATACATACATACGTGATATCAGCATTTACTCAAACCATACATGAGCCGAAACCAATGCAGAAACACAAACCAATCAAAATACGCGTGATTTCTTACCGGAGGGTCCCACACAGCTCCGACCAATCTCCGGTGATCACACTTCGCACAATATACAAATTAACTTAATGCTAAATCTTATGTTTTGCGACCTACGATGTTGGGCTGTGTTGACATGTGGTTCTCTCCATTTCGCATCGCAAACAAAATCCTTTACCGTGCGATGTCCTTAACTTTAACTTGTAAATGTTGCGATTTGTGAAATCACTTTTGGGCCACTACAATCTCTGTCATTAGCTTATTCTGGATCCGACAGTCCATGCTATGCCCTCTTCGTACCACTTCGCATCACAAGTTAAATAGTTTAGCTTGCAAAGTCCTAACCCAAACGTTGATTCTTTGAAATGTGTGATGTTCTCCGATTGCGATGTGATCTCTCACCGTTGATCGGTGTTGGATCGAACGGTCCTCGTCGCGCCTGCAAATCTGATTGCTCTTCGTTCTGCGTTTAATCTGATATTCAATTCAACAAAGGGTTGTGAAAGGTCTAAGGCTTCATTGTACCTCAAAATCCGATTAAAATTCGTGTTCTGCAATAAAATGAAATTTTCGATTTCAACAGAGATTAAAATAACCAATTTGAAACAAGGAACCCAAGCGAAACACAAAACACTTGGGATTAATTTAGAAATAAAAATAATTTTTTAAGAGCGAGAGCCCGATCAAACACAAAACATTTGTAATTAATTTAGATATGAAAACTACAAATCCAAGCCCTCAGATGGCTGGTTTTTACATTTAATTTTTCTTCTCAATTCTCTCCTTTCTCGCTATGGATGGAAAACCCCACAATGGTGGATTTGGTTTGGTTTTATGTCTTTCCAAAATCCCCGTATGGTTGAGAAACTGTCATTCAGTTCCAGAACAGTTTATAAAACTAAATACTTAACTAATCCTAATTCAACTTTCTTTTTATTCTGCAAATTAGAATGGTTGTGTTAGCCCAAATCAACTTAAAACAAATTAAAATAGATTTCAAACTTCTTCTTCTACCTAGCAGAAGAAATCAACTCCAATTGTATCCTTTCAGTTGCATGCTCCTACATCACAGTTCAATAATAAACTCTTGGTTTAGTCTCCTTAATGTATTGAAACATGTATGGGATGTTGAGGATGGATTTTAGAAGCACAGAAATCTCATGAAGTTTCCTTTATATGCCTTTGTTGTATGCTTTATGAGTTTTATTTTTCTCTTCTACAACATAGGTTTTAGGATCACTTTCCAAGTCCTTTATTTCCAAGAAAAGTGTGATTTCCATTTCTTGCAATCAAAATAGGTGTGTTCCATTTCATTTTTACAAGTTAATTCTGCAATTTCACTTTCCTGTAGCATAGTTAGCCCGACAAATTAATTGGTTTTATGTTCATCTAATCTGTACTCCAACAACTCTTGCATACATAAGGATTGTAGAGGAAAGAGATAGTGTATCTTGCACATATAATGTCGACCCATATTAATTTTGTATGAACCCTAGGTTGTAATATCCCGTTTCTAAGATATCTCCAAAACACAACAAACTCCAACCAGAGATGGACTGGGAGGGCATTTACCGGATATTCCGCCTCTGAAAGAGGATGAGATCCGGAGGCTATCTGGCCCTTTCCAGACTCTGTCTATAGATATTCTTGAATAATCCCACTCAAAAGTGACCTGAAAAAATATGCAAACGCATATAGGAGCATACCATTAAGAGACAACGTTTTACAATGAGCTGTAATACCCCAAAAATGGATTTCTCAGCAGATCATGCCTGCAAAATGAATTTTTCAGGAATGTGTGCTTCAGATATCATAAAAAGTGTTCAAAAACACTCAGAAACCCACTCCAAATATTTCATTAACTTTTACTCAGCTTTTATGGGCAAAAAGGTGGGGAAAAGTGAGGATTTTGGCCCTAAAATGAGTGTATAAGAAAATATGAGTAAAATTAAGGGTCTAGATTCTGGAATATGTTATATTAGGTCAAGAGGGATATGCATGTATAATTTCAGAAAAAAAAAAGGCGTTTTACTAAGTTAAACAGTTCCTCCTTCCCGACTAGTCAAGAAAAACCCTGATTTCCCATGACTTTGAGTATGCAGAAATTTAATGAAGCAAGGGAAGTGTATTTTCTAAAGGTATGAGATGTAAAATAGTATTAAAAATAAGATAATTAGTTTAGGAGTGTGGAATAGGCATTAAGCAAGGTTAAACAACAGTTTTACATAGAAAATCCCTCAAGATTGAGGTGTTGCAAGACAAGAGAATGACCCAAAAACCCTTCAGCGTTATTTCCAGGAGGCTGAAGCTTATTTTATTATATTACAGATATGAAACTGATAAATACGTGAAAACAGAGATCTATAATGAAACAAAATTCCCAAAGGGCTCTTTATCACATTCCCCTTTGGGATTTCAGCAATACATGAAAATGCCGGAGTAGCTGGGCAGCTACGGAAAATCTGGAACTAGAAATATATGGAGAAGGCTGAATAAGATTAAAATATATAAATTAAATCTCCTCCAATGGATCTCCAGAGTGGAAGTCTGATCCTTACACTTGATATCCCACCCACAAATCAATCTGCAAACCCTCACTGCAGTTACACCATGAAAATAACGCAGTCACTAAGAGGGACTGCACAGTAAGTGGAATAGAACGCTTTGGCAAAGTGCCAAGATCTACAAATCAGCTCCAATGTCTTCCAATATGATCCTCCAAAGGAAAGAAATATTATTCCTCTGAAAAACAAGAGAAGGAAGAGGTGTTGTGAAGTCTTCCACGGCAACACCCTATAATACAGTATTATGCTACTGTAGCAATAACGCTATCCTGGAGGATGATGCTTCGGTATCGAACCAAAATAATGATGGGACAACCTCACCCGAGCAGGCACTCGAAGTCCCCTGGGGCTGAGGGTGAGATCTCCGAACGGAGATACTCGGTGCATTAAACAGTGCTGCAGACTAGTTAAACAACCAGCGTGCTCAAGAAGTCGAAATGACCAACTCAATATCATAAACATATGCATGGATGGAAATAGCTCTCCTCCCCTCCATTTATATAGCAATTGGAGACTCCTCATGGGCCCTTCCTCTATAAGCTTCCCTTCCTCTAGAAGCTTCCCTCCTACATTGTCATGTAGTGCTTTCCAACTCATACCCTGCGCTGGTTGACTTGGTCAAACCTCTTTGCAAATATCTCCTTTCACACATGAGGGTGTGAAATATGGTTCCATAGCTGATCCCTTTTCATACTAGAGGGATTTTATTTATGTTTTTATTATCTTTTGGCCTCCTTACGGAATTATTCATCTCCTAAATGAGTTTAGAAAAAATTTAATGTTCCAATTTATTGAAGAAAAATTTGGAACATTACAGTCCTCCCCTCCCAAATGTTGCTTGTCCCCAAGCAACTGGAACGATAGAACTGAAGAATATCCACTCAAGGCTTGGAGTCTAGAATATAATGAGGAACATCTCCTTCATGTGGATCCTCCATCCCCAATCAATCATCCAAACAAAATGAGCCACCTCCCAACAAGGAAACTCCTGAAAATACCCTTCCACCTCAAGCTCCGGTAATGAAGGTGGGTTGAAAATATGAACTTGGCAAGCATCATATCTTACCCCATGCTATCCTTCTCTCCGCTCATGACAAGTTCAAAGTCTATGTTGATCCTGGGCTCCAAAATTATTGCCCCTCCAATGGAAAAGTGAAGAACAATCCTCCAAAGAAGGCTCCTCCAACAATGAAGAACAAGTTGGCCCAAAACAATCCATCCATGAAGAATAGTACATGGTCATCATGGAAAATCCTAATGAGAGGTTTGCTGAAGGTTTTACATGATGATACATGATGCAAACAATTTCTCACAAGGATACAACGCAGTCTCATCCACTGCAACTTCAGAAAATTACATGGCAAGCAATGTCCATGATTCATCACATCTACTAAAGGATAGTAAATGGATGAATGTAACAACAATAATACATGATCAAGCACTTGCCCATGGTTGTACAATGGATGAATATCAATATTATGGCCCACCTCAAAAGAGAAAAAATATTTGGCTGTGGTGGCCATATCTCCTCTCATGCTCCCATTAGAACATGTAGTGCAAAAATTGTGAGAATGCTTCCCACTCACGGACACATCCAGCTCATGTGTCTCCCTCATAATCAAGCCTCCCATAGAAATATGATCTATATACACAAATGGAGACATGATCAGCAGCAAAAGGGAGAAAATTTTAAGGTTACAAGTGATGCAAGAAGGTACCAAACAGCCCCCCTCAGTGACAAAGCAGCATAACTTTACAAGTTGTTGCTCGATAAAAGTACATATGGAAAAATGTTTTTACATGGTTAATCATGGCTGTATATGAGGTTGATACATGTTATATTGCAGAAACTGAACATACATGTGGTGATAAAAAAATTTCCCAAGGCCACAAAAGAGATGGCTGCCTCCATCATGTAGATTGGCCCAATACAATTCATGGAGCAATTTGACGAGCTTGCCCTCTTGTGAAGCAATGCACTGTATAAGAATGGTAAGAGTGTGCAAATCAATGAATGGATAAACAAGCTTCTCACCATATGCTGGAAGTAAGATGGTACATGGGTCCATACATGAGTCCTTCATAGTGTTTTGGCATGCTATGAAGAACAATGAACCATGTGCTGCAAAAAGATAATCCTCCTTATGCTTGAAAACCCAAGTCAAGAAGAATATGCCATAGATGTCTCTATCATCATTAACTTCTCTTTGTTCATCAAGTGTAACAAATATGAAGTGATTCTAGGACCTATGGGTTATGGATCCACCATATCTCTGCTAGGCACACTTCATCCATAAGTCTTTACTCCAAGGTGACAACGCTGTGGGCTTATGAAAACAAGCCCATGTCAATACACAACTCTGTTCTTTGACATGCTCCTTGTCAAAGATTCTTCCAATAATGCTGGAACAAATATGGAATACCTCCGAAGATGAAAGTGCTTCCCAATCATCATCAAAGACCAAGGAGATAGTGCCATCCCCTCCTCCTGCAACATCATACAAAGTGTGAGAGAAAATCTTCCCTTGCTCTCCCAAGCAAAGCAACAAAGTATTTTGCTGCCTCCTCATACTTCCATCATACAACTCATGTGATGAAGACACATCAACATCATGCATCCATTCTCTATGCTGCTCAATGATGCAAGTATCCTGCCATCTTTTCCCCATCCTCCCACTCTTAGGAAGAGTGTTTTCCAAGTGATGGCCAAACTCTTTCAAGAGTAACCAGCGCAGCCAAGCCTCCTGCTGCCTGGTATCATAGATCTGTAAGTCGCCTCCTAGTTCCTTGCTCATCAACCACACCCACTCAATCACTTGTGGATTCCTCCTTCTTATCATCATCGTGGTACTCCTCCCATGAGGGCTACCATCCTCCCAAATCAAATTCCTGTCTTTTCACTTTATGGGATTTTGAAATGTAAGCTTCTCAAGGATCAATGAGACCCTATCAAGAATCAAATAGGTGGTAGGAAAAAACCTCCCATCATGATGTGTATGGCTCAAGGGATGTCCAACACAAGCATGAGAGATGTTATCCATCCTAAGATGTCCTACATCTTCTATCTTCTCTTGTGAGAAGGGCAGAAAAGCATTGCATTCCATGGTGTGTCGAAGTGCATCTCCAATGAGATCTCTCCTTGAGACCTCCCTTTCATCCATAGTCTTCCAAAACCAATAAGGTCTTGGATCTGAAAGTAGAAGTTCCTCTTTGAGCTGAGAAGAGCTCATTGAGAAAGTGTCATCTTGAAGGGAGAAAAGGTTTCTTACTCCAAGATGTCTACCATCAATATTCAAGGCTTCAAACCCCAACCTCCAATGTGATGTACAATCCAACAATGGCTCATGAGAATGATGGTTTGATTCCTCCTTAAGTGTTTCCATGTTGCACAACGCAGTGCAACCAAGATGCTCTATAGTAGCAATGAGATTTGACCCTTGGTCATGCAAAAGTAAATCTCCACATTGATCAAAAGAATTTGCTACAACAATGGAATGTGGAAATATTTTCATACCTTGATGTGCATTTGGAACTTCTTGTAGGGCTGCAAGAGTCCCTTCCTCAAAATTGTTGGCTGCCCCAACTGTTGATGCATGTGGCTGCTCTTCCATGAGGGTGACAGCATTATCACAAGCCTCCTCAAGAGCTGATGTGATCTCTTCTTTCTTTGCTCTTTATCCATCAACGGTTTGGATCAACCCTTGAGTGAACTCTGCAAAATTCTTCACCCTTGCATGGCTGAAGTGGCTGCACCACCAATCATAGGCTTCACCCTCCAAATGCAGTGTTGAGATTCCAACAACTTCTTTCCCTGCTACAGGATGTAGTAGGAAAAATGCCTCCAACTTTCTCACCCAAGTTCTTGCATTAGATGACCCATCAAAGGTAGACAACAAAAATCTATTGCCTTTGATTTCTTTTCTGCTGCATGGCCTCTTCTCTTCCTTCAACTAGATGAAAAGAGGAAAATCTAGAGTCTCCCTTAAGGCTATAAGTTGAGATATATACTCAACAAGGTAATCACTAAGAATCTGATGATCCAAATGTCTTCCATGCTCAATATCTTCTTCTTGATGAGAATAGGAAGTGCATGGTACTTCCTCTTCTTTTTCTTCAATCTTCTTGAACTCCTCTAAGGTGGATGCATTTCCTCTAGATCTGAAAATAGATGAGAATAAACTCATATTTTTCAATGTTCTGATATTCTTGGGCTTAGAATCACAGGGATTAGTGGATCCCTCATACATGGGAAAAGGTGACCTCCCAGTGGTATGCTACAACTTTGAACTCTGCGTGCTAGATCCCCCATTATTCCATTCACTTTCATCCTGCCTGCGCTGACAGTAATATTTGAAAGGCAAAGCTGCTCTGAAGTCTTCCCCCATGGACTACCATTTACAGAAATAGTCTCCAAAGGGTATATGATCATGCTGCCTCCCTTTCTCACTCGGTACTGGAGGTAAGAATGTAGGCATCGTGATAATGTCCCCACGGTTTTTCTTCCGGTGTCGTAGATAACTAGCTCCATAGGCTGAGCCAGAACTATTGTCTGATACCACTGTAATATCCCGTTTCGAGGATATCTCTAAAACACGGAAAACTCCAACCAGAGATGGACTGGGAGGGCATTTACCGGATATTCCGCCTCTCAAAGAGGACGAGATCCGGAGGCTATCTAGCCCTTTCAAGACTCTGTCTATACAGATGCTTGAATAATCCCACTCAAAAGTGACTTTCAGCAATATGCAAACGCATATAGGAGCATACCATGAAGAGACAACGTTTTACAATGAGCTGTAATACCCCAAAAATGGATTTCTCAGCAGATCTGAAAAACGAATTTTTCAGGAATGTGTGCTTCAGATGTCATAAAAAGTGTTTAAAAAAACTCATAAACCCACTCCAAATACTGCAGCAACCATTACTCAGCGTTTATGGGCAAAAAGGTGGGGAAAAGTGAGGATTTTGGCTCTAAAATTAGTGTATAAGAAAATATGCCAAAAATGAAGGGTCAAGGTTCTGGAATATGTTATATTAGGTCAAGAGGGATATGCATGTAAAATTTCAGAAAAAATAAATGCGTTTTACTATGTTAAACAGTTCCCTCTTCCCGACTAGTCAAGAAAAACCCTGATTTCCCATGACTTTGAGTATGCAGAAATCTACTTAAGCAAGGGCAGTGTATTTTATAAAGGTATGAGATGTAAAAAAGTATGAAAAATCAGAGAATGAGTTTAGTAATGTGGCATAGGCATTAAGCAAGGTTAAACAACAATTTTACATAGAAAATCCCTCAAGATTGAGGTGCTGCAAGACAAGAGAATGACCCAGAAACCCTTCAGCATTACTTCTAGGAGGCTGAAGCTTATTGTTATTATATTACAGATCTGAAACTGATAAATACATGAAAACAAATATCTATAATGGAACAAAATGCCCAAAGGGCTCTCTATTACATTCCCCTTGGGGATTTCAGCAATACACGAAAATTCCAGAGTAGCTAAGCAGCTACGGAAAATCTGGAACTAGGAATATATAGAGAATGCTGAATAAGATGAAAATATCTGAAGTAAACCTCCTCCGATGGATCTTCAAAGTGGAAGGCTAATCTTTACACTTGAGATCCCACCCTCCAATCAATCTGCAAATCCTCACCGCAGCTATACTCATGAAAATAACGCAATCACTAAGAGGGACCGGGCAAGAAGAAGTGGAATAGAACGCTTGGCCAAGTGCCAAGATATACAAATCAGCTCCAATTTCTTCCAATCTGATCCCAAAGGAAAGAAATATTCTCCCTCTCAAAAAACAAGAGAAGGAAGAGGTGTTGTGAAGTCTTCCACGACAACACCCTACAACACAATATTATGCTACCGAAGAAATAACGTCTTAATAAGGATGATCCTCCGTGATTTGGAATCCAAAATAATGATGGGACAACCTCACCCGAGTAGTCATCAAGTCCCCTTGTGGATGAGGGTGAGATCTCCGAACGGAGACACTCTGCACTAAACAAGTGTCACAGTATCAGCTAAACAACCAACGTGCCTTCCAAGAATTCGAAAATGACCAACTCAATATCATAAACATATGCATGGATGGCAATAGCTCTCCTCTTCCATTTATATAAGTTGCATTGGAGACTCCTCATGGGCCCTTCCTCTAGAAGCTTTTCCCCTTCCTCTAGAAGCTTCCCTCCTGGCTGCGAGCTCTTGCTTTCAACTCATACTCCTTCGCTAGTACTTCGTCAAACCTCTTGCAAATATCTCCTTTTCACACACATGAGGGTGTGAAAACCGTTCCATGGCTAATCCATTTTGTCAGATGGATTTTATTTATGTTTTTTTTATCTTGGACCTCCTTACCCAATTATCATCTCCACAAAATTTAATGTTCCAATTTATTGAAGAAAAATTTGGAACATTACAGTCCTCCCCTCCCAAATGTTGCTTGTCCCCAAGCAACTGCAAGGATAGAATTGAAGAATCTCCACTCAAGGCATGGAGTCTGGAATATAATGAGGAACATCTCCCTCATGTGGATCCTCCATCCCCAAGCAATCATCCAAACAAAATGAGCCACCTCCCAACAAGGCAACTCCTGAAAATCTCCTTCCACCTCAAGCTCCGGTAATGAAGGTGGGCTGAAAATTTGAACTTGGCAAGAATCATAGCTTACCCCATGCTATCCTTCTCTCCAATCATGAAAAACGTAGAGTGTATGCTGATCCTGGGCTGCAAAATTATTGTCCTCCAATGGAAAAGTGAAGAACAATCCTCCAAAGAAGGCTTCTCCAACAATGAAGAACAAGCTGGCCCAAAACAGTCCATCCATAAAGAATAGGACACAGTCATCATGGAACATCCTAATGAGAGGTTTTATGAAGGTTTTACATGATGATACATGAAGCAAACAATTTCTCACAAGGATACAGCATAGCCTCATCCACTGCAACTTCAGAAAATTACATGGCAAGCAATGTCCATGATTCATCACATCTACTAAAGGATAGTAAATGGCTGAATGTAACAAAAATAATACATGATAAAGCACTTGCCCATGGTTGTACAATGGATGAATATTAATCTTATGGCCCACCTCAAAATAGAACAAATATTTCTCTGTGGTGGCCATATCTCCTCTCATGCTTCCATTAGACACATGTAGTGTAGAAATTGTGAGAATTCTTCCCACTCACGGATACATCCAGCTCATGTGTCTCCCTCATCATCAAGCCTCCCATACAAATCTGATCTATATCAGAAAATGGATACATGATCAGCAGCAAGATAAAGAAAATGTTGAAGGTTAGAAATGATGCAAGAAGGTACCAACAACTTTCCCAGTAGTGACAACACTGTTTTGCAAGTTGCTGCTTGATAAAAGTACATGGAAAAATGTTTCTTTTTACTTGGTTAATCATGCATGTCTTTATATGATACATGCTATAGTGCAGCAAATGAACATACATGTGGTGATAAAACATTTTCCCAAGGCCACAAAAGAGATGGCTGCCTCCATCATGTAGATTGGCCCAATACAATTCATGGAGCAATTTGACAAGCTTGCCCTCTTGTGAAGCAATGCACTGCATAAGAATGGTAAGAGTGTGCAAATCAATGAACGTATAAACAAGCTTCTCACCATATGCTGGAAGTAAGATGGTACATGGGTCCATACATGAGTCCTTCATAGTGTTTTGGCATGCTATGAAGAAGAATGAACCATGTGCTGCAAAAAGATAATCCTCCTTATGCTTGAAAACCCAAGTCAAGAAGAATATGCCATAGATGTCTCTATTATCATTACCTCCTGTTTGTTCATCAAGTGCAACAAATATGAAGTGATCCTGGGACCTATGGGTTATGGATCCACCATATCTCTGCTGGGCACACTTCATCCATAAGTCTTACTCCAAGGTGACAACGCTGTGAGCTTATGCAAATAAGCTCTTGTCAATACACAACTATGTTCTTTGACATGCTCCTTGTCAAAGGTTCTTCCAATAATGCTACAACAAATGTGGAATACTTCCCAAGATGGAAGTGTTTCCCAATCATCATCAAAGACCAAGGAGATAGTGCCATCCCCTCCTCCTGCAACATCATACAAAAGTGTGAGAGAAAATCTGCCCTTGCTCTCCCAAGCAAAGCAACAAAGTATTTTGCTGCCTCCTCATACTTCCATCATACATCTCATGTGATGAAGACACATCAACATCATGCATCCATTCTCTATGTTGCTCAATGATGCAAGTATCCTGCCATCTTTTCTCCATCCTCCCACTCTTTGGAAGAGTGTTTTCCAAGGGATGGCCAAACTCTTTCAAGAGTAACCAGTGCAACCAAGCCTCCTGTTGCCCGGTATCATAGATTTGTAAGTAGCCTCCTAGTTCCTTGCTCATCAACCACATCCACTCAATCACCTGTGGATGCCTCCTTCTTCTCCTCATCCTGGTACTCCTCCCATGAGGGCCACCATCCTCCCAAATCGAATTCCTGTCTTTGCACTTCATGGGATTTTGAAATGCAAGCTCCTCAAGGATCAATGAGACCCTATCAAGAATCAAATAGGTGGTAGGCAAAAACCTCCCATCATGATGTGTATGGCTCAAGGGATGTCCAACACAAGCATGAGAGATGTTATCCATCCTAAGATGTCCTCCATCTTCTATCTGCTCTTGTGAGAAGGGAAGAAAAGCATTGCATTCCATGGTGTGTCGAAGTGCATCTCCAATGAGATCTCTCCTTGAGACCTCCCTTTCATCCATAGTCTTCCAAAACCAATGAGGTCTTGGATCTAAAAGTAGAAGTTCCTCTTTCTACTGAGAAGATCTCATTGAGAAAGTGTCATCTTGAAGGGAGAAAAGGTTTCTTACTCCAAGATGTCTACCATCAATCTTCAAGGCTTCAAACCCCAACCTTCAATGTGATGTACAATCCAACACTGGCTCATGAGAATTATGGTTTGATTCCTTCTTGAGTGTTTCCATATTGCACTGCGCAGTGCAACCAAGTTGCTCTATAGTAGCAATGAGATTTGACCCTTGGTCATGCAAAAGTAAATATCCACATTGATCAAAATAATTTGATGCAACAATGGAATGTGGAAATATTTTCATACCTTGATGTGCATTTGGAACTTCTTGTAGGGCTACAAGAGTCCCTTCCTCAAAAGTGTTGGCTGCCCCAACTGTTGATGCATGTGGCTGCTCCTCCATGAGTGTGACAGCATTATCACAAGCCTCCTTAAGAGGTGATGTGACCTTTTCTTTCTTTGCTCCTTCTCCATCAAAGGTTTGGATCAACCTTTGAGTGAACTCTGCAAAAGTCTTCACCCTTGCATGGCTCAAGTGGCTGCACCACCAATCATAGGCTTCACCCTCCAAGTGCAGCACTGAGATTTCAACAGCTTCTTTCCCTGCTACAGGATGTAGTAGGAAAAATGCCTCCAACTTTCTCACCCAAGTTCTTGCATTAGATGACCCATCAAAGGTAGACAACAGAAATCTATTGCCTTTGATTTCTTTTTTGCTACATGGTCTCTTCTCTTCCTTCAGCTGGATGAAATGAGGAAAATCTAGAGTCTCCCTGAAGGCTCTAGGTTGAGATCTATACTCAACAAGGTAATCACTGAGAATCTGATGATCCAAATGTCTTCCATGCTCAATATCTTCTTCTTGATGAGAATAGGAAGCGCATGGTACTTCCTCTTCTTTTTCTTCAATCTTCTTGACTTCCTTAAAGGTGGATGCATTTCCTCTGGATCTGAAAATGGATGAGAATAAACTCATCTTTTTCACTGTTCTAATCTTCTTGGGCTTAGACTCACAGGGATCAGTGGATCCCTCATACATGGGAAAAGGTGACCTCCCAGTGGTATGCTGCAACTTTGAACTCTGCGTGCTAGATCCCCCATTGTTCCATTTACTTTCATCCTTCCTGAGCTGACAGTAATCTTCGAAAGGCAAAGATGTTGTGAAGTCTTCCCCCATGGACTGCCATTTACGGAAATAGTCTCCAAAGGGTATATGATCATGATGCCTCCCTTTCTCACTTGGTACTGGAGGTAAGAATGCGGGCATTGTGATAATGTCCCCACGGTTTCTCTTCCGGTGTCGTAGATAACTAGCTCCACAGGCTGAGCCAGAACTATTCTCTGATACCACTGTAATATCTCGTTTCAGGGATATCTCTAAAACACGACAAACTCCAACCAGAGATGGACTGGGAGGGCATTTACCGGATATTCCGCCTCTGAAAGAGGACGAGATCTGGAGGCTATCTAGCCCTTTCCAGACTCTGTCTATAGAGCTGCTTGAATAATCCCACTCAAAAGAGACAACGTTTTACAATGAGCTGTAATACCCCAAAAATGGATTTCTTAGCAGATCATGCCTAAATTTATTTTTTTTCAGGAATGAGTGCTTCAGCTATCATAAAACGTGTTTAAAAACACTCAGCAACCCACTCCAGATACTGCAGCAACTTTTACTCAGCTTTTATGGGCAAAAAGGTGGGGAAAAGTGAGGATTTTGGCCCTAAAATGAGTGTATAAGAAAATCTGCGTAAAATTAAGGGTCAAGATTATGTAATATGTTATATTAGGTCAAGAATGATATGCATGTCGAATTTCAGAAAAAACAAAGGCGTTTTACTAAGTCAAACAGTTCCTCCTTCTTGACTAGTCAAGAAAAACCCTGATTTCCCATGACTTTGAGTATGCAGAAATTTACTGAAGCAAGGGCAGCGTATTTTATAAAGGTATGAGATGTAAAAAAGTATTAAAAATCATAGAATGAGTTTAGTAACGTGGCATAGGCATTAAGCAATGTTAAACAACAGTTTTACATAGAAAATCCCTCAAGATTGAGGTGCTGCAAGACAAGAGAATGACCCAGAAACCCTTCAGCGTTATTTCCAGGAGGCTGAAGCTTATTTTATTATATTACAGATCTGCAACTGATAAATACGTGAAAACAGAGATCTATAATGAAACAAAATTCCCAAAGGGCTCTTTATCACATTCCCCTTGGGGATTTCAGCAATACATGAAAATGTCGGAGTAGCTGGGTAGCTACGGAAACTATGGAACTAGAAATATATAGAGAAGGCTGAATAAGATGAAAATATTTGAATTAAACCTCCTCCAATGGATCTCGAGAGTGGAAGGCTGATCCTTACACTTGAGATCCCACCCACAAATCAATCTGTAAACCCTCACTGCAGTTACACCATGAAAATAATGCAGTCACTAAGAGGGACTTCATAGTAAGTGGAATAGAACGCTTTGGCCAAGTGCCAAGATCTACAAATCAGCTCCAATGTCTTCCAAGATGATCCTCCAAAGGAAAGAAAGATTCTCCCTCTTTAAAACAAGAGAAGGAAGAGGTGTTGTGAAGTCTTCCACGGCAACACCCTGCAACACAGTATTATGCTGCTGCAGCAATAACGCTGTCCTGGAGGATGATGCTTCGGTCTCGAACCAAAATAATGATGGGACAACCTCACCCGAGCAGGCACTCGAAGTCCCCCGGGGCTGAGGGTGAGATCTCCGAACGAAGACACTTGGTGCACTAAATAGTGCTGCAGACTAGTTAAACAACCAGCGTGCTCAAGAAGTCGAAATGACCAACTCAATATCATAAATATATGCATGGATGGCAATAGCTCTCCTCCCCTCCATTTATATAACAATTGGAGACTCCTCATGGGCCCTTCCTCTAGAAGCTTCCCTCCTACGTTGTCATGTAGTGCTTTCCAACTCATACCCTGCGCTGGTTGACTTGTCAAACCTCTTTGCAAATATCTCCTTTCACACATGAGGGTGTGAAATATGATTCCATGGCTAATCCCTTTTCATACTAGAGGGATTTTATTTATGTTTTTATTATCTTTGGGCCTCCTTACCCAATTATTCATCTCCTAGACAAAATTTAATGTTCCAATTTATTGAAGAAAAATTTGGAACATTACATAGGTTGATAATTAAAGTTGTGACTCTTGGGTTTGCAGCATTTTTGCTGCAATATTGAGGGTTATCACCTAGCAATAAAGGAGGTATGGAATGTGCTTTGAAGACATGAGGCAATTAATAAAGAAACCAACAATTCTTTCTTACAATCTCCAACAAATAAGCTAAACTTGAACAACGAAATGCTTCACACAATTCCAATGTTATTTATCTCCTTCTCCAACAACAACAGAGAACTCAAACATTAAATCAGAGTACAATGAAATCATATCTCTTTTCATCGCTCATCACATGGATGCTCTCTCTTTAGCCTCTAACAAACTCTCTTTCTAACTAGAATCAACAGAGGGGGACTCAATATTCTAAAACAAAGATCCTATAGACATAAAGGAACCAAACTCTCTCCATACTAAAGAACAATAAGCATAAGACAATGCTCAACTTTGATTTTAATCTATATATTTATATGTAGTATGTATTTAGACGAATATGTAAAAAAATATTCTTACATGAATCTTGTATTTCCTTTTTTGAAAAAATTATTAAAAGACATAGTAGAATGTTTATGTTTTGTATAGTCTTACTATAGTCTTGGAACAATCAATTTTATATCACTACTAACTTTAATGAAACCTCTTTTAAATTAATATTATTTTTATTTTTATTTAAAAAAATAACATAATGAAACTTTATCTGAAAAAAAAATGTAAAGCATACACAATTAAGATCTATTTCTATGTAGTATGTATTTTAGGAAAATATGTAAACAAGTTAGTTGAGTGTATCCCAAGTGGTTGGGAGGGTTTAATGGTAACCTCCCCACCGAGGTTCTCATTGACATGGCTATGTATGGTTATTCTGAAACATGTGAATTATCCTGAAATATATTTAAAGGAAAGAAAAGAAGAAAAAAAATATGTAAAACAATATTCTACATAAATCTTGTAATTTTTTTTTAATTATTTAAAAACATAGTAGAATATTTATTTTTTGCATAGTCTTATTATAATCTTGAAATGATGAATTTTATATCACTACTTACTTTAATACAATTTTTTTTTTGGTAAGCTTGGCAGGACTACATCTTCATCATGTTCAATATATTACCTGGGAATTGAACCGATAACTTTACATCAAAGAGTGTCTTAAAAGAGCACCCGATCACCATTTATACAAGACCCCATAAACTTTAATACAATTATTTTAAATTAACAATTTTTTTAAATTAATATAAATCTATATTTTGATTTTAAATAAATAATAAAATTTTATCCCAAAACTTCATTGAAAATAAATTGTAAAGCATACACAATTAAAGAGTTCAAGGGATACCCCGCTAAGACTTCCTACAGAGGAGAGAATACCTTAAATACCATACTCTCAACCCATACACGTAACTAAAAGCAGATTTTGATTTGCTTAACCACCACAAGTTTAGTAATACCTACATAATTTCCCTTTGGATTTTACATTCTAAACTTTCTATTAAAATTTGTATTTTAATGATATATATAAAAGTTTAGAAAGAACATTCTCAACAACTATATCGATAGGTAATGTTTGATGATATTAAAAGTGAACATCTAAAAAATCCAAAAAACATGTTATATAAATACAATATAAAAAGTATTTGATAATAATCATATCACACCTCAAAGTTGGTGGGATTGGAACTTCGTGTCATATTCTTGAGCGTTCTCCGTGCAGAAGATATGAACGCTCATACTGACCTAAATACTTTATATTATTATAAGGAATTAAAATTGTATAGCTTGGTCATTAGGGTTTAAGGTTTGGTTAGCAATCAAAATTATATAAGTGGATTTGGTTAACCAATCAAAATATAATTGGGTTTGATTGGTTGGTAAAGGGAAATGTTATCAATTGTTTATCATATTTATTATCCATGAATTGATCTTGAAATGATTAGGGAATATCAGACTATAATTTAATTAATTATAATTATCCAGTTGCCATGGACCAAGCACCTTTTGCTCAGAATACAATATATAAAATATAATATAACAATAAATTGACCTTTGCCTCATCCATATATGACGTCTTATATTGAAATATCAATCGACTTTTACTATATATATATATATATATATATATATATATATATATATATATGACATGACATGACATGACATGACGTTGTTGCATATGCAATTCTACATTTACCATGCATCTCACATAGAAAATGGTGAGTATCTATATATAATGATTTAAATTAGTTTGGGTATTTTAGTTTTATGTATAAAGTTAAATTTTAGATTGATATTTTATATTAAAGTTTAACTTTATTAATAATGGAAGATAAGGATTATTGTTTAATTTGAAGATATTATTGAGAGGTGAAACTATTTTTTTTAGTTTTGGAGTGATTTAAACTATTATTTTATTAGATAATTTATCATAATAAATTTGATAAATTATATTTAAAAACCTAAAATCTATATCATAAAGGTTTATTTTTCTTTAGATGGTTACTTCTTTGGAATGCATTATTGTGAATCGATATTCAACAAATTAAGTCTCGATATGTAAACTAAGATAGTGAGGACAGATTATAGTTATCGGTTGTATTCTCAAAGAGTTTCTGGATCGAACTAACATATCATGTGAAGTGTCCCTTGGCCTCAAGCTATTGTGGTAATCCTGTAAGTAAAATTTTGATCATGTAAGTAAAATTTTGATTAGTCTCTTGTGGATATTTAACACATGAATAACGAGGGTGAATACATTATTTGCTTATCAAGTAGTATGGGCATAATCCTTAAGAGTTTTGGTTGATCTGATTTATCATGTATCGTCTGAGCTTTCATGTATACTTTAAATCATTATCTTATTTTTGAAATTGATCCTGGAGATGATATTCATTTCTATGAAAACAAATTTTCCTTTACACATGATTTTAATACTCAGTTCAATGCCAGGATCAATATGAGAAGAGATTTTATTCTTGTTTTATTGGCAGAGTGAAGTATTCACGAAACTCTTTCATATTACCTCTGGTCAAAGGTCATGATTGATGTCTTGAGGAAACTTGTGTATGCTTCATCATAATTGAATATTGCATCTTTTTTCGAAGGAGTAATGCATATACAATCTAGATTCCTTATAAGTAACAATACCTCTATGTTGAAAGTATTCAATGATTTTCAAAGATCAGGGTAAGATTTGAATTAGTATGCTAATGGATTTATCTTGTTTGAAGAACACTTAGTTTTATTGCATAGAGTTTGAATCTGGAACGTTTTCCTTCTTTGCAACATGACAAGTAATCCTCGGAGAGAGTTTAAGATAGTATTTCCATTTTTATTTCTAGAATTGATTGTCATCTTGAATGAAACCTACATCCCCTTGTCCTCTAGACAACTGAGGCAGACTTTCTGCATGAGTCACTCAACCCAAAAGAGGATCAAAGAGTACATTCTCTGTGTGTTTTCATACTTTTAAAGTTTTGTTCCTGAGTGATACCTTTGAATTGTTTACAAGAACTTGATTGATATTTCATAAATCCCTGAGGTCTTCCTCTATCATTAATTGTGTTGTGTCTCAAAGTTCAGGTAGCCCAGATTTACATATTAAATGTTGGCACATAAATATTGCATTTATACCACTTGACAATGGCTACATGAGTGCACTGGAGGGGTAAATAAAATAAAATAAAACTTACTGGTCATAAAATTCATTTTTACCATTTGCATTGTTGTAGAGATCTCAAGCATCGGTGCTACTTTTTCCTTTATGAAGCACCGTGCCATGTGTGCTTCCCTTGCCTGTCTTCCTTTTTTTCATTACACATTGTGTGTCTTTCAATTTTTGTCAAGCAATGGTCAAATTTTATTTTTTTGATTATGTAGCAACCATGCCTCCTCGACGACCAAATTTCTAGGTAATGTCTATGTTTCTTGCTAACTTAAATTTTTAGTGGAGTAGAATTGAAAATTAAGTAAAAAAAATCATTGTTTCTTAAAATTATTTTTTTTTATGTGCAGTGCATTCAACAGGTTCGGCTCGCGTGCACCCTATAAATTTACAGGGTGCACCACAAATTGGTGCATAAATTTAATGCATCGTAATTTTTTAATATTATGTTTTTTTTTTGTAAATGGAAATGCACCAGGTCGTGAAGATCCACAACACACCACTTTAAAAATTTTAATTTTTTAGGTGGTGCATCCGGTAACAAATCGAAAGCACCACTAACTGGTGTGTAAGATCAACACACAGGTAAGTTACGTTCAAGGACACACCTCCGTAAAAATTATATACCTCTGTTAAATTTTTTTTTTTCTTTTGATGTATCTGGTAAAAAAGTAACTTCCCAGTGCATTTATTTTTACTAAATGCACTGCATCGTGTTAAAAAAATTATATCTTGGTGTGTCTGTTAAACAAAACATTTTGGTGTGGTACATCAATGTAAAATTCATGCATTGGTGTGAAATATTATGTCGATGAACCACATTAAAAAATAAAAATAACTAATTTTGTGTATGTATGTGCACTGAAAGCAATGCATCAAGTCAATGTACGCACAATGCCCTGTGAATTTGTGTTTTTTGGGCACACCGAGTTTTTTTTTTATTGAAAGTTATGTGTCCATATTTATAAAAACATTTTTCATTTAATTAAAAAAATGTTTGTTTTATGTATGAGGTTGATGTATTTTATACGTCAATCATGCAAAGATGTTAATGGAGAGAGGAGCGACAACAACAGGAGCAAAGGGTTGACATATAGAATGTGGTACGATAGTGGGAGGCACAGGAGAGGGAGAGATATTTGTAGCTTCACTCTATTACAAGAGTAACACGAGGCCTCTTGAGGAATGTAGGCCTCCTTAAGTACTATGAAAAGGATACATCATTGAAGGGGCACTCTGGGTTGTTGGTGCGGCTAATCCGTCGGTAGGATGTCCACTGGAAATGTTTATATGTTCGTCCTAACATGTGGTACCGTCCCACTAAGGAGGACATTTATTTTATCACTAGCCTATCTAGAAGAGGGAGGTATTTTCCCCAGTTCCCTAATGTCCCACTGGGTGTTGCAATAGAGAGCTAGTTTACCTACTCTGAGATATACGTTGGGGATCACATAATTTCTCCAATAGATTTTTAGGTGTCTACTGGACAACTACGGATCTCTTCTTTTGGTGCGGAGGAGGTTAGGTGCCTCTCTCTACTAGTGACTAACATTGGACACTCTACTAGTGGTGGGAAGTGCATTATTTTACCTCTTTTGTTTTATGTTGATTCTTTGGGGTAGAGGCCACGATGTATTAGATGGCCTCTAGTTTTTTGTTGCAGTTTTGTATAGATTTAGATATATTTTGTGCTATGATACATGGGAGGTCGAACTTCCCTTTTTCTTCAAGGATGTTTTGTTTATTTTTTGAGAGGCTTACGAAGATGAGGCCTATTTTTTATGGTTTCCCGCCTAGGCCAATGATTGAGGTATGGATGCACATGTGGGGCGAGATGATTCCCAAGAGGGGCCAGCCAAAGTATCCAACTAGGATTTCCATCGACACACTAGGGCTACTGACCTATGAGGCAGACCTCATGTTCATCATGGTGTCATCCCTTACTTGGGGATGGATTCGCGATATTGTCCCAATGTCCTCTTCACACGTGATAAGCTAGTAGATGATAGAGTTAATATTATCATTAAATTAAACTAATCTAGTTTCATTTTATTATCTTAGTTAACTAGAATAAAATTTATTATGGCATGTTCTTTAACGTGTTTTATTAAATTATTTAATGAAATTGTCTAATTATTGTTGTGTACTATATATTTTATAGATATTGGCACTCGTTGGGGATATGCCACTTCCCCCACCAGATGCATATGTATAGATGGTTAAGGTCATGCCGAGTGAGGGACGTCCTCGGATGCAAATACCCGTTTTCATGTAGTTGTGTAGGTCTGATATTAGATTCAAGATGGAGTTAGTTGACCAACTCTCTACACTTTTGGTTAAGGAGGGACTCCTCCCGGCAACGATTTGATACATCAAGGAATAACATAGGCTCCTAGAGCTACAGAGGGAGTTGTCACGTGAAATGATTAGTCTTATGCATCATTATCATTGGAGCTAATAGGATATTGGCATCGAGGAGGGATGGCCCTATAGATACACAACCTTCACCTAGTAATACCCCATCGGATGATGATTGGGGTGGTGATCCTTCTGGTAGTAATCCACCTCCTCCTTCTCTTTCACCTCACCCATTTCTTGTTTCTCCTGAGTGTTATCATAGTAGGCTCCTACTCGACACTTTAGGTTCCTGACCATCCATTGTCTTCTACTATGACCGTGCCCACTTGATGTAGTTATTCTGACTCTGCTTGGTGAGTGTGTGTGTGTGTATATATATTTGTTCATATTGATGTACTTAATTTATATGTTATGGCCGATGTGATATTTTTAGGTCATTTTAGATATGTTCATTTATTTTCAAGTATGTATTAGAATCCATCTATAATTAGTTATCCTTCGGGTAGTAATCCACCTCCTTTCTCCTTCACCTCAACCATTACTGTTTCCCCTCGTGAGAATGTGCACTGCCCACCTCCTACTTCGAACTTGAGGCAGTTAACCATCCATTGTCTTCTACTACAAACCAGGCCTCCACTTAATGTAGTTATTTGTCTTATTTGTGAGAGAGTGTGTGTGTGTGTGTGTATATATATTTTTTCATGTTGATGCACCAAATTTATATGTTGGTGTTAATGTGGATATTTTTAGGTCATTTTAGATATGTTCATTTATTGTTATTGTAGATGGATGTATATTTTATAGCAGTTATTTGACATGAGATGTATATTTGAGGATGTGTGTGGTGATGATGTTAGAAAGTGCTTGTGTTTTTTCTATATGAGATCACGATGATGATGCCATGTTAGATCATTAGATTTGTTTTCTAGCTAATGACATTTATATATGTTAGAGGTGTATATAATTAGATAATGTTAGAAAATTTGAATATGTATTTTAGATGATTTTTATGTTTGTTAGATGGTTATCATCATGATGTTTATTTTTATTAAATGATGCTTATTATAGATTATGTATTGGTGAGCTTATATCAAAATTTAACATATAAAATTACATGAAAATCGACTTACTTAAATAAAAAATGCAAAGATATTTTTATAAATTACAAAGTTTAATATGGTTGAAATTATAATTATAAAATTTCTATAAATATTTTTATATTGCGTAGATAGTTCATACATATTCATTCTAACTAAATTCTTATTTAAGCAAGGGTTGCAAGCAACATAATCCCTACCTATAGAAAACTTAGAAATTAATAAATAAAATGTTTATTAAACATGTCTAAAAAATAGTCCCTACAAAACAAAACCAATTTTACACACTATTAAATGGTGCAAACCTCTAAACAAAACTACCTTCCTAGTCATAGTCAAGCGTATAAATGAGAAAATTGTGACATGTACTTATAATATAAGAGTTAGACAATAGCTTATTAATCTTCACAATTAATTTCAAAAACGTATATTGCAACGTGTAATCATTAAAAAAAAATTTCAAAATATTTATAACAAAATTAAAATATATAACTAATTAGTTTATAAAATCAACTATAATTAAACAACTTCGTTCATAAATTATTGGATTATAAAAATAACGTTACAATTATTTTCACTTTATAAATTTAATAAATTAAAGTTTATTTATTAATAATAATTATGAATGAAGTATCATTAAAAAATATATTTATTAATTATAATTATTATTTAAAATACAATTTTTAAATTAATATGTATTTTTAAATTTCAATTATATTTATTTTTTAATTTATAATGTTTAAATTAATAAATAAGAAAATGCAATCAATAAACTATTATAAAACCCTAGGCATCTGTAACCCTCGCTATCTGCGTTCTTCATGGCGGGCTTCCCACAACCGACAGACAACACTATCCCCAGCGTAATCGTGTTGTTTCCTTGGTGGTGGAATATGTGGTGAGATGGCGCTACTACACAAGGCGGGCTGCATGGGGACATACGCGGAAGGCTTAGCGGGCCAGACTCGGTTGGAATGGGGTGGGACACCACTTGGAAAACAACGGGTTTGTGTTACCCGCTACCTGTTACGCTTGTGGATTTTTAACCTTACTTTGGACCGTATTACTAGGTTTCTCATGTTTCAAGCATTGGGAGTCATGTTTTCATGGAAATTCTGTAAGTTCTCTCCAATTCCTGTCTACTATATGGCTACGACGAGTTGTTACAACTTTTATTTTTCTGCGAGTGGGCATTCACGTGCTCAGGCTTCATTTTTTACAGCTCTTCCCTAACATTTCTTGGTTTACTGCGGGTAAGTCTCAGTTATCTTTCCCATGTCCGCTATTTTTTCAGGTATGACTGTCGTTGTCTAGTTTTTTTGTCAGTTTTCATTGGAGGTTGGTTTAGGGTACACTGTCTTTGTTTCTCTCGGTTACCCTGTCGGTTACTGTTGGGGTGTGTTTATTTTTTCTCCGGTGTGGTTGTTCGTTGTTTTGTTTTTAGGGTTTTCACAAAGCCCATCATTTTCCCAGGGTCGTTTTGTAGGGCACGACCCAGTGGAGTCGTCGTTTTGTGGTCTACCCTCTGGTCACTCTAGGTTTTGGTGGTGTTGCCCAGTCGGTCCTTTTTTCTCAGCCGCATGGGAAATGACAGGGAGTTTTTTTACGTGTGTTAAACACAGCGATGTCAAACACACACACGTATGAAAGATAAGCATGAGATATCAATTTATTAACCAAAGATGTGTATTTATATTACATTGGCATGACTCTTGGATTCCACATTCCAAGGTCATTTGGAATCCTCTTTGACTGTTCGGCTTCCACACCTACCCATAGATGATTAGGTGTCCAACATTCCCCCCCTTAATCCGAAGGGGTATGTGTGAGTCCAAGAAGAGAGCTGTAATAAAAAACTGCATAGTATGCATGGCAACACTTAGGCTAAATGAGCTCTCTGAAATGTTGGCATAAAGAGGTGGCCTAAGGATGACCACCAACACTAGAATGCTTAGTGCAATTCCTGGAACTCTTCCAAATCTGGCAAGAAGCTGAGGTCTGCTGCTAGAGGAAGTGCTCCTCATATTTTGAAGAGGAATACCTTCAACCTAGAAGAAGAGAGGTCTACAACCAGCGATGGTTTAAGGATTACCACCAACTTTGGAATGCTTGATGCATTTTCCAGAACTCTACCGAAACTCGCAAGAAGTTGAAGTCTTCTACTAGAGGAAGTGTCCTGAATTCTTAGAAGAGGAAGAATATCAACCTCGCATAGATGTTTTAAGGCTGACCACCAACCAAAGGAATTCTCATGGGCATACGTGTCTCTAGCTACAACTTTGAATCTGTAATGACAAGTTGTGGCTCACGCTCGCTTGAAGTTTTGTGTCTCTGGTTACAACTCTGAATCTGGAATGACAAGTTGTGGCTCAGGCTCGCTTAAAATTTTGTGTCTCTGGCTACAACTTTGAATCTGGAATGAAAAGTTGTGGCTTATACTTTCTTGAACTGATGTGTCTCTAGCTACAACTATGAATCTAGAATGATAGGTTGTGGCTCAGGCTCGCTTGATGTTGATTCAAAGCTTGTAGATGACCACCAGTTTCCCCCTATCAGGTACAAGGTGAGATGATGGCAAAAACTCAACTGCAAGACTGTTCAATATTCTAGAACAAGTTTTGACATATGACTTAAACATCTTCTTGGTTGTTTATGCCCATTTCCAAGAAGCGATCCATTCAAGATGAATCTTTGTTCTTGCAGGAGCCTTATTTCTGAAGCATCTATGTGAAGAATGGGTGTGTTGACTACAGTGCTTGCATGAGTGAAGATCGAAACAGTGATATTTCATATGGCCAACTCAATCATAGTGTTGGCATTTTACAATCTATTGTTGTTGATGTGGAAGAAGAGCAGAATCTGGAATAGTTGTAGGTGAGCTATCATGAAAAAATGTAGTACTCTATAATTTGATGGGCTTGGAGTGTTCCGGAATATGAAAGGACAACTCCTTCTCATATCCAAGACCTGTTTTGTTCTTGTTGTGGAAAAGATTTTCCCAAGGTCTGATGATGGGCTTGGGAGGTGAGGCGTAAGCTTTTGCATGAAAATCTGCTCTTATACTGGGCTCAATGATCTGAATAGTTTCTTGTTGTTGATGAGAGTTTTTCTCAATATTCTGAACACAAACAAGTTCAGAATGATGCTTATTTCATTGCAGCTCTTCTTGTTGTAGTTCTAATTCAAGCTGCAAAAACTCGTTCTTTTCGTGTGCATCTTGTAGACATATTTGAATATCAACAAAATTGTCTTTGTTGATTTTTACTTTGTCTTAAAAAGTGCATTGTATGAGGGTTTTGAGGAATTCTATTTCACTAATTAGAGCCATTTTCAAGAAATCAACCTCAAAAACAATAAAACAATGAGGAATTTAGTGCTAAACTTCAAACTCCAATACAACGCAATCAACAACCGAGAAAATATATATGGATATAATGTACATGCCAACTTGCATTATGTTTAGGTACCTCTGCATTAATTAGAAGCTACCATCACTCCCTTAATCTAATCACAACAATTCTTCATTCAAGGATTTCCATACTAATTACTTGTGATTGGAAAAGTTTGTGTCCTCAAAGTACCTGTTGTATAAACATGCACTATTGCGTCTGGGCCAAACCAACGATGGCCATTCTAAGTGAATTCCTTTCCTGTTTGGATTTCATGGCAGAAAATTGTTTCCAAAACTATTAAAGAAATCAGAAGGAAGAAATTAAGAAAAAATTGTTGGCATTCCTTTATGAATTTTACCACAATCTCAGCAACATCGAGAGCTTATCGAGAGAGAGCAACAATTCCAATATGAAGACAATGACAAATCCCTGCTTCGTCTTTTTCACTGCGCTCTATTGTTACTGTGTGGGTAGCTACTTATTTGGTCAGTGCTAGAGAATAACATCGTCAATCCACTTATTGGCCACCATAACAACCTAAATTTATTTTAATGGTCCATCAATCACGAATTTGGAAATCGGGGCTTATAAATTTCTGATGAGAAGAACTTCTGTCTTCGTGACTTTCACTGTTGTCGATGCCTTCTTGGGAGAACGGATGGTCGACTATGAAGAAAATAAATATGGGAGGATGGTGAGACTGTGTGTCGGATTGTGGGAGAGTCGAAATGTAGTATGGAGGGAGATGTGTATGGAGGGAATGGAGCGCATGGGAGGGGTAGGAGCTCTAATGAGGAGGGAAGGTGAGGGGACGGAAGGAGGGGGAGGCAAACATTCAATGCATTGAGTTAATGGTGAATATGAATCACACAGATCTAAATACCAAAAAATTATACCATGGGACAAGACTTCTGCAACAACTTCACTACATGCATACACAATCCATCCTTCAACCGGTTTAGTAACAATGAATAACCCATCCAGTCAGAAGTTTCATGCAAACCTAGAAGTCGAAGGGAGGCTATGTCGTGTTTTCAAGAAATGGTGCACGCTTGCTCTAAGCCGCAACACCTCCAGATCGATTGGGTATTCCGTGTCTCCCAAGTTCAAGAAACGCTACCTCTTACGACTTTGAATCTGATTGTCTCGATGTTTCTCACTGCTCCAGTTATAACATCAACCCATATCTTATTAAGATATTAGAATCAATAAAAAAATGACAATAAGCTCAGAGCGGCATTGGAACAGACAAAACGCTATAGAAATCGGTTCGAGAGACTTTTGGGCTCCTCCCTTAGTGCTCCCAGGAGTGAAACCGAGGTGCCGAGGCTGCGTGATTGATAGCTAACTATGCTCTCATATTTATTGTTCATATATGAAGTATGAAATCAATTCAAGAACCATGCAAGTAATGTATGAAAGTAATGTATGAAGGGAAAACATAAGATTAATATGACAGTGAAGACAACGTTTGAGCAGAGGTGGTAAGAGAGGCGTTAGGGTAAGAGCAGACTGCGAATGCAGTAGAGGCATTCTTAGATGCCAGAGGATAAACTATTGCACTGTAAGAGATCTCACAAAAGATATAAATGACCACAAAACTAGTGGCTTAAATTTGAGCAGGGCCAACAATCGCTCGCTCTGATAACATGTTAAAAACAGCTATGTCAAACACACACACATATGAAAGATAAGAATGAGATACCATTTTATTAATCAGAGATGTGTATTTATATTACATTGGCATGACTCTTAATTTCCACATTCCAAGGTCATTTGGAATCCTCTTTGATTGTTCAGCTTCTTCACCTACCCATAGAGGATTAGGTGTTCAACAATGTGGAACCCGTGGCAGAAGACATTCTTTCTATCTGGGGCATGGAACCCACTAAGTAGAATCTAGCTCGATTCTCCCTTCCATCTCGGTCACATTCAGATAAGGGGGGCTCAGATAAGCTTAGGTGGAACCCAGTGGACAGTCTGGCTTCCCTGGGTGGTGATATCAAACAAACCCTTGTGCCAAGGGTGTCCGTTAGTCCTAAGGCAGTGCCCTCTCGGTCATAAAAGGGTTGGTTGTGTACCATTGTGTTCTTGTCCCCTTGTTTGGTAAAGGTAAGAAGAATTGGTCGCCTAGGCCTATGTTCAGATCCAAAGGGTTGGAGGATGTTGTGTTGGGAGTGGGGGGAGTATCGTCTGTGGGTTTAGGTCAAGCTTTGAAGGTTGGGGTCCATCTATTTCCAGAGATAAAATATGGTGTTTCTCTCTGGCAGGAGCACTCACCTCCATATTTTCAATAAGTCGGGAAGGACGTGGCTCCTTTGGGGGGCCTTTCTGTAAATGAACTTGTGGGGAGGACTGACTTGGATTGGGGCACAAAGGACTTCTTTTTTAACAACATGGCTGAAGGTTTTAGTGGCAGCTTACCCATTCAGGTGGAGGAGGGTAGTGGTCGAGAAAGGTTTTTTGAGGGAATCCACAGTCAAGGGCAGTGGCCGGATGTTATTGGGGGGTAGACATGGGGTTTTCTTACTCCACTCTTTCAGCAGGGAGGGGAAACTCCTTCTCAGGCAGGAAATAAGATTTATTTAGGAAGTTCAAAGCAAAAGGAGGCTTCGGTGGCACACACCAAATCTTCAAAATTATATGTGAAAAAAAATGGTCAATCGGGACTAAAGAGGAAAAATGGAAAGGTTATTAAGGAAATCCAGGAGTGTCCAAACCTGTTTTTCGTGTGGACTTACATTTTGACTGAGTGATGGCTGCATCGGAGTCAATTCTAGTTGGTAGAGCCAGAGGTAAGTTTTTCCCGGCTGAATACATTATTGAATGGATTAATCGTAGTTGGGTGGAGGCCCCAGACAGAGATGTGGAGGTAATTAATTTATCTAAGGTTTGGTTTATGGTCAGTTTTAAGAACGTTGAAATGTTGGAATGGGTTCTTTCAAGACAGTGGGGATTCGGTATTGCTCCCATTCCTTTTAAAATATGGACTCCATTATTCGATGCTAACATAGAAAGGGTGGATGAAATCCCTATATGGGTTTGGCTTCCAGCTCTTCCCCCTACTTTTGGACTATGGAGGTGTTTTGGGCTATCAGGGATAGCCTGGGAGCCTTCTTGGAGGCAGGTATGTCCTTCCTAGAGACCTGGTCTAGGGATACTACTCACATTCTGGTTAAACTAGCGTCAAGGGATGGGTTGACCCCAAAAATTATTCGCAATGCAGAAGGTCATGCGATGGAGCATCTGATCAACTATGAGAACTTACCTTTCAAATTTCATCGCTGCCATAAGTTAAGACACTTGGCATGGGACTATCCCTAGAATGGGGCCACTCATGGCCCTCGAATCAGATTTGAAGCCCCCTCAAATGTAGAGGAGATGGAAGTTCGGATGGAGATGGCACACAGGGGAAATAGAGCTCAACAGGAGGATGATACACACAGGGTGGAAGAGAACATTACTGAAGTGGAGGACATGCAGGACTCGGATTCGGCCCAGACTCAAGAGCAGACGGAGATGACCCTTGTTGTTCCAGCCTCGAATTTTGCGGGTATTGCCCCTTACCCCTCTTCTCCTGCTTAACTCTTTCGATTTTTTTTTCAATTGTATGAGTAAGCTTGGTACCTCCAAGCATGATTAGTTCATACCCCTCTGTGTTAGTAATGTGTTCCTCATAACCTACAACCCCGAGAAAAAAAAATTATGGAGAAAGAACTCCATGGTGGTTTGGGAGGATGTTTTGTCACCTAAAGAATTTAATTTTTTAGGTGGTGCATCAGGTAATGAATCGAAAGCACTGCTAACCAATGTGTATTATCAACACACCAGGAAGTTAAGTTCGAGGACACGCCTTTGTAAAAATTATTATTTTTTCTTGGGATGCATCTGGTAGAAGTAACTTCCTAGTGCGTTTATTTTTACTAAACGCACAACAACGTGTTAAAAAAATTATAGCTTGGTTTGTATGTTAACACGAACATTTTCGTGCAGTGTGTCAATGTAAAATTCATGCACCACTGCGAAATATTATGTCGATGAACCACATTGAAAAATAAAAATAACTAATTTTATGTATGTATGAACACTGAAAGCATTGCATTAAGTCAATGTACACACCATGCCTGGTGCATTTATGTTTTTTTGACACACCGAGTTTGATTTTTTTTTATTGAAAGTTATATGTCCATATTTATAAACACATATTTCATTTAATAAAAAAATGTATGTTTTATGTATGAGGTTGATGTATTTTATACGCCAATCATGCAAAGATGTCAATAGAGAGAGGAGTGACAACAATATGAGCAAAGGGTTGACCAATAGAATGCGATACGACAGTGGGAGGCACAAGAGAGGGAGAGATATTTGTTCCCTCACCCTATTACAAGAGTAATGCAGGGCCTCTTGAGGAATGTAGGTCTCCTTAAGTATTATGAGGAGGCTACATCATTGAAGGGGCACTCAAGGTTGTTGGTGCAGCTAATCCGTCAGTGGGATGTCCACCGACAAGATTTATGTGGTGATCCTAACATGTGGTACCAGTCCACTAAGGAGGAAATTTATTTATCACTAGCCTATCCAGGAGAGGGAGGGATTTTCCCTAGTTCCCTTATGTTGGGCCTGGGTGTTGTAGTAGAGAGTCAATTTATCTACTCTCAGAGATACGTTGGGGATCACATAACTTCTCCAACAGATTTTCAGGTGTCTAGTGCAAAACTATGAATCTCTTCTTTTGGTGCAGAGGAGGTTAGGTGTCTCTCACTATTAGTGACTACCATTGGACACTCTACTAATGGTAGGGAGTGCATTAGTTTATTTTGTTTTATGTTGATTCTTTGGGGTAGAGGCCACAATGTATTAGATGGCCTTTCAGTTTTTGTTGCAGTTTTGTATAGTTTTAGTTATATGTTGTGCTATGATACATGGGAGGTCGAACTTCCCTTTTTCTTGAAAGATGTTTTGTTTATTTTTTGAGAGGCTTCCAAAGACGAGACCTATTTTTTATGGTCTCCCTCCTAGGTCAAGGATTGAGGTATGGATGCACATGTAGGGTGAGATGATTCCCAAGAGGGGCCAACCGGAGTATACGACTAGGATTTCCATCGACACATTGGAGCTACTAGCCTATGAGGCGGGCCATATTTTCATCATGGTGTATTCCCTTACTTGGGGATGGATTTGCGACAGTGTCCCAATATCCTCTTCACACATGATAACCTAGTAGATGATAGAGTTAATATTATCATTTTCATTAAATTAATCTAGTTTCATTTATTATCTTATGATTGTTTGGAGGTTTTCGTGGTGTAGATTTTGAGATAAAAAACTCGGAATATCCACAGTCTTCATTTTCAGTCTACGTTTCGAGTCTAGAAGAAGACTCATCTTCAGGACAAAACCTACCATGAAGAGAAAAATTTAAGACATAAATAATGAATAGAAAGAAAGATGTGAAGTGAAGAGCTAATCAACTCATAATATTTAATATATTTTAAATTTAAAACATTTTTATTTATTTAGAATTATATCAAAAATAAGCTTTATTCATTGTATTTGATTTGATTTAATTTTTATTAATTAGAAATATAAAATTTTATAACGGAAATTAATTAGATATTCGTATGTTATTTAAAATATGATATAAATTATAATATAATAAAATTGATTTTAATGCCTCAAGTTTTTAATTACTAATATCAATTTTAATTTATTAAATTTAAATAGTAATATTAATTAAATAATATTACTAATATCAATTTTAATTTATTAAATTTAAATATTAATATTAATTAAATCATTATTAGAAATATTTGTAATTACACATTAATATTAATAATACTAGAATGAATGGAAAATGCAAAGAGTTTTAAGTTATGATAACAAATTTAAAAAGCTTTAATTATTTTATATAGATTTATTTAAATTTTTATTAATTATTTAATATAATAAAATTGTATTTAGATCATGGTATTTAGAAAGATGCAATAAGTTGAATATTTAATAACATAGATTTTAATTAGTTTTAATTAATAATATTAATTTTAATAAAAAAATTTATGAATTTACCTATTACTCACATTAATTAAAATATTATTAGCGATGTTTATAATTGTTTATAATAATGTATTAAAATTAATATTAATAATATTAGAATGGGAATGAAATGATAATGAAGATTAGCTTAAAGGTATGATTTAAAGAGGTATAATCAATTAGGTCTTTATATTATTATTAATTACAATACTAATTAATAATAGTTAGTCTTATTACCAAATACATTTATTGACTAATAATAATAACAAGGTATAAATGAAATTTATTAGGAAGGGATAATAAGATTAAAGTGAAAGCTTTAAATTATTATTTTGTTTAAAAATAGTTAGGTAATTTAGGATTATGATTTTAGAGGTTTATTATTTAAAAAAGAGGTTAAAAGGGTAGTGATGTTAGGGGAAGAAGTGTTGGGAAATGGAAAAGAGTGAAATGCACAAAAACTACAAGAATTATGGGAAGGGAGGTAGTGAACAATGTGAAGGGTGATGGCGGAGGGAGGAGCATTTTGTGCAAGGGGTATGACATGGAAATATGCTTAAATGATAAGGACGATGAAATGTGGGAGGATGAAAGGAGAGGGACAATGGAGACAAACACGCTGGGGGAAAGCTTATTTGTTGGAAAGAACGGAGATCCAATTCCTGCTAACCTCCAAACCTCCATCCCTATTGAGGTTATGAGGGTGTTTGATGATTTCCAGGGCTTCATGAACTTTACGTTTAAAATGATTTTTTTCATTGGCAATGACCACAACATCTTTTAGACAAATGTGGTGAAAATTTTTATTGGAGTGATCTGCCAAAGCGTAGGTTTTGATTCTTCCATTTTTGATATTAGTGCCATGTTATTTAAGCCTTATTTTGAAGGTCCTACCTGTTTCTCCAATATAGCATTATTCGCAAGAGAAATTAATTTTTTAAACATCTTTTTGCTAGAGGTGATCGGGGTCGTCTTTGACATATTTCATCCTTTGTCTAATGGTCATTAGAGGTTTGAAGGATGTTCTAACGTCTTTCTTAGCGATAACCTTGGCCATCTTGTCAGTGACTCCATGAATCTATGGGAGATATGATTTTGTTGCTAAGGAATTATCAGCTGAATATTTTTTTTTCCGGATCTGGCTCTTTGAATTTCTTTGTTGATGTTTTTATTTCTATATCCCAAGTTTATGAAATCATTTCTTAAATATTTTATTTCTTCTTCAACATGAGTATCATCCGATATTTTGAAATCTCGCATGAAAAGAGTCAGAATAACCCCTATACTTTGAGCAAGGTAATGGTGTGAATTAGTGTGAAGATAATTGTCAGTGTGCACTTTCTTTCTGAACACTTTGTCTCCAAGAGATTCATCTTCATTTCTTGAGAGGAGAATGCCAAGGAATGGGATGCAGTTTTTTTCCTCACCTTCCATTGTAAATTGGATATCTTTGGATATGTTATTAAGGTGGTTTAGAAAGCTTTTTAACACCTCATCACCATGCGGCCAATCAACACTGGTGTCATCCATGAACCTGATACAAAATTTAGGTTTCAATGGGTAATTATCAAGTTATTTCTTTTCAAATTTCTCCATGAAGAGGTTGGCCGCAATAGGGGACAACGAAGATCCCATATCAACTCTAGATGTTTTTTCAAATATTTCTCCCTGGAAGGTAAAGAAAGTGGAGTGGAGACATATTTCAGTGAGCTTTGTGGTTTGGGGGTCTATGACTTCTTTCACTACTTGAACAGATTCATATAAAGGGATTTTAGTAAAGAGTTGGACAACATCAAAACTTACAATCTTGTCTCCAAGATCCAACTTAGCTTTTTTAATGAATTCAACATAGTGATTGGATTCTTTGATGAAAGAGTTGGTTTTACCAACCAGAGGGGCGAGGGTACTAGCTACAAATTTTGCTAGTTCATATATTGGTGCCTCGATAGTGTTAATAATAGTTCTAAGAGGAGCACCAACCATGTGAATTTTTGGGGCACCATAAATGCGGGGCGTGATTTCACACTCTAGGGATAGGAGCTTTTTAATTTTTTCATCAAGCGTGGACTCCTTAATTTCTTTTTTAACATTTTTTATAACTTTGGAAATGGGTTTCTCTTTGAGTTTCTTATAGCTTCCGCTTTTGTGAAGGTGATCTCTAATTATATTGATGTACTCCTCCTTTTCCATTACCGATGAAACCCATCCCTTGTATGCTTTTAGGATGACAATTTTATCATTACATCTTAGGTTTTTTAGGGCTCTTAATTGCTCATTACTTAAATTTCTCTTAGGAAGCTTGGCCTTTCTTAGGATGATGGCACATTCTTGTCTCACAAGTTCTTTGTCTTCATCACTAAGATATTTGATACCATATTCAATGTTGCAAATTATTTCTTCTTTCAAAATGTGATTGGGGAATATAGCGAAATTGAACCCTTTGCCTAAAACCTCAATTTCTTCATTATTTAATTCATAAGAGGAGATATTAATAACTTTTTGGTTATTATTATCAGACACTTTATTAATCATGTTATTCGTGCTAGGGCATCGATCCATAGAACTTTATTAATCATGTTTATATGGGTTATTTGCATTGATACTGCTAGTAATTCACTAGACGTTGCAGTCATAGCCAATCCCACTGTTGTTGCTAATACACTAAATGTTGTCGCAACCAATTTCTTGGACGTTGTTGCAACCCTAGATGTTTTCTTACTCTGCATGTTGTCGTCAGACCCATAGTGTCTGCCTCTGTCTAACAAAGTGTGATCGTGGGAAGTGGATTTTGTGTCAATGTGTTTGATGGTGTTGTGTTTATACTCGTAGTCCATTTCTTTTTCATTCAAACTAGGATCCGGAGTTTGGATGGCAAATGGGGGTCCACTTCCATGCTAAGATTCTGCATATTGATGGTCCTAAATTATATATCCAACTTTTGCGTTAATGCAGTCCCTTCCTCTACCATTCGAGCCCATGTTGTAGGGATCCAGGGTTTGGACAATGGATGGGGAGGCTCTATGACCATTTTTCTACGTAGTGAAGGTGTTGGGTTGCACGTTTTGTTTTTGTGCATTACTAAGAGACCTGAATTCCTTCCTTCTTTCATATGAACTCGATTTTCTATACGATGAGGGAACTAGATTTTGGACAGTGGAAGGGGAGTCTGCCAGAAATTTGTGACTGTTAATTCTTTACGGATTTATGGTGTTGGCCTACGGGTTCCTGAGGGCATGCCAAAATATTTTTTTAATTTTAATTTTAATCTTTCAATTTTCTTGTTTTTCTTTTCACGGGCTAGGATACCTTCTTTGTCAACCTTGAATGTTTTTGAGGCATCAATGGTAGATCAGAGGTCCTTACAGATAATATGAGCCAGCTTGAGATGAATTTTAAATTCTTTGTGGAGAGATTCGCCAACATGAACCTGGTTCTACAGATTTCATGGTGAATCATGGATTTGTTGAGCCTGTCGAATGCTATGTGGTTGTGTTGGTTGTGAATTCTATGTTGGATGAGAGAAAACGATGGGGTAAGATTTAAATCTCGGAAATGTTTTAGGAATGATAGATCAGCTTCTCTTCTTTTAATTTTTACCCTTGTTTTTTTGAGATTATATATCTCAATCCATGTATCCCTTCCGTACATGGTACCGGTGATAATTTGGAGGTTTCTGTGGTGTAAATTTTGAGATAAAATTTATTATGGCATTTTCTTTAACTTGTTTATTAAATTGTTCAATGAAATTGTCTAATTATTGTTGTGTACTATATATTTTATAGATATTGGCACATTCGTTGGGGATATGCCTCTTCCCCTACCGAATGCATATGTAGAGATGACTAAGGGCATAATGGGTGAGGGACGTACTCGGATGCAGATACCCGTGGGCATGCAGCTGCATAGGTATGATATTAGATTCAAGATGGAGTTGGGTGACTGAATCTCTACACTTTTGGCTGAGGAGGGAGTCCTCCCTGCAAAAATTTTATACATCAAGGAAAAAATTAGGCTCTTGGAGCTATGGAGGGAGTTTTCTCCTGAAATTATTAGTCTTATGCGTCGTTATCATCAGAGCTACCATTCTATTGGCATCGAGGAGCCATGGCCCTGCAGATACAAAACCTTCACCTAGTACTACCCCATTGGATGATGATTGGGGTGTTGATCCTTCTGGTAGTACTCCACCTCATACTTCTCCTTCACCTCACCCACTTCTTGTTTCTCCTCGAAGAGCAGACCAACTACCTCCTCCACTCCTACTTCGACACTTGAGGCAGTTGACCATCCATTGTCTTCTACTACAGACCAGGCCTCCACTTGATGTATTTATTTGACTTGATTGTGTGTGTGTGTCTATATATATGTTTATGTTGATGTGCTTAATTTATCTGTTGGTGTTGATGTGTCTATTGTTAGGTCATTTTAGATATGTTCATTTAATGTTCTTGCAAATAGATGTATATTTTATAGCAGTTATTTGACACGAGATGTATATTTGAGGATGTGTGTGGTGATGATGTTAGAAAATGCTTGTGTTTTGCTAGATGTGATCATGATGATGATGCCATCTTAGATCATTAGATTTGTTTTCTAGCTAATGACGTTTATATATGCTAGAGGTGTATATAATTAGATAATGTTAGTGAATTTGAATATGTATTTTAGAGGATGTTTATGTTTGTTAGATGGTTATCATCATGATGTTTATTTTTATGAAATTATATTTATTATAGATTATGTATTGGTGAAATTATATCAAAATTTTATATATATAATTACATGAAAAACGACTTACTTTAAATAAAAAATGCAAAGATATTTTTATAAATTACAAAGTTTAATATGGTTGAAACTATAATTATAAAATTACTATAAATATTTTTATATTGCGTAGATAGTTTATACATATTCATTCTAACTAAATTCTTATTCAAGGTCCCTACCTATAGAAAACATTGAAATTAATAAATAAAATGTTTTTAAAACATGTCTAAAATTAGTCACTACAAAACAAAACCAATTTTACACACAATTAAATTGTAAAAACCTCTAAACAAAACTACCTTTCTAGTCATACTGAAGCATAGAAATTAGAAAATTGTGACCTATACTTATAATATAAGAGTTAGACAATAGCTAATTAATCTTCGCAATTAATTTCAAAAACGTATATTGCAACGTGTAATCATTAAATAAAAATTTCAAAATATTTATAATAAAATTAAAATATATAACTAATTAGTTTATAAAATCAACTATAATTAAACAACTTTTTTCATAAAATATTGGATTATAAAAATAATATTAAAATTAATTTGACTTTATAGATTTAATAAATTAAAGTTTATTTATTAATGATGACGATGATGATGATGATTATGAATGGAGTATCATTACAAAATATATTTATTAATTATAATTATTATTTAAAATACAATTTTTAAATGAATACGTATTTTTAAATTTTAATTATATTTATTTTTTAATTTGTAATGTTTAAATTAATAAATAAGAAAATGAAATCAATAAACTATTATCAATAATATTTACTTTAAAAATATAAAATTAATATTTTAAGTTTATTTATAAAATTCAATCTATTACTAAATTTAAAAAACTTATGTCATCATTTTTTATAATTAATTTAGATTTAATAGAACTTAAAAAAAAAAACTAATTTAATAAAATTTAATTTATCGCTAAATTTATGAGAGTTTAAAACAATTTAAATTTAATATTTTACCAATTATATAAATGTCAACCAGAACAATTAAATAATTAGCAAGGGATCTGTTAGCATGGGATAATTTTATATGTGATCACGATCATGATTTCCTGTTAAATCATTAGATTTGTGTGCTAGATAATGGCATTTAAATTTGTTAATTTGAATGGTGTGAGTGAATTTGAATGTACGGAAGGGATACATGGTATATAATTAGATGGCGTGAGTGAATTTGAATGTTTATTTTAGATTATGTTTATGTTTGTTAGATGGTTATCATCATGATGTTTAATTTTATGAAATGAAATATGTGTGTGTGTGTGAGTGTGTGTGAACTTATATCAAATTTTAAATATGAAATTACATGCAAAAAGACTGAATTTAAATAAAAAATGCCAAGATATTTTTATAAATTTCAAAGTTTAATATGGTTGAAACTATAATTGTAAAATTACCAAAAGTATTTTTCTATTGTATAGATAGTTCATACATATTTATTCTAACTAAGCTCTTTTTCAAAAAACAATTACATATGAATAAATGTTATTTTCCATTGTATTATTTACTCTTTTTAAATAGACTCTTTTACCCTAAATATTGTTAATATAAAAAAGTTATGATCTACAATCATAAGCATTCGCTTGGACCTAAAATTTTATGGATGCAAATCTTCCTATATTTGTTGTTTTTGTCAATATTTTGTAAGTTGATTACTATCAAATTTTTAAATTACAACACACTAACTAATCAAACGAGAATTGTACTGAGTTCTCACTTTTTAGAGGTAGCAAAAACTCTTCCTATTTTGAAAAGTGTTGATTCAGAATACAATTTTTTTTTCGAGCATATTTTTAACATTTTAGATTTTTTTATGTATCGAGTATAAACATATTTTTTAAATGTTAGTGATTTTCAAGTTGATTTCAAAAAGCATTGAGGCAACATCAACCCCTTTTTTGGAGGGGCTTACTTTTGGCACTTTAAATTTTTTAATGTATTAAGTGTGGATCATTATTTTGAAAATTTAACAATTTTTGAAGTTGTCATGTTCTTCTTCTTCCCTGAGATATTTATTTTTAAGTGTTTTTCATGTTTGTGTTTTTTTGTTTTTCTTTCTAATTTTTTTTGTAATGAAATATGTTGGGTGTGTGCTAAATTCTTTCCATGCATCATGGGGTCTAGGGCAGCGCCTTAGAAAAAATGTATTTGTGTAGACCTAATAAAATTTGGGCAAACTAAAGGATGGGGGACGGACCCAAATATGGTGGGCGGACCTACCCATGGTTTTGCACATGGTTTTTGGGCACGATAGTTTTTTCCCATGGTATCTGTAGATCTAGTCAAGGGAAATATATTTATGTTCTAATTTAGGGTTAGTGGATTGGGGTTTATGAATGCTTCGACATCTATATATATATCTATATATATATATATATATATATATATATATATATATATATATATATATATATATATATATATATATATATATATATATATATATATATATATATATTGAAAAGAATATAATGGAAAATCAATTTGGTATTCCCGATTTTGGGATCCATGGGAAAATCTCTGTGTATATTTGTTTTATGTTCTCGCCATTGTATATTTTTCTGTTTTAAGAATTCGTTTTCAAGTAATTTTGTACAGAGTTAAAGCCTTTAAAATCTACGTTTTTTTTCATAATTTAAAAAAAAAAATGGGTCAATATTGTAAAATTAAGATTTTATATATATTTATCTATCGCTAATTAGTATTTCAAAGTACATCAAATAATTGTCACTAAAAAACAATAATTTTAAACAATTGACAAAAAAATACATATTTTGAATATAGATATAATAAAAAAATACACATTTTGAGACTTTTTTTGCTAAAAATGACATGTCAAATAAATGATCTTTATGGGAAAATTTTAACAAAAAAAAATTTATAAATAACATTTTTTATGAATTTTATGTCAAAAAAATAATAATATTCACATTTTTTTTCAAAAAATAATGATTCACATAAAAATTAAAGTGAAAATCAGATAATACAAATATTAAACACATAACAACAATAATTGAATATTTATTCTACTCATAAAATCTCCAAGTCAAAACATTACAAGTATAACAAATGAATAGCTATCAAAATTGAGCTTGATTTGCAAGCATAACTTAAATTTAATTGACAATATCATATAATCCATGCTTATCATTCTCTAGAGTTTCATTATTGTCTTCTTCCATATTATTTTGTGCTTTAGTTTGGTCATTTTCCTCTTCTGGTGGATCTTTGATGTCCAAAAATCTCCCAAAGTATCCATTTCCAATCATTCCATCTAATGGTGGTTGAGGTTCCTTTTCCTTTTTTTCCACACGTGATTCATTAAAATCTCTTTTCCTAAAACCAACTTCTTGCATTGCATCTAGAAAAAATTGAATACCACTAATTCTTTGTTGAATAAAACTGCATTGTAGTGTCTTTTTCAATGGTTGTGCAATTTCTTCCTTTTTGTAGGCAACATGATAGTGTTGTACCTCATCATAAAATACTAAAGAAATAATTAAGTAAATTAGTATAAACACATAAAAAATAAAAAATAAAATATTTAAATTCAATATTATATAATAAAACTCACATAAACCTAATAATAAATCCAAAACCTAATCTTTTTCATTTGAACATAGATCTATAAGATAGATAATTAATTTGCATGTGGTTTTTTATAAATGTTAGTGATCTCTTCTTTTGCATATTTACTCTCATATGTTAGTTTTATTACAAAAACATCATGAACCAATACTTGGCTACGAGTCTTTCTATCTACCAGATTCAGAAGAATATGCTTATAGCTATCAGTTTTGTCCAAAATTCAACATGAATGAACTCAAAAACACTTATAATTGGTAAATCTCGGCAACCAATAAGATTTGACTTTTTCTTGTAACATGAAATAGTAAAAGTTAAGTTAACCTATACATAATTTTTTTTTTAAATTGCATTAATCAAACATACAATTTCAATGTCTTACCATGTAAGTTGTATCCTTGAGTTTTTTTTTCCCTTGAATATTGATAATAATGTTGAAAATTGTGTGTCTGAATGAAATTTCACAAATCTCCAAAGTGGTTATGTTGTGACTTCTTGAAATCTCTTACAACCACTTTATTAAAAGCTTGATAACCATAAAGCTCATTATCATATTCAATGTTTGGAAAATTGAAACCATGAGTAATATCTCCAATAACTAGGGAATATTCCTTTTTAGGTATGAGATTTTCAATGTCTTCACAATCACCTTTTATTATTTGATATTGGATGGTATCAATCCCATTCTAAATGTAATTATTAAGATGAGGATTAAATTCAAAATTCTTAAAACACTGCTACTCAGCCTTTCGAACTTAATTTTTTCAATAAAGTTTTTGAAACTATTCAGTACTCCATCTGCATTATTCCTCAACATATTAAATGAAATAAATAAATATATATAAGTAATAAAATAAAAATAGTTTACATATGAATAAAATGAGTTTATAAATCAACATACATTTTTTAATGCAAGATAAAAACATTTTAGTATTGTTGTAGAACTTGAACTGGGTAGTTTCATACAACGTCATCCCAACACTCTTTATTCAACATGTTAACCATTTATTCTTTTATTTTCATATAAACCCTATAACTAAATAAATAAAGTAAAAAATGTGAATATAGAGACATGTCTAACAAATACTACCAACAACGATATGTTATATTTAAAAGAAAATTATAATCCAAAAATAAGTAAAAATAATTCAAAAAATTTACTTTTCATCCAATGATAATTCACCTAACTTCACACAAGATAATTTTAATTTGACAAGTGTGATATACTTCACTACTTGCATTACTCTCCAAGGCGTGATAGACATATCATCTCGAAAATTCTTTATTTCAGGACATGTCTTATTGTTGGTATATATTAAGGGTTTAGAGTTTAACATTCTGATTTGTTATGTCAATATTCTCCCACATGTTTAAAATCTCATCAATCAATTCCCATATCGCCCAAGTTCTAAATTCCAACTAGAAAATTGTAACACTTGTTAATAACCCATAAATTATAGGATCTCAAGGTGATTGGATACTTCATAATTCTTGCAAAGTTTTCATTATTGAAAGGATTTTATAAATTCAAATGATTTCAAATAAAAAATATCAAAAATAAAGAAAAGAGGGTATAAAAAATAGAGAAAAAAATGAAAAAACGAAATAAGAACCCCAAAAAGAAATAAAAATGAAAGTGATGTAGGTTCAAATTCCACTGCTCATTAGATAGGTTTTTCCGGTCATACAGATTAATCAAGATTGGAGAGTTTTCAATTTCTGTTGATAGGTTAGAAAGGAAAGATTTGCTAAACTGTTTAATATTGGATTGTCAGTAGATAGGTTAGAGAATGAAATTGACTCAATAGTTTAAATTGAGTCAATGGTTGAAATAAGGATAGATGTTAGGGTAGAATTTCAAAAGAAAATGTTTCAGGGTTTGCAAGTCTAAATGTGCCCTACAAAGAAGAAAACAAGTTAGATTATTAGTTTGGGTAGGTAGATATGTTCAGGAGGAAAAACGGAAGGAAGATATGAAATATATTCTACAAAGTACAACATCAAAATTTTATCTTCCCATGCTGCCAGAAGAAAATCAAAATATAGGGTGTTTACACTCAAAGGGAGAAAAGGGAGTTATGTCTTAAAAGGTTTGGATTTCAAAAATCATTTGAGGCATACCTTATTTCTAAATTTTATCCTATGTCTTTTACAAGTCCTGTCGAGTCCCAAACTGCAATTCGCATCGTCAAATCACAAAAAATCCCTTGCCATTCACTTTCCATTTCATAAATCTTCCGACCTGTGATTCACGATATAAGGTGGGACCCCTTTCTTTCCTTCGCGCATTGGCATACCGCAAAAATTCCTTGCCATTCATTTTCTATTCCAAAAGCCCCCCGATGCGATATCAATGGGACCCCCTCCTATCCTTTCACGCCGGCATATCGCAAACATTCCTTGTCAATCCATTGCCATTTCATAAATCCCCCAATGTGATATCAAGTGGGACCCTTCCCTGCCATGTCCCCTTGATCAGGAGATCAAGTCATATGCTCAAAAATGAAAGTGCTCAAAATAGGTCCAAACCTGAGCGACCGGAAAGGACTCGTCGTTACGTGTCTAGCGCGGTGAATGTTTCAAAAAACTGATCCCGTATGAGGAAGATATCGTGTCCTGTTCGTTTTCTCAAACAACAAAATTTTGGTGACTGGATGCCCAGTCAACTTGCAGGTACAGTCAACAGAATATTCTAGGAATATTCTATTTTCTTCAGAGCCAATGTGGTGGCGCCACATGGCACTTTGTGGGCTATTTTATGTTGAGGGTATGGAGGTTGATCTTGCCCGTTGGATGTGTTTGTAGAAGGGCGAATGATTGAGTGACATGTGGCAGGCCTGCAGGCCACCACGTGTCCTCACAAGGTTAGTGAAAAATTGTATGGAGTCGATGGGGGTTGAACCTACGACCTCCTCTCTGCATGCAAAGACCATTTTCCATTCCATCTACACATGTTACTTAACATACTAAAGTGAGAATACATATTTGAATTTTGTTTAAAAATGCGCTGAGGGCTTGGGAGGCCAGCCCCCCTCGCATGTGACCTTAGCACCGGAACCCTAGCTTCATTTTAAACCACAGCATCAAATTTAAACTGTCGACGGGTGGTCATACCTGTTCACATGCCGAGGTAAATAGTAAATGTGACGGTTTAAAAAGGGTTTGGAACCACGTACTCCAGGTTCCAACCTCATCCGGCGAGTTAGTTGCGACGGTGATCACATGGCGAAATAAACGTTTGTTGTAATGGTTAAAGGTTATGGAACCTGTAACTCTCGATTCCATCGAATGCGGCGGAGTCCAAACGGTTAACAGAGTATTCAGCGGAGGTGGCATGTGACCACCCTGCCACTCACAATCAATGTCAAGGTTATCCGCCCACCTGATTTCGAGTGTGCACCCAAATTTGGGGTAAACTATTAATTTTTTTGCAGTTAAACTGTCAGTCTCCACATTTAGTGGAGCTTTTCTAGCTGTCATTAGGAAAAATGTATTGGGAGGTCAATTTTTGACCAATTTTGGTGAAACAAGAGTCTACCTAGACTAATTTGAGAATTCTAGAGCCATTGGTGCAGAGAAAACAGCCATTAGAGGCCTGCAAACATATGTAATTTACAATTTTGAGCATAATGACAAAGAGGGAGATGCCATTGGGAGTTGGACCAGCAGATGTAGTCGAGGAGGGGTGAACTGCTTCATCGTGCCTACTATGTAAAACTTATGTGTGAATTTTTTCTCTATTATGCACTGTTGTTCAATGTTTTTAAGGCTTATTTACATGCTTAAAGTTCACTAATTCATCTAATTTTCATCGTTAAAACTCTCATACCTTAAGAAAACTTATGGAGACAATTTGTACATGTTTATTTAACTGAAAGGACACTTAGCATAGCAGAATTAATACACTCCTTTCAGATCAATTTGGTATTAGAGCTAGAGTTTTATCTCTGGTGTTTTTATGTGCAAGGATTTGTTAACTGTATGCAAGGTTTTCATGCTTACTAGGCTCAAGCTTAATAGAGGAGAAGGAAAATTGGTGGAAGCAAGAGGTTCTCAAAGTGAGCCACAACAAAGGAGAGCAAGATTTCTAGATTCTCCACCACCTAGTTCACCTCCAAGAGAAGCAGAAGCAGCATCAAGCATGCCTCTAGGAGAAGAAGAAACCCATGAAGAGGTGGATCCCAAAGAGGAAGAAATAGTGTTCAGGAAAGAATTCCATGACATGACTGAAATGGTGAGAGTCCTTTATCAAGAAAGGAATGAAAGACTAGTAGGAGAAGGATCAAAACTTCACAAGGAAGGTCAGGGATCATCAGGAGGTCACAATGATAAATAAAAATCAAATAAGGGAAATGGAGGAAATGGAGGCAGTGGAAATTCACCATCCTCACCCTCATCATCATCATCCTCTACTTCATCTTTAGTACACCATTCACACAAGTCAAAGAACACTGGTAAAAGTCCTTTTTCTAAAACTTGATGTTAAGTTTGAATTGCCAATGTTTAATGGTGAAGTCAATGTAGAAAATATTGATAATTTGATTAGGAAATTGGAGGTTTACTTGAGAATTCAGAACCTTCATGGTGATGGCACCAAAATCCAACTAGCTTCATTGAGGATGGAAGGTGCAACTCTTGTTTGGTGGGAAGCCAAGACAAAGGAGGAGATAAAAAAACATGGTAATATTATTCTTTCATGGACTAATTTCATTACTAAAATAAAACAATAGATTTATCCATTAACTCACATGCAGAAAGCCATAATGAACTGGAAAATTTTAGAAAATTGAAAGGAAAATATGTACAAGACTACACCCAAGAATTTAGGAGAAGAGCTCTCTTATTAGGGGTATATTTGCAGAGTCAAGATACTTTGCTTAAGTACATAGGGGGCTTACATAGCTACCTTACACATACTATCCTCATGTTTAATCCTACAAGCCCAGATGAGGTATGTGTTCAAGCTACACATTTAGAAGCTAGAGAGAAAAAATACTTTTGAAGAGGGTAGAAACAAAACTTTTAAAGGGAAAAACAAAGAGAAGACCTCAAAAGGAAAATGAAAAAAGAATGCATCTGTCAAGAAAGAGGGAGATAAAGTGGTTTGTAAACATTGTTCAAGAGAAGGCCATGAAGATACAAACTATTGGAAACTACATCCTGAAAAGAGACCCAAATTTAACAATAACAAAGGGAAGCAGAAAACTGTAGCTATAACTCAACATGACTTAGGAGAAGATTCAGGTGATGAAACTAAAATTACAGCCATGGGATTGAAGAACATGAAGGGGAAATAAATTGAAACAAAACCCAGTACTAGTACTTCAAACTATCACGTAGAAGCTCCAAATGAAGAAGAGAGAATTGAATTGTTTCCTGTGAGGATCATATCCAAACATACCAAGATTGATACACTATTTGACAGTGGGTCACAAGCGAACTTAATATTTCAATAATTGGTCAAGAAACTCAATCTTGAGACCATTCCCATCTAAAACCATATCCACTTGGGTGGATTTGTCAGGATGCAAATTTACATGTTTCAAAGAAATGCATATTGAGCTTAGCAATAACTGCATATTTTGTTGACACGGTTGAATTAGATGTGGTTCCACTTGATATTACAGGTGTCATGTTGGGAAGTCCTTACTTGTATGACAAGAAATCTATCTTCCATCACCATGAGAAAAAATACCATTTATTCAAATATGGCAAGGAGTACATTGTTAGAGCACATCGCAAGAAGACAAATATTGCAATGGTAAATGTTGGACAGGTAAAAAGGCTGGTGAATTCAAGTAAGAAATTTGTTCTTCTAATGATTAAGCCTAAAGTTGATGTTAATCATGAGTCATTTGAAAATTGTGATCCTAAGTTGAAATCAGATTTATATGATGTAGTTGATGCACATCATGAGATGTTTCAAGGGCCACGAGGATTGCCTCCTAAAAGGGAGATTCGACATGAGATTTAGTTTCAACAAGATTGTCCTCTTCCAAACATCGGCATGTATCACATGTTGATAATGGAGAATGTTGAAATAAAAAGGAAAATCAAGGACTTGTTGGACAAGGGACTCATAAGGCCAAGCACTTTTCCATGTGGTTCACCAATAGTCCTGATTCCGAAGAAAGATGGGACTTGGTGTTTTATTAAGTTTCGAGCTTTGAACAAGATAACGATGAAATCAATACCCCACTCTGGGATAGATGATTTATTAGATCAGCTGAAAAATTATTTCACTAAGTTAGATTTAGGAAGTGGATATCATCAAGTAATAATTGAAAGTGACATATGGGCGCATTTAAAGCAATGAGACTCTTTGGTGGAGAAGTTGTATACGTTTAGTTTATTATTGCAACGACAACTTTCATGTGTGTTATAGATAATGTTTACCATCCATTTTCTTGATGAATTTATAATTTATAAATGTGTATTTAGATGATATACTCATTTTCAACAAAATAAGAGAAGAGCATGACTTGCATGTAAAGAGGGTACTTGATGTTTTGAAGAAAGAGCAATTATTTCTTAAGATGTCTAAGTGTGAAATTGGAAAAACTTTTTTGGTTTATTTGGGACACATTGTAGGAGGAGGGTGCATTGAGAATTGATCCTTCTAAAGTGAAATCCATTGTGAATTGGCCCACTCCCAAATCAGTAATAGAGGTAAGAATTTTTTTAGGCGCAGCTGAGTATTGGAGAAAGTTTATTGCTAACATTTCTGCCATAAATACTCCTATTCATGCAGTGACAAGTGTGAAGAAAGGCTTCCAATGGGGCGGCAAACAACAACAAGATTTTGAAGCTTTAAAAGACAATATCAGTTCAGCTCCAATTCTTGCATTACCAGATTTGAGACAACCATTCGAGATACAGACTGATGCTAGTGATTATGCCATGGGCGCAATACTTTTGCAGCATGGTAAGCCTATTGCTTTTCATTCTGAAAAATTCAATGGTGTTGTAATCAATTATCCAACATATGAAAAAGAGCTGTATGCATTGGTACAGAGTGTCAAGAAGTGGAAACACTACTTGATGGGTAAAGAGACAATTATTCATACCGATTAGCAACTGCTACAATACTTGCAGTCGCAAACAAAATTGCAGCAATCATGACATTTCAGGTGGATGGGATTTCTTCAACAATTTCACTTGGTTATAAGGTACAAGAAAGATATTTTCAATAAATTTTCTGATATGCTTTCAAGGCCTATTATAAGTGCTTCTACTTTGCTTAAAAATGATTCTATTGTACATGAGAGTTACATACAACATTATGCATCTGATGTTGATTTTAAAGATGTTTATGCTAGTTTGAGTGAAGGGAATCAAGTTGAGGAAAATGATTATCACTTTCATAAAAATTTGTTGTTTCATTTGGGCAAGTTGTGTATACCAGAAGGAGAGAAACTTAGTGTCATGAGAGAGGCTCATTCGTCTCTTATTACTGGTCACTTTGGGGTAAGAAAAACAATGGCACATCTCCAAAGGTATTGTTATTTGCCTCGCATGATAGATAGTGTGTCATGTTTTATAAGAGGATGTTCTATGTGTGCAACAAGCAAGCCTAGCAATAGGAAGCTTGGGTTTTACATGCCACTACCAGTACCATCAAGGCCATGGGAGAGTGTCTCCATGGACTTTGTTGGAGGTCTACCTATGTCAAGAAAACAACATGATTATCTTTATGTAGTTGTGGATAGATTCAGTAAAATGTGTATACTTATGCCATGTAAGAAAACCATTACTGCTGAACAAACTGCTGAAATTTATTTTCAACATGTATGGGTTCATTTTGGTTTGCCAACTTCTATTGTTAGTGACAGGGATTTCAGGTTCGCTGGGAATTTTTGGTCCAATATTTGGAAGATGATGGATACAAAGTTGAAAAAGAGTATTGCTTTTCATCTGCAAACTAATGGCAAACCCGAAGTGTTGAACAAGACCGTTGTGCATCTATTGAGAGGATATTGCAGCAAGCATCCCAATTTGTGGGATGAACAACTGCATTACATTCAACATGCTTACAACTAGGTCAGGCACTCTTCTACAAATACTTCACCTTTTGAAGCTTGCTTTGGGCATTTATCGAAATCTCCATTAGACTTCATCTATGAGAATGATGTTGAAATTTATGTGCATAGTGATATTGACAAGGCTCGAAATTTCATTGGGAAAATTCAGTTTATTCATCAACAAGTTCAAGAATATCTTGAGAAGAGTCAAAGCAAGTACAAGGAGAGGCATGACAAACATAGAGTTGATCACAAGTTTCAAGAAGGAGACGAAGTATGGTTTCACATAAGAAAAGAAAGGATGCAAGGAGAAGGTAAAAATCTCAAGCCTATTCATTATGGTCCATTCAAGTTTATTAAACAAGTTGGTAATAATGCATTTCAACTTGAATTGCCTTCATAAATGAAAATGTATTCCGCTGTCAATGTGGAGAATTTACGTTTGTATGAGCCTCCATTGATTGATGATCAAGGGAGTGACATTCAGCTGCCATCAATAGAAGATTTCTTGCCAGAATTTCTGGACGAGCTCAAGGATGATGCCATCATTTTCCCAAACAACGAATTTTTGGTGATTGGATGCCCAGTCAGCTTGCAGGTACAGTCAGCGAAATATTCTGGGAATATTCCATTTTCTTCAGAGCCAATGTGGTGGCACCACGTGGCACTTTGTGGGTCGTTGGATGTTGAGGGTACGGAGGTTGATCTTCGTCATTGGATGTGTTTGTAGAAGGGAAAATAATTGAGTGACACATGGCAAGCCCATAGGTCACCATGTGTCCTTACAAGGTTAGTTGAAAAATTTTGTGGAGTCGACGAGGGTCGAACCCACGACCTCCTCTCCACACGCAAAGACCATTTGAAATTTTTTCTACTCATGTTACTTAACATACTAAGGTGCGAATACATATTTGAAGTTTGTTTAAAAATGCGTTGATGGCTTTGGAGGCTAGCCCCCCCCCCCCGCATGTGACCTTAGCACCGGAACCCTGGCTTCGTTTTAAACCACAGCATCAAAGTTAAATCACCGACGAGTGGTCAAACATGTTCACATGTGGAGGTAAACAGTAAATGCGACGGTTTCAAAAGGGTTCGGAACCGCGTACTCCAAGTTCCAACCTCATCTGGTGGGTGAGTTGTAACAATGATCACATGGCAGAATAAATGTTTGTTGTAACAGTTAAAGGTTATGGAACTCGTAACTCTCGGTTCCATCGAATGCGGCAGAGTCCAAACTATTAACGGATTATTCGGCGGGGGTGGCATGTGACCACCTCGCCACTCACAATTAATTTTAAGGTTATCTTCCCACCTGATTTGGAGAACGCCCCTAAATTTGCAGTAAAATATTAATTTATCTAAAGTTAAATTTCCAGTGTCCACATTTAGTGGAGCTTTTCTAGTTGTCATTGGGAAAAATGTATTGGGAGGTCAATTTTCGACCAATTTTGGTGAAACAAGAGTCTACCTAGACTAATTTGATCATTATGGAGCCATTGGTGCAGAAAAAATAGCCATTAGAGGCATGAAAACATATTTAATTTTAAATTTTTATCATAATACAAAGAGGGACATGCCATTGGGAGCTGGACCAGCAGATGTAGCCCAGGAGGGGTGAACTACTTCATCATGCCTACTGTGTAAAACTTATGTGTGAATGTTTTTCTCTATTATGCACTGTTGTTTAGTGTTTTTAAGGCTTATTTACATGCTTAAAGTTCACTAATTCATCAAATTTTCATGGTTAAAAATTCATACCTTAAGCAAACTTATGGAGACAATTTGTACATGTTTATTTAACTGAAAGGAAACTTAGCACAGAAAAACTAATAGACTCCTTTCAGATCACCCCTACCAATATTCGCCATCGTACATCGTAGGTTTTAACATTTACCCCCACTTTCTCACCACAATAACTCCCCGACTGCGATCTGTGGGCAGCCCCACCTCCACCATGCCACATCACCTTTTCTGCCACCGCACATTGCAGGTTTTATCATTTGCCTCCGCCACTCATAACAAAAAGCTTCCGACCTGCAATTGTGATATAGATTGGGTCCCACCTTCTTGCCACGTCACATCTGCATTAAACTTCCCACAGCTCCTTGCCATCTCCGCTTACCCCCACACATCAGATGGTCCACAATGCTTTTTGGCCCCCCGTCAACCACCGAACGTTAACAAAGGCAAGGTTCGAAATGGGCAGTATCCCATACCACCATTCCTGCTACGTGGCGTGCCCATAGTACTTCACACCCCCCCCCCTCGCTCCATTACCACTCACCACTCATGCCCCACTCTGAAAACGGTTTTCTTGTGTAACCATACCGTCGCGCATGTTGACCGTTATCCACACCATTAGCGCCACGTTTGTTCCCACCTTTTCCCTCCATCCTATCCCATCAACCCCCGCCAACATAGTTGTTGCGCCATAAAGGGTCGGGCCGTTATCCAATGGACCCACACCACCTCAACACCACCAAATCGTTGTTTTAAAGCCAAAATTCGGCATAACTGTAGAGTTTACTCTGTTTTTTATTGTCAATTTGTTGCAGGCGTGGAATTCACAAGTATTATCAGCGAAAGTGCGAACTATTGCCAAAGAGCCATTTTTTTATCAAAGAAGAGTTGTCAGCTCTCTGTGAACCATATTACAGCTCTCCTTTAAACTATTCAATCCTAGTCACGATCCCCCTCTGTCATATCCCTTCCCAGTGCTAATCCATAGCAAATTCCCTTTATCTGTTCCCCCTTCTGTCATCTCATTCTTCATTGCAGGTTGAGAAAGAAGATACATTGAAGAAGCATGCCTCCCAAGAAAGACCAGGGACCCTTTAACCCCATGATCTACCCTCAGGTATATTTTGATCACATACTCCTTGAATACGGAGACTATAAGATCCATGAGACAGAGTTTGAATTCAACTTGTTCGATGTATACTGCTAGCTTAAGGACAAATTTCTTGAAGAATTCGATGATATAGGCCTATGGAAAACCAATTTTCCTTATTACATTTTTTCCAGAACCCATAGCTGCCCTGAGCTAATCAGAAAATTCCAATCATGCTATGACATTAATCGGAGAGTCATAGTGAAACCCTGCAGGAGAAACTTTATTTTACATCAATTCCCCATTCATTCAAGATATGATGCAAGCCCCCATTATTGAGAACACTATCCCTTTTTCATATGAGGCCCTTATAGATCTATAACAAAATCTAGATTCCACCAGTAGGGCCAAAACCTTAGAATCATTCATGGCCACCAATGCACCAAAGCCTATCAAATATCCTTCGTATCCATCATCCATTTTTCCTTATAGGATCCAGCACATCATCACTGTTATATCATACTTATTGGGGTACCACAATGATCAATGGGTAGATGAATCCATGATTATTTTCTTATCTATCCTCTCCTCATATGCTAAGCCCATTGTTATGTTCAACTACGCTCAGTTTCTTGCTGATGAAATCAATGATTAGTTCCTGAAGTTCCAGACATAAGAGGTATTCAAATACACCTTTGTGTTAGTGTACATTTTTTCTTGTTTTCAATCCAGCAAATTCCAATTTGATATGATGAAGCAGAGTGTTGACTCTCAATCCCAATCTATAATTTTCTAGACAACTTTATTGATGAAGGAACAGAAAATCTATTACTACAATATTTTTGTAGACCTATTTTTTCATCCTACAATCAGAGCACTCAGCAGTACTACAGAGCCAAGGATCAGTGAAGAAATCAAGAAAGTGATGCAGTTGACAAATCAGATTAGGACAGTTGATAGGTACCTCTACCAAAACTACACAGAGATCAAAGTTTATGGCAATGAATTAGCTCTAGACAAATTTCCCAAGTACCTCTCTATGAGATATTTGCACTAGAATATATCAAACAAATGATAAATGCAAATGAGGTGCATTTTTTCTCTTCCAAGAAGAAGTCAAAATTCAGGATCAAATCATAGATTGGTCCATTTATTTTCAACAACAGAGCAGCAAGGGATGAGGCAGATAAAATTTTGAAGGGGATGAAGTTCACACATAGCTTCACTTGGTCCTATGATCCAATGGGGATTATCTCCAAGAAAAGGGTAGAAAACAAGTCCACACCCTACATTCATACCCACGGATTAGAGATAGAAAATTACATGAACCAAGAAAAATGAGTGGCAGACACAATTCAAGAAGCAGAAGAGCAGGTCATCTCTACTTCAGGAATTCAAACACCCACTCCACATGAATAAAAAGCTACAGGAGCAGAAGATGACAAAGGAAAAGAGCCTGAAAAGGAGACAGGAAGTGAGAGGACCACAGAGGATCAAATTGACCTGGAAATTGATTACTCCACCAAATAATTCAAAATGAAATATAGGAAGAGGGCCAGAGTCTGCATGAACTTTGACCAAGGCAGTGATAAGTATCAGCAAACAATCATCACAATCAGAGATTCACCAGGTGGCCAAAAAAATTTCTCCACATCCTCTGCAACGGTGCCTTTCCAACAGCAGAATGTGCAGACTCCTACATCCACTGCAGGACAATAAGAGGAATATATCTATGAAACATTCAAAGAAATCAAAATAATGAACGAGGTTCTCAATACCAGCACATATAACCAATTTTGGAAAAAAACAAGCAGCTCCGAGAGCAGACTTCTCTCAGCATTTGATTTTGAGAAGTCAAGAATGAGGATGGAATTCTTGGAAGCACAAATTCCTCAAACAAAAGGTGCAGCAGAATACAAGAGGACCTCTTTTGAGTTTGATATAAATAGAATTCATCCAATTGACCAAATGGAGATGCATAAGCAGACAAGAGAGATGGTCTCCTCCACCTTGAACAGTACAGCTATGAGCCTCTCAAAGTTGCAGGTTACTTTGTCCAATGCACAGTCACAGCTAAATATGGAAAGGATCTCTTCCATGGCCAAAGACACAAATATTAAATCCCTGGAGGATTTAGTAATGCAAATTGGGTATGATCCATCGAACCTAGCAGTGGCAGAAACACTGGTGAAGAAAAAGAATGCAGACATAGTTGCTTTGAGGAGGCAGCTCAAGATGCCAGTGACAGAAGATCCTATGGCCAAGGAGATAGAAGCCAATGAAACACATAAGGCAGAGATTCTACAATTGATCATTGAACAAGAAGAAAAACTTAAGCAAATGGAGGGAGAAATGAAGAAAATGATAAATGAAAGGCAGAATGCAATAAGAGATGCAGTGAAGGGAGCCACAAAATAATTAGCTAAGGCCATGATTCCACTACAGGTTGTCCCTCTTACAGTGATTCCAGTACCTAAAACAACAATAGGTACACCAGGTGAAGGCCCTGAGAAACTGGCTAAAGCTATGGAGAACATGTCCTTATAGACAACAGAAATTAAGAAGCTGCAGGATCAACTTAGCGACCTACAAGAGCAGTTTAAAAGAAAAGATTCAGCACATGTCATAGAGTTGTAGATCAGAAAAAAGTTAAATGAAAGTTTGCAGAAGTCCCTTCAATAGTCCTCAATTGGAAACATGGTAGGAAGAGTTAAAGAAATTATTTGGCTAGATATAATTGAATTTGTGAATGATATATGGCCATCAATTCTAATTATTTTCGAACATAGGGATTTAATCAAATCAGTGAAAGTTTCCATCAAAAAAGAAAATGAGGAACTTGGAGATAAGCCCCAAACTGCCAACAATATCATCAAATTTCTGAATTCTAAAAGTATTCATGAATTGGAACAGTTGGAAGTGGCAGATAGAACAGTCACTATACTTGAATTCAAAAGGGTATTGAACAAGAAAAGCATGGTTACACGGCTGGAAGAAAGGTGTCGTCAACTAGAGATTGGAGTAAGTAGATTTTTTAATATTATTGAGCCACTAAACAAAAATGGATTGCCTTCCTTATTTGTTATCAATGATAAGATGATGTCTACGACAAATTATGTAAAAAGGCTCACAGATATTTTAAAGGATACTTCAAAGCATACAAATATGAAGAAAACTATGATAGGGAAATCATTTTATGAAGTGACCAACAATGATGTCTTCATACAGCATGAGATTCAGCACATTTATCAGTTAAGGCCAACGTTTGTGAAGTACTCTGATACTGATGAAGTCTACAAAAAGTTGAATAGAAATAAATTTCTAACTCCAGATGAGGGTGAAAACTCAACAGTGTGACAAAACAGGTAGCTCAGCGAACTATCTATGTCAGCAGATCCAGTGTATCAGAACAGCGTAGCGGTACCAAATTTTCCAGCACAGCAGGCTGCTACAGCATGGAATAACGGCTTCGCAAGGACTATAGACATTCGTTAAAGGGGTCGTTACACTCAATGATGGTTTCATAGTGGCTTTAGATACCTATTAAAAAATGTCACAGTGCATCCATGCCTAAGATGCACAGGCTGAATTTCAGTTACTTTGTAATAAACGAACCAATTACCCTTCTGATAATGGCACTCGGTTGCAAGTAGTTTAAAAGTAACGCTTTATTCAGTAATAGGGGTTGGACCCTGGTTTTGTAAGCACTTTTCATTGCAAGTACTTGTAATTTTTCAAGATGGAGCATCAATAAAGAGATTATTCTGCAAGATTCATGTGTTGTGTTGTCCTGGTGATGTTCTTCCTTATTCACGTTTAATGTTTTCCTACTGTAATCTTTCCATGTGTGTCAATTAAAATTATAATTTTAAAACAGGAAGGTTAAATTAAGATTTACTGTTCTGAGTACCTTAATTCTGACTACCTTTACAATTTCCATGTTTTCTTCTGATGTATGGTTTAAGAATTCTTATTTTCTCTTAAGTCATTACTGAATTTTTTTTTCTCCACCTCCTAATTCCATTCATTTATAAACACCAGTATTCACAGCTAGCTTGCCTTGCTTTCGTTCTGGAATTTTATGCATTTACCCAACCCATTTCGACTCCATAACCCAATGGAAATTTTTTAGTGAAACCCCTTAAATCCAACCACGAACAATCAAACAAAACAATTCCCATTCTCAATTTAACTAGCCTAATATCAATAAGCTAAAAAAAAATCTAAATATTATAGAGAGATCCCTCTCTGAGTTTAGGAGGGCTAGATCCTAGGCTTCAAGAGGTTTTTATGTTGTTCTTTATAATTTATTCTTGCCAATATTATAAATTATAGAGTGGTAACATATTGGCGACCATACTGGGGACATAACTAAAAATTTTCAATTTTCATCTGAATTCAAAAAACTCGAGCTAAAAAGCACTCAATGATGCAACCTTATTTTAAATATTGGTTTCTTATAGCTTTAAATAATAATTTTTTTTGTGATTTTGAGTTGAATTTTGGCTCCCAAAATAATATCCACCAGATCTCATCTAGATCCAAATCCTCCTCCTATCATAGATAATCCTGAGAAAATTTTGAGGAAACCTCCCAGAACAGAAATTCCAACCAGTAGCAGAATTTTTCACGGATCTAGCTCCTTAACCAATTACGTTGTCACTCTGTAGGACATTCAATTCGATTTTCATTTTGAACAAATTATGTTCAGGACAAAATCTCAAAATTGGACTGACCTTACAGTTTTTGTTCCATTCATCTTTCATACCTCTACCCATCCAACTTCATCCACCATTCCTCTCCCTCCACCACCTCCATCAATCATGGTAGCCAGATATGCCCCATTAGTGCTTCCAGTACCTTTACCTCCTATGCCCCAGGACTACCAATCCAAGATTCCATAGTTTTATAGCACTAGTCCTATGACTGCCCAACAACACATAGATAAAATGAATGATTTTTTTGACCTACAAGAAATTGATGATGACAGTGTCAAATTGAGAATGTTTGCCCAGAGTTTAGGGGGTGAAGTCAGGAAATGGTTTAAAGGTTTAACTGCTAATAGTATCCATGATCTCCCCGCTTTTCACCAAGAATTTATCAACAAATGGGAGGTCAAGAAAAATCCACTTCATATTTTATCAGAATATGAAAATATTAAGAGATCTCCAAAAGAGAGTGTGCAAGACTACTGTACTAGATTTAACAGCTTATACAATGCACCCCCTGCTAATATGAGACCACCCCAAGGGATATTTCTGCTTAAATTCCCAGATGGATTTGACCCAAACATGGCCTATCAGCTTAGGGAAAGAGACTCATCAACTTTAGAGGAAATGCAAAAGGATTTCGTGAGTGTAGAATCCAATTTATAAGCAAAAATGGCTAGGATGAGGACTAATAGGAGAGTCACAATAAGAGAAGAACCTGTAGCCTCTACATCTGACACAAAAATTAACAATTTGGTAAGGACTATGGAAAGGATGATGGAGAGGATGAGTTTGAATGAAAGAGCAATATCCATAGAAAATCAACCAGCACCCCAAAACAGAATTCATAACCCAAGAAGAAACCCTCCACAAATTAGACATAGAGAGGAAAGAGGTCCTAATCAGTAGATTACGCCTCCTTTTCAAGAAAAATATGTTGATGATGATGAAGGAATAGTGGATGAAGTTGACGAAAATCATATTAATTTGGTGGGGATTAATGAAGATGATCATGCTTTCCTCACAAAATAAGAGAAAGACTTGTTTTCGCTACCCCAAACAGACCTCGGATCCAAATAATCTAATGACTACGAACTAGGTTTTGAGAATGCCACTAAGGAGGTCCACAGACAATACAACTTAAGGAGCAAGAAAAATTTGGATAATTCAAATAAAAATAATTCATAAAACTCTACCAAAAAAGTATCTGAATGTGAAGTCAAGAAAACAACAGAAAACACAAAGAAAAATGTGAATAACTCAGAAAATAAAAACATAGAAAAAAGTAGATATTCCTGCCAGAAATGTTCAAACAGACATTCCTAGTAAAATCAAACCGACTAAAGTTACCCAAAGAATAGAGGCTAAAATAATTTATTTGTCAAACCCACTAAAAACTCAAGCACCATTCAATATTGAGAGTGAACTTGCCAAAGTGAAGATTTCTATCCCTCTCATTGAATGTATCAACAAAAATGTCTACAGATATCAGGTCCTAAAAGTGTTAAATATAGAGGAGATCACCAATACTGTCAATTTAAGTGATGACCAGCCTCAACTTTTTTTTGGGCCAAAGGTCAATGGCAGACCACAGGAAGGAGGGGTCCCTCATTTTTATGTCATATTAAATGTTCATCACAAGATACTTCATAATGCCATGTTGGATTTGGGTGCATCACACAACCTTATGCCCAAGGCTATCATGGAGAAACTTGGTCTCAGAATCACTAGACCTTATAAAGATTTATACTCTTTTGATTCCAGAAAAGTTAAGTGCCCAGGTCTGATTAAATATCTTTGTGTCACTTTAGCTCAAATACTTGCAAATAGTATAGTGATGGATATTTTTGCGATTGAAATTCCCCCTAAATATGTAATTCTTTTAGCTCGCTCATGGGGAGAAAAATTACAAGGGACACCACAACTAGACATGACATATCCTACAATTCTGGTGTTATGTCAATTGAGAAGACTTTATAGGGAAAAATTAATGAAGTATATGGTAAGTAGCCAAGAGAAACCTCACAATTACCCTATGTACTATGTTCACATTGACCTTGATTCTTTCATTTTTTTTAGTGATGGAATCATTGATTCACAAGTTTCCCATATAGGAAACGATTCCACTGAAAATAATGACAGTCAAATACAAACAGAGCAACCGAACTTAGCCAATGAACCTATTTGGAATATGAGTTTTGATGGCAGATGTGGCAAAGTTGGCTCAGGGGCATGCATTTGGGTGTATAATACAGGAAACGATAGTGCGAAGGGTCATTCATACAAATTAAATTTTCAGTGCACAAACAACATTGTGGAATATGAAGCTTTGATTTTGGGATTAAAAATGTTGAAAATATTAGGAGCAAAAAGGATATCGGTACATGGTGACTCTCAGTTGGTCATAAAACAAGTTAATGGATTGTATGCAGCAAAACACCCTAGACTGAGAGCTTATAGAAATGATGTCCTTGATTTATTAACAACTTTTGATGAATATGATTTGTCAGTAATTCCTAGAAATCAAAATGTCCTGGCAAATGGCCTAGATTTTTCAGCAAGTACCTATAAACTTCCTCACCTAAACAAGAAGCATACAATTGAGGTCAAACATCGTCCTTATGTGCCAGATAACATGAGGTACTGGCAAGTTTTTGGAAGTGATAAACAAATCAAAAACTTCCTACAATCTAAAGATGAACTCGAAAACAGTAAGATAGACATGGATTGTGAGGAAGATAATCTGACTTATGAACAATGTATTGAAGAAAAGAAAATTTTTGTTTTTGAAGCTATTTTTTTAGAAACTACAGCTTTAGATGTAAATACCCATGTAAATATTCCAGACAAAAAAATTGTACATAATACAGAAAATAAAAAAGACCTAGAAAAAGAAGAATTTGAAATACTCCAACTCAAAGACAATAATCTACCTAGAGGGTTGGTACCTTTAGAGGAATTATTTGAATTTAATGATGTGGCAAAGAAAACCAAAATGGAACCAACTGGAACAAACATTGAGGAATTGTTACACTGAAATTTGTCACCATAACGTTTTAGTGTCTATATGGGTTCATCATTACTCATATATTACTCCCTTAGAAGTCTACAACATCAAGTTCCTAAAATCAAGCCTTGAAATTGAGAGAAAAGCTCATAAAAGTCTTAAAAACACTTGCACCACACTTTCTCTTGACATTGTCTGTGGTACCACACCATTTTTGAAGGAAAAATGCGGTACCTACCGCACGATTTGTGTATTAAAGGTGCGGACCACTGTAAAAGGTAAAATGAAGGCGAAAAGTAACATTTAGAATCCTAACAGTCAAATCTGGAAGCTTCTAGAAGAAATTATCTTGTCGAAGGTTCGCTCCTATCATGTATGTTCATTCCTCCATTATGGGAGCCTACCCCTTGGTTTATGGAGATCAATCCCTTCAAAAGAGGATTCTATCCCCTCTTATGTGGAACTGCAACCTCTTCTCTTTTCCTATAAATTGAAGCTTTGGTTCAGTTTCAAAGGATGGAGACTTTGAGAATTAGGGTTAGACTTGGAGAATTTTTTAGATAAATGCTATAGAGACTCATACTGTCATATCCAATCATTATATGGGAATGATTACACACCCATGTGCTTTTAGCTGAGAGAGTGCAAGGCTTGTCAGAGTAAAGGAAACTCCTGTTCCGAACCCCAGGAAGGCCTGTATGACATCAAGGCAGACACGGTTGTAAGGCTCTTCTTTATTTAAGTTAATACGAATGAATATTGTTTTCTCAATGGGTTATTTAATTAATTATCTCATTTCTTGAATTCCTTGATCATCTTGATAGATGTTTGATTCATGAATTGATTTATTATACAGGTGCTTTTGATCTTTTCTTGTGTTTATGATTGCAGATCCTTGACAACGACTTTCTTCAAGCCACTGGAAAGAAGATCAGTGCTGGACTACAAGTAGGTTTCTAAAACCCTATTATAATTAATTCCATGTCAAACAATATCTAGAGAAAATACTTTTTATTTGTTCGTTTGTTGCTAGCTGTCCGTAGGACACTTGGGAGGTCTGTCTTGTTTGCAAGAATGACTTATCTGTCCAACGGGAATGTAATATAGGCACTAAACAGAACCCCAAAATCATCAAACAGTCTAAATCTTTTCCTACTATTTCAAAAATAATATGTATAGCCTTGTTCAAAGAGTTCATTGATGTGTTTGCATGGAGCTATGAGGATTTGAAGTCTTATGACACCAGCATCATTCAGCATAAAATTCCAATTAAAGAAAATCAAAAACCATTCAGGCAGAAACTAAGAAGAATAAATCATGTTTTGATGCCTTTAGTTGAGAAATAAATTAAAATTATGTATGAATAAAAAATCATAGTGACACTCAGATACTCCAAATGGGTTTCCAATATTGTCCCAACTAGAAATAAAATAGGTGAGATTAGACTATGTATTGACTTTAGAAATCTTAACAAGGCATCTCTCAAGGATAATTACCCTTTACCCAAGATGGATCACATATTGCAAACGGTAGTGGGTTCCAGTAGGATATATTTTTTAGATGGCTTCTCTGGCTACAATCAAGTGTTACTATACCCTGATGACCAAGATAAGACAGGTTTTACAACTCCTTGGGGGACATTCATGTATGCGAAAATTCCCTTTCGATTAATAAATTCTCGAGCTACCTTTCAAAGGGCCATGTACATTGCATTTTTTGATGACATTGGCCACTTTATTATGATTTATTTGGATGACATCATTGTATTTTATAAAACTGATGAAGAACATTTAGCACACATGAGAAGATTTTTTGAAAAATGCAGAAAATTTGGAATTTCCTTGAATCCTAAGAAAACATTGTTTGGATTAGAAGAAGGAAAATTGTTAGGCCATATTATCTCTCAGGATGGAATCAAAATTGACCCTAGCAGGATTGAAGGAATATCAAAAATCAGCCATCCCAAAAATCTTAGAGAACTCCAATCATTCATTAGGAAAATTAACTTTTTGAGGAGATTCATACCAAACTTAGCAGAACTGTTGAGGAACATTACCAATATGCTCAAGAAAGAATCAGAAATAAACTAGACCGTAGAATAAAAACAGTCTTTTGATTTAGTCAAGCTAGCATTGACAAAAGCCCCAGTACTGATCAGTCTGGATTTTACTAAATATTTCATGATTTTTTCTTTTTCTCCCGAACATACTATTGCTGATATTTTGTTATAGAAAAACAGTGAATGACAGGAGCAACCAATAGCTTTTTTCAACGAGGCATTAAGAGATGCATCATTGAAATATAATATCATGGAAAAAAACGTTTTTCCTTGGTTAAAGCATTGAAATATTTTAGAGTCTATATTTTACATTCACAGATCATTGCTTATGTTCCAAATGCAGTTGTCAAATATATATTGACCCAAAACCACCCTGATGGAAAAAGAGGAAAATGGATTGCAGTGATCTTGGAATATGATTTTGAAATCAAGAATACCAAGTTGATTAAAGGCCAAGGATTAGTTGAATTGATGGCAGAATCTAAATTTCACGCATTAGACATCAACATGGTACACTCATTAGATGATCAAGAGGAACTGGCGACTCCACCTATTGATGAAGCATTCCTGAATTCTCCATGGTATGTTGATATTTTCTATTTATTTTCAAATCTAAATGCTCCTCCTGGTTTTTCTAAAACCAAGGCTAGATTTCTTAAACTCAAAGCTGTTAAATTCTGCATTTTGGACAATGTTTTATATTGGAAAGATATTGGAGGTATTTTGCTTAAATGTTTATTGAAGGATGATGCAGATAGAGTAATGCAGGAGTTCCATGAAGGTGACTATGGTAGCCATCTCTATTGGAAAACCACTGCCAATAATGTCAAATATGTGAAGGAAAGAGAAATCTACTACCCTTACCCCTGAAACCTATCTCTGTAGAAAGCCCTTTCCGGCAATGGGGATTAGATTTCATAGGAGAAATTCACCCCCCATCCTCTACCCAACACAAATGGATCCTCAATGCTACAAATTATTTCACTAAATGGATAGGGGCCACCCCTTCTAAAAATGCCACTGACTCTGTCATTATAAAATTCCTAGAGACCAACATCCTTTCTAGATTTGGTTGTCCTAGGAAATCATTACAGACAATGCTACAACTTTTAGACCCAAAAATATGGTTGATTTCTGTCACGGGTATCATATAACCTTGGGGCATTCAACAGCCTATTACCCTCAAGGTAATGGACTAGATGAATCTTCAAATAAAATCCTGGTGAATATCATTAAAATGCTTGTGGAGGAGAATAAGAAATCATGGCACAACAAGTTTATCAATGCTTTTTCGGCTTATAGGCTCACCACAAATAAATCAATTGGCATGTCTACGTACCAATTGGTTTATGGAATGGAGGCAGTGTTTCCTTCTTCCTTGGGAGTCCCAGTAATGAAGATAATCCAAGAGGTCCAATCTAAACCAAATGACATTCAAAGGAGGATTAATGACACCGTTCTGCTGCAGCAGTCCAGAGAAGAGGTTTACAATAGAACACAAGTAATTCAAGAGAATATCAAAAATATCTTTGATAAGAGAAACAAGGACAATGATTTCAATCTAGGTGACAAAGTTCTGAAATGGGATTCTAGAAGAGAGGATAAAGGAAAACATGGAAAGTTTGATAATATTTGGCAAGGGACATACATCATTGATGCTTTCAGGGGAAATAACGCTTATTTTCTCAAAGAGTTGGATGGTTCAAAAGTATCTGGAGGTCCTATCAATGGCAGGATGCTGAAAAATTATTTCTTCTGAAACTCAGGCTAAATTTTCATCATTGAAAATACCACAGTCTTACAGTCTTCAATAATTCATTGGACAATGTTGAAGCCCGAAGTGAAGGCCGTAAGCCTAGTTCGATGAGCAGATATAAAAACAGAAAAGAAATTAGTTGAATAAGAAAGGAAATCAGTTAAAAATGTTGCAGAAAGGGGAGCATCCAAGGCTACTTGTCTCAAGTTCTTGACAATTCTTTTCAAGAAGTGCCATCCCCAGCTGGAGCCACTGTTAGTACCCTATAAATTATAGGATCTCAAGGTGATTGGATACTTCATAATTCTTACAAATTTTTCATTATTGAAATTCTTTTCAAAATTAAAATGATTTCAAATAAAAAAATATGAAAAAGAAAGAAAAGAGGGTATAAAAAAAAGAGAAAAAATGAAAAAACTAAATAAGAACCCAAAAAAGAAATAAAACTGAAAGTGTTGCAAGTTCAAATTCCACTACTCATTAGATAGGTTTGTCGAGTCATACAGTTTAATCATGATTGGACAATTTTCAATTTCTATTGATAGGTTAGAAAATAAATATTTTCCAAATTGCTTAACTTTGGCTTGTCAGTAGATATGTTAGAGAATGAAATTGACTCAACAGTTTAAATTGAGTCAATGGTTGAAATAAGCATAGATGTTAGGTTAGAAATTCAAAAGAAAAATGTTTCAGGGTCTACAAGTCTAAATGCACCCTACAAAGAAGAAGAAAATGTTATATGATTAGTTTAGGTAGGCAGATATGCTTGGGAGGAAAAATGGAAGGAATATATGAAATATATTCTACAAAGTACAAAATCAAAATTGTCTCTTCCCATGATGCCAGAAGAAAATCAAAATATAGGGTGTTTACACTCAAATGGAGGAAAGGGAGTTATGTCTTAAAAGGTTTGGATTTGAAAGATCATTTGAGGCATACCTTATGTCTAAATTTTATCCTAAGTCCTATACAAGTCCCGTCGAGTCCCAAATCGCAATTCGCATCGGCAGATTGCAAAACTCCATTGCCATTCATTTGCCATTTCATAAATCTTCCAACCTGCGATTTGCGATATAAGGCGGGACGCCTTTCTTGCCTTCACGCATCGGCATACCGCAAAAATTATTTTCCATTCATTTTCTATTCCAAAAGCCCCCCGATGCGATATCAGTGGGACACCCTCCTAGCCTTTCGCGTCGGCATATCACAAACATTCCTTGTCAATCCATTACCATTTCACAAATCCGCTGATGCGATATCAAGTGGAACCCTTCCTTGCCACATCCCCTCCTGCTTGTCATCTCTGAACATTGCAGGTTTTAACATTTATCCCCGCTTTCTCAGCACAAAAACTCCCCAACTGCGATCTACGGGTGGCCCGACCTCTGCAAAGCCATGTCACCTTTTCTGCTACCACACACCGCAGGTTTTAACATTTTCCTCTGTCGCTCATTAAAAAAAGATTCTGACCTGCGATTGCGATATAGGTTGGGGCGCACCTTCTTGACACGTCACATCAATGTTAACTTTCTCGCATTTCCCCACCTTATCTGCTCACCCCCACACATTGGATGGTCCACAATGCTTTTCAGCCCCCCCTCAGCCATTGAAAGTTAACAAAATAGGGGGGGCGGGGGGGTCCAAAATGGGCGGTATCCCATATCATCGTTCCTGCGATGTGGCGTGCCCATAGTACTTCACACCCCTGCATTCCATTACCACTCATCGCTCATGCCCCCCTCCGAAAGCAGTTTTGCTATGTAACCATACTGCGCCTGTCGACCATTATCCGCACCATTGGCACCACGTATGCTCTCGCCTTTTCCCTCCATCCTATCCCATCACCCCCCACCAACATAGTCGTTGCGCCATAAGGGATCAAGTTGTTATCTAATGGACTCGTGCCACCTCCACACCACCAAATCATTGTTTTAAAGCCAAAATTTGGCATAAATGAAAAGTTTACTCTGTTTGTTATTGTCAAATTGTTGCAGGAGTGGAATTCGGAGATATTATTAGAGAAAGTGCGAACTATTTCCGAAGATCCATTTGTTTATCAAAGAAGAGTTTTCAGCTCTCTGTGAACCAGATTACAGTTATCCTTTAGATTGTTCAATCACGGTCACAATCCCCCTATGTCATATCCCTTCCCCAGTACTGATCCATAGCAAGTTCCCTTTCTCTGTTCCCCCTTCTGTCATCCCATTCTTCATCACAGGTTGAGAAAGAAGATACATTGAAGAAGCATGCCTCCCAAGAAAGACCAGGGACCCTTTAACCCCATGATCTTCCCTCGGGAAGATTTTAATCACATACCCCAAGAAGATCGAGACTACAAGATCCACGAGACAGAGTCTGACTTTGACTTTTTTGATGTCTACTTCTGGCTTGAGGACAAATTCCTTGAAGAATTCGATGATATAGGTCTATGGAAAACCAATTTTCCTTATTATATTTTTCCCAGAACCCATAGCTACCCTAAGCTAATCAAAAAATGCCAATCATGCTATGACATTAACCGGAGAGCCATAGTGAACCATGTACGAGAAACCTTATTTTACATCAATTCCCCATCCATTCAAGAGATGATGCAAGCCGCCACTGTTGAGAACATTATCCCTTTTTCATATGATGTCTTTGTATATCTATACCAAAATCTAGATTCCACCAGCAGGGCCAAAATAGGACCTAGCACATCATCATTGTTCTATCCTATTTATTGGGGTACCACAATGATCAGTGGGTAGATGAAGCCATGATTGGTTTCTTATCTATCCTCTCCTCAGATGCTAAGCCCACTCTTATGTTCAACTATGCTCAGTTTCTTGCTGATGCAATCCATGATCAGTTCCTGAAGTTCCAGACATAAGAGGTATTCAAATACACCTCTGTGTTGGTGTACATGTATGCTTGTTTTCAATCCAGCAAGTTCCAATTTGATAAGATGAAGTAAAGTGTTGACTCTCAATCCCAATCTATAATTTTCTAGACAACTTTATTGATGGAGCATAAAATCTATTCCTACAAGAGTTTTGTAGACCTATTTTTTCATCTTGGAATCAGTGCACTGAGCAGTACCACGTAACAAGGGATGAGTGAGGAAATAAAGAATGTGATGTAGTTGAGAGATCAGATTAGGATAGTTGATTGGTACCTCTACCAAAACTACATAGAGATCAGATTTTATGGTAGTGAATTGGCTCCATAAAAATTTCCCAAGTACCTCTCTATGAGAATATTTTCACTAGAATATATCAGACAAATTATAAATGCAGATGAGGTGCATTTTGTCTCTTCCAAGAAGAAGTCACAATTTAGGATCAAATCATAGATTGGTCCATTTTTTTGCAACAGCAGAGCAGCAAGGGATGAGGCAGATAAAATTTTGAAGGGGATGAAGTTCACACATAGCTTCACTTGGTCCTATGATCCAATGGGGATCATCTCCAAGAAAAGGGTAGAAAACAAGTCCACACCCTACGTTCATACCAACATATTGGAGATAGAAAAGTACATGAACCATGAAAAATGGATGGTAGACACACTCCAAGAGGCAGAAGATCAGGTCATCTCTACTTCAAGAATTAAAACACCCACTCCACAAGAAATAAAATCTACAAGAGCACAAGATGACAAAGGAAAAGGAGATAGGAAGCAAGAGGACCAGGGAGGATCAAATTGACCTGGAAATTGATTCCTCCACCAAATAATTCAAAATGAAATACAGGAAGAGGGCCAAAGTCCGCATGAACTTTGACCAGGGCAATGAGAAGGATCAACAAACATTCATCACAATAAGAGATTCACCAGGTGGCCCAACAATTTTCTCAACATCTTCTCCCACTGTGCCTTTCCAACAGAAGAATGTGCAGAATCCTAAATCCACCGCAAGACAAGAAGAGGAAGATATCTATGAAACATTCAAATAAATCAAAAGAATGAATGAGGTTCTCAAGACCAGTACATATAACCAATTTTGGAAACAAACAGGCAGCTCCTAGAGCAGACTTCTATCAGCATTTGATTCTGAGAAGGGGAGAATGAGGATGGAATTCTTGGAAGCATAAATTCTTCAACCCAAAGTTGCATCAGACTACAAGAGGACCTATTTTTAGTTTGATATAAAGAGAATTCATTCAATTGACCAAATGGAGATGCATAAGCAAACAGGAGAGATGGTCTCCTCCACCTTGACCAGTACAGCTATGAGCCTCTCAAAGTTGCAGGTTACTTTGTCCACTGCACAGTCACATCTAAAGATGGAAAGGATCTCTTCCATGGCCAAAGACACAAAGATTAAATACTTGGATGATTTATTAATTCAAATTGGGTATGATCCATTAAACCTAACAGTGGCAGAAACACTGGTGCAGAAAAATAATGCAAACATAGCTTCTCTGAGGAGGCAGATCAAGATGCGAGTGACAGAAGATCGTATGGCCAAGGAGATAGAAGCCAATGAAACACAAAATGCAGATATTTTTCAATTGATCGTTGAACAAGAAGAAAAAATTAAGAAAATGGAGGGTGAAATGGAGAAAATGATAAAAGAAAGGTAGAAAGCAATAAGAGATTCAGGGAAGGGAGTAGAAAAAGAAGCAGATAAGGCCATGATTTCACTAGAGGTAGTCCCTCTTACATTGATTACAGCACCTACAGCAACAATAGGTACACCAGGTGAAGGCCCTGAGCAACTGGTTAAATATATGGAGAACATGTCCTTACAGACATCAGAAATAAATAAGCTACAAGATCAACTCTGCGACCTACAAGAGCGGTTTAAAAGGAAAGATTCGGCACATGCCACAGAGTTGCAGATTAGAAAAAAATTAAATGAAAGTTTGCAAAAGTCGCTTCAGGAGGCCTCAATTGGAAACATCGTAGGAAGAGTTAAAGAAATTGTTTGGCTAGATATAATTGAATCTGTGAATGATATATGGCCATCAATTCAAATTATTTTTGAACAGAGGGATTTAATCGAATCAATGAAAGTTGCCATCAAAAAAGCAATGAGGAACTTGGATATAAGCCCCAAACTGCCAAAAATATCACCATATTCCCAAATTCTAAAAGTAGTCATGAATTGGAACAGCTGGAAGTGGCAGATAGAACAGCCACTATATTTGAATTCAAAATGGTATTGAACAAGAAAAGCTTGGTTACACAGCTGGAAGAAAGGTTCCATAAACTAGAGATTGGAGTAAGTAGATTTTTTAATAGGATTGAGCCACTGAACAAAAATGGATTGCCTTCCTTATTTGTTACCAATGATAAACTGATGCCTAGGAAAGACTATGCAAAAAGGCTCACACATATTTCAAAGGATACTTCCAAGCATACAAATATGAAGAACATTGTGACAGGGAAAGCATTTTATGAAGTGATCAGCAATGATGTCTTCATACAGCATGAGATTAAGAACATTTTTCAGTTAAGGCCAACGTTTTTGAAGTACTTTGAGACTGATGAAGTCTACGGAAATTTGAACAGTACTAAAATTCTAAATCTAGAGAATTGGGAAAATTTATATAGAGTCCAAGGAGGATGAGAACTCAACAGGGTGACAAAACAGGCAGCTCAGCGGACTATCTATGTCAGTGGATCCAGTGTATCAGAACAGCGCAGCAATACCAAATTTTCCAGCACAGCAGGCCACTACAGCACGGAATAATGGCTTCGTAAGGACTCTAGACATCTGTTAAAGGGGTCGTTACACTCACTGATAGTTTCATAGTGACTTTAGACACCTATTAAAAAAATGGCACAGCGCATCCATGCCTGAGACGCACAAGCCGGATTTCAGTTACTTTGTAATAAACGAATATATTTCCCTTCTAATAATGGCACTCGGTTGCAAGTAGTTTAAATGTAACTCTTTATTCAGTAATAGGGGTTGGACCCTGGTTTTGTAAGAAAATTTCATTGCAAGTACTTGTAATTTTTAGGTGGAACTCCAAGCTTGTTGGAGTTAAATGGAGTTCTCTCTAGTTTTGGGGGAGATTTCGTAGGCCAAATTGAATGAACCATAACTTTTGCAAAACTTGACCATTTTGGCTCAGAAAGAGTCTATCCTAGTAGATTTGGACATTCTGAGCAATTTGGAGCAGGTTTCAGGTGTAGTAGAGGATTTTAAACAGCACCTTTTGTCATTTTGAGCTAATACAGAGGCCCAAGCCATGGAAGTTGGACCAAGGAGATGTAGCCCAGGAGGGGTGAACTCCTTCATCAAAATATTGTGTTAATGGATCATTTTATGGTTTGTTGTACATTTTATTTCTGTTGTTCCGTACTTTGTTTTAATGTTAAAATGCTCGTGAATTTAACATAAAACTTGACACAATTATATGTTTAACACTTAGAAAAACCATAAGGAAACCTATGCACATGAAGAAAATGACCAACAATTGTTTATAATTCTGAAGATAAAATTAGCACAGTAAAACTAACATTCATATTCATATCAACGTGGTATTAGAGAAAAGTTTATTTGCTTGATATTTTCTTGAGTTTTGTGCAAGTAGGATTTTAATGGTTGCAAATTTTTGATGCTTACAAGGTTAAAGTTGTAGAGAGGAGAAGGGAAATTGTTGGTTTCTAGTCTTGAGGTTAGTATATGAAGAAGGAGATTCACAAGGCCACCATCTCCACCCAAATTTTCACTCTCAGCTACACTTGAAGCACCTCAATTTTTATCTCTAGTTGAGATTGAAGAACTACAAGTTGCACCAGAAGCTAAGCTTGAATACATAGCCATCATGTTAGGTGTAGGAGAGACTGAAGGTCTTTTAGAAGAGGAAGCATACAAGAAGGCTTTCCATAACCTAATTGAAATGGTTAGGGTCCTCTATGAAGAGAGGAGCACCAAGATGGTTGAAGGGAATTCTAAGTCTCCACATGGAGAGGGAACCTCAGAAGACAAAAAGGATGAAGAGAAGGATTCAAATGGCAGTGGAGGAAAGACTCCTGCATATCCACCATCTTCATCATCATCCTCTTCACCACCATCAGCATCATCTTCCACTTTCACAACACAAACCACCCATACTCACTCAAAAACCCCAAAAGGAAAAACTCCCTTACTCAAAATTGAAGACAATTTGAGCTTCCAATGTATAATGGCGAAGTGAATGCAGAGAAGATGGAAAATTCAATTGGAGGTTTATTTCAGAATTCAGAACCTTCAAGAAGATGACATAAATATTCAATTGGCTTCCTTGAGGATGGAGGTATCAACACTTGTATGGTGGGAAGCAAGTACTCAAGAAGAAATTAAATACCATGGTAAGATCTCAATGTCTTGGTCAAATGTTATTGCTTCCATTAGAAGGAAATTCTATCATGTAGCTTACATGCAAAAAGCCATTATGGACTGGCATAATTTTAGACAATTGAAAGGGAAAAGTGTGCAAGATTATACTCATGAATTTAGGATAAGAGCTCTTATTTTGGGTTTCAATTTTTATTCTAAAAAAAAATTGTTAAAGTATATTGGGGGTTTGCATAGTTACCTTAGACATACTATTATCATGTTCAATCCCGCAAACATAGATGAGGTTTTCGTTCAAGCCACACATCTAGAAGCAAGAGGGAAATAGAGTGCAGATAAGAAAAGTGATAGTTTCCTTGAGTATGAGGGTAAAGGAAAGAGAAATAGTTCTATCGAAAAAGAGAAAGATAAACTCACATGTAAACATTATTCGAAGAATGGCCATGATGAATACCATTATTGGAAAATCCATCCAAAGTTGAATCCAAATAAAATTAAAGCCAAAGAGAAGGGGAAAATTGTTGCAATCATTGAACATGACTTAGGTTCAAATTCTAGAGATGAAACCAAGATTACAAAAATGGGTTTGAAAGGTAAGAACATAGCAAGCACTAGTTCTTCAATTTTTTCCAATGTAACTCAAGATGGATATATAAGAATTGAACTCTTTCATATTAGAGTCATTTCTAAACATACCAAGATAGACACCCTATTTGATAGTGGTTCTCAAGATAATTTTATTTCCGAAGACTTAGTTAAGGAGATAAACTTTGAAATTGTTATACATCCAAGACCTTATCCTTTAGGGTGGATATGAAAGAATGAAAACTTGCAGGTAACAAGGAAGTGCATCCTAAGGTTTGCAATCAATTCAAACTTTCTTGACAAAGTTGAACTTGACGTAGTGCCGCTTGAGATTTAAGGTATTGTTTCGCGAAGTCCTTATCTTTATAATAGGAAAGCAGTATTTCATCACCATGAGAATAAGTATCACTTGGTTAAAGATTGAATTGAGTACATAGTTAGAGCGCATAAGAAGAAGAGAAGTTTGTCTCTTATACATGTAAGAGAAATGAATAGAATAGTGAATGCAAGTCAAAATTTGGCTTTTATTAATGATCAAGCATAGAGATGTTTTGAATGAGACCTTTCAAAAATATCCATCGAATGAACAAGTTGATTTAATTGAAGTTGGTTATGCTTGTAATAAGATTTTTCAGAACTCTAACAGGTTTCCTTTGAATGGAGGTAAACAAGATGTGAAATAATTGCAGCAGTCGACATCGGTGTTGAGAAATGTTGGAAACAAGATGTCAGTGCAAGAGACAGCAAAGGTCAAAGACAAAGTGCCAAATAAATTTTACAAAGAAGGTATAGGTTCCACAAGCAATTGTTTTTGGTTTCAAAAAGGTACATGGCAATGGCAAAAAAACTTGGTCAAAAGTCGACGCAAGTACAAAGCAAGATCATCTAAGAATCGCCATGATGATAGTGTTTGAGGTGAGACAATTTTCAAGTTTCCTTTGATTGACGACCGAGGTGGGAAAAATTTTGTTTCTTCAAGGACAACTTGTTGCTCTAAAAATTCAAGGAAATTGCAGCATGACAGTGTCTACAACAAAAAGAGAGGGTCTCAAGAGTCAAGGAAAAAAATTAGTTTTTGTGAAAAGCTCAAATTGAAGAAAATGGGAAAATTTCAATGGATTGAGACTGGAAGGGTAAGGGAAATGCACCCTCATCCATATGTTCAGTAATCAAATAGATTTTTGGGTCTAAAAGGATTCTAGTAGGGTGGAATGATCAATTTCTCAGTGTTAAGCTCAAAAATGGAAGTGCCCTGAATTGAACAGAACCTAAACAACCGTGAAGTACTCGTTGCTAGGAATCCGGTACAATTCGTTTCATCGAAAACCGACTCTGTATGAGGAAGATAGAGCCCGATGTTCATTTTCATAAACAACTATAATTTTTGCAGAAATGATAGAATGTTGATTGGGAAACCTAGTCAGCAAAAAAATAATATTCCCAGAATATTCCTTCAATTTTCACAATGACACTATGACAAGCATCACTTCATGACTAGTTTCTGAGTTGGGTGATTTGCTGTGTTTTCATTGGTGGTTGGGATGAGCCAATGGGAAGAAGGCACATGGTGCAGCCAAGGGCTGCCACATTCCCCCTCCCAAAGGTTGAATTTAAACTATGTTCAATGGTCGGATTATATATATGGTGTGGAAAAATTTATGTCAAAGGATAGGCAGAGGTCGAGGTCGACCCCGCAACCTTCCCCACACAAACCACAAGTCATACCACTATGCCATGCCAATAGCTCTTAACAAGGTATTTTTTTGGTATGTGTTGGATTGAGGGGTCCTAACCCAGGTTCGAAGTTTATGGATAAATCAAAAAACCCTCCAACTACTGGCCCTTTCGGTAGTGACCTACTTGTGCAAGCCAAAGTCTCACCCGAAGTAATACGGGGGGGGGGTTCTGGAACCAGGTTTCTATACCTTGAGAGAGAATTTAATGAAGTGGTCCTTAGTATATCCTAATTGAATTTATACATATATGTGAAACAGAAACATAGAGATATTATCACAGAAATAGTGTTCGGTTCAACGTTGACAACATATTAGAACCAGATATAGATCTTAATCAAAGTAAAACATATAAAATTTTATCAATAACAATCCATAATCATATCAGTTAACTTCGTGCAAATAGTAATCAGTAAATAGACAATGCAATATAAATTAGATCATAAACAGTAAGCATAAACACATAACACAAAGAGTTCACCAAAACTGTTCCTTCTATTAATTCTTCGGATCTGTCAATGCATCATCTTTCCTTCAAAAAACCCTACAATCCCTTCCACGCACACAACAAGCAGAGTCCGCAGACAGCCAGGACTAGGTCTTTGCGCACACATCCAACGGAGTCCTTTTACCCAAACCAAAACCCTTACAGACGCAGATACTAGAATATCTCAGAGCACATGTATTACTTAATTTACTTCCACTGCTTTACTCGAACAAACTCTATATATTCATAATATGCCTAGCACGCATATACTATGGTCTAAAACCATGTTTTTAGGCCCACAGTTTACATTTAATCTTACTTACATCTCAAAATTGGGGCTAAAATCCCTCCGCGCATACAAACATACAAAATATATCATTGGAACTTGTGCCTCATGGGATCCCGCTTGAACGGGCCCCCAACACAAACATGTGACTCGTCCCGAGTCATTGAGGCGTTGTCTCCTTGGTTTTATCCTTAAGCATTTTGACATTAGTCTGGAGAGGGAGCATTAATTCGAGGCTCTGCGCAGCTGCATCCTACGCTTGCTGAACCATTTTTTCTATCGTAGGCCCTTCAGCGGCCATCTAGATGTTGGCAGAGTTTGTTGAACAATATTTAAGGTATTTTCCACTGTTCTTTGCGGCGCAAGTCTACAATTTTTGTCTGAATTCGGTGGCCTTCTTACTAACGAGCAAGTCTCTAAGTGACAACTAAAGTAGGTGCAACTATGCAGATCTCTTCAAACTGTTTCTCCTTGGTATTGAGTGTGTCACGCAGTTGTTTCATGATAGGATCGCTCTGGATGGAGGCCCATAGGTCCATTGCCTCGTTCAGGGATTTTTCACACTGGTTGACTACAGCGGCAATACTATCTTGGACCTGCTTAACCTCTTTTTCTCTCTTTGTGCGAACCTCAGGCAGTGTCTCCAGTTGAAACTTGGTCTAGAGGTCCGCGATTTCCTGCTCATATTTGACTCGAATGGTGTGAGCTTCCGCGCACGCGACCTTGATCACAGCAGCCACTCCATCCAAATTCTCTATGGGTTCAGTTGTTTCCGTGACCTATGGAATAACTTTGCACACTTGGTTAATATTTTCTTCCAGAGCGGCGTGCTCAGACTTTGATTTTCTATATGTTGCTTCAGCCTGTCATTGTTGCTCATGCGCTTGCGTAGCCTGCTACTATGCATCCTTGGTTTGTGTCTGCACGGTTGCTTCTTAATACTGGAGCTCATTAGCAATAACTGAGTGTAGTAAATGAAGTTTTCCTACAGGCAACACGACAAGCTTAACATGAACATCACTTGTGCCAGTAAACTGAGTGTGTTGGCTTGCATCCATTTCGATTGCTGGCAAGGGGATATGAACAAATCTCCCTTCCCTAGATGATGGCAAGGCTACGTCCAAATTTTGTACACTGGTAACAGGCGCACTGTTCTACCTCTCTTAAATCACGCTCTCTTGTATCTGGCTCGATTGTACCTTCAACTCTTGCAACCCCACTTGAATGATCTCGAGTGCAAATTTATATTGGACCTCCATTTCCATCCATCGATCCTCCTGCATAGTGGTCACTGTATTCACGATCTCATTGAGATCATCCTCTATGAGTGTCAGGACCTCATGTCCTGTTTTCTTTAATACCTTCTACTTTTTTGCGCGATCCAACCATGGTTTGCACGTCGTGCTTTGTGCCTTTTGAGGTTATTGCTTCTCCAGTCTCCTTAGGCGCAGTGCCATTTTTCTCTCGCACATAGGTTGTCTCAATGGTCTCCCTTGTTGTGGTTGGGTTTGGCTCCTTCTCAACAGGTTTATTTGTCACAATCACTATCTCTGCAGGATTTTCAGTAGCCTTCTTGGTGGATTTTCCTGTTGGGGTGCGTGACTGAGTTTGTGGAGTCAACCAAGCCAGCAGCCATTGTGTTATTTCTCTGATCAAATCATCTTCGGTGAACAAGTAGGGAAACTCATACCATACACCCTCCATATCACCCTTCACGTGGATGTGGATATTGTGAAACGTAGCCTTAAATTCATCTACCATCTTGTATTGATTCTATAGAGTGGGAGACAGTCGCGGCTTTGACTATACAGCCTAGTATAAGCTTACATCATACAAAACCCAGAATATCTTGTTCTCCTTCGCACGCACTAGGTCAGTGGAGTTCTAGAGGCTTGTGTAGCACGCAGCTTCACACATTGGATCTTCAAGGTCAGGGAACTGGGTATCTTCGGGGGTTTTCCATCCAATCAGGGAAATTAGTAGCAAGAGCCAAGCATATTGAAAGTGCTTGCCCTCCTCCTGGACCTCGCACACATTTTCAAGAAACTCTTTGTAGAGATAGGCACACCAATTGTATATGAATCATTTTTCACACCTTCCAGCTAGCACATTCATGTGCGCGGGCATGTACTTTGGCCGACACTTGCACATCATCTTGAAATCCAAGATGAGCATGCCAAAATAGACAACGGGGTCATTAATTTCCTCCAACACGAATCCCCAATATTTTCACGTAACATCATACTTTTTCTGTATTTGACCCACCAGTGCTTTCTCCTGTGCTTTCCCTTTGAAATTTTCCATAGGGTTATCCCCCTTGTTTGGCAGACCTGTGATCCGGTGAATTAGTTCTACATCAATTGGGATACGCTCTCCCAACCAGAGCGCATCGTCATGCACCAATTCCAACAACTTCCTGACGCATATATCATTAATGGGGTTATGCCCAAAATGAGGGATATGCAAGAGATTGCGTAGGCATGCCTTGTGCGGACCAAGCAATTCCATTTTTGGTCTAACGTGCACCAGACCTCCAGCATAGGGAACTAGATCAAGATAGAGCTCTGGTGCAAGATCTGGAAACTTTTCAACGTCTATGATGTCCCATTCATTAAATCACAGCAGTGGGATTTTAGCAAACATATCCCCCTCTATTGGGACATTCTCTGGGATTAGGGGCACTTGGATACCTACATGCATCTTATCCAAGTCCTTCGTCACTTTGATGGTAGTTTTGTGTGGCGCAAATAATTGGGTAGCCACGAGAAGTGGGCTGCCTCTACCACTTCATAATCCCCTTCCTCAATATTATGTGGGAGTTCAGGCATAGGTTTCTTCATCTTCTCTCTGGCGAAATTGCACGGTGTGGGGGTCTTTTATCTTAGGGGCTTGAGCATCCCATATGTTTGACCCTTCTTCGTTTTTTATGGCGCAAGTGTTTCTACCACAGGCACCTCCTACATAGTAGGGTCATCTCTAGGTCTGGTGTCTATCATTCTGCTTTGAATTACGTACCCTAAACCTACTCAGCGCAATTCTTCCTCAAACCCTGGGTCCAAACCAGACATAGACATAGAAAAGGCAATAGCAAACATAGGGCTCAAAGCATAAAAATTTCTCAGAATGCAAAGGGAACTATTGCAATCCCTTAGGGCATATTTATACTTGTGGTATGTTCTTAACAGCTCCTTGTGCATTAATGAGGTTCCATTACTGACAAAACGGTCCCAAATCTGGAAAAATCCCCTCATTAAATGCATATTGGATGCTCCTAAAAACTATAATAATTATGTCTTATCCATTTTTACTGTTCCAGCGGCTAGTTTTTGACACCTTTGCACACCAGTCAATCCCCTGGCGCAAATATTGCGCGCGTGCCACACCTTACTGTGCAATCGCCCTCTCTGCTGCGCAGGTCTAATACTCCGACCATATAGTCATTTGGTAGGCACAAGGTCATCCCTATATGGCTTCAAATGTCCTCCATTGACATATCCCGAGAGGTATTCTCCATTCAACGTGGCTAGCCGCACTGCTCCTCCATCGGTGATTTCCTTAAAAACATAGGGCCCTAACTAATGCATCTTCAATTTCCCTGGGTGGCACGCAAACCTATTGTCATATAGTAAGACCGAATCATCCTCCTTGAACACCTTATGCCCGATATGCCTATCATGCTAGGATTTTTTGCGCACCTTTTGGACCTACTGGTGATAATTGGCAATAAATTGGTCTTCTTCCAGAGAAACCAACTACGAAAACCGTTCTTCCAAAGCATCTTCTTCTGCCATATTGGTAAATGCAACAATGCGCAAACTAGGAACAATGAATTACATGGGAAACACAACCACTTGCCCATATATCATCCTAAAATGTGTCCTCCCAGTCAACTTCTTGCAAGTAGTCCTCTAGGCCGAGAGAACTGTAGGAACTTTCTCATCCCAAGCAGTTAAGTTAGCATTGCATACCTTAGTGAGTGCGGTCTCTAAGATTTTATTGAAAGCTTCAACTGCGCCATTTGCCTAAGGATGATAAGGAGAGCTCTTCTGATGAAACATCTTGAATTATTCAGTCAAAGCTTCGATAGTGTCATTTAAAAAATGGTCGTTAATAAGAATCTTAGTACAACCAAACCGAGTCACTATATTCTCAAAAATAAACTGCGCAGCAGTATCAGCAGTACAATCTTTTACTGGTTTGGCTTCAGCCCATCTGGTTACATAATCTATCGTAGTGATGATGTAGCGGGCATAGCTCTTTCTTCCTGGAGGACTAATAGGTCCCACAAAATCAATACCCATTTCTCAAAAGCTTGTAGCGCCAGTTGCGAATTCAAGGGCATCTCGTCCCTGCACCAAGGTTTCCTCGTCCTTAGACAAAAATCACATGCATGACAGTGCGCATAGGCATCATTGTGCAGTGTAGGCCACCACAAGCCACCGTCCAAGATATTTTTCATAGTATCATTACCTGCATAACGACCACCAGCAACTCCTCCATGAGCTTCATTAAGGATTTCCTGCCTTTTGTACTCCAAGACTTACAGTCGTAGGACCTCATCTGCAAGGACCATTGCAATGCTTCTTTTTAATTAAATAGTCGAATTCCCCTTGTCCGTACCAGTTCTGAGTTGATTTTTCGCTGCCTAGGGAAAACCACCATGAGGGGGAATTCTATGCACGTATCCCAATCAACATGTTAATGCTCGCCCTCTCCACGAGAGCAGCTTGGGAAGACTTCCGACAGCCCACGAGTTGACGGCGCAGACCCCTAGCCCCATCCCTTTTAGCAGTGACCTACTTGCGCAAACCAAAGTCTCACCCGAAGCAGTATGGGGGGGTGTTGGAACCAGTTTTCCACACCCTAAGAGAGAATTTAATGAAGTGGTCCTCATCGAATCCTAATTGAAATTATACTGATGCGCGCAACAGAAACGTAGAGAGATTATCTTAGAAATAGTGTTCGCTTCCGCGCCGAAAATAGATCAGAACCAGATCTATATCTTAATCAAAGTAAAACACTTAAAATTTTATCAATAACCATCCATAATCATATCAGCTAACTTCGCGCAAATAGTAATCAGTAAAAAAACAATGTGATCTGAATCAGAGCATAAATAGTAAGAATAGACACATAACACAGAGAGTTCACCGAAATTGTTCCTTCTATTATTTTTTTAGATTTGTTAATACATCATCTTTCCTTTAAAATCCCTTACAATCCCTTCCACGCACACATCCAGCAGAGTCTGCACACAGCCAAGACTAGGTCTTTGTGCACACAGCCAGCAGGAGCCGTTTACCCAACCCAAAACCCTTACAGACACAGATACTAGAATATCTTAGAGCACATGTATTACTTAAATTACTTCCACTACTTGACTTAGACAAAATCTATCTATTTATAATACGCCTAGCGTGAAAATACTATGGTCTCAATACCATGGTTTGAGGCCCACAATTTACATTTAAGCTTAATTACATCCCAAAATTGGGGCTAGAATCTCTATGCACATACAAACATACAAAAAATATTGTTGGAACTTGTGGCTCATGGGACCCGCTCCAACAGTTTGTATTTGTTTCAATATGGTTGAACTGGCGGGTGAAGGAGGTGGCCAGCCCTGCGGGCTAGCCCCCTCACAATAGAACCATAATACTATGACCGTGGCACAATGCTCTGGATTAAACATGCATTTATCACTAACACCAATGCTTATCATAATTAAACTACACTTATCTTAGCATCTAAGTCCGCAATTTTTGGCGGAACTCCAAACTTGTCGGCATTAACTGGAGTTATCTCCAGATTTGGGGGAGATTTCCTAGGCCAAATTGAATGAACCATAACTTTTGCAAAATTCGACCATTTTTGGCTCAAAAAGAGTCTATCCTAGCATATTTGGACATTCTGAGGATGTTGGAGTAGGTTTCAGGAGCAGTAGAGGATTGTAAACAACATTTTTTTTTCCATTTTGAGCTAATACAGATGCCCAAGCCATGGAAGCTGGACCAAGGAGATGTAGCCTAGGAGGGGTGAACTCCTTCATCAAAATATTTTGTTAATGGATGATTTGATGGTTTTTTGTACATTTTATTGTTGTTTTTCAGTACTTGTTTTAATGTTAAAATGCTCATGAATTTAACATAAAACTTGACATAATTACCTGTTTAGCACTCACAAACACCATAATGAAACCTATGAACATGAAGAAAATGATCAGCTATTGTTTATAATTCTGAAGATGAAATTAGCACAACAAAACTAACATTTAGATTTAGATCAATTCAACCATATGAATCGTTTCCTGTGACTATCCCATTTCCTCCTCTTATGTTTGTACAATGTGACCCAAGGTTGTATCGCTTCCAAATTGTAAAGAATGAATTTGTTTATGGCTTCAATTTTTGAATTCGTTGATGAAATCAAACCAACATATATAGTACTTATGAGATCAAAACATACATTATGAATTTCAATGTGAATAGTTACTGTGTATAAATTTGACAAATGATAAGTCACATACTCTTTATCACGTGCCTTTTTCCATTCATTTGGAGAAGCTCTCCTTCCCTTTTGTCTTCATCCCTTTCATCCTCCCAAATCACTGCACCTAAGGTGTTTTCTATCTTCTTGATGTACTCACTTGCATAATAGAAAGACTCATACGATATGTACCCCTCTTCCATAGGCCCCTCAAGTTTTTCCCTTTGTCGAACAAAACCCTTTCAATTTATTCATGTACCTTCTCTAAGAAGAACCTCCAAAAACAAGACACCAGCTCAACTAATTCAACCTCATTTATTAGTTGAATTAGAAGATGAACCTGCAAGTCCATGAAATTCGTCGGCAGTTCCTTCTCAAACATAAAAACAATCTCAATTATCTCTTAACACCACCGTGGAATGTTATCCATATGAATATCCTTTGATGTGATCCAACGTACAAATGCATATAATTTATATATGGAATATACACCCACGCACAAGCAGAGGATAATGACACTACAAATTAAACACATACAAAAAATTATTTATATTTTATCCCATGGCATAGAAATAATAAAAAATAATAAAATCATTTTTTTGAAATATGTACTCTTATAAGGTTCAAATGGTCATGCGATTTCAACCCTGAAAAATGGTCTTCCACAGTGACACAGTGTTGTAGTGAAGACCCACATAAATAAGGAACCCTCACACCCATTATAACTTCCTTTTCCAAGAAAATATCATATTTATTTAAAATACATGGGACAACATCTTCTTTGAAATACCAAGAGGGACCAGCCTCTCCACTACTTTCTTGTCTTGGCCAATGTTTATTTTTAGTTTTTGAATAAATAATATATCTCCTAACAGCCAATGTGTCATTTTATTTTGATTATATTTTCCTTAATAAAGAATATGAAACATTTTAAATATATGCATGGGATCTAGTAAGTGTGAAATCTTAAGATGCTCCCAATATGAGATCTCATAAAAGACATATTTCCTTTTTATTCCAATAGGAAATTTCTTAACAAAGGTGTCGAAGAACTATGGATCATTGAACATAGGCTCCCCATTTGAATTGAACATTTTTGTGATCTCATTATCCTTCTCTGCCTCATATGCTCTAAGCCATTCAATTCATGTAAATATTGCAGGCCTTTGGGTTCTCTTTGTTTTACCATTGAAATCGGATGTTGTTCTTCTCTAAGGGTGTTATTCTAGGAGGAATACCCTAGAGCAATCATACACAAGATTTTGTAGGTGGTTGGACCATATAGCCTTCAAAGAAGGTCCACAACATTTACATCCATGATACCCTTTTGTTACAAGACCTTCGAAATTATTGTATACAGGGCACATTAGCTACAATCATGAAGATCAGAATAATTGTAGTGAATTAAATTAATATGTGAAACAATATTGCTACGTATATAAACAAATCAATAAACATGTATTACCAAAGAAAACTCCTAAGCCTGGATAATCATGTATAGTGTAAGAACATATTCCATACAATGTAAAACTCCTCTTTGTTGTGATGGGTCTTGATATAGCGTATACATGTATTATTTCCCATAATTCCTTCAATTCATATACCAATGGTTGTAAGTATACATCCATATTATTCACTTGTATTCTACCAGGGACTATGAGAGCTAACATAAGATGTCCATTCATCATGGAAAACCATGGGGGGATAATGGTATTGATCACTACCACAGGCCAAATAGAATAGTTGGTGTTTTTTAGGGAATATTGGTTGATTCCATCCTTGGTTATGCTAATTCATAGACTTCTTTCTTCATCCTTGAATTTTTTGAGCCATGTATACTCTCTATGCTTCAAGGTTATTAAATCTGTTGGGATTTTCATAACTTCCAACTCATTTCTGTGTGAGGCATGTCATCCCTGAAACATAGCTAATTATTTGCAACCAAAGAGCCTTTGAATCCTTGGGGTTATAAGCATGCACGTCAATATATTATGAGGAGGACCATGTGATTTACCCTTTTTTTAAAATTTTACTTGTCATGCCCACATTTCAGACATATCTCTTTATCTGCATATTATCCTCTATATAGAATACAATCATTAAGACATGCATGATATGATATGTAATCAACACCAAACATTTTCAACAGCTCCTTTTCCTCGTTCTAACTACTATGAAAGATATTATCACTTAGAATAACCTTATATTTGAATAACCTACAATTGTTGGGAAATATAAATGTACAATGTCAATATTTAACCTTCATAAAATTGAACAATTCTAATGTTGATTGTGTGACAAGATTTCTCAAAATATAAGGGACTTAATCATGGTCAATTACCTCAATATTTATGAGAAACATGAATTTGACATGCCAAAATTTTGTTTCAAGTTGTATAGTAACATCTGTGTCCCTAGAGAGGTATACTTTGAATGGGCACCAGGTCCAAAGAGAGGGGTGGTGGAAGAATATTTCAGGTTTTCGAAAAATGTATCAGTGATATGAGCATCATTCCCTATCTCATCATTCTAGAATGCATCTAAAAAATTGTATCCATGGCAGTCATATCTCGTAATTAATAATTCATACCAACCATTATTTGATTGCCTCCATTGACAAATTGTGATGAAGAACTACTATTGTTGTATTCATTCCTAATTGGTGAATCTAGATGTACTGGGAATTGAATAGGTGGTTGATTCAACCATTCTTTATATGCTTGCTCTCTGAGTTTTGCTTGTAATGTATTCTTCTCTTGATTTTAAATTTTAGTTGGGTGCACCAGAAGATGGTAGGTGTGTAGCTCATCATCTCTAGAATCCTAATTTCAAAAAATATTGAACATTAGTACACCAATGATATTAGTAAGCACAATACAATTGGTTTGTTGAAATTACATTATATACTAAAAAGTTATTACCATCATTGACCCAGGATTACGGCTAGAAGATGGTATGTTACAATTGGAAAGGTAAATTAGTTGTCCATTTTCTATTGGGAAAATACTGAGAGGGGGTGGTGAATCAGTATTTAGAGATTACTCAAAACTTTTACATTTTCCTTACAGAATTCTATACGCGACTTTAATTAAACCAAATCACGTATATACGAGGATATCTTTAAGCAAACTTGCATATGTCCAGAGATCTTAATATGCATATAATTATTTACTTATATCAGTGCATTATTTATTCATCAGATGTTTAGTAAGCAGTAAGCATGTGTAGTAAGACTAGAATAAATCATCACACATAAGAAACACACATGAACACCAGGATTTAAGGTGGAAACCCAATTCGGGAGAAAACCACCATTGTCGTCGTCTCTGTCTTCAATATTTATTATAAAGAAAAATTCTTACAGCCATGTACTGGCGCAGACTCATACCATCACGCAGGCACCCACCTGCAGAAGGCTGCAACCTTCTCTCGTTCTCTAGCTACTACTGGAAGGGAGCTCCAACCCCCTGATCTCGTTTACCAGCCGCTCCTGGAAGGGAGCTACTACCCCTTGATCTCGTTTACCAGCCACTCCTGGAAGGGTGCTACTACCCCCTGATCTCATTTACCAGCTACCAATGGAAGGGAGCGACAACCCCCTCACTGAAGGCTTCGACCCTTAGCACCACCATGGACCACGTTTCATCAATTTTCATACTGGATCCAACAGCTTCCACACAACACAACTTGTAGGCCTCTTTTCATCATATTTTCAGACTGGACCCACTCCACACATTTAAGCTCAAAGAACAAACATCAGACTGAAACTTATAACCCATTCAATTCATTCATTGAATCATCAACCAATAAACCAACCACTAATCTTTGATCATAATTAACTAGCAGCATAATCAGTATTCAAACAACTCAGATCTGTATGAAGACATCATTGACAGACAACAGTAATACAGCAAAACAGATTAGAGATTTCCTTCTCCACTCTTCAGAAAAACCCTAGATTCCATATGCGCTTTTACTTCACTAAACCCGCGTATATACGCGCTTTCACAGAGACAAACCTGCGTATATATCTACAAACATTTCAGGACTAACCTTAGATTCCATACGCGCTTTTTCTGAAACCAACCCACGTATATACGCGCTTTCTCTATGATGAACCTTCATATAGATCTGAAAACATTGCAGGGTTGCGCAACTCTTTAGAATAGATAAATAGCTCAGATCTTACCCTTCACTCCAGAAAATATTTTGCCTCATCTCAGATCTAAACATTCCATAAATAGATCTAGAATATACATATTCATTTCAGGTCAAGAGATCTTCATCCATCATTGTATTCATAGGTGCATTATTTATTCATATCTATTAATGAACTATAACCCATTCCATGTAGATATACTTCAAAGTGAAGTATTCATTCAATACCCAGACACATGCACACTCTTTCCCTATGATCTTCTTCTCCTTATATAGTTTTAGCCTTTATCAATACCATGAGCCAAAATCACACAACTTCCGATGGTATTGTTGGACGGAATCAAATAGACAATACAGCGCTCAATACTGTGGGCTAATACCATGTTAATGCCCCTTGGTATTATAATTTTGGAGCGCAAAATGCATACGTGACTTGGGACGTACTTATCCACGTGCATACGCGACTTGGCCTTTACAAACCCGTGTATACATTATGACATATTATATTTATCATTTCTCTGGTACTTACTAGAATTCTTTTCTCTGTCACATCTGAACTGATCTATAGATACATCATTCTTACATCTTTAATAAATTGGTATCTTAACATAGGCAACTCATCAAGTAGGTTTCCATCAAGGACAACTTCATCAAGTAGGTTGCCATCAAGGACAACACATTACCTCATATTTCCAACAATCTCCCCCTTTGGACTTGATGGAAAACATGATGGTGTTTGATCATCATAACAGATACATTACCATTATACAAACACCATGATACTCTCCCCCTTTGACATCAAGGGCAAAGGGCGGATCAAAACCAAAACAAGGTTTCTCTTCCCTTGTAGAGAGATGAGCTCTGTAGATCCGAAGTGCATTAAATTTACCATGCTCCCCCTGAGTTCATGTTGAATCTTTAGACAGATTTTTCAATGAAGTACATGACTCTGTAACTCAACCAAGTATGACCATTCCTATCACCAATTACTCATACTCACATCAATTATCCAACCTAGTGGATTTACATATTTGACTCAAGTACCCAACCAAGTGGGTTTACAAATTTTGACTCAACTACCCAATCAAGTGGGTTTACAAACAATTCCTTACATGACTTAATATGAAAATTTTACATCATAGGTCTCAACATAACCTTTTCATCAAATTACGTATATGACTTTTTATAACCAAAACCAAAAATACCTCAAGAGAGATATCATATTTCAGAACCATCATAATGCCATCAATGCATTATGCTCAGCAAGGCTAATTCTCCCCCTGAAACTGTGCTCCTATTCTTGAGTTGTCTCACTGTTTTTCTTATCAGAAAACATACGCTACTGTCTCCAACGAAACTCGCGTGTATACGCGGCTTTAGTTCATGAAACCCGCGTATAGAAAGTGAAATACAAAAAAAATTCACAACTTCATCTCCCCCTGAATTTGTACCACCTGTACCTGTCTTCTCTTGTCACATCAGATGCACTGTCAGAAATAAACACAACTAGAATTACCAAACCAACCATGGGAATCACCATATATTTCTCCCCCTGTGATGATACATTACTAATTCCTATAATGTATCTCACCTCACTCCTGCAGTCATTATGAGAATTAAGCTTTAGAAGCGGATGACTGCAGTAGGGTCAATATTCCCTACGTTTTGACCGGTGCTTCTTCTTTTTCTAGCTTTTCTTGAAATTTATTATTGTGTGCTAGAACTTCTCCAATTTTTCAGATCTGTTTATCATACTTAACCTGCAATTAGTGGCCTTATGCCCAAATGAGTTACAATAGAAACAACATCCATGAAAACATCCTTTCTTTCTTGTTCTATGCAATTCTTCAATAACCGGATCCCTTCCTTTTGGGAAATTATCATCATCCATGGTACATGCCATGAGCACTTGTAGATCTTGGTCAAAATCTTCTTCATCCTCATTTTACAATCCATTATTATCTTCATTTGTATAGTAACTCCTTCCTTTTTCAAACTGCTTTCCTTTATCATGATTTTCTGTATAAGGACATTTAGCAGCATAATGACCAACTCTACCACAAGAAAAACACTTGAAGGGAAGCTTACCTCTGAATCTTCCAGTACCTGGTTGAATTCTTCTCACAAAATTTGTTTGTTCTTCTTCTGATATATAGATTGATTCCTTGAGAACTTCCTTTTCCTTTCCTTTTGCACAAACCTTAAAAGCAGCTTCTTTGACTTGTGAAAGACCTCCTCTTCTCATTTCAAAAGCAGTCACGATACCATGTAGTTGTATAACAATAATATTTTTCAGATCCTGCTTTTCTTCAATCGCTGACACTTTTGACTCAAACTTTGAAGTTAGAGATCTCAATATCTTTTCAACTAAAGTTGAGTCTTTTATTTCTTCACCCATATTCCTCATAGAATTCACAATCTCATCTAATCTTAGGAATAAACTTGCAATACTTTCATCATCATGCATTCTGAAATTTTCGTATTGCATTCTAAGAGTTTGAAGTTGGCACTTTTTACCTTTGCATCACCTTCATAGCTCTAAATGATCTTGTCCCATATTTCCTTTGTTGAATTTAGCTGCATCACTTTAACAAATTATGTTTCTGACAAGCTTCCTAATAAAGCATTGACATCTTTGGCATTGATTTCATATTTCTTCCTTTCTGCTGCATCTGTAGGAACACTTGCTGGATATTGATAGCCTCCTTCCACGATTCCCCATACATCTGCTCCAAGAATTTTCAAATATTCTCTTGTTCGTATCTTCCAGAATAATAGTTTACTTACTAGAATTCTTTTCTCTGTCACATCTGAACTGATCTGTAGATACATCATTCTTACATATTTAATAAATAGGTTGCTTAACATAGGCAACTCATCAAGTAGGTTTCCATCAAGAACAACTTCATCAAGTAGGTTGCCATCAGGGACAACACATTACCTCATATTGCCAACATTTTCATCAACCAATTTCTTCTGGTATGTTCATCTTGATAAGAGCTTCCAACATTTTTGAACTTGTGGAATATTGTATGCATCTACTCGATTCCAAATTAGGATCCTATAAATTTGGATACATTTTTATTCAAATTGACATGGATTAAAAAAAAAATCAATTAGATAATCGAAATATAAATAAAATCTGAACTTATTGGAGATGGAAAGGGAGAACTTTGTGAAGGACTTTGAGCAATATGGAACGAGCTGGAATTTGAAGAGTTGGTCATTTGATTAAATAAATTTTTGTGTGCATACCTAAAATTAATTTCAAGAACCATACGAAAATTTGAATTTCAATATAGTTTTCAAACCATTTTTTAAGAATAAGGCAACTTTAAGCAGAAAATGTATACTATGAACTACTTTAACTAATGTGGATGTAGCCTAAACAATAAATTGAGATGAATATGCCATTTTATGTGAAAATAAAAATTCAAATAACTTTTAGAGCATACAAGTGCTCTTGTAAAATTAATCGCACCTATGTGTTTAAATAATAACCATGTTGATGCATTAAAATAATAACCACATTGGTTTCTGTTATTTTGAAAATAAATAAAACAATAATTATATCATATCAGTGTGTGAAAAAAAAAATAGCGCACAGATAACTTATCTTAATCGGTGTGCGTTACTAATAAACACATTAATTCTTTTTACTAAAAAAAATCACCGATGTTCCGAAAAAATGAAAATAATAATAATAATAATAATTTTAAAAAAAAAAAAAAATGTGGCTTTGTTTTTTTCAAATTGAAAAATGAGTGGTAATTTATTTTTCAAAATCTAATTTCATAGTCTTTTAAATATTAAGAATTTATTCACTATTTCACTATTTTTCACAAATTTTCAAGGGAGAGATTTGCAAGAGAGACATACTGAGAGCACTCTGGAGTAGCAAAATACTTTGGAAAAGAAAAACTATTCAGAAGATCAGAATTTGAAATTTATGACGATTCACTCAAAACCCTACATAGAAAAAAAATATTGTTAATTTTACTAATAATTTTTTTTACAATTTCATTAAGAATTAATTAAAAAAAAAAACAAAAACAAAAGAAAAAAATAAATAAATAAATAAATAGTTATCTTAAACCCTTGCTTATGTGACTGCAAAATTTCACCTTAGGGTTTAACTCCCTCTACCACTTCACAAATAGAGCTTTTCATTTTAGGAATCCTACATTTAATGGGTTTGTCTTACTATATATAAGGTGTGTGACATGTAAAGCAGTGGGGTCACTTATTGAATTAAATCCAAACTCTGGTTTCCATTTCTGTTTTTTTTAAACACTTTGGTTTATCGGTGTGCGCTATGTAATATAAAGTATGGGTGCGCCTATGACAAATAGCACCATTAAATCCAAAAAACTTGTGTTTATTTTTTTATGTTTTCATTTTTTTATTGTGATGGCGGTGTTCTTATCATTACATATTTCATTGTCATAATTTAAAGTGATTTAAAAAAAAAAAAAATCGTCGTCAGTGCTCAACAATTAAATGCGTCAATGTGTTTAACAAATTAAACCTACTGGTGCATTTATGCACACAAGCGCACCGATTACCAGACCTCTTTTTCACTAAAAATTATGTGATTTATTTATAAAATTTATTTAATGGCTTCGGTATTGAATGGTATAGTTGTATATTGATAAAAAAAATGTCTAAGAAAAAATCAAGTAACAAAAATATTGATCAGTACAATGATAGCACATCCAAAAAATCAAAAAAGGCAAGTTCATTGTAAATTCTTTACAAAATTAATATGTTTGAACCATATTTAAGCTTAACTAATATGTATTGGCTAGTGTGTGTCATGCAGAGGCACAAAATGAGGAAGCTCGATAAGATTTTTTCTGATCCAAGTGTAGAAGAGCGTAAAAGTATGATGGAAAAATTGCAGAAGGATGAATGAGGTGAATGAAAAAATATTATTAATATAAGTTTTTTCTTTTGAATTTTCATTAATAATATACTTAAGAATGTTAGATAACATGTTTCAAACAATATTTGTTTCATTTTTAATAATATATTCAAAGGAAGGTTTTGAAAGGTGAGATGGCTAGGGTTCAAGTGAGCATTTTTTTCCTCACAGCAGCCACCGACATACTTCTGCTCGGCCCCGCAGCTCACGGAGGCCTGTTACCAAGCTCGTCCAAATCTTCTCTCCCTCCAGGCTACATAATAGGCTTTGAACACATCCATCAAACTGAAATGACAAAAATCCCAAGATCCAGCTCAGTCAAACGCACCTCAGGCGGCATTTCTCCTCCTTCTGCCACCACCACCTTGCTTCATTCAAGTCTGGAGGCACTGCAAGATCAGAAACCAAAAATTCCTTCGAAGTAGACTCATCCTGAACACAAGCATCATGGTGACAGAACTCCATGCATTCAGAAGCGTGGCTTTCGGGCCTCTTCTTGCACAACTCTCCGCGCCGCGTAGCCAACAAGACAACGGACCTCCCTCCCTCGCAGGTCTACGCAGCCTCTGAATTTCAGATCCAAATGAAAGGTAACCCCTCTACAACGATGAAGACTCTTCAACCATTTTTCACTAGTGAGAGAAGCCCAGAGGGCTCCTGCCCGTCCTGGAACCTCGATGGGTTTTCGATCCTTCGCGTAGCTCCATCATTCTAGTACCAGGACTGCCACTTCTCCTGGGGATCAGATATCAGCCACAAGGTTTCCCTGCATAGTTGCACACCAACAGATCCCATATCTCTAGCCTCACGGACGCGTTCTGGAAAACGAGGAACCCTAGATCCTCCTTCCCTTCTTTCCAAATCCAGATCTCTCTCGTATCCGGAAAAACCTTGCTTCTTTGTGCTCATTCAACAGATCTGGTGGAATATATCTTTCATGCCATTGAACTCAGGTTGAGTATTCCTTCAGCCTTTCAGCAACTTCTTCATAGAGGTAAACAACTCGAAGCCCATCTACCACTCTCATTTTACAACATAGAAAGATATTTCCTTTTGGTTTTAACCCTCAGGTTGCGAGGGGGGGCTAGCGGATAGCCTTCTTCTACCCTAGCTTTCTCCTACAAGGATGCGGTCCATGCTTAGCCCTCCAAGAAAGATGCTCAACCCTCTGAGGCTTCCAATCCTTTTCTAGTTAAAAAACTGGAGGAAACCCCCTCTATAGAAATTTCCCACCCCACTATTGAAGATCAGATCCAATAGTTTTAAGAATCAGCAATCATTTTCCGCTTTAATGGTTTATGTCCCTGAATAGCAGATCTCTACAAATGGATTCACTCAACATGGAATAACAACTGCAAGGTTCTCTTTTTCTCAAATGGTTTCTTCATAGTGGTGTTCGCTTTCGAAGAAGACTATCAAAAAGACCTAACTGGGGGTCCATGGTTTTGGGGAAAGGCAGGGCTATTCCTCACCCCCTGGTTCCCAGACTTCGATCCCTCTGCGACATTCATCACTAAGCTCCCTATTTGGATCAGGCTTCCAAACCTACCAGCGCATTATGGCACTACTTTATTTTTCAAGGAATTGGAAACACCGTAAGCCAATTCCTAGAAATGGATCCCTCTATGGGGGAGAAAGGTATATACACCTATGGCAGAATGTGCATTGAAATAGACATAAGTAAAGGTTTGCCTGATCTAATCAATCTCAAATTTAGTGATCTCCTGTGGACTAAAACTGTGGACTATGAGAACACCGCCTTCCGATGTTGACATTGCCATCAAACTGGGCACCTTCAGAACACATGCACCATCTTCCTCGCCCAAAAGAAGAAAGGCATCCGCAAATATAAATCTAAAAGCTGGAAGCCATCTGATCTGCCTCCTAGGGATGACATTGATTACTCCATCTCAGACGAGGAGGAGTCTGAAGAAGAAGTGGAGGAAACAAAACAGACAAAGGATACACCCTCGGTAGGCCCTGAGGTTCTGACTGCTTCAGCGAACACACAAAAATGCACTCATGAAACCTCCTCATCTGATTCAGATAAGGATACTTATCCTACAATAAACAACAGTCTTCAAGTGGTTTTGGCCCATCCATCCCATGACAGATGGGTCAAAGTTAACAAGAAGAAAGGGAAAAAAATGTCGTATTGAGGACTCAACCCACTCTGGGTAGACTCCAGTGATTATCTCCTTTTGTTTCCTTGTTTCTCCTCTAGATCCTTTTTGCTTATTTCCAGTTCACTTCTGGGACCGAGGTTGATATTTCATCATTTCCAGATCCCCAGCTTCATGCTTCTCTTGATTGTAAACGTTGCCATGTACCATATGATTTCTTAATAGAATTAGTCTAATTTACCAAACAAAAAAAAAAACAAGTTTCAAACAATCTATTAATTAGCATATGTTTAATGTTCTATAGGGACTAGAAACGAAGGAAAATAATGTCATCTTAAGAAAATAAAAATTATAGAACATGTAAATGATGATGAATTGGTTCTTAGCTCATTTGGAATGGTGTTGGAGGTTAATGAAAGGGGGGGAACTTTTACAAAACTATGAGGGATATAGTGGAACAAACATATAGATGTACTTTCCACTTACAATACAAAAATCAATCCAATGATTCCAAGAACCAAGTGATATTTAAAATATAGGATGTGTTTCCAGAGAAATGGCCAATGTGACCTATCAGACTTATCATAGGAAAAACATGCAAAAACAAAAAAGAATAATTAAAAAAGTAGTATTCCTAATTAAAATGTTTTTCTAGAATTATATGTATATATTACTACAAAGCATTCATTTATTAATATCAATTTTTTTATATTTAGTTTTCATATATCAATATAAAAATGGTTTATCACTTTTTCAGGAATATTATGAAAATCCCAAACAATCAAAGAGATGATATTTGAAACATATCAGTAGGAATGTCCACGATATTGTACAAGTAGATGGTCAAATAAATGGATATAATTGCATCATAGGAGGATCCATCTCAACAATAACGCACTTCAAATGTATGTAATCGTGTATAAAATAAAACAAAATGGAACTCATTCAACACATAAAACAAGACGACAAGGAAAAAAAAGGTTGATATCAAAATTTGTGATTAATTGTTAATATTTCCTTATAACAAATCAATATTTCATTTTTGTATATTTTAAGTTGTTTTACAACAACCATCCTTGAATGTCTTCATATAGGTGCTAACATACAAAGAAGAGCCATCAAAATAATTGATTGACATTGGGTTAAATATGGGTTGTGAGTATATGTTGGCATATCACAAATTAATTGTAGAATTTGTAAGTATCTATGTTGTTTTACTTCTCTGAGTTTATAATTAATAGAATAAAAAAATCTCTTATATTAAATATATGGTTTATTATAGGGAATAAAACTTGTAAGAAACAAAGTATGGAACTGCGTCAACATAAGTGTTGTTAAAAGAAGGCATGAGATTTCTTTTTTAAAGAATGTGTATAGCTCAGGACCCAATCCTTGCTACGGTACATTGCTTTTCGATTTACATTGATGTATATTATTTATTTCAATTTTCATTATTCTCACCAATATAGATACACTCGTTACACTTTATTTTTATGTTTGTAGATGGAACTTGAAGAAGACGAAAACAATCAATGAAATCATCAAAGCATGCATCCAAATAACCCAAGTCATGGAAGTATGCCGAGCACTAACAATAGTTCCAGTGAAGAATTATGATATGCTTTGATATCAATGCAAGTTCTTGTATTTTTTGAAATAGGTGTCTATGAAAATAAGATATTATGTTTAATGTAATGGACATAGTGTCCCAATTGAAAGACAAGGGGTTACCAATAACTTGTACAAATTTTAATACAAATTATGTATTTCCTAGATTCTCCTGATCTAAAAATTATATGTCATTGTTAAATACAGAATCACTTCAACAAAAATTCCTTCAGAATTTAAAACATGGTCGCCAATTGCAATATCAAGAAGAAATATCAATCACACATAACATATATGTTTTTACCGGGAAATCATATAGCTAAAAACCCCACTATCATATATTATGTATATACCATGGATCATGAAATAATCACATACAAAACTCTAATCCAAGAGCTCTCAGTACAATATACAATTGTCTCACGTTGTCATAAAAAAATTGGAAAATTCATGTGCCAATTTACTGTCTCCACTACACAATCCTAGCTGATAGCAATCCTTGAATGAATGGAATCTTGCTTGCCTTGAATGCGCAATCCTCATGGGCACATCCAATATGTGTGTGGTTGCATGATTGCACCCACTAATGTCACAAATGATAGTCAAATTGTCCCTTTCACCTACATCTCAACTAGGTCTCCACTAGATCTAACATTCATGTAGTTAACAATAGTAAATATTTAGTTTCACGTGATACCACTAATTGTGAATTAATTAATAATTAAATCACTGATCTATCACTAGTGTATCTTAAGTTGCAACTAGCACAACTGAGTTTAACTCACTTAACTAAGTTAAACTACTTTACAACTCACATAACTACACATCCAACTCTGTTACAACTTTGAATAACTCAGTTACAACTAAGTCCACTTGCATGTCCCACTAACCAACCTTTGAACTCGAATTTCCTATAGCTAACTGATTTTCCACTTCAGTTAACTATTTCCAAGTGCTCATTGAGAATAGATTAATGTTTATTGTCCAACTATTATTAAGGGATAATAATAGTCGACATGCATCTATATATAGACATGTTATCTATAAATAGAACTCACACATACATCTAAAAATAAAACATAATCTATAAATAGAATTTTCTCACCATCTATAAATAGACATCATCTATAAACAGAATTTTTTCATGCATCTAAAAATACACTTCCACCTCAGAATAGCCTAAGGTTCCATCCTAGTGTAGGTGCATAATTTTCACTAGGATCTTCTTGTTGAATCTGTTATCACCAAAATCGTACCTGATTGGCTGCTGATCAGACAACTTCAGTGTAACTATTTCAAACCAATCTTTTGACTGAGGCTTAGCCTCCTCAGTCTAAGAGGGCTCTCTCAAGGGTTAATGATATTGAATAAAGATGTAGATAGATAACTAACTCTATTGTTTTTGTTTTGATTTTGTATGTTTGCATGATGAAAGGATGAAGGCTTGCTACCATTGGGCTATGGAGTCAGTGACAGGGATAACAATGGCTCTCCTTGTGGAAGCTGAGGCTTGTATATATTTCAATGAAAGAGTAACACATTCAGGAAAATCCCAATAACTTGAAGTTCAAAGGAAGTCAGAGCATGTAATACATGAATTCTGAGTAATCAGACATCAAGGCTATGGAAGAAAAACATTTCAAAGATACGACATAAAACTCATTGAAATACACTAAGAATCTCAAGTGAAGAAAAGTTATATTGTTACTATATATATCAGTCAATCCAAAGCTTTACAAAAGTAGTTTTCTCAGATAAAATTTCCAACCCTATAGATTGAAAATAATATCAGCATGTATACATTGGGCTTATGGAGTCAAAACAGTTCGGTAAATCAATGAATCTAATTGACATGGAATTTGAGGCATATCAGAGTTTTTAGTCATAGGTCACACGCACATGGACATGTAAAAACACATCCAGTTCACCTATAAAGGAAGTCAGAGTATCTAAAGATGATTTTTGAGTAATATAGATGAACACCACGAAAAATAAGATATATAAGAAACACTAATAGAACAGGAAAACACTAAAAACTCCTTCTGAATCTCAAGTTGGTCAAGTAGAAGCTCTATGTATTAGCTGAAACAGTCTTTTTACAATAAGCACCAGTTTTGCCAAAAAATGTCCAACCTTTTGCATATTAGACTTCTTGATATTTTATAGATCATTTACAACATAAGATAACCTTATATGATGCTAGATACATTTAACTCCTAACTCTTGACACCTTGACTAACCATATGACATGGTATTTATTACAAAAGGACAGTTAATCTACTAAAAAGTCCTATTACAAATAGGATTCAAACTCTTAATCACCTATCTATGACAACATTATCTTAATTAAATTACATCCTTTGACAAATTTATTTACACCTGGTCGAATCTAGATGATTGGCTTCAAATATTAATGACCATAATGCTGACCTCCATCAAAGTAGGAAATAGTCCCCTGTTTTCTAGGCATAGGGTCCCTTGCAGTTTTGAAATGTTCTGACCATCATGAATTCATCATTTTGAGGTCCTTTGTTGTTAGGAACTGAAGTAACACCTGCCAAAAATCATCCCTAAGCTCCAGCTATCCCAAACCATCTTTACACTGTTCAAATGAGTTGTAATAGACTGTGCTACGAAAACAACACAGTTTCGTAGCGCTTTTCCTAGCGCAACTCTTTTACCCTTTCTTCTTCAAAATTTTGATTTTTTTCCTCCAGGATTATCTTCATTATCATTTAATACATCTTCCCTAGCAATCTCAGGTCATAATTCATACTTTTTCCCTTCAAAAATTTATGAGAAAGAGTGAAAAAAGTTGCTACAGCAGTTTCGCAGTGCTTTTCACTCTTTTTACACTGTTTGCGCTACGAAACTGCTGAGTGAGAAATTTTGTCCAGATTTTTTCAAAGTGAAAACTGTAAATGTGCCAAAACTCAAAATAACACTAATTTCATCTAATCAAAAATCCATATGAACTGAAAAACACATTTTTCATGAGGTATCTTCTTAATTTTCAATTGATTTAGCTTTTGACTTTTTAATGATTCTCATTTTGCACCTTTGTTCTTTAACGCATCCTGAATCACTTTCAGCTGCTGCTCCAAATATTCCACTTGATCTTTAAGTTTCCTGTTACTAGCTCTCAAGTGAGTATTTATTACTTTGAAAAATTTGGCTTCCTTGATTGTTGGGACTGTCCATGTGAAAAATTGCTCTGCACTGCTTGGAGTTTCAGAAATAGAACCAGTTTGACCTTCCCATAGTGCCTTCATTCTTTTGAACTCTTCTTTATCAATACTATGCTTTCTAGCCCTCTTTCACATCACAGCAATTTCTTGGTTTTCTAACCTCAAATTCTCTTCAAGATGTTGAAGCTCTGTTTTCCTTGTCACTTCTTCTTTTCCCTCTTTTGTTCTGTTGGCTGTATGCTTCTCTGCAGGTGTTGAGAGATAAACCACTTCTTAAGGGGCTTTAGCTATTTCAATAGTTTCTTGAACTTCCTTGCTCCCTTCCTTAAGTTTCTTAGCATGCCTAGTTAAAGGCTTTCTAGCTTGAAAGATAAAAGCTGCATTTTCACCCTCAAACTCAAGATTTCTTTACAGACTTGGATTTTTTCTATTTGTGCTCGTCTTCTCCAATGAAGTCAGCTTGCACAATGGGTGTCTCCTCTATTTCAATTGCATGCAGGATGTCATCTAATTTTACCTTTATCACTGGGTTGTCCTCTATATCTGTAGCAACTATTTTTCCCTTTAATGCCACTGCTTGGCTTCTTGTTACTCTTTGATTTCCTTCTTGCTGACATCTTGTTTCTATTTTTCCTCTTTGAAAATATTTGACCTCTATTTTGCAGGTGATGGAGTTGGAGTATCAAGCACTTGTGTCTGCTCTGTCCTTTTCTCAACTTGTTTCCTTGGCTTCAGTTTTTCAAATTCCTTTGGTTTTGCAACTACAGGTTGACTAGAGTCTGCTACTAGTGTTGATGGAGTTCCTTTAGTTTTATGATTTCTAGCAAGAGTTAATGCTTCCAACTCAAAACCATTTATAAACAAAAAGGATGAGCAATCCCTGCCTATATTCTGAAGCTCATTCAAAATCAATAACTTCATCCAACCATGATGAAACAAAGATGTTTCACAACCTTCAGATTTGGCTTGTACTTTATCAGCCATTTTAGCAAGACTCCTATGCAGGTAAAAGGGAAAATCAAGTGAAATCTTACCTGTGAAATGCAGAAGCAGCTTGAAATGATATGTGTAGACCTTATGATATCTGCCTTCACATTTAAAATATCTCTAGATGTTGAGCAGCAGCTTTTCATAAGTGTCTTTGATGCAGCTTCTAGGGATAGCGCTATTGAGGTCCATATATGCATACTCAGGTTTCATGAATTCTTTGCATGGCTCCATATCAAATTTGAAACTTTTGAACCAAGTTTCTTGACCCCTTGGTATCTCTGTCACAGCAGCAAAAATTTCTGGTGTAATTGGCACACTTAGCATCCCAACCTTGGTAGTTGTTCCATTGAAGTTTAAGGAAAATTCTTTAGACACCTGTGTGTGGCAACCCTATAGCTTTTCACAAAACCGAAGACAACCTACTATGTTGAATGCCTCCATCACTGTTAGGTCTTCAATTATGGCCTTAATATTTTCAGGCTTATGTCTCAAGCAGTGTCCCCCTCTGTGGACTTTCTTTTCCTCTGCCATGCTTCACAGAAAACCTATCAGCCTCGCTTGACAAATTGAATCACCTCATTCATACCCTATCATGACAATGATGATTGCAAGATGGGTAAGTACATTGAATCTCATCACTAACTGACTCATCATACCACTAACCTATCATTTCCCAACGGATTCTGACATATTTCAGCTTAAATGACAAGACAATTAAGAAATCGCGCTTTCGTAGCGCCGACAATTTATTTTTCCCTGTTTGCGCTACGAAACTATTAGCGCTTTCGTAGCGCAAATCAACTTTTTTGAACTAGTGGTGCTACGAAAACGTGGATTCTTGGCTAATTGCAGAGTTTTGACCTGAAACTTTATGGAATGAATCCCAAATGGAAATTATGGGTATTTGACAATGAATGGACCTTTAAAAGACTTTATTTGAACTTAATGATGACCTTTGAACTTATAAATCTAACCTACCCTTAACCAAATCCTAAATTGTCTTCTAAACTGAATTTAGAACCATGACCAAAAACAAAATTGACACAATGATATTTTGAAAATTTTTGGGGGATAACAATGGCTCCACTTGGGATAGTGTGCCCCTGTGGTACACTAAGAACAAGTAGTTCCAATGCTGCTATCCATTTCTTGACCAAAACAGAAAAACTTTGAAATTTCCAAGCTTTCTCCTCAAGCTCTAATGGCCTTCACCTCAGGCTCAAGCTTGATGATCACTGTAGAAGAACCAAATCTGTACCTACTGAAAAGATGCTCAGTCAACTTTGAGCTTATTCACACACTCCTAACTACCCTATAACTTTCAATCTCCACTTTTAACTCAAGCAACATGAAACTTCCAATGAAGCCAGTCATTGATCTGATTTGACATTTGAACCTGTTGACTACACTTGAACCAACAGTAAGCATGATACTGAAATGACCAAGGAAACATATAATGTATCTGATTCTCATGATGAAAATATAACTGAAAATCTGGACTATATAACTCTTCCACGTATTCGGCTATAGGATCAAAGAATACATGATCGGTTTGATGCTTCTCATGACATTCTACAGCTTTGGACAACTCATCCATGTTTTGATCAACCACATAAGACTTTAGTTGTGTGCTCTCAAACTGATTTTCAAAAACAGTGTATTCTTCCTCAAACTCAAAGGAGAAAATTGACAACACCCTCTCTTTGTTTTCTGGCATAAAAATCATTTGAAAAGACTGATATTGATCATGAATATTATGAGATTGAATTTTATCTTCTAAAACTTCAATATGTTTTTCATGGTTCTTAGCAACTTCATCCACAAATTGAATCTTAACTTTTGACTCGCACTCAAATGATTTCATATTAGAAGACAAGGAAAAAGAAAAATTTTCACCTACTTCTTCATTAGTGTGATCATCATTTGATGTAGGCTGATGCAAAAAATGACATTAAGAATCAACTTTTTCCTGTACCTAAGGATTCTAGCAATAATTTTCCAATATTTCCTCTTGCTGTTTGAAATGATTCTCATACTCTCGATGATCAAAATACTGACAAGTCTTCTGTAACTTTTCATCAAAATCAGAGGATGTAACATGATTATCATAAATAAACTCCTACTGGGTTTCATTTTCATCCAAGAGAGAAGATATCCTTTCTTATTGGTAATGAAAGGGATTTTCATGAAGGGCTTCTAAAATTTCCTCATCCATGAACTCATCATCTTCATAACAATTCTCCAAATAATCAATAAAACTCACACAGTGTTTACAGCAGTCTTTGACCAGCAATAAGGAGGGATGACACTCTTCATACATCTCATAAAATGCAACATGGAAATCAGCAAGAGAATATAATGAACCATTTGCCAAGCTTCAATACCAAGACCATGCTTTTCCTTCCAAAGTGGTCATAAACATCTTCATGAGACAATCCTCAGGGAACTGAACCTTAAGACTGTGTACATGCCTATGGAATCTAACCAAATGAAGAGCAACATTGTCCTTCTTTTCATCTTTGAATATTGGAAGATCAGTTAACCATTCAACCTTTGGCATAGGATTTGGAAAACCAAGGATGTGAGATCGATTCATAGGTGCATACCTGACATTTATTCTTGCAATCGAATTCATCTTGAAACTTCATCAAGCTATGGATCTTCAAGCATTGGAGTCACCTTCCAATTGGTTATTTGATGTGTGGAGTCGCCAGAGCAGAAATACAGCCAATATGTGCCTAAGTGTCTGCTGCTCTCAGACCTTAGAATTTAAACTTTGTCTTTCTTCCCAGGGGAAATATACACCTTCGTTCCCCGGTAACGGTGCCAAAATTTTATCACCAAAATCATACCTAATTGGTTGTTGATCAGACAACTTCAGTGTAACTATTTCAAACAAATATTTTGACTGAGGCTTAGCCTCCTCAGTTTGAGAGGGCTCTCTCAAGGGTTAATGATATTGAATAAAGATGTATATAGATGGCTAACGCTATTATTTGTGTTTTTATTTTGTATTTTTTCAGGTTGAAAAGATGAAGGCTTGCTACCATTGGGTTATGGAGCCAGTGACAGGGATAACAATGGCTCTCCTGTTGGGAAAAATACTGAGAGGGGGGGGTGAATCAGTATTTACTGCATATTCAAAACTTTCACTTTTTCTTGCTTCTAAAACGCATACGCTACTTTCCTGAACCAGACTTGCGTATATACGCGGATACCCTTTATGAAACTCGCGTATACACAGATATCTATTTATGTCATTAATTCTTCACTTAAATCATTCCTTCATTTATTCATCGACATTCAATAAGCAAAGAAACATGCAAGTAAGAAGAAATCGTAATAAACCTCCACACAAAGTATCGACACATTAACACCAGATTTTTAGAATAGAAACCCAAGTCGGGAGAAAACCACCGCCGGCAGCTTGCTCTACCTTCAATATTTTATTATAGAGAAAACATCTTACAACATATGTGGCCGCGTTAGACTTGACCAAAGACGTTATATTGACTCCACCGCGCTTCGTTTACCAAATTTCTCTCCTGGAAGGGAGCTCCAACCCCCTGACTCGTTTACCAACCTCTCCTGGAAGGGAGCTACGACCCCCCGATCTCGTTTTACCAGCCTCACCTGGAAGGGAGCTACGACCCCCTGACTGAAGGCTACAACCCTCAGCACCAATATGGACCACGTTTCATCAATTTTCACACTGGATCCAACAACTTCAATAGAACTCAACTTGCAGGCCACGTTTCATCATATTTTCAGACTGGACCCTTTCCATACTTTTAAGCACAAACATACATCACCAACAGATACTTATCAACACAGATCAGATAGCAGAAACACAGCAGAACAGATCAGATATTTCATACCCCTTGCTTTAGCAAACCCTAGTTTGCATACGCGCTTTCCCTTCACTGATGTCGCGTATATACGCGCTTCCGTCCACATAAACCAGCGTATACCTCAGTGTATATTTCATTGCGCATACACGCTTTCTCTTCACTGAAGCCGCGTATATACGCGCTTCCTCCGCGGCGAAGTAGCGTATAGATCTTCAATCATTATAGAGCAGCATACTTCTTCAGATCAGATATTCAGTTCAGATTCAACCCTTAACTTCAGACAGATGTTCGCCTCAATTCAGATCTAATCACTCCATAAACAGATCTAGCAAATACAGATACATTTCAGATCTAGATATCCCGCTTCATCATTTCTTCATATGTGCATCATAGATTCAGATCTATCATCAAACCCTTACCCTTTCCATACAGATATACTTCAGAGAGAAGTATTCATTCAAGCTCAGACCTCTTGCTCTCACACTCATAATTTGCACAATGAATTTCTTCTCCTTATATAGGTTTACCTTTTTTCAATACCATGAGCCCCCTTTTCAATACCATGGACCAAAACAATACCATAAGCCCAAAACTACCTGGACGGGGTCAATTAGGCGGATCATTACCCAATACAATGGGTCAATACCATGGTGGTTACCCTTGGTTTTGCACTTTTTGAGCGCTTTAGCCCATACGCGACTTGGCACGTTCTTTTCTGCGTGCATACGCGACTTCCCTTAGGCCATCCCGCGTATTCCTAGAAACATACTCTTTCATCATAAATTCAGCACAAGCCGAAATCCTCTTCATCAGTCAGACACACCTCCGTAGATACATCATATTTTCTTCATCAGGAACATATTCTCTCAAGCACAACTTCATCAAGTAAGTTGTCATCATCTTCATCAAGTGGGTTGCCTTTCAAGGACAACACTTAGCATCGTATTGTCAACAAACATCATATCACATCAGATTTACATCATTTACCAAGTCCATCAAGTCAAGAATAAATTCATCAGGTGGTTTTCCATCAAGGACAACACATGTCAACAGTCGCATGTCTTCATCTTCATTCAGTGGGTTGCCATCAAGGACAACACTCTGCATCATATTTCCAACAATCTCCCCCTTTGGACTTGATGGCAACCACAATGGTTTTTGGTTACCACAACAGATAGGTACATTAAGAATATAATGACACCATGTCACTCTCCCAAATATGTCACTCTCCCAAATATTTGACATCATTATCTTCTATTCAAACACCATGTCACTCTCCCCCTTTGACATCAAGGGCAAATGGCAAAACGAGCGGATCAAAACCAACACACTCTCCCCCTTTGACATCAAGGGCAACGGGCAGATCACACTCACCCCCTTTTCTCCTCATGTAGAAGAAGCGTTCTACACATCTGATGTATACTGAAGTGACCAAACTCCCCCTGAGTTCATGCTGAATATTTTTCAATGAAGTACATGACCTCTCATACTTACATCAAATATCCAACCAAGTGGATTTACATATAAGACTCAAGTACCCAACCAAGTGGGTTTACAAAAATTGACTCAGCTACCCAACCAAGTGGGTTTACAAATTTGACAAGTCCTTACATGACTGAATATTACAAATTTACAACATGAGTCTCAACAAGACCTTGTTATCAAAATAAAAATATGACTTTTCATAATCAATACCAAAAGACCTCAAGAGAGATCATATATCAGAACCACCATAATGCCAGCAATGCATTATACTCAGCAAAACTAATGCTCCCCCTGATTCAGTGCAACCAAGCAATCTTTCCAAAAGACTAAGGCTCCCCCTTAGTTTGTGCATCACAACTTCCATAACAAATCATCAAGGCATCTTCATCGAAAACATTAGAAATAGAATTATGAGAAGCTAGGAACACACACCGAGATACCATGATATCGAAGATACCATGACCACACAACATTTACATCTTTGAATTTGAACAGGTATCGACAATCGTAGATTTGCGGTTTTACGTACGAGACTAGCGTATATACGCAACTGTGTTTCGGGAAACCTGCGTATCCCAAGCCATCTTCTAAATTTCAACTAGATCTGATTCTCTGTGAGGCAAAGACAATGTTCAGCTTATTTCTGAGACATTTGAATGCTTCCCTGGACTATAGATAGATAGAGCAGTGTAGTTGTGTCTTCAAGCGTCATCCAACGGTTGTAGCATCAACACAATAGTAACCAAGCCTTCAGATTCTTTGTAGCATCAATACAATCTTTCCAAGAGAGATTCTCATATCAGAACAACATCTTCACATAGGTGTCAAGCAATCATCCATGTGGTCCAACATCACCATGATCTTCAAAATTTAACATGAAGAAACATATGTAGGCAAAATATCTCTCAACCATAGTAACACACTCTGCATGATTTATTTCTGAATCAAATGACATCCAACTCATCCATGTGTGAGTACAAAAGATACTTATCAACAACCAGGGCTCAAAGTCTCATCACAATAAACCATGTACTAAGTCATCATCATTTTGAGCATGAGTATCACAATAACCAAAGAATAAGCAGTCATATTGCCAACAATGCAATCATTAGTATTCAACTTGCTACTCCCCCTAAACTCGTGCTCTTCCTTAACTTGTGCAATCTGAAACATCTTCAATAGTAAGTTATTAGCAACAATCTCTGCATGATCTGTCCTCATTTCTGAATTATAAGACTTTCATCTTAACAACGAATGCTCTTCATCATAAAGCAACTAGGCTTCATCCATAATCTTCAACACAAGAACCCATGTATCATTTCATTATCATGAGTATAACCAGAATAATGCTAACAGTGCAATCATCAGCAGTCAAACTGATGCTCCCCCTGGACCTCTGCTCCAGATCTTCAGCTATCAGATAAATTTTCTCATCATCAATGCATACGCGGCTGTGTCAGCTGGAACTCGCGTGTATACGCGATTTTGTTTCATGGAACCCGCGTATGAAAGGTGAAATATAGAAAATTTCACACCTTCATCTCCTCCTGAGTTTGTACCTCCTGTACCTGTCTTTTCCACATCAGATGTGCTGTCAGAAGTAAACACAACCAGAATAATCAAATCAACCATGAGATTCATCATGCATTGCTCCCCTTGTGACGATACATTACTAGATCTTATAATGTATCTCACATCATTCCTGCAGTCAATAAGAAAGGTCAGCTTCAGAAGCGGATGACTGCAGTAGGGTCATAATTCCCTACGTTTCTGATCGGTCCTCCTTCATTTTCCAAATTTTCTTGAGATTTCCAACTGTGTGCTGAAAATCGTCCACTTTCCCAGATCTGTTCATCCTGCATTCTTTTTCTACATGTCCATACTTGTTACAAGAATAACATCTCATGTGTCCAGAGAAATAAGCATAAGAATCATAATGAGTATTTCTAATCTTCCTCCTTTTACAATCAGCTGCTTTATGTCCATACTTATTACATGAAAAACAATATCCCTTGAAGAAACCAGAGTACCTTTCTATGTAGGAACTGTTTGATTGAGGCTGAAATGATCTGCTCCTGCAATTTGCTGCAACATGCCCATAATTATGACAATTGAAACATTCAACATTATTGAATGCTTTCCTTTGAGATTTCATCATTGTTGATTGACCTTTTGTCTCTTTCAACACTTCAGGTTTTGCATTGACTACCTCTGAATTTTTAGCACTTCCTTGTGAGCTAGATTCACCTTTAATAGTTTCATGGAAACCAAGACCATGTTTGATAGCAGGAGACCTTTGATTACTCATAATATTGTCCAAGATATTAGTACTATCATGAAACCTTAAAATTTTAACCTTTTCTTCTAATTTACCTTTGAGAATATTTACCTCAACCTCCAAGTCTTGACATTGCTTTGTCATGCTTTCTTCTTTCCTTCTTCCATCTTCTACTTGATGATTTAGATTTAGAATCTCTTCTTTCAACCCTTTTTCTTGTTCTTCAAAAGTTTGTAAGAGTTCTTCATTCTTCTTGTTTGATGCTTCGAGATCTTCTTTGAGGGAGACGATTTCTGCTTCAAGTCTTGCATTCTTCTTGTTTGATTCTTCAAAATCTTCTTGTAGAGATTCTTCCATGACAGACCAGATTTTTTCTCCAAGTTCTTCATATTCAAATGGTTGTAGAGGTTCCTCACTCTTCTTACTTGATGCTTCAAGTTTTGTTTGTAGAGTGATGATTCCAACTTCAAGACCTTTATTCTTCTCTTTTGATTTTTCCAGATCTATTTTTAGAGAAACGTTTTCTACTTCAAGTCCCTTACATTGATTGGTTACATTGTCATACAACCTTTGATACTTGTTCATCTGTTCTTTCATTCTAGAGATTAACTCTTTGTACATAGCTTCGCTTTTATTAAATGATATTTTTTGATCTTCAATTTTCTTGATAGCTTCCTTTAGAACTAAAACTTTACTTCCACTATCTTCACCATTGCATGCACAGGAAAGTTTATCACAAGAACAACAATCAATACCTGTTTTATCTTCTTCATTTTCTGCTGCACATGTTTTCTGAGATATCTCCTTTTCAGTAGCCTTCTTCTTTTGATTCTTTTCCATGAGCACTTGTAGAGCTTGGTCAGAATTTTCTTCATCTTTAATCTTGACAGCTTCTTCTAGGTCGATAGCATATTCTTCACTAGTCATTGTACCAATGAGACAATCATGACCCCAATCACTATCTGATTCATCTTCTTTGATTTCTGGTATCCATGTTCTCTGAAATATTTCCTTTCTTTGAGTGGGCTTCTTCTTTTGCTTCTTTCCCATTGCGACGGATCTCCTTCAAGCGATCAAGCTTCTGCAGAAGGACCACCCTCTAATACCAATTGTTGGAAAAAATACTGAGAGGGGGGGGTGAATCAGTATTTACTGCATATTCAAAAATTTTACTTTTTCTTGCTTCTAAAACCCATACGCTACTTTCTTGAAACCAAGTCCACGTATCTCTGAATATCTTCTGCTTCGCGTATACCACGAGAGAGATCTAATTATGCCATTAGTTGCTAGTTTCTCTCATTCCATCATTCATTCATTAGATGTTCTATAAACGGTAAACATGTGCGGTAAGAACGAATAAACCATCTACAAAACATCAACATGAACACCGGATTTTAAGGTGGAAACCCAATTCGGGAGAAAACCACCATTGCCGTCATATCTGTCTTCAATATTTATTATAAAGAAAACTTCTTACAACCATGTACTGGCGCAGACTCATACCAGCACGCAGGCACCCACCTGCAGAAGGCTACAACCTTCTCTCATTTACCAGCCTCTCCTGGAAGGGAGCTACAACCCCCTGCTCTCGTTTACCAGCCTCTCCTGGAAGGGAGCTACAACCCCACATTTACCTACAACCCTCGGCCACCACCTTGGACCACGTTTCATCCAATTTTCTACTTTGGATCCCAACCACTTCAATAGAACACAACTTGCAGGCCACAATTCATCATATTTCCAGACCGAACCCTTTCCATACTTTTAAGCACAAACATATATCACCAATAGATACATATCAACACAGATCAGATAGCAGAAACACACCAGATCAGATCAGATATTTTATACCCCTTGCTTCAGCAAGCCCTAGTTTGCATACGCGCTTTCCCTTCACTGATGTCGCGTATATACGCGCTTTCGTCGACCGCCGACAGTACGTATACATACGCCGTGTGTTCCGTCGCATACGCGCTTTCTCTTCCTTCAGGCTTCGCGTATATGCGCGCTTCCCTCCTGAGCGAAGTAGCATATAGATGTGATCATTATAGAGCGACGCCACTTCTTCGGATCAGATGTTCAGTTCAAATTCAACCTGCGCTTGAATGAGATGTTGCTTTCAATTCAGATCTAATCACTCCATAAATAGATCTAGCAAATACAGATACATTTCAGATCTAGATATCCCACTTCATCATTTCTTCATAGGTGCATCATAGATTCAGATCTATCATCAAACCTTTACCCTTTCCATACAGATATACTTCATAGAGAAGTATTCATTCAAGCTCAGACCTCTTGCTCTCACACTCATAATTTTCACAATGAATTTATTCTCCTTATATAGGTTTACCTTTTTTCAATACCATGAGCCCCTTTTTCAATACCATGGACCAAAACAATACCATAAGCCCAAAACTACCTGGACGGGGTCAATTAGGCGGATCATTACCCAATACAATGGGTCAATACCGTGGTGGTTACCCTTGGTTTTGCACTTTTTGAGCGCTTTAGCCCATATGCGACTTGGCACGTTCTTTTCCGCGTGCATACGCGACTTCCCCTAGGCCAATCCGCGTATTCCTAGAAACATACTCTTTTTCATCATAAATTTAGCACAAGCTGAAATCCTTTCTTCATTGCCTTCTGTACACACTGTAGATACATCATATTTTCTTCATCAAGAACATATTCTCTCAAACACAACTTCATCAAGTAAGCTGTCATCATCTTCATCAAGTGGGTTGCCTTTCAAGGACAACACTCAGCATCATATTGTCAACAAACATCATATCACCTCAGATTTACATCATTTACTAAGTCCATCAAGTCAAGCATAACTTCATCAGGTGGTTTTCCATCAAGGACAACACATGTCAACAGTCGCATGTCTTCATCTTCATTCAGTGGGTTGTCATCAAGGACAACACTCTGCATCATATTTCCAACACAGCTTTTCCATAAAACACAAGGAAAATACCCACCTCCATGGAAACCGACAGAGCAGCCACCGCCCAGAGTTGAAATCTACGCCTGAAGTTATTTCCAGGATCCTTGTTAATCATTTCAGTTTATTTTTCTGTCTGCGATTTTTCTCATATTGCTTGAAGATGTTATTATAACGAGTACAATTTCGGGATGACCCTTTTTCAATTTGATTTCTTTGTAGCTATTTAACATTTTATTACAGTCAAATTCAAATTTCTGTAGTTTTATTCTTATTTCCCATATCACAGGAATTTTTCTACAAGGGTTTATACGTTGCTGAAGGCGTACAATTTTCTCATTCTGTTAGCTTGACTCTGCTAATGCTGGTAAGGATTTCCTTCCATAATTTGTTTCTCACTATTAGAGTATGGATTTACAGATATTGCAAAGCATTAGCGTACCAACTTATTCAGCTTCCCGTTATTCATTATACTCCTCTGTTTATTTTAAAGGTTGCGGTAATATAGGTTACAAACCTTATCGTTTATCAGGTAAGATAATACTCATCATGGTTTCTTCTCTTGGTATTTTACAGGTGACCATTGCACCTAGCGGCTCGTTTGCCAGATCTTTCAACCTTACATGCTTACCTCTAGTTCCATCATCTAACTCTTGCTTATGCATTTCCCAGGCTTGTCCCCTCCATCATTGAGGAACTTCTGCTTCTACCCTATGCTATCAATTTTCCAAATGGATCGATTTCAATTTTCGAGGGTTCTCTTTTGTTATTCCATTATATGGTTATGTAAACCCTTGGTTTAATTATGTACTCGGAGGAATTCTGGTCCTTTCAGCCAGAACGGTTAATAATTTGAATTTGGACTGTATGCAATTTATTAAGCTCGCTATGAATTATATTGGGCATAAAGCCTGGGACCTCATTACGGTTTAATGAAATTTTAGCATTGGGAGTGCTACTGCCTCTCTTAATTTTCGCATAAATTTTCAATATCTTAAACCTTGTTTTAGTTCTACTTTATGCTGGTCCAGATTTTCGCATAAATTTTCAATATCTTAAACCTTGTTTTAGTTCTACTTTATGCTGGTCCAGATTTGCGGTGTAATACTCCCGTACCATTTTTGTCATCTTTTGCTTCCATTAATACGTATATGCTTTGTATCTATTTACCAGTAAACTACAGGATTTTTGTTCTATTTAGAAGAGCTAGCTTCTTCTGCTTAGTTAATATTTTTTTATTTTTTTTTGCCTATTGAGGTTCTGTTAACATCTTTGTAATCATTATGAAAATCTACACCATTTGTAAATCTTTTTGAGTTCTATTCTGAATATCCCCATTGATATTCCATTTCATATGGTTATTTACACATCTAGTCTCCTGCTAACACTGCATCTAGTTTTGTACTTTATGTTGAGTAGTTATTGTCGATAATATATATTTCTATATAAACTTTTCATGCATGTACCTCCTTATTTTATAGTGTTGTTTAAATAAATTTCCTTTAGGCAGTCTCACCTAGCGATAAATTCCCTTCTCAGCAAAGGCATAACTATTAAAATGTATTTTACTGTCTCTTTACACCTGTGACTATATATATATTTATTCACAGATCACTTCCCAGATTTTTTTGGCTAATGAATTTCTGTTATTACAGAGTTTTACTATATCCCACCACTATGGGAAATTACCCCGAATGGCTTTATGCTATAATAGCTTTCTGCAATTTCTAAATACTAAACTCCATCATAGTTTCACCTTTATCCGGTGTAAACTTGGAAATTAATGGACTTCTACTATAGCATAAAAATCATATTTCTCTTTTAAATGTTGATTTCAAATGCAGTCAAAATTTAGAATGATTTTTTTTTTTTCCACTGTTCACTAGATCCCTTCATATCTAATTTAATTAACATAAATGGGTTCACTTATCAACTTCATAAACAAATCTCTAGATTTAAGCTTTATAGCTTAAACAAATCTCTAGATTTAAGCTTTATAGCTTAAACATTCTAGCAGATGGTTTAATTTTACTGGATTCCTCACAACTATACAGATCACTCTGTTATAATCTGTTAAATGCATGAGGAATGAATGTGTGAAAAGAGTAGATATGGACTAACTAAATAGATATTTTATCAAACTAATTGTTTTCAGACATAGTTTCATAATTCTCATCCATCAATTTCTCTCTCACTTATTCACCAGTTCAAACGTAAATTTAATTTCAATCATTTCAAAACCAAGGTTTTAAATGTGCATACCAATTTTCTAACTATTCCATTCCTGCCACATAGCCTTATTTGGATCTGGCGTGTTTTCTCCCCCACCGAGATCCACATACAGCTTGTAACTATAACTGTATCCCTTAGTATTGTTCAATGTACAGTAACCCAACCTTGGCAAAATCACCAGCATAAAATTTTTTGAGTGAACACATAACTTGCCCAGTTTTCTCAACTTGGGCTCCGATACCATTTTTCACGTCTCCCATACCCAACTCCATATTAACTCAAATATACTCTACTTTTATGCACCGGATACCATTTAAATTTTTTTCGGTTTCATCAATTATACAATAATACTTTTTTTCAGGTCTTTAATTTCTCTATGGTAATTACACTCTTGTCATTATAAAAATTTCCCATGAGAAATTTTGGCTTGACCTCAATTCCTATGAGTCAATCCAGTAGAATGATATTTATATGTATATAGATAAACATATTCTCATTTGTGTTTCTCAGATCTCTTATTTAGAGTTTTGTCCAACTCTAACAGATCAATATGCCCCTTCCTCTAACTTTTTTTTTCAGTTAGAAACTTTATAGACTTTCCGGCCTCTATAATTATAAAATTTCAGCATCTATGTATAGATGTATACATCTACATATACATCTATCTATATTCAGTTAACCTTCTTTGCTTCAACCACTGTTACAGCAGTTTATATTGAAGGTGGATAGACGCTATTTTCCCAGTATTTTAAATATGCTTATAATCTTCCTTTACCCATAATTTTTTTCACATATAACAATAGGACTCTTCTCTTATATTATTGTTATGATTATTCATCATACTTGTAATTCTGGTGCCTATTACAACTCTTCCCTTGGCCATATAGGCTATAGGAATTTTTCTCCAATCAAATGGAAGTAATGAAACCGAAGTTGATATTTTATACTCCCTAGATTCAGATCCTCATATTTGGTTAGGATTTAATTTCTGGTTTCATATATTTAAACTTCCATATAATAAAACAGTGTAAATTCTTAGTTCTACAATTCTTGTCACTGCAGTATGACTATTCTAATGCTATCAATACTTCTATGACAGGTTCTAATTCTTTTTTACTTGTTGTTCCTGTTTACCGTTTTGTTAAACTTTTCTATTTATACACACAGCAACTCAATTTTCATTTTAAAGGACAGCAAGCTACACCTGTACATTTGTTATTAGATTAGACATTCAGGTGATCTATCATCTCTAACATTATTACTAAAGGGTACTTGTCCCTGGAATCCAACCATTGGTCCCTGCTATTAACATACTGGATTTTCAGCTCATAGTTCTAATTTGAATTTGCAAGAGGTACTGAACAAAAAGACAATCTAAACTTTGCATAGGAAATCAGAACATAAAAATTTATATAACCTTGATTATACTTAATACAGACTTAGATAAATCTCCAAATTTATGCATTCTTACCGATACTATGACCAGTCCTCCCAACCTTAGAGTTCGTCTATCTCCAGAACTCACCCCCGAGCTGAGATCCTCCAAGAACAGACTAACCTCAATCTATTCTGGAGCAGCTTATTTAAGCTATGCTCTCCCCAAAGCCTGTTTCCAATTCTGCGTCCAGAATTTCAGGATGCTTTTATTCCTGTTTGCCTAGGCTTCCCTTATTTAGGGACTTTAAAGTTTCTTTCTGCTTTTCCAGCTTTTTACCTCTTCCCAACTACTTTCCTCATCATTGAGGAATTTAGATTTTTCCTCAAAAATCTAAATTAGAAATAACTTCTTTCAAGGATTTTTGAAAGATTTTGGGGAAAGTCTTTACCTTTTCCATAACCTCATGGATTAGGCATGTGATCTCAATTTCTCATTTGGTCATAGTGCATACAAAATATTTTATTTATTTTTCATAAATAATTGACTACATCCACACAATAATTATCCATTGGGGTCCACTCCCCTTTGGATTTATGTTCAAATGTCTAATTTGAAAAGCATAGAACTTGGGGGTGTTACATACGAGCATAATTTCTTAATAAAAAGTAGTAATTTTGGAACCATAAAGCATCGAATGACGTCTGATCCTTGACATCTCTATTTTATTCATCTTCAAATATTATTTAATTCAACAGGGTTTATCATATTCTAGAAGCCTTAAAAAAATCCATATACCTCATCACTATTTCACAAATATGAAATTTTACTAGCACCTTTTGATAAAAACAATGAAGCTTAGATTAGTTACATGTGATGGGTGACTTTGGTTATAATTATATTACCCTTTAAATATATACAAAGTGATAAGGATTTGAAGGGTAGTTATGTAGTGTATTATAATTGAGGTATGGCTACAATTTGGCAAGGCTAATCACTAACTTACAGAGAAAAGACATGACCTTCAATGAGCATATCTTATTATACAAATCCTAATTCTTTTGATTGCCACATCAAAGTGTATATCCTCATAAAGTAGCTAGTTAGAATTTTTGTGAAGCAATGCTCAATTTTCGTAGTGTTCTTACTAGCACATTAGAGGACCATTGGGTATTATTATTATTATTATAATGATGGAGTTTGCATTTAATGGAGGAATAATAAAATGTGTATACAGTATTTAAAAGTATTAGTTTTACTCAATTTTTAAATTTTATTAATTTATGATTCTCCATGTGATTCAATATTGATAGAAGTACAAGAAGGCTAGTTATAATATTAGTATTTATAAAATAGCATATGTTGTCATGATACTTTAGTTTAAAATAAATAACAAAATTTTGGGATAATTATTTTATGTCAATAACTAATTATAGAGATTTTTCAATTATAATCCATAAATGAAATGTTATTTTAATCTAATTAACTAAATTAAAGATCCAATTCTAAATTAGAGAATGTAACCATGTTATTTTAAGTAATCTAACATTTTTCTTGATTAAAGTGAAATATTTAATGTAACCCAAAGTTGATCGTTTGAAAAAATAAATGTTCATGATTATTTTAACTAACCCTTAATTCCTAGATGATTTTATTTTCTAATTGTGATGAATATGAGATGATTTGGAAATCTCACTCAAAGTGACGTGTAAGATATATTTGTGTGAAACATTTTAGTGAAAAAGTTCATTAATTAAAATCATAGATATCTTAGTTAATAGTGATATCTTGTTTGCGGATTTATAGATTTGTATTAGTGGATGGCATATATATTTAATATTTAAACTACGATTATAATATGAGTAATAATTAAATTAATTTGCAAAGGATGTTGAGTTTAATTTATATGAAGGTATGTAGAGTCTACAATTTATGAACAAGATCAAGTATTTTTGAAGGATAGAAATGTATTGTTAAAATGAGTGAGTAAAGGTTTCACGAGCGATTGTAAGTAGTCAGCAAGGAGTGAAAGCTAACCTAAAAGGGCCAATATAGCATAGCGTCAACTACTTACGAAGATGAAAATACTATTCTTAGCGACTTTCCTTATGTATTTAATCAAATGATGTAGTGAACTAAATAGGATTGCATAACCTATATAGATACCATTGTTGAGTGTCTAAAAATCATGTCTTATTGCTAAAATGTTTGATACATCTAAATAATACATGATGATTTTGTTTTCATGATATGATGGTATGAGGATAATGAGGCACATGTGGTTCTTATTTATTTATTTCTTACAATAATGATGGTGAATGCTCATGATGAATACGATATGCAAAGGGAATATGATGTTACGATTTAAGGTTATATTGGCATGTGGTTAGTTTATTATGTGATGTCATGATATGTCTTTGATGCTGATATGTTGATGTTAAGTTATGAGGGTATTTTCTTCGGTAATTGCATAATGATTTTGTGATATGCATGAGAATGCATTTATTTACTATCCATAATGTGGTGATTAACAATGATGTTATGCTATCATGATGGCATGAAAGAATTGGCATGTGGATTATTTTCTATGATGTTATGATTATAACTAATGTATTGGATGCATGTTGAGATGTGGTGACTGACAGGAACTCCATAAATTGGCCAAGAGAGCCATATTATTTGATGATCTCATGGGAGCCTATGCCTGCGAGGGAGAATATGTAACACTATATGGGCTGCGGACATACTAAATCAACACTACATATGCCAGTGGTTCCTTTCTCTTGTATAGCTCTTGATGGACAGTTCTTAAGGGGCTGTGGGACCATATTGAGGAGGCCAAGGGCCTGATATTGTAGGCCAAGTGCCTGGTATGGGATTGGGATGCTAAAGTCTGGAAGGGGTGTAAGGAATTCGATGCTTGGGGTTGTGCGCCTTAGTGAGTGTGGAGGGAGAGAGCTATCCTTGCGAGATGCTTGGAGTCATTGAGTATTGGGACTGAATGCCTACCTTGGGGCAGATGAGGTCCAATCTGGGAAAGAGCCTTGCGGCCAACCTTATGTTGTGGTACAAACTGATTAGGCTTATTATTGGTTCCTAAAGTGGGAGAAAGTACAAAGACTCCCTGAGATTTCTTGGGTGTTGTGGAAAATTTCGATGCCTGCTGTTTATACTAGTTCAATAGAGGGTGTTTGGAGAACATGAAGTAATAAAGAACTAAATAAATAAACCGCTCAACTTAACATCGAGACGAAGTTCCTTAAAGATGGTGAGTATGTAATGTCCCCTAATCATAATGAAAATAAAAATAAAAATTAAATACTATAATATAATTAAATAAATAGTAGATAAATAATAAGTCAATAATAGTAAATACAAAATAAATAATAAAGAGAATAATAATAATATAAATAAAATATTAGGTAATAAACTGGAGTTCTAAATAATATAATAAATAATAAACTAGAGTTATAAATAGTAAATAAATAACTGAAGTTAACAAAAGTAAAAAGGAATATATTAAGAAAGAGTTAAACTAAGAAAACTATAGAAATAAGTAAAGTTAACAAAAAGTAAAAATGAATAAAATAAGAAAGAGTTGAATTAAGAGAAACATTAAATTAAGGAAAACTTGAAATAAAGAAATAAAGTTGCATGTTGACATAGTGAATGTGTGCATGTGGTTCCCTCTCCATTGTTTGGTCTATTTAATAGAAATTGAGGAAGATGAGATTCATTCATCATTCCTTCATCTTTTCTCTTTGAAGAAAGGTATTGTGAGGAAAATGATTCCCTGGAAGTGCTACGTTGATTGAGGGATCAGGGGTGGCCAACTGTATAAATATTATGTGCAGCTGAGCCTACGGCTGGGTGGACATTCGTCCCCAAAATATTTTTGTGATTACTGAGATTCAAATAGCGTTCAAGTTTAGAGTCTCAAGTAAGGAATATCGCCATTATAGGTAAGTCTTCTTTGCTCACGTTCATGAGATTCTATGCTAGCTTGTTCAAAGTTTGTGTTAATTATTAATTTCATAATTAATATAATTAGTTTCATGTTAAATATTGGGTTTGTTATAGTTTGAACATAGACCCTTAGGACCAGGTCACATGGTGAGTTTCCAGGAATTCTTTTAGGCAAAGGTAAAGTGTCAACCCATGTATTAAATTCACATTCTCCTTATTTAAGTTTAGTAGAACCATGACATACACACACAAATATGTGTGTGTGTGTGTGTGATAAAGGTGTTTAATCCTTCATTGATATATCATTTTATTAAAGGTGCACGAAGGAGTCAAACATTGCGGATATAGTCATGTGTTCTCTATATATTTTAAAGTTCTCAAAGGAATCGTTACTTTATGTATTTCTATGCCCGAAGGTCATTATTCTCTATATATTTCCATGTGCCCATAAGTGTTTGTTGGGAATGAAAAATTATTGAGAGGTGGGTGAATCAATAATTACATATATTTTCTTCTTTAAACAAATATCACACAATCATACAACAAAAATACATTCAAAATTGTAGATGGGTTTTTTAAATGAAAACTCTTTTGGGAGAAAAGCCACCTAAGCTTGTTTTTATTTTGATGTAAATTCAAAGAACCCACTTTATTGATATCAATTACTTTTGTGAGAATCAACTCATAAGAGGCCCCAACCAAATTTTATTAGCAATCACCAACTTTCTTAAAGGCGCCAATCTCAAGTATGTGTAGGCACCAACCTACTATTAGTAGATAAATCTACTTTTTCTTAGGATTTTCAGACTGAGACTTCCAACAATGTTCTTTATTTGAATTACTTTTTTTTTATCAAAGCTCATCCACAACTAGTTCATCTTATTCATCTCACATATTCCTTCAAATTCTCTTCGCTCTTTGACAGGCACATGCAAAGACAAAATCTACAACATTGGTTTATTTTTTCTACAAACTCACTATTAAGTTTTGCAACTTTCAATTTATTTTCTCTACACAGTGATGTGCACTCACACTAGTTGTCTCAGACATGCACCTCAATTATTTTTTTATCTTCCTTTTCATTTCCATTACACACTACTCAATAATATATACTTTTATTAATTCTTCTTCAGCTTGATGACTTTCTTTAGTTTATTCCAGCCACAATTTGTTATCGATCTCCTCTAATACTTTTTTCCTTCCCTTGGAATGTTAAGAAAATATATATTTAATTTCACCAATGAAACTTTTAATTTAACACTTATCTATCTTTAGTTTCAATTTTTACAGCTAGCTTACCTGTTCTTGTGTTTCATTCTCTATTAGTGGTTATCCATCACTCTTCATTACCAGAATCATATCACATCATTTTTTTTCGATAGTTACACACTGTCCAATAATGAAATGAAATCATTTAATTTCATAATTAATATTAACGCCAAACTCTTAACTATCCAAGGTATTCACTACTGTAGGTCTTTTTCATATGAGAACCACTGTGACCAAATACTTACCACATGATGCACTTATCCTCCTATTTGGGATTGGTTCTTTTTTTTTGTGTCACTTGAGAAAACAATCCTGAAGGCTAAAATACTAAAAAAATCATATTTTTGGTCCACTTCCGAACTCAAATAGAATTTAACGATTTAATAAAAGAAATAACATACCAAAATTGCAAATTATTAACACAATTATTGATGTTGTGCCACATCATTAGCTGATGACACTTCTTTTGTCATGAA